>OZ025291.1:20286016-21536016 GCA_964019185.1 Maratus speculifer
GAAAAATTTAAAATCTTTCAAGGAAAAGAAAATATTGTAAATAACTTTTACTGACAACTTTTACAATTTTCTCAATAAAAGTTCATGAATATACAAACTAAAAATAATTGTGTGAAGTCTAAATAACTCCATGTTTTATAGAAATTTTGTCATTTTATTCTATCGTGTAAAAATTATTTCGTTTCATGGAGGAAAATAAATATTCGAGATTTTTCTGTTATTAGTCATATTTTAGATTATGGACACGACAAAGAGAGGCAGGGCCATTGCTCCCTTAAATTTTGAAACATAAATTTTTTTTGGAGGGGGGGGGGGGAGGAGTAAAATTTATTCTTTGCAAATTGCTTAAATTGACTAAATACTAAAAGAATGAGGTACTGGAGTTTTTTCGTCCGATGAACAGAGCCCCTAAAACTACTGTGTAGGTCAATTTTTATTAGTTATGCTTATTTTCTTACATTGGTATTTTTGTCTTTAAAAATTTGTTAACTTTCATATTCTCCTTTGTTCAATATGATCCGAATTTAATTGTTCATAACTTTTTTACAAAAAGTTGTTTTTGTTCAAAATATGTGATTCAAAATATTAGATATATAACAAAAATTCGCATAACATTTTGAGTAAAAACAATCTTTAATTAAAAAGTCGGAAATTGCATGCATGGCATGCATTCCTAGCAAATGAGGTGTTTTCAACGAAGTTTTAAATATATTTAGGTCTTGGTAGGCAGTATTTCGGATACAGAATAGTAACCGGAATCTTATATGCGGCCCTGTAAATACTATCTGCTTTCTATCTGCTTTATCAATCTCATTATATGAGCAGAGATGCAATAACTATTTAGTATATGATGCAAAATTTTTATATACATTTTTTACTTATAACTGAAACCATCCATAGTACGTCTTATCCGACGTGGTACCTGGTTACAGGTACAGTAAAGATATACAAGTGCAGTAAAGATATTATTGCTGGTGCAGTAATATCTTTATTGCGGCACTGAGATCCGAGTTTATAATGGGACTTTATCATAAAATTTGAATAAATACTTTAACTTTTTCATTTAATTGTGACATTTATTATTATGTTCATAATTATGTTGCTGGTTTATGCATACGCGTGCATACACGCACATGTATGTGTATTTCGCCGGATGATGAATCGCAGACATTATCTGAAATTTATCATCAGACTAAATTTCATCTACAAGACTTTGAATAATAAAATATTTTAGATCTCATACAGCTTTCTTCTGCACCTACAGAAGTTTCTAGCATGATAAAAACCGTTTTTTTATTTTTATTAGACGTTAAGGTGCCTAAAAGTTTCACACTTGTGTCCACACACAGTCTTTGTCTTATATCACTGCTGTAAGGAAATTTAGATATCTTTTTTTACCATGAGATTTAGTTTTTGAACCTTTTCTAATATCCCTCACAAAAACAAAATTGCGTTTTGGCCCTTAAAAAAAAATATCACACAACTATACCTTCTAAGATAAAAACTTGTTTAAAACGGAAATTAGAGCAGTCTCATGAGATTCCGTTTTAACAGGTTTTGTTATATAAGATATTGTTTCTACCCAACAGGTCCGGGTTAAAAAATCTGGGCACCCCCCCCGTTCAAAAGGCTGGCTACGCCTATGAATACTTATTACAGTTGTATTCTCCCAGCGTTGTTTCTTTGTTTTACAAAAAAAGATTAGTCGTATGTAGGGATATTAGGCTAATGTAAAAGCTTGTCCAAACTGTTGATTATCCTTATAAATCACAGAATAAAAAAGAAATCCATGATATGTGATAGCCATTAGCACAATAAATAGAAAATTACAAATGTAATTTTAATGAGACTACGAAGAAGGCGGACAGACTATTTACTTTTCAATTTTTTTTTTTAAATTTAATATTAAAAATCAAATATTTTTTTAACCGTGCGCAGATGATATATCTTGAAGTATTAATAGCAGTTTTATTCAAATAATAAGAATTAACAGCATGACTCAAGAACGTTTTATTTCAATATCTTTGTTTTCGATTAATGATTTTGAACTCGCCTGCTTTCCGCACTTACTCAAATCTTTTCACTTTGTAGTATTAAGAAATACATGAGAGTTTCGTTTTTATTTCTAGTATGACGCCATAGTCATCTTATTTTATTATTCTTATTTTTTTTCCTTTCCCTTTTTTTACTTGAAAATATTTCAATTGAAAATTAATTGTTTAAGAAAAAATATTATTCCAGGTTTTGATTTTCTTGGCAACGATAAAATGATAAAAAAAAAAAAAAAAAAAAAAAAAAAAAAAAAAAAAGTCCGTTTATTCTTTATGAAAATAATGAACTTATGATTGATTAAAATAAATAAAACATAGCCTGTTCTCATTTCTGAGTTAAATTTCATCTATATGGTAAGATACAAAGGCATTAATTCATCCCTTTTCACATTGATTTGGCCTCAAATAACCCCACATATTTTCACATTTACAATATTTTAAGATTGAGAGCAGTTGTTAGGTAATTGATAAAAGAAAAGGAAAAAAATGAAATACATATACTTAAAAAAAGTAAATTTATTCAAGAAAATATTATTCAGGAAGGCGGAGGCCCTCTTCCCTTCCTAAAGAAATGTGCTTTATTATCTAAAAAATTACCAGAATTAATAGCTCATGAGAATTTCAGAATATATTTACATAGCAACGTGTTTAACTTAATCCTGCTAATGTCTGAAAACGTCGAAGTATTTCTTATTCTTATAAATGTTTGTGTAATTTATAAACTTGAATTTTAGGTTCGTAAAAAATTTAATATTGCTCAAATTGTGTTAAAAAATGACTTGCTAAGCTGAAATAAAACTCTTGATTTCGATATTTACTCATAATTTCTGAAAGTAAGTTTACAGTTGGGAAATGCGTTTTTTCAGCTCAATTATATTTCAGTTTAACATAAGGCTTCTTTAAAAAAATTTAAATTATACTGCTCAAATTACCTTCTGTGAGAGAGTAAATGTTGAGAATAAATTTTCAAATGTTTTGTGAGTATTACGCTAAAATTAAGCTTTATTAAATAGTATGATGCATACATGGATCAAATAAAGGGCTGAAAAATTTATCGATTATTCATACGAAAGATATATTATTTTGATTAATGTTGTCAGCAGCAAGCCTAAAAATAACAATATTAAGTTCCTTTTAACATATCAAAAAGTCAATAACTGAAAGAAATTAAGATATGAAAAAATAAATGAAAATTCAACAAAAGTAGAAAATAAATGTAAAGATATATAAAACAACTCAACAAGTAAAAAAAAAAAAAAGAATTACAAAGATGTATATATAGAGAGAGATGGGAAAATATAAATATTACACGAAAGGGAACATTTATAAATAGATTTATTAAATTAAAATTTTAAAAGCCAAATTATATACAATATTAGAGTATAAAAAAGAACCATATTATAATAGGAGAATTTTATTCCTTACCTTATTAAATAGTGAGGTTTTATTAGAATATTCTAGAAGTGTTCGAAAGTTTTTTTATAATCTATGCGTGGCGCAAGATTTTTCTTTCTTGCTATAAAATAAATTCAGTTAAAGGAAGCCAATTTAAGATTATTTGTTTCTTAACATTTCTTGCACAAATAGTGACTCATTTATATCTAATTTTATTCATATTTATTTATTTATTTATTAATGAACAAGAGTTTTCATTCTTCAAAATAGTAACATAAGAATCAAGTGTCTGGTCATCTAAATTTCTGACCTTTAGATTAATGATACAAATAAGGAAAATCTTATGCAAGTATATTTAAACAGCATAACTTTAGAATGTCTGTAGTTAATGAGAGGTGCTTTTAAATAAAGAACAACTCAAACAGTAAAGTGAGGAGAAAAAAAAAAATTAATAGAAAGCCCACAGACACGTTTGGTGTTTTTGTTTCTAGTTTTTTTCTTATGGAAAAGCAATTTAAAAGAGGACAATTAAAAAGCATTTTTCATTATAGGAACCTTAATATCGTTATAGGAATCT
The DNA here is from genome assembly GCA_964019185.1 of Maratus speculifer. Classification (NCBI taxonomy): domain Eukaryota; kingdom Metazoa; phylum Arthropoda; class Arachnida; order Araneae; family Salticidae; genus Maratus; species Maratus speculifer. The sequence goes on from OZ025291.1 coordinate 20,290,040, forward strand.
TAAGTATTTCATCTTCATTTCTGTAATTGTTTTGTATGATGCCATAAAAAGGAGAAGGAAAAAAATATGAAATAGAAACTTTATTCTGCTGATTTGCCACGTTTATCTTTATAATGATTATTGACCTATTATTGCAATCACATTCATTCAAAGTCCGCATGTGTTTTACACTTTCCTATTATACCTATGTTTCTTTTTTATGCTCTAATATTGCATGTAATTTATCTTTTTTAATTTAATTTAACAATTTGAGCTCTAATGGGTATATTTCTTCAAAATTCCTAATGTCACATGGAACCAGTGCTTTGCAAACAAAAAATTCAATTTACGATAAACAGGAAAAAATGCATTAAACCTTTTTCATATAAATTTGGTGAATATTCCAGTGCCAATGTGACATTTCGGAATTAAAATTAAGTGGTAAAAAATTCGACTATCAGAGCTCAAAGGGTTAATAAATCTATTTATATATAAATGTTCCTTTCATAAAATATTTATATTTTCTTATCTACATATATGTTTGTAATTCTTTTTTTTTTTTTTTTCCTACTTGCTGACTAAATCTTCAAAATTGTTAAATCTTCAATTTCTAAATTTCTAATTCTAAATTTCTAATTCTTCTTCAAATTCTAAAATTGTTAAATCTTCATTTATTTCTTCATTATCTTAATTTCTTTCAGTTATTGGTTTTTCGATGAGTTATAAGTAACTTAATATTGCCATTTTTAGGATTGCTGCTGACAATATTCATGGAAATAATACATATTTATTACTAAAAGGACTTATTACACTATTTTATAATAAATAAATAATAAATCCGGCTCATCAGTGTAAATAATAGATATTAAAAATTTTAATTAAAATTACATACTACTTACAGTATTACATAGAATGATTTTCCAACAGTTTCAGACTTTAATACTTGTCTATCATCAGGGAAATATCTAAAAGATAAAAATGTAGCGTGTTTTTTTTTCTTCTTCTTCTCTTAGTGTTTTCCCTGATGATGGACAAGTATTAATGTCTGAAACTGCTGGAAAATTATTTTACTTTGTATTGTAAGTAGTATTTAATTTTAATTAAAGCTTTTAATATCTGTTATATACAACGATGAGCCGAATTTATTGTTTATTTATAATACATCTTTAGTATGAATTATTCATATGAAGTTCCCTTGATGAATTCACAAGTTGTTCGAACATTCTCATATTTATAATTTCAATTTTCTAGCTATATTGTAGTATGATATTATTATTAGTTATAATCAGGGTTCTCGTTGGCTTTTGAGCAACATTAGCGATTTGGCGAATAAAAAATAAAAAACAGTAGCCAAATGAAAAAAATGCTTGCAAAATAGACTCGGCATGAAAAACTGAAAAATCTACATTTAACTCCTTATTGTTTCCGTTTTTTTTTTTTTTTTTTTTTTTTTTTTTTTTCCCCTTTAGGTGTTTTAAAATAACATAATTTTTTATCTGGCTTAGATAATAGAAATTCTACTACACACTACAGAAACTTCCTAAATGTGCGAATGTTTCGAACATTCTTTTAGCAGTACATTACTATGAGATTTCGATTATAACTCGTAGACAAAATTGATGATGATTGGCCAATGATACTTTGCATACAGCTAATAAACAGCACAGTAAATGGCAAATCGAACGCCACATTTCAGCAAAACTTTTCTCGATTTAGTGATTGATGCGATTAATTTTGTTTGCGATTTTAGCTGCGCATAGATAAACTTTCAACCAGTGGCGTAGCTATGTTTTTTGGCGCCCGGGGCCAGCAAGAAATTTCGCGCCCCCACCCCAATATAGATATATAACAATTTCTCTCAATTTGGCGCCCCTAGGCCTCGGCGCCCGGGGCGGACGCCCCCCTTGCCCCCCCTTAGCTACGCCACTGCTTACAACAGAGAAACACTTATCGTATAATACTTTCTGTGTCTTTGGCTAATGCTAAACTGAATGAGTGTTGGGACAGTATCTCTATAAATAATAATGTTAATGCTACGAAGCAATTGGAGATGAAAAGCGACATCAATCGTAAAAATAAGAATCTCATCTGTAACCTCTCACAAAAAAATGTCGAAATTGAGCTTTCGCTTTTTCAATTTGGCAAGTTTGAATGTTCATTTACTCGGCAACTGAAGCATTTTGTCATAATTTGGCGCAATGGCGAGTACAACGATAACGCTGGTTATAATCTAGTTTTAAATACTCTTTTTATATTATCTTCTTCTTTGTTTTTTATGTATTTTATTTTCCAGGGTTCACTCACATCAAGTGATTCATTAGATTTTAGGTATTTAAGTGCCAGAAGTTTTGCAAAATATATTCGTCAGTAAATCTAAAGATAGAATAGTTTTTTTCATCAAGTAAGGGAAATATTACTCTGTGAAAGTCCTGTTGAAAGATGATTGAAAGCGCTTGAAGCGTACGAACCCTGTTTCATTTGAATTAAACATAATTCAAAACCAGGCCCCTTCATGACTGATTGGGGTCTTGGACAAAGATAAATTAGGGGGTCCCGATTCGAAATGTTGCAAAATTATTCAAATAGAACTGATGGTGAATCATATGTGTAATGCGTAAGCAATATTTTTGCACCTTGGATTTTAAATAGAAGAAAATTCTTAGCTGCGTCAATTCTAAATTAAGTACCTTAATTAATAAAAACACTATTTTTACTTACCCATCATACGTAGTATAGGGTAAGTCTTGCAATCGTTTTGAAAATCGAAATTTTTTTTGACGGATTTACACGTTTCAGATAGCAGAGATTCCAAAAAACATATTTTTAGAAAAAAAAATTGCCGTACGTCTGTCTGTCTGTCAGTCTGTCTGTCTGTAAACGCTCTATCTCCCGAACAAATTGAGATAGAGACTTGAAATTTTGTATGTACTTAGTATGTAAGAATGGGACGAAGCCTATTTAATATAAATAACTTCGATTATCCGGAACAATTTTTTTCGGACCCTCGAAAAATTCGTTCTGATGAAAGGTATATAAACATTTTCGAAATTTTTTATTTTAAGGAATGGACGTAAAAGGCAATAAAATAACACAAATTTTGCATAAAGAACGAAGTCGATCGGATTATTAGTTGCCCAGATATTTGTAATCCTGATTTCCACATTCTTCGATTTTTCATGACCCTGTATTTCATTCAAATTTCAATTCAGAGGTATATTTTAATTGGAAATGAGACACTTAATCCAACGCAGTAAACTGTTAGTTTATATTATAATTATTTTTGGAGTTATAAGGATGTTTCTTTTACGCAGTTCGGTATTACTTGAGTAGTTTGGTGTTTTATATAATTTGTCGAAATTGGTAATCAGCAATTCATTAATAGAGCATTACTATGCATATTAACAATATTTAATTTTTGTTTTGGAATTGCAATGCATTGTATAAATAGTATTCACATGTTTTATTTTCATATGCCTATCCATGATGGGTAAGTATTACGGTGGCCCCCAACGACTAGTTTTTCTTAGTATAGAACAAGATTCTTTTATATAACTTTAGCAATTTGTTATGTTACTTTAAGATGAATTTAATAACTTTAACTTGTAGAAAAGTGCAAATATTTTAACATTTAATTAGATATAATAAATCAAGTTACTTTCTTTTGCATCTTTTTAAGCTGTAACACACATACTGATTATTTTCAATCCTTAGAATTTAGATGTGATTTAAATTCATTGCTAATACAATCTATTAAAATCAAATTATTATTTCTTATTTAATAGAGGTTGAGATTGACTTTGCGAAAACATTGTCTTCTGTGAGTTCAAAATGAAATCTGTTTTTCCGAAAGTTAGATAATTTAAAAAAAAAATTAAATTTGTATTTTGTACTTGAAAAATTTCAGAGTTGTAAATGAGGAAAAAAATTCTTTTTTAATTAATACAAGGGTTTGAGGGCCCCCTTGAAGTTTGAGGCTCTTTGTTTATTTCATTCATAGTGGCATAAAAACAGGCTTATTAATCTATATATTAAATTATGCACAGTATTTTACACACACATGCACAGTGCTTGCAAATATATTGCTCTTGTTCTAAAAATATCCGATTTATGTATATTTCGCTAATTATTTTGCTATTTTTCTAAATAAATAATCAGTTAAACGTTTATTGTTAATAATTTTGAGCAAGAAATAAATTCCAGTATATTTTAACTTTAATTCGTAAGTTCAGAGGGGCAGTTAATAACTATTTATATTTAAACACAACCATGGAATCAAAAATGAGTACATGTGTTTCTCAGTCTTTGAGTAAATTTGGATCGGAGCTATTTTTAGTATGCGAAGTATTTAAAATTGAGTATTTTTTACTCTCTTTTGAGTACTCATTTTTTTTCAGTGTATAGTTGATCTGTACAACATATCTATGCTTTGTCAATTATGAATCTAATTTTGATTTCTATTTCTGTTTCTTACCGAATTATAAATTTGAAATGAACATAATTTCTAAACGCTCGAGATGAGTATTTTATTTTCTATTCAAACATTTACATTAAACTGTTTTAACTTGTACATACATATCAAATGACATTATATAGTCTTTTTTCAACATACATTGTACAAAACATGTAGATCTAAACACAAATACATTATAAATTCACAATTTATTTACAACATCCTATGTACGAGATTGAAATAAATTCTCTGTAGTAAAACATATAACATTTCCCATGAGATAAATGCATTTCTGAAAATTAGTATCTCTATAAGATTTTTTAAAAAGTACTATTTATTTTTATTTTAATGGATTATAGTTTTCAGTACTAGCACTCGTTATTTTAAGACATCGTACAACCTTTCATGATTTATTCACCAGTAACTTTTTATAAAAGTTTAACTTCAAATTAAACGAATTTAGCTACATATAATACATTAAGAAATATCGTCTTTAAAGAGAAAATTAAAAACTGAAAAAATTTACGGTGAGAACATAATTATGCAAAAATTAGATTATTTCGATTTAAAAAATATAATTTGTAAAAGAAAAACGAAATGAATTAATAAGACGAAACAAAGAAAGGGTACTTTTCGTAGTGAAAGTATTTCTGAAATATTGATTTGCAATTTGCGTAACAAACTAAATGCATTTATGATTAACTAAGTTTGATTACTGGGAAAATAATCACATTAGGATGTGCTTGCGCTGACTTAAGTCGATAACTGTGATTTTAATAATTAATCTATGTGTTTCTAATCCAAATTACATTAATTATTTACAGAACAGACTGAAATCTATTCTGTAAATCGACGCAATTTATAAACTTTAGCTTTTATTCTATTATTTATTTTATTTTATTTTATTTTACATTTTTGTTAGATCATCATTTCCTACAACCAAATTAAATGAATCGGAGATTCACCAAATTTAGTTGCAACCTCTGTAAAACGGATGGTTTGAAAATGAATACTTGAAAATCGTCCGCTTATTTTACTGAAGAAACGTAAAATGACGGCATAATTTATCAGCGGCGGGAAAATCAGACCATCGTTCATAAAACGAGTATCTGTTTTACAGCGATGCCCGTAAAGTTAGATTTCGATGTCTAGTCAAAATTAAGGTTAAGCTATGTAGAGCTTTGACATAAATGAGAAACTGAGAAAATTTATAGAGAATAGACTGACTTTTGTAAATTGACATAATTTATAGACTATATTTTAGATTTCATTTCGTTTGGTTTATCAACACATTTACATAAAAATCTCATGTTGACTTGAATACTTAAGTAAAAAATCATCACTTATCGTTTTCTGAAAACTATTTTAATCTTTGAATTACACCACATTCATTTTTCAGCAATGCATTTATTTTAAGTTAGTGATAAACATATGAGAAAAACATGATAAATATAAAATTTACATAGAATGACGTTTATTATTTTTCTGTTTTAAACACTAAACCTAGACAACAAATTAGATACACGTGCTTTAATTATTTAAAACAGATACATGAAGCTAAAAACTTCTTCGAAATATACATGAAATGGGAACTTAAACAGAACATCTTAGGCTTGTACCTAAGAATGATTATTCTTTGTACCTTGAAAATGAAACTTAAAACTCATGAAATGAAGTTAAAATGACGACGTCCAACTATTCATTCTAAATGTTTTAGAACTGCATCTGTGGAAAAGACACATCATTTCGTGATACAGTGGAATTTCGTTAATTTTCAATGTCTTTTATTTAGATATCTCTTTTCATGTTGTATGAAAGTTTAGGATGATGGATTGCTTGTAAAAAGTTTTCGGAATTTATCAAAAATCTCTGTCGTAGATATCACAGCAATTTTGTTTCTGTAAGGGGATACCTTTGTACCGAGTTATAAAGCGGATTTTGAATGTCATTTGTTACTTAGTGTGTTGACAGCGGCTTTATTTATTTATTTATTTATTTATTTATTCTCATTACTTTTAAGTGCCCTGTGATTTTTGACAGTGAAGAAATCAGTAGAGCAAAGACTGCTTTTAAATTTTGTGTTTCAAAGGAAATTTAGCGTGCCGAATATCGTGTGGATTTTTGGAGACGATAACGCACCATCATACAAAGTTATAGCTGTGAGAGAGTTTTCGATAAAAAATGCAACCAATATCCCTCGACCAAATATTGTACTTGCCTAATATGGCCCATATAACTTTTTCCTGCTTTCGAACATAAAATGACTGTTTCGAAGAAGACGTTTAAAGTCAATTGAGGCCATACAAGAGAATTCACTTAGAGAGCTAGATGTCACACCTCAAAAGTATACTAAAAATGCATGGAAGATTAAGTCTCATGCAGTACAGTTGTATTGAACTCTATACTAACTCCTTTGAAAGGACAAATAACTTTCGCGAGTAAAATAATTTGTTTGCGTTTTATTTAATGTCGGGTACCATTTTATACGGAATGTATGTTCACAATAAAAATAGGGAACATAAAAACCTAAACTGGCATAAGTAACTTTTGACTTCAGTGATGCTTTTGACCATTAGCTGCCTTTTGTAAGTGTATATGTAAATTATATTAATAGTTATTTGTAAATATCCTTACAAATATTTGCACCAATATTTGTAAAAATTGATGCAAATTTCTAAATCCAGCCGATTCTAAGATAAGTAGACCGGGAGGTGGAAGCACAGATAATCACTTCATCGAGTTCACGGAGGAAAGTCTAGGATTAGTTAAATCTCGATTCGCATATTAAAACACAATCGGTCTGCTAAGTCATATCTTGGTAGATAACACCTAAAAATGCGATTTTCGCTGTTGACTCGTAGGATTACCATTGTGCTTTCCTGCACCCAAAAGCATGAAAACATGGAGAACTGGGAGCAGGAAAACATAATGAATCGAGATTTAACTAATCCTAGGTTTTCATCCGTGAACTCGATGAGGATGATTGTTTGGGCTGCCGTCTCCTGGTCTAAAAATGCTATTTTCCGAATTGCAAGTAACTCAAAATATCGCAGGTACATTTTCGTTGGTGATTCCATTATATTCTTGTAGAAAAATTTATTTTTCTACAATATGTAATAAAAATAAAAAACATAAAAACTGATCTTATGTAAGTCTCAGTTTTGATCATGTGACATTAACTGCCTTATCCATATTCTGAGAATTATGTAACTGTAATAAAAAAGTTTCTGAGAAATATGATCATATACGAAACACATTTCAGCATACATAGATGGCATTTTTTGTTGAATGACAATTTTTTTTTTAATTAAACAAAGTTTTTGGACAACATATTCGAATTAATAGGATTATTTGACATTGTTCTCATATACAATGTAACGTATCCTTGATCTTTATTCGAATATGTCCAAGTTTTCAATTAACGAGATTCGGCTGTATTTTGATGTGAATAATAAAGTAGCTCAAGAGATACAATTCCAAAAGTTGCGTCCAATTTGTGTTAGAATACTTATTTTGTTGTAGAAAACTTGAAAAAAGAGAAAAAAAAAAAGAAAAAAAAAAGGAAAACACTAGCTTTTTTCCCCCTCCAAATTATTAGAAGCTATAGAATTAATTTTTCAAGGACACTTTTAAAATGTAATTTAATTAACAAGAGTTTCGATTTAATTTTTTGTGTAGTTTTCATGCAACATAAAAAAACTGTTTTAAAATTTTCAATAACATCATTCGTTGAACTATAACTAAATCATAATAGAAAATAAACTTCATTTTATCAAAAATTCTTGCTTATGGCAGTTTCGGAGAGTGAATCAATATAATAAACATATAAATTCAAATTTCAAATAAACAACATAACAAATAACAAGAAAGTTATATTTTGGAGAAATAGAAATATGTTAAAATACAAAAGTTGCTCACACATTTTTGTAACGATTTTGACTTTCTATAAGCTTAATTTACGTTAAATAAAAATTGAATAACCGAAGTAGGGTTTAATTTTGCAGGTCTGGGTCGTCTGCATCATTTAAAATATTCTTTACTTTGCTAGAAAATCAACATTGAATCGAAAGTGCTGTATTTGCGCTCTACGAAAGAAAATGCTCGTTTTCGATTACCCTGTGAAAAGCATTGTTTTAATATTTCTACACATAAAATAAGTGACATAATTAAAAAAAAAAGAAAATAAACAAAAAAAAAATTACATTTGATAAGGAAAATGTAAAAAGGCATACCCAATAAAGATACATTCACCGCTAATCTTTAAGTCGGATCTCAATAAAAAAAAAAAAAAAAAAAAAAAAAAAAAAAATTCCTCTCCTTTTCGAACAGCGGAAAATATTTGAATATTTCTATAGGAATTGTAACATGGTTATCAAAGCTTATTTAGCCCCTTCGCGACAGGAGCCTTTTACGAAATATTTAATGTTTTGTCACCGGTTTTTAAAAACAGAAATTTGTGTCTTAATAAGTCGAGAAAATGCTCCGATTAAATAAGGAAATTTTATAGTAAAATTTTACTGGTGAGGATAAACACAGATTCTTAAGACTTTTTGCGGCACGTATACGTGTCGCTTGTCCCCAAGGGTTTAAAGAGTTCAAGACACAAAAATCTTCAAATTTTCTAAAAAAAAAAAAATTATTGCATTAAAGATTTTTTTGTTACTTTTTTCTGTTTAAAATAATGTTGAAATTATGTTTCTATTTTTATTGGAACAGGGAATATTAATTTTTTCGCTTTGGTTTGTTTTCAAAATCCTGATTTCAAGCAATGGTTGTCATGGAAATGACTTCTTGTGAACATGCGTTATTCTTCATGATGGATTTTTTCAGCATTTTTCCTATTCAAATTGCTGTAACTCAGGAACCGTTATCGATGAATGGTTCAAACTTAAAACATGTGTTTTTCAAATGTCTTACTTTAATTTCGACACAGCAAATTGGAAAAATATATATATATACTTTTGAAAATATGATTTTTTTTAAAGTTACATCATTTGTTTTAAAATTTTACTTTAAATATTTTAAATTTAAATATAAATTAATATTTCTAAAAATGATGTATCAAGGTGAAATCTTATGTATTTCTGTTTATTTAAGTGAAAAAAAAAATGAAATTTTACAAATAATATCTTGATTTATAACGATTTTAAATTACTCTACTTTTTTAATAAATTTGAAATTATTTTGAAAAAAAAAATGAGAAGCTTTATCCTGTGATTTTATTTACAAAAGATATTGTTATCCACCACAAAAAGTTTTTAAATTTTAACTCGATAAATAAAAATTATTTTAAAAGGGATACCAGTCCCCCATAAAGCAATGTAAAGCAAAAAGCATGATGTTAACCACGTGTACTTTTAAAACATGGTGTATTTCAAAACAATAGTGCTATGTTTTTACAAAAAGTGAGAAATAAAACTGGAATTGGGAGTTATTCCATTTAAGTACAATCTAACAAGTTTCCCGGCATATCTCTTATGAATTACTATACATTTGAACTTTTTATACAAATGCTTTATGAACAGTAACTCTAAATATATTGAATGGACTGTGGAAGATTTTGGTGGAGGAATGAGTGAAACAATCTTAATATTTTAATTAATTCTCTTCTTTTTTTTTTATGAAATCAAGATCTAATATGACAGTTCAACATCATGATTTTTATCAAATTATTATATTTGTTTAAATATTTCTTTTTTCAAAATCGCTATCAAAATGCGTGAACACATTTTTTTAAGCATAAATACGGGTTCTTTTCTTAAAAATATTTTCTTGATAGAAAATACCCATAAAGCATTTTAAAATATATTTAAAAAATGACTTAAAATACTTTAATATGGCTTAAGGATATCTTATCATATCTCATAAATAAACTTTATTATTGAAGAAAAATTCAGTAAAAAAGGATACCAGTCCTATGATGTAAAATTTTCATTGATAATTCTGGATTTCAATTTTAATGCATAAAATAAATTCAGCTATATTTAATAAAAAATAATTAAAGAAGACAAAAAGTTTTTAATAAAATATAAAACAAGTTTTAAAAGCAAACATCAAAAGATACATTATTTATCTTCAGAAATTTTAAAATGGTATAATATACATCTGGGAAAGACTCATAATGTAGTTTATATAAACATATCACAGCAGTAATTCTCAAACATGAAACGCATTTGCTTTCATTTATATATTAGTTATAAATAAAATAACACTATGTTGAATCTCAAACGGATATGGACAAATACTCATCGAATTTTGCACCTCCTACGCAACAAAATGAATTTTTCTCAAAAGAAAAAAAAAAAAAAAGATTGTTTTTACATAATTTTGAATTTTTATTTATTATCATGCTTAATTTTTGTTAGAAGATCAAAATTACACATAACCTGAAACATTAGTTTAGTTAGACATTTTGGTACTTTTATGTTAGCCGAGCGTCGATGATAATTCCTCCTATTACCATCATTCACACTCCATTCATTTCATTTAAAATACAAATGTTTTGTTCCATTTATTTAAAATATATACATTACATGCATCTAAAATATATGCTTTTCAGTCACTTCATTAAAAAACCAACAATAATAAAATAAAAAAGAAATTAGAAATAATACCATAAACCAAAACATTTTAATTTGTCTAGATATTATAATCAGATATGATTAGCATTACGATTAATAATATTTATATACAGGTATAATTATATATCTTTTCTGATTTACATATGGAAAAATAAAAACTATCAATGGCGCGGCAAAGAATGCTATCTGCGAGATTTGCGTCCAGCTAACAAATTGACTGCGATTTTCAGATTAGTCGAAGTCATTTTCATGACAAATGAGAATATTCCACAGATGCCACAGTTATTTTGATTTTTATTTACGTAAACCTAATCGGAGTAATATCACTTTATGGTATTTTATTTTTACTTCGATGTTTATTTTCACATTCATAACAATAGAGTGTTATTTACTTTATTCTATTTTATTTTTACTTTGATGCTTATTCCCTTATTCGTAATAGTGGAGTTGAACATGGATATTCGTAATCGTGGAGTTGAACATGGATTACCTTTATGTTATTTTATTTTTACTTTGCTGTTTATTCTTTTATTCCATGTTCATAATCGTGGAGTTGAACATGGATTACCTTTATGTTATTTTATTTTTACTTTGCTGTTTATTCTTTTATTCGTAATCGTGGAGTTGAACATGGATTACTTTTATGTTATTTTATTTTTACTTTGCTGTTTATTCTTTTATTCGTAATCGTGGAGTTGAACATGGATTACCTTTATGTTATTTTATTTTTACTTTGATGTTTATTTCCATACTCGTATCTATAAAGTATTATTCATGTTATTTTATTTTATTTTATTTTTACTTTGTTGTTTATTTCCATATTCATAACCATAAAGTATTATTCATGTTATGTTATTTTATTTTAATTTCTGCGTTTTTTTTTTTCATATTCGTAACAATACACAATGTTATTTACTTTGTGCTATTTTATTTTTGATTTGATTTTATTTCCTTATTCATAATCATGAAGAAATATTCACTTTATGTTATTTTTTTTTAAGTTTATTTCCATACTCGTTACCATGGCGTATTATTCATGTTATGCTATTTTTATTTTGTAGTTTATATGCGTATTCGTAATCATAGAGTATTATTCATGTTATTTATTTATTTATTTATTTTTTATTATTTATTTATTTATTTATTTATTAGTTTATTTGTGTATTTGTAATCATGGAATCTTATTGACTTTTTGTTATTTTATTTTTATCTTGAATGTTTATTTCCTTAATCGTAACCATGTGCTGTTCATTTTATGTTTTTCAATGTCTTTAAATGTTACTTTTTATTTTGATGTTGATTTCCATACTCATAAATACGTAGTTGATTGCATTTGCTATCTTTGGAATCATGGAACTCTTTGGTTACGAATATAGAAATAAGAATCAAAGTTAAAAGTAGAACAAAATAATGTGAATAATGTGAAAGAGATTGAAAAAAGCTTGAGTAAAAGCAATTAAGATCGTGCCAACTGTAAAATATTTTCATTTGTTTTACAAATGACTTCAGTAGAACAAAAACATACAGATAATTTATATATAGAACATTTTTGAATATGAAACCGGTTCTACCGGATTACAAAATACAGATGAAAATTATCATATATATATTGTTTGTGATGGGAATATCCTTTCCGCTGCACATACCAAAAGGCACAGCGATGAATGAGGTTTTTTTCGAACGATTCTGCAAACGACTTCTGACATAGTATATTTGCAAATCATTAAAAAACTTTGTTTGAAAACAAATAAATAAAGCAATTAATCAAAAATTAATAGAATAACATAGATGAGATTAGCAGCAAATAATTACAAGGATTGTGACGGAAAAGCTTCCCATGGGTCTAACTTTTTTTTTAAATTCATAACTCTAACATATTTTTTACATTTAAATATATTTTTTAGAATTCATTTACGAGACTAAAAATCATATTTATGAGAAAAATAGTAGCAACGTGTTAAAATAAAGTTTTGTAACTTATTTATAAGCGATAGATTAGTATTTATCTCGCGGCAGATGTTAACTGACGAAGAGACCGCTGAAGATCACTACTTAGAATCAGCGTTTTGATTAAATTAATTTGAATGGTTTACGCGTTTAGTTCGATTATATGTTTTAAATTTGGTTTTTATTTTTGTTTTACTAATTCATTTATCGATTAACGAATGTTTTAATTTCGTAAAGGAATGTAAGTTGCAAACAATAGGCTGAGCTGTTTGTATTATATTAAGTGCAAATGGATTATTCTTTCGTAAATCGTCTGCACGCGATAGAGATTAAATTTGAAAAATATTCATGCTTGAAAGTTATTTTAAATCAAGAAATATTGAGTAAATATACGATTATAATTTTCAAACAAATTGTCATACAATTTTCAAATAAACGGAATTTAAACGTACGTTTTCCCCCCACATTTAACTGTATTAAAATTGACAATGTGGGATACAGACAGATTTATAAAAAGGCATTAATAATTCAAATTTAATTGTCTGATGTTGCCAGCATCAAAATTACGTTAGCGTTAAGGATGAACATGTTTGTCCTGATAATATAAATGTTATCACTGAGGGCTTGGATTTCTTACATATTTAGTCTTGTGATTTTGTGTAACACATTTAGTAAATTTTGAAACAAAAATAGGCAGGCGGTAAATGTAAATCCAAAATTATATCAAAACAACCGAAAAGTCTTAGAAAAAAGAAAGAAAAAAAAACTACTCTATCGGCTAGGCAATTAAGCAAGGCTTAGAAACCAATATAGTTCTGGAATTAATGTACGTTCATTGCAAAATATTTTTATAATGCCACTTGAATTTAAAATTTCGATTTTTCCTTCTTTTTTTTTCTCTTTATTTCTTTTTTTCTTTCTTTTAAGCATACATTATATCACACAAATCTCACATTTTAGTTAAAAATCCATATCTAAAGTTAAAGGATAATTTTAGAGTTGCAAAAGTACAACGCGCCACAGGGAATAAACATAACGAAAACTTTAAGTAAATTCCTTTTTATATATACTCTTTAACTCAAACTGATTTTAAAGATATGCAATAAAATATTTCAAAAATTAAATTAACAGTTCATGAAATATCTTTAAAAAATTATGTTAAAAAGAACTGGTATGAAAATGAAGAATAAACTTTTATAGGCTATTAAATTTTATGTAAAAGGAATAAAACACTTCTTTAATATTGCTATGCTGACATTTAAAGAAGATTATCCTCATCTTAATTATCTGAATTAAGACCAGACCTGAATTAAGAACAAAGAAACAAAATGTGTATTAATTTCAGTTATCACAAGAATTTTGCTTACTGACAATTGAGAAAGTACGCTATTTATAAAATAAAAGGCAGCTCAGAAGTTACTAAATAATATAGAGGTGAAGAACATTTCATTTAGTTCTCCTAATTTGTTTTTTTTCTTTCTAGATTTAAGAAATCAAGATATACATGGTTGATCCACAAAGATATAACTGAGAATCGAGCGAAATAGGTTTTTATGATCGAAATCGAAATAGAATTTTGGTTATTTTCCTATTTTCGGCCGAAAACGAAAACTAAAATTACGATTTAGCTATTTTTATACACATCATTTAAAAGTAGGCTTTATTTCCAATCCTTTGGTACCAATAACTTTCTTTTTACGATAATTTGTTAAAGGGTTAGTTGGGGGTATTTACCTTTTTTTTTTTATCACTGTACAATAATTTACCGTTGATTCTCAAAGTTTAATCCTTGCACGATCAACAATATAATTTTTAGGCCATTAATTTTTATTCAACAGTATATATTTGCATTGTAAAACTTTAAAATCACGATATTTTAGGTTTGGCTGCAGCCCCATTTCCATTCTCCCCCTGCAAATCCATTCTTGCTACCTACTTTTTCTCTTCCTACATATTTTTTTACAGATAAAAAACATTATCGTCATGTATGTACGTGTGCACATACGTGTTCTCATTAATTTATTAAATGGCACGACGAACCTTCGAATCTGGAATACAACAGCCCTTTTTCAATCATATTGTGGCAGCTCCAAAGATGCGTCGCACTAATTAAAAAAATAATTATTTTATAGGCAACCTTATAGTACAAAATAATAGGTTGAGTTTAATCCTAAAATAAAAAGAGCGTAGCAGGTGCCGGTGGTATTGAGGGTCTCTGGAAAAATATAAAAAAAAGCTCTGAAGGTAATTCGGGTTCGGACACGGTATGCAGGGGCAGAATTTTAACTCCGAAGCCGGCAGTCAAAAAGTTAAATCGTAACAAACAAAAAAAAAAAAAAAAAAAAAGGCTACATTTTCAGATTATTAAATGGTAATTTTCACATGAAACTATTAAAACAGGGTAATGAAAAGGTTTGAGAATTTCTGCCTTGACAATAACATCTAAAGTAAAATAAAAATAAATGATAATAATATAAAGGATAAAAGAATATTGTTAACGATAATGATCCTTAAATAAATGAAAATCCAAAAGATGAGCTGTACCCGTTTTTTAGGTGATAAATAGCAGACGTCCAACCATTTGCGTAACTATACAAATGACAACACAAATATGGTCGAAAGGAGAAAAGATTGCTGCTCTGAGTTCAAAACTCATAAAATCGTTCAAAGAGACTAAACACAGAAGAACACATTGGACTAGCATGGTTGTAGCGCTTTGGAAAAGCATCAAATTAATTCGGATAGCAAATCTGAACATGACGATAATTCTGTCATGTTCTCGGAACTATAAAATATCAATGTCCACTTAACAATTTCAAAAGTAAAAGCTAAATGCCTTGACAGCATATACATACATAGCAAAAATTTACACTTCAATATACTTTATTAGCTCCCACGCTTACAGGAATACCTAACAAGATCTGAAGAACATTTTAAACTTTGGAGTAAATGTAGAATTCCAAAAATTTTTCATGCACTAAGGCCTTTTTAAGACAAAGGCCGACTTTTTTGATGAAGAGGAAGTATTTGTTTATTGATATATACTAATATGAATTAAATTTAAAAGTCTACGCAGCTTTTAAAGAACGGATAATTTTGCAATGTTCCCTACTGCGCAGAAAATCTCTCAAATTAACGTATCTTCTACTGTATCGATCAATATATATCCTGAAATTGTTAAATTTCATTTGTTGCGATTCTATGCGTGTGTGTCTATTAGTGCAGAACCAGATTAAAGCAAAATCTAATGGAGCAAAGCTCCATTTATACCACTATTTTCGACGATTAATCTTCGGAACTTTTGCCATAAATAACATAAGAATTTCAATACAAAAGAATTGGTGAATGTTTTGTACAGTTCCCAAAAACACCTTTTCGGGCCCTATATCAGCTTGTGTTTATTAGTATAGCATCATATAGAAGAAAGAAAAAAAGATTCTTAAGTCTCATAGGAGAATTCACTGCTAATATCCTAAATAACTTATTTTAAAATTTACACTGCAATCTTTTCTTACATCGACATAATGTGTCAACATTTCTCATGTGTGGAAAAAAAATAAATATGAAATGTAGAGAAATCCTACATACACAGAAAATCCAACGGAAAGGAACTAGAAAATCCCGCACAAAGTTTTGTGAGTGACGCGAGCCCGACAAATATCTCTAGTGGATTCTTTTTTTTTTTTCTTCTTTTTTTTTTTAGGATACCGAGAGGGATGCGGAGGATGGAAGTTATATCCTCCAAAAACTAAAGTTGACTGTTCCCAAAAGCACACATTTTTTTCGCGTGATTCTACTTGGACCACTAGAGGGCTCTGATGCTGGAATGTGTTGTCGCGCCACCTGGCTTCTTCAGCGGGAAACGAGCACGACATGCGGCTAGCTATCAGTCGCGGTGAAGATACTTGGCAGTTCTTCTACAGGTGATCCGACGACTCGTACATTTTGACAGGAATGAGATTGGTCTGCTGCGATGTTGATTCTGAAAATAATTAAAATAATGTATATATATATATATATAAGTAAAAGAATTTGTTAATCTAAAATTATAAAAAAAAACTTTTTTCTTTCCTTTATCAAATAAATTGTATGATGAAATAATATCAGATTGTGACATAATTTCTTTTGCGCTTTACAAAACTTTTCATTTTTGTGTTTTGTTTTCTCAATTAAATAAATATGTAATGAATCAGGAAATTTATTTTGTAAAGTTTCTCTTGTTGTTTAATAAAACTGCGCTTATTTGTTTTCATTTACTAAATAAAATTTTTGGTTTAATATTTGTTTAATTAACATGAATAAAAGCGTGTTTAATTTTTCATTAACAGTAATCATAGGAAATTTCATAAAGCGAAAATTTATAAGATAAAAAATAGTAACAAACAAAGAAAAAGGTTTCAAATCAGTTGGAAATTACATTAAGTAAAAAGTAGATTAAAAAAAGATATAAAATTATGTAAAAACCCCCTTGTGGATGATACTTTTTTGTTTATTTTTTAACGTTGTATATGAATTTATATTTGATATTTTTATCAAATGTATTTTTTCAGCAATATAATCTTTTGAGTGAAGTCTTAGTTTAAAAAAAAATAATAAAATAAACAGAAGCTTCGCACCGATTTTAGAAACTACACTATATTGCCATTGATTATTGGACACTTGCGATTTTAGACATTTTACTAAATATCTAGAAAAATACATGAGGAATCATCTCGAAACTCTTAGTGTACAAATATAATAGTATACGCCATACATCGCCGTGAATATTTTTTACCGAAACTCCATAGGGGACCGTCAACAAATTAAAAAAGAATGAATATCGTTTGAATAACCCTGTCAAAACTATTGTAGCAAAAGCGCTCAAACTCTAGATTATGATTGAATGCCTTATTGTAATACGCCTTGTTCATTTTTATGCAAATAGCATGCATACTCGCAGAGTAATTAAGGTTTTTATAAAAATGGTCCCAAATTTTTCCAAGTTTTTTCCTTATAATTTTCAGAGTTCTTAATATAAAATAATATTTTTTTCAGAAAATATGATAAACAACATTGCACACAGTACCTTGTAATCAGAATTAAAAAATAATGAAAATCTTGTACAAAATGAGTAGGTTTACTGAATAATTTTTTACTGCGCATGCGTCAACGATATCAAAATTTCATTTGCATATTATGGTAGTTAAATGTATAGAGCAACTTTTGTGAAAGTCACAAAATCATAACTTGAAAATTCTGAAAATAATCGTCAATTGAATTAGTTGAAAATCCGTTATTCTCAAAATGAAGCAAAAACAAGAGGGGTTGTATCCATATATTCATTGATTAGTGTCAATATAGAATACACAATACGGGATGTACTATTACAGTCACCGCCAAAAAAATCTTGACACTTTCAATTTTTGATGTTTTATTAAATATCAAGAAATATACACAAGGAATCATTCTGAAACTACTGGTGTGTAAACAAAATAGTACACGTCATATATTTTGACAAAGATTTTTCCCCGAAATCTAACAGGGGACCGTCAATAAATTGAAAAAGAACGAAGATCTTTTGGATCACCCTGTCAAAACTAATGAAGCAAAACAGGTTAAACTGCAGATTATGATTAAGTGGCTTATTGTGATAAGTTGTGTCGATTTTTATGAATATAGCTTGAAAACTCGTAGAGAAATTAAAGTTTTTATAAAAACGGTCCAAAATTTTTCCAAGTTTTTTGCTTTTAATTTTCAGAGCTCTTCATAAAACACAATAATCTTTTCAGAAAATATGGCAAACAACATTGCACATAACACCCTGTCATCAGAATTAAAAAATAATAAAAAATGTATGAAAAATGAACGGGTTTACTAAATAATTTTTTACTGCGCATGCGTCAACGTTATTAAAATTTCATTTGCATATTATGTTAGTTAAATGTATAGAGCAACTTTTGTGAAAGTCTCAAAAACATAGCTTAAAAACTCTAAAAATTATCGTCAATAGAATATGGTCAAAATATAATAGAATTATATTTCATACGTCATTATATATTATACGTCAATAGAATATGGTCATATTATGTTAGCTAAATGTATAGAGCAACTTTTGTAAAAGTCTCAAAATCATAGCTTGAAAATTCTGAAAGTAATCGTCTATAGAAAAAGGACAAAATCCGTTGTTTCCAAAATAAAGCAAAAAGATAAGGAGTTGTATCCAAATATAGTAGTACGTGCAATACTGTGTAGGTAGTACTCAATGGAATATGGATACAGCCCCTCATCTTTTTGCTTCATTTTGGGAATAATGGATTTTGACAATATTCTATTAACGATAATTTTCAGAGTTTTCAAGCTATGTTTTTGAGACTTTGACAAAAGTTGCTCTATACATTTAACTAACATAATATGCAAATGAAATTGTAATAGCGTTGATGCATGCGCAGTAAAAAATTATTTAGTAAACCCGTTCATTTTTCATACATTTTTTATTATTTTTTAATTCTGATGACAGAGTGTTATGTGCAATGTTGTTTGTCATATTTTCTGAAAAGATTATTGTGTTTTATGAAGAGCTCTGAAAATTATAAGCAAAAAACTTGGAAAAATTTTGGACCGTTTTTATAAAAACTTGAATTTTTGTACGAGTTTTCAAGCTATATTCATAAAAATCGACACAACTTATCACAATAAGCCACTTAATCATTATCTGCAGTTTAAACTGTTTTGCTGCATTAGTTTTGACAGGGTGATCCAAAAGATCTTCGTTCTTTTTCAATTTATTGACGGTCCCCTGTTATATTTCGGGGAAAAATCTTTGTCAAAATATATGACGTGTACCATTTTGTTTATACACCAGGAGTTTCAAAATAACTCCTTGTGTATATTTCTAGATATTTAACAAAACATCAAAAATCGAAAGTGTCAAGATTTTTTTGGCGGTGATTGTACATTTGGATAAAATCCCTCATTATTTTGCTTCATTTTGGAAACAACGGATTTTGTCCTTTTTCTATAGACGATTACTTTCAGAATTTTCAAGCTATGATTTTGAGATTTTTACAAAAGTTACTCTATACATTTAGCTAACATAATATGCAAATGAAATTTTGATATCTTTGACGCATGCGCAGTAACAAATTATTTAGTAAACCTATTCATTTTTCATACAATTATTATTATTTTTTTATTCTGATTACAGGGTACTGTCTGCAATGTTGTTTGTCCTATTTTCTGAAAAAAATATTACTTTATATTAAGAACTCTGAAAATTATAAGGAAAAAACTTGGAAAAATTTGGGATCATTTTTATAAAAACCTTAATTACTCTGCGAGTATGCATGCTAGTTGCATAAAAATGAACACAGTGTATTACAATAAGGCATTCAATCATAATCTAGAGTTTGAGCACTTTTACTACATTAGTTTTGACAGGGTTATTCAAAAGATATTCATACTTTTTTAATTTGTTGACGGTCCCCTATGGAGTTTCGGTAAAAAATCTTCACGGCGATGTATGGCGTATACAATTATATTTATACACTAAGAGTTTCGAGATGATTCCTCATGTCTTTTTGTAGATATTTAGTAAAATGTCTAAAATCGCAAGTGTCCAATAATCAATGGCAATATAGTGTATAAATAACACAAGTTGAATGTAAATTCTGCCATTGCAGAATTCAGTTTCGCATCCGATTAAAAAAAAAAAAAAAAAAAAGAAGAAAAAGAAATCGATACAGGTCTTTTAGAAGGGCGACCCCGTTTAGAATGCAATGAACTAACTTCATTTTTCTTGTGTTAATCAATATAATAGCAAACAGAACGACTTGAAGTACCCAATTGATTAGCAATTTCTCTCTGCGACATTGGAATTGCGGAATAATAAGAGATACAATTTGACATGCTACTTCTTCATTGACTAGATTCATCAAAAAAGACTTTTTTCTTTAGTTTAAATGCTTTTTTATAGACTCTGAGAAAAAGGAAATGCATTTAACAATAAAATTGTATGAATGTCTCGTTTTAACGGCCAGATTACGAAACTAGTCGTTGGGAGCCACCGTAATTCTTACCCATCATGGATATGCATTGTATAATATGTGAAAATAAAATATGTGAAAACTATTTATAAAATGCATTGCAATTCCAAGACAAAATTTAAACGTATATTTAAATATTCTTAATATGCATAGTAATGTTCCATTAATGAATTGCCCCATTTCGACAAATTATGTAAAATACCAAACTACACAAGTAGTACCGGATTGCGTAAAAGAAACATCCTTATAACTCCAAAAACAATAATCATATTAACTAACAGTTTACTGCGTCAGATTAAGAGTCTCATTTCCAATTAAAACAATCTTTGAATTGAAATTCGAAGAAAATACAGGGTCATGAAAAATCGAAGAATGTGGAAAACAGGATTACAAATATCTCGACAACTATTAATCCGACCGACTTCGTTCTTGATGCAAAATTTGTGTTATTTTATTACCTTTTACGTCCTTTTGTTTAAAAAAAAATCGAAATTTTTTTTATACATTTCACCAGAACGAATTTTTCGAGAGTCCGAAAAAGATAGTTCCGGATAATCGAGGTTACTGATATTAAATAGGCTTCATCCTATTCTTACTTACTAAGTACATAGAAAATTTTAAGTCTCTATCTCCATTTGTTCGTGAGATAGAGCGTTTACAGACCGATAGACAGACAGACGGACGGCAAATTTTTTTTCTAAAAATATGTTTTTCGGAATTTCCAGTATCTGAAACGTGTAAATCCGTCAATTTTTTTTTTCGATTTTTAAAACGATTGCAAGATACTGCGTATGATAGGTAAGTAAAAGTGGGCCACAATTTTTGACACTTTTTAGCTTGTATGAAAGAAATAGCATCAGAGGTAAAAAAAAAAAAAAAAAAAAAAAAAAAAAAAAAACAACTAATTTCATTTTTACTATGACATTATTTTCACTAAATGAAGTCATCCGAAAGTAAAATCTCAATCTCAGTGTCCATAATGAAAAGAAATATTGAAATGTAATATCGTTATGAGTAAAAATGCGATGTTTTAAATAGTGACGTCATTTTCTCTTCAAATGTTTTTTAAAAGTTACTGTTATTAGTAATATGAAAAAGGCGTCCGTAATAATATTGTAAATCCCATTTATCTGGTTGCTGAATGACATCATTTTCCTCATTTGAAAATTTTCTTATTTTGCTTTAGACATTAATTTTTATCATAAATTATTTTCTGTTATTTTATTTAGATTATTAATATTATTTCTTTGTAAATACATTTTTTTTAATCTCAATTAGTGCATAATTATACGCAATCCTTTTATTGTGCTTAAATTTTACGAAAACAACTTTTTTCTTTTAAATGCGAGGACATGTTCACTGATGAGATCAAGCTTCTGATAATGGAAAATAAATTTTTATTATCGAGAGAAAAACTAAACTGAGTTGCCACCATTTGAAGAAATATCGTAAAAAAGCATTTAAAATTAAAAATAAAATATAAAAATGGAAATAAATTAAAAAATAGCTAAAATGGGCACAACTACAAATAAATAACTTTCATTTAAAAAAATAATTATCAAAATCGGTTGAATAGAAAATTCAGGGATGATGACACGACATTTTTAGCTTGTCTGAAAGAAATAGCATCGGAGGCTAATAGAATGTAAATACATTATAAAGTTTGACTCAATAAAGCACACAAGAAATTATAAACAAAACAGCTGTGTTTTTATTAAAATCATTATTATTTTTATAAGAAAATTACTTGTAATAAATTATTGGACAAACCACTGACCAATATCTTTAAAGTGTTATCTTTGAGCTTTCTATCATATCAGAGTTTTACAAAACTTTTTTTGTCATGATTTACCCATATCACCATTTTCCTTTACTTAACTACTGGCGTATGTACTTTGTGTGTATAGTATATATGAAAACGTCCATTCAGAAATTTTATGACAATTCAAGCAAATTTTCATAAATAATTCCAATTATTTCATAAAAAATATAATTCAGATAAAGATTGATATAGCCACTTAAATATTCTTCTGTTCCCCTCATGTGAGATACATCTAATTTGTAACAAAAAACCTTTTTACTTGTTTATATAATCAAAATTTTATTACTCTTTCATTTATTATATAGACAAGCAAAATACATTTTTAACCGACATCAAAGAGGAGGTTATGATTTTACCTGTATGTATTTGTTGTTCACGCATAACTTTTGCAAATATAAACCGATTTTGATAATTCTTTTTTTGTTTGAAAGCGTATGAGGCCCATGTGGTCCCATTCGAATTTCATAAAAATCTGATAATTAGAACTTTTTTAAAAATAAAAACTTTAAATTTCAAATTCATTTTGAAGCAATCGACCAATTAGAAGTTTGTTTGTTTGTTTGTTTATTGAACAACATACATCTGACTTGTGTGCTCGACATGAAGCCTGCTTATAAGCCATCGTCAATATACAGGAACGAGATAGCACACAAGGAAATATTACAACACAAGAGAAGTACAACCAGGAGCTCCACACAAAGAGTGTGTGCAATGGAGCCAGTGGGATCCGAACCCACCAATTAGAAGTGTTCATTTTGCATGCTTTTATGTTACATTTACATAGACACATCATCTTTTCACTGTTAAAAGTTTGAAGTTTTTTGCTGCATCGTCACTCCACCGCTTTTATGGAATATCTCTATTTTGACCAATGAGAATTCACCATAATACAATGAAGTAATCATTTTCTATAAAAGCGATGGATTTACGATAAAGTAAATTTTTAACGTCAAGTTTTAAGTGAAGTTTTAAAGTCAAATTTTTAACAGTGTTCAAAGTGCAAAATCCTAACTGGACGAGGGCCAGGATTCACATAAATTTTGCGCTGTTTACGAAACGAGATTTATTAACAAGAAAATTTATTTAAAACATTGAAAAATTTGCTAAAATTCAGGCTTCTGATTCGTTAATCTGGTTTCGCTAACAGCGCAAATTCTACCTGGATTCCGGGCAAGTTCTCTTATGCAAGAAACCGAAAATATAGCATCTAGGGGATATAGTGTGGATATCGGCTATCTCAGGGCGTGTTCAGAGCAACTTACAAAAGTACCAAATGTTACCGACCGATTGTAGGGCAGTACGAAAGCAAATTGTGGCATCAATGAAAACTATTCTGTTGAATTGTAGCTGACGTCACACTTCGCTTTGATTTTCATTTCGTACTTGTCTACAATCGGTAAGTGGTTGGTAAGTAACCGGTAAGTTGTGCTGAACACGCTTAAAAAAGCGCTAAAATGTTCTATTCTTTAAATGTGCAAGAATGCTAATCAAATTTAAAGATAGAAGCGACATCTGCAGGACATTTTCTAAAAATGCAAGCATTATTGCTAGTCTAGATAATGTACCACAAAAATGCCGCAGATGTCGCAGTGATCGACACTTTGGAATTCAGTAGCATCGTTGCACATTTAATTTGCACGAAAAGTTTTAGCACTGCTTGCATTGTAAAAAAATTGAACCTTTTTGCTGCATCGTCACTCCATCGCTTTTATAAGAAACGAATACTTCGCTCTATTATGGAGCATTCTCATTGGTCAAAACAAAGAAATTATATAAAAGCGATGGAGTAACGATGCAGCAAAAGGGTCAAATTTTTTACAGTGTCGATAGCAGATTTTCACTCCATGTATTCCAGACTCTCTCCTTCGAACAATGAAAAGTTCTCAAAAATGAAGGCTTATGATTGGTCAATCTTATTTTGCTTAACAGCGAATAATCCTTCTGGATCTTAACCACTGTTGCAGAGATGCTAGTTTTTTTCCAAAGTACGAAATCTTAGCTGAAACAATTCTCGTATCCACCAAAGTGAAAGATCCACATCGATCCAGACATGAGAATTCGATATCGAAAAGCTGAAAATTCATCTCTAAAGAGCCTTACATGTTAAAGCAAGAGTGTCTGTGTATCAGGGTGCTTGTTATGCCGGATTCACAAAGTGATTAAAGTACATTACTAAGTGCTAGATTTACATTTGGACAAATATAAATGACGAAAAATTTTGATAAGCTTACCATTAAAGTTAAGCTAGTTAACTTCTTTCATCCATAAAACAAACTCGTTCAGGCGACTACCGCCAAGTTCTGGAATAAAAATTCTTAAATTTTCTGTACTTTGGAAAACCGCTTTTATCAAAAACATTCTTAATTTCAAATATTGCTACTTTCATATAGACGCATGTTGAATCATGGTGTGATTTTGATAATATCTTCCTTTTTAGTTTTTATGACTGAAAAGAGTATTTTAATGTATACGAACATTTAGAACTACTTTGCTATGCATTGAATCATAGAAGCAACTTGACGCGCTCTGATTGTGTACGCGTACTTTAAACTGTAAAAAATCTGACCCTTTTGCTGCGTTGTCACTACCCCGCTTTTATAGAATATCTCACTTTTGATCCATGAGAATGCTCCATAATAGGCTGAAGTAATCATTTTCTATATTAGCGGTGGAGGGATGATGCAGCAAAAGGGTCAAATTTTTAACAGTGTACCCTGTTTAAAATATCTTGAAAAATTACCTCTGTTTTGAAAGACTTTTTTCTGACCAATGAAAAATGCTCCATAGACGTTTTTAGATCGCTCTCATTAGTCAGAAAATAGATAGCTTTAAAAACAAAGGTAATTTTTCACAATAATTTTAACGTGTACTGATGGATTGTCATCTTTTCAATGCCCAATTACGAAGTCTGTAGATTTCAATGTGGACCTTAAAGCACTACACTAGTCTCAGAAAAAGACCCTGATGTTAGTGTAAAGACTATGGAGGCATTTTTTTCAAATATCTCGCTCAAATTTTAATATATTTACATGATTTTTTTTGCATAGGATAGCCGAGGATGATCTACAACCGGCCTAGTTTTTACTTCTTCGATTTTGCTTATGTATGTTTTATATAATGATAGTTTTAATTTCAGAACCGTTTAAGCCGGTTTTGAAATTTAAAATATTTTTTTTTTTAATTTGAAACCAAAATTGAAAAAGTAAAAACTAGGCCGGTTGTGGAATATCCTCAGCTATCCTATGCAAAAAAAAAATAAATAAATAAATAAATTAAATAAATAAATAAAATAAATAATCACGTAAAAATTTTAAAATTTGAGTGAGATATTTGAAAAGAACGCCCCCATAGACTTCACATTATCATCCGGGTCTTTTTCTGTGCCTAGTGTGCGGCCTTAAAGTTTGCTGGATGCGATAAATTTCCGAAATGTTAAAGCTTAAATGGACAAGTTCTCGCATCCACTAAAGCGGAAATAGACATCGATACCAATCAACATCCTTAAGTTGTTGAAAAGATGAAAATTCTTTAGTATATATTTTGCTCCGGTGGAAAAAATTATCTCTGCATATCAATGCAAAATAAAGTGTATAGATATGTGTAACAAAATTATCTTTAGATTCAGATTTGGTTACCGGATTAGACACCAGAATGATTTCAGATTTTGTTCATGTAGGATTCCTCGATGTGAATATCACGACACATGGAGCACAGTATACGATTGATTGAAAAGATTCTGGACAAAAATGAGTCATCAAGGGGGTCCTTGTGGCCGAGTGGTTAAGACACCACGCTGCTAATCTCCTGAGAGCGTAGGAGATTGTGGGTTCGAATCCCACTGGCTCCGTGGCACACAATCTTCATGTGTAGTTCCCGGTTGTACTTTTCTTGTGTCGTAATATTTCCTTGTGCTATCTTGTCCTTGTATGTCCACGAATTTGTAAAATAATACGGATTATGCATTTATGTCTGTGTAGAAATAAAGGATCATTCGGCGTACAATCGAATTCTACCAGGAAATCATCATCAAATTTTATAGTAGAAAATGCCTAGCATTGCGATACATTGTTAAAAATTTAACTTTTACTGCATCGTCACTCTATCCCTTTTATGGAATATCTCATACATACACTGTAAAAAAAATTACCCTTTTGCTGCATCGTCACTCCCCCGCTTTTATAAAATATTTGTCTTTTGACCCATGAGAATGCTCCATGATAGGCTG
Organism: Maratus speculifer; assembly: GCA_964019185.1. Lineage (NCBI taxonomy): Eukaryota > Metazoa > Arthropoda > Arachnida > Araneae > Salticidae > Maratus > Maratus speculifer. The sequence goes on from OZ025291.1 coordinate 20,317,065, forward strand.
AAATAATCGTTTTCCATAAAAGCGGTGGAGTGACGATGCAGAAAAAGGGTGAAATTTTTAACAGTTTAGTTGGGATAAAAGCGTCCGTGAAAAAAGTATTTGGGCATCGAATGCTGTCACTCTCTTATAGATGCAGCCAGGTACAGGTTATGATTTTTGAATTCCTCGTCGAATTTTCACCTCTCATTTCCGATGCCTTTACTGCATTTATAGGAATTAGATTGTTGTTGTTTATCTATTGAATCATAGAGCAATTTTTGTTAAAATCTTTCTTTTTGCTTTTTATGACTGAAGAGGGAGTACTTTTGAATACACTAGAAAAGCATTTTACTATTCATTGATACATGGAGTCATTTTGCTGTTTACTCATATATGGAAGCTCTTTGCTGCGCGCTTATGTGTAAGGACACGTTACTTGAGGCATTTTCACCTTTTGATAATCACTTCCGATGTCCGTACGATTAGATGTTGACTTTAAGATTTCATGAATGTGGTAGCTTTTCGTCGTGCCAGATCTGAAGAAGTTACCACATCCAGAAAACCTAAAGATTCACAACGATGCTAACCGATATTATAAGTGTCTTTTGAAAAGTTGACAATCAAATAGTGATAAGTAAAACGAATACATCAGAACTCAGCAAAGTGCGTTCATTAATAATGCGTTGCAAAGAGCCATCATATGTCAGTACATATAATTATGTATTACGGTATAAATAACTAAAAAGTAGGAAATAAATTTAACTTTTTCAAAAAAATGTATAACCGACTCCAAAGAAAAGCGCTAAAAAGAATTAAATAATTCTATAAAATTCTCTAATGACAAATCGTTATCAAATAACTACACATTGACTATCATGTACCGGTATAAAACGGTTAAATTTAATATATATAATTTAATATCCACCAAACATAGATTTTCCAGAGAATATTTTTTACAAGAGATTAATTTAAATATTTTTGATTTAATTTTTGAATATATACATATAAAAAGTAATGAATTACTTTTTGAAGTTGGTGCCAAACTATCTTAAGTATAGTAAGAATTGTGGATATATTATATCTAGCACCATAAATAAAATGGGGAAATCATTATCGATTATGATTGTTTGGCACCAACTTCAAAAAGTAATTCATTACTTTTTATATGTATATATTCAAAAATTAAATCAAAAATATTTAAATTAATCTCTTGTAAAAAATATTCTCTGGAAAATCTATGTTTGGTGGATATTAAATTCTATATATTAAATTTAACCGTTTTATACCGGTACATGATAGTCAATGTGTGGTTATTTGATAACGATTTGTCATTAGAGAATTTTATAGAATTATTTAATTCTTTTTAGCGCTTTTCTTTGGAGTCAGTTATACATTTTTTTGAAAAAGTTAAATTTATATTACAAATTAGATATATTTTATGACAGTAGGTCACAATGGTATTTAACTCGTTATATCAATATTTATCTAAATTATATTCTTTAATGAAATAAATGGAATTAATTATGAAAATTTGCTCGAATTTTCATAAGAATATTAAGTGGACTTTTCCATATATATTTTTATGAAATAAAATTTATTATTTACAACACATTGCTCTACAGATGTATAGATGATAAAAGGTTAGATGGGTCGATTATTGATACGTGCCAACAATATAGTATTTCAAATAAAACAACGAGGTGAATTGATAAAGTTGTTTTATCTGAACGAAAAAATGCAGCTGATGCAGTTCGAGTTTATCACTGAAATTATGACAAGGCCCATGTTATGTAAAAACTGTACATGATTTGGTGAAAAAAATTGAAGAAACCAGTACACATGTAATCGACCACGAACCGGACGTCTATCCGTTCCTGTTGAAGTTTTTCCAGTAGCGTTTAACCGGATAACTGTAGATCCATTGCTTACTGCAAGAAGGGTTGGGCGCAGTTTGGATGTACTGAAAACAACAATCCGCAAAATTCTGCGCACTGTTCTGTGGCTGTTTCCTTATCGATTCCAGCTCTTCCACTTTTTCCAACCTAAAGACGTGCAACAGCGTTTGGACTTTGCAAATTATTTTCTAATTAGATATTGTGAAGATAATAGTAATGTTATAATAAAATAATAATGATAGCCATTGCGAATTTTATGTCCGGCGGGGGCATAACTTAACCCCTAGAATTGTGATTGGCCGAACCTTACCGGGCAAGCGTTATTTGATTATATTCTTCGATCCCACGTGGGACTTAATGGCATCTCAGGGCAATTTTACATAATGCTCGTTCGCTTACAGCTCGAGTGCCTTAAGATATCCTACACTATGTTCAGACTCTTCCATGGCCGAGCCGCTCCCCGGACTCATCCCCTATAGAGCAAGTGTGGGACCAGCTGAAATGCAAGATGCCGGTGTGTCAATCAATATTTGATTTAAAGGTCGCTGTTTAAGATTTGTTCACCTATCTGCCTCAGAACAACATTAGATGTCTGATCAGCTCAATGCCAGACCTTGTTGCGACATGTATTGTAGTTGGCGGTTATGCGATGCTTTCTGAAATTGCACTGTATTTGTTTAATTATATATATTGTGTTCATTTAATTGTCTTGATCTGGGATCAAGTGAATCTCTTATCTGTACCATGATGTGTATTAAATTTCATTTCAATCCAATTCCTTCTTGAAGCATTATTTTCAATGTTTCTGAGAGTATAAGTGAAATAATGATAAATATAATGCAAAAAGTCCATGGGTAGTATCGTTTCTCTTTGTAATGAAAATAATTGTTGAACTGACATGAATTTTTGGCCAAAGAAATATAAACTCCCTTTAATCTCATGGGCATGTTATGCATTCGTACTTTAAAATACCGCCTAAGGAAATTAATAATGTTATTTTTTTCTCGTGTACCGTTTATAAAAAATGCCGCTTTTTTTTTAGTTTTAGAAGTATTGCTAATACACAGGATGATCATAAAAAATTTCCGCGAAATATGAATCCATAGCGGCCTAACAACTCAACCAATCAAAAGAAAATCTTAGATATACTTATTTGAAGTTATGCGCTCAAGATCGCGATGATTTAAAAGAATGAAATTCTCACAATTACGGTTATAGTGAAATATTTTCACAATTTTTGAATGGCAACACCTGTTTTTTTCATGCGTAAATTCATCTGCGCATTGAAATATCATAAATGGAGTTTAAATGATATATTTATGATGAAAATTGGTGACGTAAAACACTCACAAAAATGGTCATTGTAAAGAACCAATGACAACACAAGAGGAAGAGTGGAAAAACATTTACTTGAAATAACAGTTTTAACATGCCAATCATTGCAGATAACAATACATTGCATGCATAAGACTGCGGACAACAATGCCAAATGTAACATCACAAAAGGAATCTGTGCAACTTCACATTTTATGGCATCTTTCACCTCTGCCGAATTTGTTGGACTTGATATCTACACATTTGATTACAGATAATCCCCGAATTAGAAATTCGTTGGTATGAGGTCGGGGATGACCGCGAAACTGCAAAGATACTAGAGATGATTCTATCATCAAAATACTGTTGCAGCACTTGTCGAACAGGTGTGGCGACATGTGGAGGAACACTACCTTGCATCCATGCAATGTCAATGAGGACATTTCGCTGCTGCAATTCTGGAATTGCGTAACTCTGCAACACTGTTGTATACCGGCACTTGTGATGGAGCAAGTTTTCAAACCTGTGGAAATGACCTCACCGAAAAAGTACGGACCGAGCACGAATACATTTGCGATGCTACACCACACAGGCACTTTAGATTCGAGTAAATGCGTTAGTGTCACAGTTAGAAGATTCTCATCTACCCAAATGAACGCAGTTCTTACAGTTTATGTTCCCAGTAAAAGAAAATGTGCATCATCCGCCCATAATATTCGCAAGGGTCAGTTATTATCTTCATCATATCTGATAAGAAAATAATTTTCGAAGTCCAAACGCTGCTGCTCAGCTTCAAGTTGGAACATCTGGACTCACTGGTATTAATTAAGAAACATCAGTAGAACAGTACCCAGAATCTTGAGAACTGTTGTTTTCAAAACATCCAAATTGTGTGCATCATTTCTTGAAGTATGCAATGGATCTGCAGGAATTCTGTTATGCTCTACTACGGCAACTTCAACAGGAACAGATGGTCATCCGGATCATGATCGATCACACATGTTTTCAGTTTCCTGAATTTTTTTTTCACCAAATCACAGCCTTTACAGAACATGGGCCTTGTCGTAACTTATGATTTCAGCGATAAACTCGCACTGCATCAGCTGCATTTTCTCGTTCAGATAAAACAACTCTATCGTTTCAGCTCGCTGTTTTGTTTTAAGTATCATATTGTGAAAATATCATAAGTATCATATTATGAAAGTATCATTAAAAGAATACACACAGCAGCTCCACAACTTCTACTAACACTGTTTAACACGTGTCAAAAACTAGAATACTTTCCCAAATAATTTAAGTTAGGCGTAGTCGTACTCTTCGAGAAACCAGGCAAAGACCCAACACACCCAAAAAATTATCGACCATTCTGCCTACTACCAGTGTTAGGGAAAATGCTGGAGCGAATAATCAATGGGAGAATTAACTACCACCTATACAAAGAAAAATATTGGAGTAACAAACAATACGGGTTCAAACAGGGGACCTCAACAGAATATGCACTAAAAAACCTATTAAAAACAGTTAAAGAAGACGGCAATAAAAATTATCAAACACTCCTAATAGCCATGGACATCAAAGGGGCCTTTGAAAACATAAGATGGCCAATTCTAATAAATAATTTAAAACAGTCTCCCTGCCCGGATTACTTAGTGAACTGGGTAGTGAGTTTCCTCCAACAAAGATTTGTTTCATTAGAAGAAAACAGTATCAAGGTAAAAAGACAAACTTATGGCGGTTGCCCCCCAGTTGTCTTGGCCCGCTTCTGTGGCTACTAATCGCGGAAACAGCTCTCAAAAAACGCTGGGGGAAAATGTAAGAATACAAGCCTTTGCAGATGATTTCATGATAATTCTCAGGGGTAGGTCAAAAGACAAACTAAAAAGACTAGCAAACAGAATATTAAAAGAATTCAACGACTGGATAAAGGAAAACAACCTAACACTAAAAAAAGAAAAAACTGAATTACTATATCTAAACAGGGGCCACTCTTGGAACCTTCCAACAGCAGACCCAAACAGCATAGAGGGAATAGAGTTAAATGGTCAGGAACTACATGTCAAGGAACAAATCAAATACCTAGGGGTCATACTCCATAAAAACCTAAACTGGGAACCACACTGTCAAACACAAGCCGACAAGGTTAGAAACAACTTTAATAACCTAGCATACATGACAGCTAAAGGATGGGGTCTTAAACCTAACATAATGAAAATTTGGTACAACACAGTAGTTGAGAAGACGCTAACCTACGCGGCCCCGATTTGGGGTCACAGCCTTACGAAGAGGTGTAAAGAAATCCTTTCGAGTTGCCAAACACACTTCGCACTGGCCATAGTCAGGGCCTATAGAACGGCCCGACCTCGGCCTTATTGGTACATGCTGGCCTAATTCCAATTCACCTTAAAGTAAACTATGAAGTGGCATACGGCACAATCTCAACATCAAGGAAGAATACAACAATACACAACAAAATCATCTTTCACAGAGAATACACCCAGAAAGTAAACATATGGCAAAACCACTCGGCAGAAACAATTAAACCACGTACAGGCCACAACCCAAAAGACACATGCATTTATACAGACGGCTCAAAATTGGAATCAGGTGCTACAGGTTCGGCTTCTGTAGCTTTCAAAAATAATAAAAATAATAAAGACTTGGTCAGTGCCTCTAAGAAGTTGTAACAGCGTCTTCCAAGCCGAACTACTGGCTATACATAAAGCAGCGGAATGGGGCAATTCATTGTGTGAGCCATACAGCATTGGGTCGGACTGCCAGTCAGCAATAGATTCATTAAGCAAACCATTCAACACCAGTGACACAGTCAACAAAATACACAACCTAATCAAAGATTCAAGAAATAATTTTAAAATCAGCTGGGTCAAGGCGCATGTCGGCATCCAAGGAAACGAAGAGGCCGATGTGTTAGCCAAACACGCAGCAGTAAACCAGAACAATGAACGTACATACTACCTGGAAAAACCTATTTCAAAACTAAAAAGGAACACTAAAAGACTTAACAACTGAACAGTGGCAGTCCGAATGGGACTATGGGGACACAGGCAGGGAAACTTACCAGTACTTTCCAAAAGTAGACAAAAATAGATTAGTTAGCGACTACCTACTCTCACAACTTTACACAGCTCATGGAGCATTCCCAGAATACCTCCACAGATTCAAGAAGGTGCACACACCGGACTGTGATTGCGGTTCGCACGGTACACCTAAACACTACCTGCTACACTGCCTACTCACACAAGCAGATCACCTAGCAAACATAACAACAGAAAACGAAAAATTATGGCATAAACAATTATCAAAAAACAAACGCGTACAGAGAAAGGCAAAAATCATAATCAGGTGGCTCCAAGACAACTGCGACAATATCACGTCACTCATACATCAGAACACATAGACAAATGACCACACTTACAAAGAAAAAAAAACTCGCAATCCTTTACTACAGCCACTAATCCTTCATGTACCCGCGCTCATTTTTGTGTTATATGTTATTATATGTTTAAAAAAATAATTAAAAACTTATTAAACGGCCTAGGATTCCTATCGCCAAAAAAATATATATATATAAAATAGTGTATTTTGTCTTATGCCCCAGCAGTGTGCGGTAGTCGTGCGATATCAGCAGTATCCAAGGCCCGAAACAGGTGCCCCGCACGAACTTCCTGCATGCACGTCGCAAGACATCACGGATCAGCAAGTCGCATGTAGCAAGTCGCATGTCACCATGACACAGTAAAAAGCTTCATCCGCTTTCGGCATTGCTTGTCCGTCCTATATGTTACTAAAGGAAAAATGGCCTAGGTCTAAAACCCTACGGTCAACAATAAAAAATCATTAAATGTTAAAATGATGATATGTCTTATGATCACAGCAGTAATCGGTAGTCGAGCAGGAACAGCAGTATCCACGGCCCGAAACAGGTGCCCCGCAATAATACTATTGCAAGCACGTCGAAAGACATCTCGGATCTGCAAGCTGCACATTATGACAAATCAAACAACTTTATCTGCCCCCGCCTAACTGCTTGTCCGTCCAGATCTAAACAACATAAGATATATATTACAAAAAAAATCAAAAGCGAATTCACGGGGAGTACTTGTGTTAAATGAACTCTCTGATTAATTTTAAACAATAGCAATGTTACTAATCCATTTACCTTCCAGGATTCCCTCCCCTAGGACTTGGCTCCCGAAAATTTCAAGTTGACCTAATCGACACAGGGACTCAAGGGACCCTGTGCGGTCCGAAGAGATTCGGGAGCATCAATCAAGTCCACTGCACCAGAGCCGTACAGGTTGACCTCATAGACGAGAGAGACTCAAGGGACTCTGCCCGGTCCGACACCGTTCTGGAATCCCCCCTAGGGGGCTAACGCCTCTCAGGCTTTCAAGTTGACCTCATTGACTCAGGGACCCACGGGACCCTGTGAGGCTCGAAGAGCAATGGGAAGCAACCTACTAGCCCACTTACCCCGAACTGCACTCGTTGACCTCATCGACGCAGAGACTCAAGGAACTCTGTGCAGTCCGAAACGTGTTCGGTGTTTTTCTTTTTCGTTTTTTCCCCTTGTTTTTTTCTAGTGACAGTACGCCTCTTTATTAGGTGCATGTGGACTCTGTCCGCACGAGCTACCGGACCCGCTCCAATGGCACAACCCATGGAGCACCATTTTTTTCTTCTTCTACCTTGGGTACGGTAGAAAGGCGGGATCTCGTCACCACCAGCGGCGATTCGACTGCCTTGCATTTCGGCCCAAAAATTCTCCCTTCTCTGGCACTACTCAGCATTTCGGCCTTTTTAGTTTTGGTTATTTATTTTTCTAAATCTCCCTCAAAATTGTCCCCCCTGTTGTCTGCTAAGGACATGTCACCGTTTCGGCTCAAAAAATTTTAGCTCCAGACCCATTTCACCAGGCACGGCGAGTGGGAGTGATATGCGGCGCCAAACTCAGTACATTCACAAAGGCAATAAACTTCTCAGTCCAGCAACCGTTAGCCACAATCAGCCTCGGCACTTGTCTGCGTAGATCGTCCCCACTTTGCCGGCTAAAATTCCATCATGTACGCTAATAGCGCCTGGTGCATGTAAAATCCGTCGTGGGTGCAAAGTTCTCCAAGTTACCTGTGAATTATACCTCTGGAGGTGCCTTGCCAGATGAAGGTCTCGTCATCTGATCAAGGCTCTAAATTACGAGACCCTCTTGCGAAGCCATTTGCAGTTCAAACAACAGGATGTACCATTAATTAACAGGCGAACAGAGTATGCTCAACGACAAGCAAGTACTGGAGAAATGATGGCATGCGAAGCAAAGTTTATTGCCGCTACGTGGCAATTAGGTGGTCGTCTGCCCCGATACCAGGTATCTAACCCGTTAAGCTAAGATAACTCGGCAGGTAGGGGCCTGGTCATCGGTTAGAAAGAAAGTATCATATTGTTGGCACGAATGAACAACTAATTGAAGATAAAATTTTCCGACACTGTTTATTAAAAGGTTTTGCATACGCAGTGATTTACATATCATTTTCTGCGATTGGTGTTTGTGAATTATGCAAAGAACGTAAGCAGTAGCGTAGCTATGTTTTTTGGCGCCCGGGGTCAGCAAGAAATTTTGCGCCCCCACCCCAATATAGATATATAACAATTTCTCTCAATTTGGCTCCCCTAGGCCTCGGCGCCGGGGCGGACGCCCCCATTGCCCCCTCCCCCCCTTAGCTACGTCACTGAGCGTAAGTATATCTCATCTTTGAATTGTCATTGCTGCCACTGGCCTTGTACAATGTTCTTTTTGGCAAATGTTTTATGCCAGTTAATGTCCGTAAATATTACTTGGAATGCGTGATTTTTCGTAAGATGCAAAACCCCAAATAATCTCTGAACCACACAATGAGATACGAAAGCAGTGGTATTTAAAAAATATAATGCTTAAAAAATCATTAAATTGATAACACTACATGATATTAATATTTCCATAAAAATATACACCAAGTTGTTGCTGTTTTCGTTTATCGTTAAATCGCATCAGTAAATAACGATTAATTTACGTATAACAGCTGCACTCTCTTTTAATTTTAGCTGCAAAAATTCTTTGTCAACTATATAAAATACGTTATTTTACGATTTTATTTTTATGTCAGTTTTGAGTCTTTACTTTGGAAATTTCAAATTTCGATATGTTTTCTCAATTTTGAAAAAGAATCTTGCACTTGCTTAGAAAAAGAAGGCAATTTAATGCATAATAAATTTATAAATGTTCCAATATATATTTTGTATTTGAATTGTATTTTTAAAATGTGTGATGTATTTTATATTTTAAGCCAAAATTTTGGAATTTGAGAATGAGTATCAGTTATTCTGTAAAGTTATGGTTATTCTGTAAGAGTCTGAGAAACATCAGCACTTTTCTTTTTTAAATCATATGGGCTGTTTTTAAAATTTGCAATTGTTATTATTTTACAAATCACGAAAACAAACGTCAGATGTCATGACAGTGATGGCTTCAACCTCGGGGACTATCCGGTTTAAGGATGTCGAGGCAGCCATCAGGAATCGAGATATTATCAGCTGACAGTGCATAATAGCATATTTGTCTGTAACATATAATCTGACCTAAATATTAAAATCAACTTGTATGAAATGGTTAACTAAAAAAATTACCTACGAAAATAGTAGCAATCTACACTAATCAAAAACGTGTTATTTTCGTAACTTTTTGACCGTTTTGGCACATATGCCCAAGTGGAAATGAAAATGAATTTGTAATTTTACGAAAGGATTTTGTACTTTTTTGTGGGAAGAATGGGGAAAATTAAAAAAAAAAAAATCTCTTTAAGCAATGAAACAGAAAGATAAAATTACCTTGACAAGGTCCCGCATGCTTCACTTCTAGCAATACGCCGTGTTTGCACGCATCCTGCATCATATGGCACCAGGTCTGGTAGCTGTAGTTGTTGGTGGCACAGAGGGACTCTGTCCGCGGCATCTTGCACTGCTTCGGACAGGTCACGCACCGCGGTGGACCACCGTTGGGATCGATGAGACAGCGTTTACCTTTGCGGCAGCGAATGTTCTCACAAGATGCGTTAGCTGGAAAGACATTGAATGGGTGTACATTAAGATGAGGCTAAATAGATATGTATATTTTCCTAATATACACTCGAAATATAGTTTTTAAGATGAAAAGGGTTCCGATTTACCGGTACAAGGACATTTGTTGGTTAATTTTGTACTTTAACGCCTTAACTGGTTAATTCTTTTTCGTTCAATAAATTGAAAGTAGCGGACTCACACCACTATTATTTGAATAAAATATTCGCAAAATTTAGTCTAAACATTTCTGCTTTTCAAAAGTGTGAAAATGTTTTTAAAAATAATAGTGGTGCCGAAAAACTTTAAATGATAAAATAAGGAAATTCGTCAGGTCCGGACGGCGCGGCGTTCGGGCAAACCAGTTAAGGAGTTAAATACTGAATCGCACAGTAAAAATAAATAATTAAAGTCTATATATTAGGGAGTTATGCTTTTTCAAAATTATAAAAACATATATAAAAAAAATACGTTTTTGAGAAAAATAATTGAAAGTCTTTGGGGATTAGAAGTTAATTCTTAGGTACAGGGCTGCCACTGGCATTATTATTATTATTATTATTATTATTATTATTATTATTATTATTATTATTATTATTTATTCTATATCGCTAATTTCCTCTAAACAAAAATATTTTATATTCACTTGATATCATGTGGAAGAGAAATATGCTATAATTTATTTTTTCCCAGATAGAATATGAAAACAGGCGCCAGTGAATAAATCCATGTGGAGTCTCAGTCGTCAAATATATTCAAGGGGTCAAATGAATTATAATTTTAATCTATGAAATCTGTATGTTTGTTTCTTGTAATATAGATCATATAAATATACACACAAATATCACTTTGTGCATTTCAATAATTACGTGAGCAAAGCCTTGGATTTTCTACTAGATAATATACGAATAAAAACAAGCCTATCATTTATATAAAATAATTTAAAATAATTTTAATGTATTTTTTTAATTATAGACTTATAAATTCCTTCCAGTTAATCTCGCATGATTCTGTTAAAAATTATAAAAAGTAAATTATTGTTTAAATAAATAAAGAAACAAACGGATTGTGACAAACTATTTTGGTTGGTAGTGTTTGCTCTGAATTGAAAATAAACATAAGTTCGAAAACAACTTAAGACAGCTTCTCAAGATGAGATTTTTCAAGCTTACCCGAGTTCTTGGAAAGCGGAAACAACAGCCAAAGAAAATGCAGTCATGATGAAAAGATTTAAAGAAGATATTTTCATCTTCAGAATTATGTCACAGATATTTTGAAATAACGCATGCGTCTAAGAAAATTCTCAAGAATAGTTATTGCGATTGGTAAACAAATTCCGATTGCTGAAAGTAATTACAAGTTAGCTATAGGACTTTCACAGACGTTTTCGACTCAAATTTCTTTTGCTTCCTCTCTTTTAATAAACTTGTTATAATTCTTAATGAATGTGAAAAATATAGATTTTTTTTTTTTTTTCAAAATTAAAGGCACATTATGTCGAATACAAAAGATGGTATCCATATTTACACCTTTTCCGTTTACTTTTTGATTGTCGATTTTTCATGTGAATTATAGTTAATTGTAGCAAATAGTTTATTTTTTACACATGTATATATATCTATACACACACACATATATAAATACATAAAACGTTTCATTCTCTTTAGGAAAACTTATATACAAATGTCAATATTGTTGAGTTCAACACCTTTATGCATATCCGCATTCTCTTTTGTAAACCTAATAATTCTGCCTTTTTTTCGTCATAACTACCATATAGTACCGTTGTTATGATAGAAACATCAAGTTATTCGTCGTTAATCATCATCTATATAATAAAATCCATCTGCCACCAACAATACCGGGCTACCCGCTTCACTTTTTATATGCAAAACGGCAATACATAATAATAATTTAAAATGCGTAACTTTTATTTAAAAAACATAAATTTTAAATATAATCTTTAATTTAGCTCATTTAAAATACAATAAATAAATAAAAATATTTTTCCAGTATAGGTCCTTGACGGGAAAAAAAGTTAGCATCCTATTTTCAGGCAATTTATATCTTATTTCATATACATAAGAAAGTTTTTCCATATGTATAAAATTTATTTAATTTAAAGAGGCCATTAATCTATTTTTATATAGAAACAAAAGTAATTTGTATGTAAACAAATATTGTATAGGGTAACATCCCCAGTAATTGGCAATTTCGGCAAATCGGCCCTTTTAATTCAGAATTTGTCTTTAAACTTACTTCAATTTTCATTACCAAGAAATAAAATATTTACTTGCAAATATTTTTAAATCAAAGAATGCATATCTGTGCATCTATTTTGCTCACTAAAAGCAAAAATTTTTAAAGGAGTATTTTTATAAAAATATATTTATAAAAAGATGCTGTAGTCACCAGTAATTGATACCTAGAGCACTAATGTATGACACTTTGTGATCCAGTAATTGTCACATGTTTACATAAAAAAAAAAACTTTATATTTTGCAATGAGTTTAATCGCTTTAAATGATTTTACTGTAGATGAAGATGCCATATTTCAGGTTTTTGAGAGTAAGAAATCAGCATATTAGTCTGAAATGTGAACACTTTAAAACAATACAATATATTTATATCAATACCCAGTAATTGTCATGCTGCCCCCAGTAATTGTCATATAAAGCTTTAATGGATTCCAATTACTGATAATATTTCATATTTTCAAATAAAAACAACTGATAAACAAAATTAGTCTATAACTTTAAAAGTACTGCCAAAATAAGTGGTTTAATCTCAAATCTTGCGATTCCCTTGCAATTCGAATAGGTGTCAATTACTTGGAACTAGCAAAATTGAAGCACCATTAATTGGCATCTATCATTAATTCAGAAATCCAAATATTTGTGTCAAAAATTCTTTTACCTTACTAAAGTAACCCTTTTCAATTAAACAAAACTGTTGTCAATTAAAATTTAAAATACATTATAAATCAGATAGTAATGAATTGAAAAGCAGGCCTTTCTTAAGCCAGAAAAGAAGCATTTGCAACAAAAATGGCTAATTTGATACAAACCATAATTGTTTCTTTTTCCTAGGCTCTATTGTCATCTAGTAGCATAAATCAAAGTTATAATCTTTAAAGTAAATGAGCTGGTATATGGTCTTACATTTTTAAAAGACTGGATATAAATCTTATTTTAGGACATGTTTGTAGTATATGCCAATCATTGGTTCATGCCAGTTATCTTATGTTGCATATGTTTATGGGTAGCCCCAAACTCTTATTACTTTGTTTTTTTATAGCTAATACGATGATGATATCACACACTTTATTGAAGACATTTTGTTTGTAGTTCTAAAGTATTTCTGGACTTGATGAATATACTTTAGTTCTACAAATTTCGATTATACTTCTTTTAATTTATTTTTTCCCAGTTTTAATCTGGTAATTTGTATTACAAGGTGGTGAGGGGGGTCAGGGAAAAACACAGTCTGAAAAATCGTTAAATACCAGCATGTTGTTGAAGAGAAATTTATCTTTTTTAATCCCTTTAGATTACTCAAAGTGTTTTATATAAGAAAATTCCGGTAGTTTTCTGTTTTTTTATCTGTGTTTTTCCTTTAAATAACATCGAAATAACATCCTTTTTTATGAACTAGCATCCATGGCACCTCTGATGAATCTGCATGCTGCTCTTAGTTTTAAGGCTTCTACATATATGTTCATCCTGTTTTTTTTATTTATCCATTTATTGTTTTCTTTCTTTCTTTATATTTATATTTGTGACTTCAGTTTTGCTATTTATATATTTTTTTTAAATGGGATAGGTTTTTTATTATTAAGTTTATAATCACCGTATAGCTTCAAAAATTTTTTAGACATCCCAACATAGGAGCGATTGTAATAGGTAGTATTTCATAAAAAATGTACTTAAAAGCGATAAAAAATTTAGTAAAGGGTTATGATTCATGTTATTCTTTCTAATAAGATTATTAACTTTGTCTGAACACAAAATTCTAAACTCTTTACCACCGTTCTTAGAAGATATTTAACATCTAAAGCAAGTTATGCAGTTAACTACCTTTAATGAAAGGTTAAACTAAACTTCGGACTAACTTCCAAGACAGTAATTCAACAGCTGTAAAATATGGCAAAATTAGTGTTTCCATGTGTACTTATTTATGCAAATCAGAGATATGATTTTGTTCGTAATTAGAGATTTTGTCGGGTAAAGCGAGAGAGAAAAAAAAGTTGCCTTTCAACTTGTTGGTTAGCCGTTCGCAGTTTCAATGACCTTGCAAGGCAGACTGCTTTTTTATCTTCTGTTTCTCAGGCACACTAATAATTTCTTTTTTTCTCCTTTTTTTACGACGGAAGTATTAACGCTTATCTAAATTTATCTTTATTCGCTCTTTGAATTTATATGAATTACAAATTTCGAGAATACCTGAAAAAACAGTTTTAAAAAGTGTTTTCAGCTTTTATGTTATGTTTCAATACTCAGTTAAGTTGTCTGTAATCGTACATATAAATTCTCTGATAGTTTTGTAATCTTTGCCAAAATCTCATTAAATAGTATTTTTTAAAATCATTTATCCCAGTTACAAAACTTATATAACTTTTAATAACGTGTTTAATTCGTTATTAAAATCATCATCTCTTTTTTCTATTTACTTCCATGAAATGTGGTTTGTTTATTTATAAAATGAATAAAACAATTTTTGCTTCAATCTCTTTAATTTGTCAAAATGTTATTTATTAGTCAGTATTTGTCAGCGCTTTATTAGTCATTTGGTTTTTAATGAAAGCAAGATTAATCAATTTTTCTCTTCTCTTTAAAAAGGAAAAATAAGTGTCACCTTTTTAGGTACATTTGTAATTATGTAAATACGTAGCACCTATAGTTGTCGTTCAGTCCGTCCGCCCTTCCGTCCGCATATAACAACCCGAAAACTACCCAACTGAATCGTTTGAAATTTAAAATATATAATTATCACATAATTTTGTCGAGTTATTTTCAAATTTTATGAAAATCGGATGAATAGATGAATTGCAGGAACAATCAAAAGTATCCACTACATTACGGTCAATGGAAAAAAAGTTTCAAATGCATTTTAACCGTTTGAAATTTAAAATACATAATTATTACATAATTTTGTCGATTCATTTCAAATTTTATCAAAATCAGATGCATAGTTCAATTACAGGGACGATCAAAAGTATTCCGTTACATTACGGTCAATGGGAAAAACATGTTTCAAATGCATTTTAATGGTGTTACACTCAGTGTTGGGTATGAACGCGCTCACTGAACGAAAACTCACGAGTTTCGCTCACTATTTGTGAACTTTGAACTGAACTTCGCTCACTATTTTATAAACGAGTTTGAACTGAACGGAAACTCAAAAAATAAACGAGTTTGAACGAAATTTACGTTCAATTTTACGTTCAATTTTTTAATAATTTATTTAAAATTTTTCTAGACTTTAGTATACTTTTTCCCTCTTTCAAATGCCGCCGTTTAGAGGCCTACACGAGCCTTAGGACGGGTTAAGTCTGGATATCACTTCTTTGGTAGTATCCTAGTCTTACTTCTTCTGCAGACTCTGGTCGCGCCGAACTGGACCTGGGCTGTATTACAATTTTGCCGAAAATAGATATATACAGTAAACTCTCTGTACAAGGTGGACTGTGTAAGGCGGAAATATGTCTAAATCGGAAAGATTTTCAAGTTCCTGCGAATCCGCAGACAGAGTAGAATTTGTCTAAGACGGAATATTGTCTTCTACGGAAAATTTTCAAGATACCGATCGATCCCGTAATAGCCATAGTTTATTATAATTTTAAATTACCATGATTCAACAATTAAACTTTTCTTTAAAGAATAGTTCATATACAATGCTAGGGGATGGGGGAAACAGTATTATAAATGGTGCTACAAAAATCTGTATATGACGAAATCCTGTCTTAAACGAAACAATTTCTAGATCGGTGCAAAATGGATAGAATAATCCGTGTAAAAAAAAAAAAAAAAAAAAAAAAAAACCTAACACATTTGTAAAAGACGGCAATTTCTTAATAAAGAATCTGTCTACAATGAATTTTTCTAAGTGTTTTTTTTTTTTTTTTTTTTTTTTTTTTTTTTTTTTTTTTTTAAGATTCACCAGTATAGAATTTTCATATTTTTAAGCCTCCAACCGTGGAAATGTGTTAATGTTATTAATATTTCAGATATTTAGATACAGTTGAGGACTCATTTTAAAATCAATTTAGTTTACAATGGGATATACAGAAATAAATATGGAAAGACCAATACTTTGGAATAAATGTGCCTATTTACGCATCCCATGACACCTTTTTTAAATGAAAAACATAAGCATGAAAGGGAAACTGTAATAAGTACTTTTTAGAGCTCCGTATTTAAAAAATTAAACGGAACCATTATGATCTCCCTTCTGTGTCTGTTTTTTGCTAATCGCAATTGCTATAAGGTAAGTTAGCCCCTCCTCTTCTGTAAAATTAATACTAAGTTTCAAACTAGCAAAAAGGAGCAATTACTAAAGCACAATACTCAGACCAGCATTGTCTCGAAGGGTATGCACACAGACATCCAGAGAATGCAATCGCGTGTTTGTGCCATTTTCAATATTGTACCGACCAAAAGTATATGAAGTTATGCATCGAATTGAACCAAATTTTTTGTGTAAGTGTATGACTATAGCTTATTGGTCCTCCCTGAATTTTAAAAAAATCCTCCGGAAGGGGGCACTGCAATAGCGAATTTTATGCCATTTTCAATATTGCACCACCTAAAAGTTTACGTTCTAGTAGTTAGTTCTAGAACTGAACTAAATTTTTGTGTATGATTATTTTTTGGTGAAGCAAGTAGGTCCTCCCATAATTTGAAAAAAAAATCTGGTTATCATTCTATTGTCCATCGGCTCGTGCAGAGACGGAAATTCGTTTTTACTCCGATTAATTGACTGAATTAGAAATTTAAGATAAAAATCAAAGTTGGTATGATATTGAATTGTTATTGTAAAATTATTAAAGCATTAAAATGAGTAACTATTTTTTAAAAATATTAAAATGTATGTATGAGATAGAAGAAAGTTTTGAGAATGGCACATCCAACTAGTTTTCATTCAAATGCCGTTTAGAGGTCTACCTAGACTCGGGGCGGGTCGAGTCTGATCATTAGTTTTTTGGGTCGTGCCAGGTCTTCCTTTATCTGAAAGCTCGGTCCAGACTGGACCGGGCTTATTTCTGGAACTGTACTATATTCTTAAGCGAAGTGTGCACAAATCGAAATTTTTTCACATTGTCTCAAAACCTTGTTTGCATGAAAATCATTGACCCGTCCCTGTCTGATTTGTATAAATATTTGTTTGGGGAACAACCTCTTTGGGTCTACTATTTCTATCTCTACAATCTCTACGAGCCGGGCTGGGCTCGGGCGGAAATTCTTATTTTAATTTCGGGCCGGACATTTTTTTTCTATGGATCGGGCCTGGAAATTTCCGTCCGTGCATACCTCTATCTCACATATCGTATAATCAAATGATTATTTCACAAAATTTTGTAAATTTGGACAATAATATCCAAACATAAAAAAAATGAACTTTTTAGTGAACTTCGTTCACTTTTATAAATGAGTTTGATTTGAACGAGTTCGTTTGAAAATTTTTGAGTTTGAACGTGAACTTAAATCACTTTTCAGAAATTGAACGTGAGTTTGAGTTAGTTCGTTTATTTTGTGAACGTGCCCAACACTGGTTACACTCATTCGAACATAATAAAATTGAAATGCATCAATAAAGTACATATTATTTGCCTAATCTGTGGTTCGAAGAACATTTGTTATTGATTTAAAAGGCCACTCAAAAGTATTCCATTACATAATGACATAAACGGTTCAGTGACGGTGACACAAACGGGAGAACATTGTTTGGTGCGGTTTTTAATTGTAATTAACTATTTACAATTCTATGAGATTGACATATAAGAGTGACATTTTTAAAACTTCGTTATCGTACGATCGCACCTCATTTGCTACGCTTCATGTGCGATATCCAACTTGTTTTCATTTTAGTGTCCTCATGCAGAGCAAAGGATCCAATGAAACATTTCAATCTTCTTTGCCTGTTTGCATCCACACAATTTTTATACTACACATTTTTTATGGCATTACTTCAGTTTGAATTTTTATCTTTATGATGTGTTTCTTATGATTTCTTTTACTCTCAATGTTTGAAATTTGTTACAAGCATAATTTTACAAATAAATAAATATATGTTTGGTGTTACGTGTTTCTTTAAAATAATATAGTTGGCAGGACCATAAAACAGATAAAACATTCTACGGGTAGTTATACAAGCTACAAGAACTACTTGCCAAGAACAGCTGTTCTTCTATTTCAAGTGATCGTACAACATTTGTTTAGATGTGTACGTCATAGTAAATGTTTGTATTTGTTAATTATACTAGTGCGCTAATTAAAACCTTCTCTACATTTAATTAAATTAAGTTACTAAAATATTATAATGGCAATGCGTATAAATCTATCTCGTCACTATTATACCACAAAATTGATTTGTTCAAACTTTGTTCTACGAGACAGAGTCTGAAAATAAGTTTCCCCTGGCGACTGTGGACAGAGGTGTGCATGAAAGAAAAAAACATACAACGAAACATTAGAGATAAGACGTAACTTTACTTTTTACATAAGTGTCAAATGATTTGAGACATTTGCCATACCCCTTTATCAGCTTCAAAAAGACCTCCAGGAAAAAAATCCTGGCTTTGCATACGAAAGAAGCGTTGAACCGTTTGTGTGATTTCGGCATTGCTTCCAAAGCTGCAGTCAAGCACTGATCTCTTTAATAGTGGCCGTGCACGCCCGTCCAGTTCTCGGCCTGTTTAATACTTGATGATGCCTATCACTGAATTGGCGGCACTATCTCCACACCTTTTGTTTCGACATCACATCTGGCCCATAGACTTCCACAGAGAGGCATCAAAAAGTGTTGGACAGACCGAGACCTAGACGGGTGTGCGTTTTAAATCTTAAGTCTATTTTGTAAGAATTTATATTTCTAAATGGAAAAATAATATATATATGGAATATTATCGGAATGTTATGGAATACATGCACTATTATGGAATTTTATAGGAATATTCGGGACTTTCCCATTTGTTGGAATTAACCGAAAATTCGAATTAATAGAGTAATAGAAGTATCCAAATCCACTATGTGTGCAAAGTTAAACTGATTTTGTTTATGATTTTGTTGGCATCTTGACTTGATGCGAAATGAAATTTGCAAGAGAGATATTCAGTTGTATCATCTGTCTCTGGTATCAAAAAGACGCACTTTTTTCTTGTAAAAGGTGCCACTTCACCTCAAGTCTCTCTTTCGTTGAAGAAAACTGATTTTCTCGATAGATAATTTCTGTATTATGAACTTAAAGGATTTTGTTTTAACAAATTAGAATTTGGGAATTCTTGTTTTTAATGTCCGCAATGATTGCTGGAAACTCTACTATTTAAAAAGATTACAAATTACAATTACCTACAACAATCTTACAATTTCATACACACACGTATGTTAACGAGACAGCGGAAATTGAGGAAGTTTTCATTAACGTTTAGACATTAAGACAAATTGCTACACAATGACAATACATGTAGATTAAGGAGTCCAGGGGTATTGTTACATAAGTTTAATATTCTTGATTAATGCGTAATATTTACAAGGGAAAAGTGCAATATTTACAAGGGAAAAAATACTTAAAGGATTGAAATTATGGGGCATCTTCTGTCTTTTAGCCCTGAGCTCTGCTAAGTACGTCTTCATCAGGCGGGCTCTGGCATCCTTCTGTACTTGTTCTGTGCTTGTTGCTGGGGCCCTTTCGTGTGAAGGTGCTAACTCAGCAACATTTAGTTAACACGTGGCTAAAAAGGTCAAACACGTGTCGTACCTTGCCATGGGGCGGATGCCGAATCGGCCAAATGCATCTGAGCGAGCCTGTTACCATGGGCTCGCTATATCGACACTCGGCCAATCCGACATGCAGCTGACCACAGCTGAACGTGTACACCGATCAGGATACTGAAAATAAACTATTTCTTCAAGGGAGAGAGAAAAAAAAACTAGACGATCACTGTAAAACATGAATTTAAAAAAATTAATATTACTAAGAGAAAAGAAAAGAAAGAGAGAAAAAAAAAAAAAATTTTTGAAGACGTCATTAACAGCACACACAATGAAAAGAAAAAAAAATTATATCATAATAGTTAGCGTCGTTAATGTGCTCTTTGCACACCTGTCTTTTGTTTTATCATCATTCCCCAAAGGGGTTTCCAACACAACGTCTTCGAAACCGATATTCGTCTTCGTCTAAGAAAAAAGGTCTCAAATTTATTATAGTGTTTCTTAATACGTCTTCAAAAAAAAATAGAGAAAAACTTTTATTTTTATGCAAAAGAAAATTGCTCAAATTGGAATAATCGTAAAAGCTTTTATGACAAAGACAAAACAAACAAACAAAAATAATTATCTTTTGTCTGTCAAAAGGAAAGAAAGAGTAGAGGAGAAAAAAAAATCGAAACTTATAGTTTTCCTGCTACATCATATTTTGTCATTTTTTTTTGGGGGGGGGGGTGTAGAAGAAATAGTTTATACAGATAAACATATTTATAAAAACAATCATATTTCAAACAAAACATACAATATTTCGAAGCACATAAAATGGTACTAAGTATGTAAAAAAAATATGTCCTATATATTGTAAAAGTTAAATGTTTGTGCCAAAAAAAAAAATCACTTGGCACCTGTTAACATAATCCTGGTTAATGAAATAATAATAATGATAAAAATGCTTTAGCCAGCCAAAAAAAAAAAAAGCACTTGACTTAGCTTTATTTATCGCTGTGGCATATTTCACATTCGAGGGAATAATTAAAAAAAAAACACCATTATTCCCTCTTCGTTGCGTGGAGGAGTAAACACAAAACTAAAACCACATCTGTGTTTGTGATTTTGCAAGAGAAAGAAGAAAAGAGAAGAAAAAAAAACACTCGTAAACGTAGAGATTATCTTGCAGTAAATTCTTCCAGTCACTATGAGTCAGTTTATATCGACTGTGTCCAATATTTCATCATGTCAGCTGCCGTAGTGGTAATCTGTGGGCCTTCATGTGACCCAATTTTTTTAACTTGATATCGTTCGTTGGGGTGCACTGCGGTAATCTGGTATGGGCCGAAAAATTTAGGACGGAGTTTTAGGCCCGTACCAAACTGAGTTCTTTTTATCGCGACCAGATCGCCGATTTCATAAGCAGTAGCAGGTTTTCGTTTCTTATCATACTGCAGACGTGTCATTTGCTGTTGTTTTAAAATGTGCGTCTTTGCCACATCTCTTAACTGTTTTTTATGGTCTACTGCTAATTGAGCCTCTTCTGTTTCTAAGAGTTGTCGGATGTGTAAGTCTTCTTTATTTTTCATTTTAACGCCAGTAAGAATTTCGAAAGGGGAAAAGTTGGTAGCGGATGAAATGGTGCTATTTATAATTCTTTGCACCGGAGCAACATGTTTGTACCACTTTTCGGGATCGTCCAACGATAACTTTGTTAATATTGGGATGAGTGTGCCGTGTATTCTTTCGATTTGGGAGTTTCCCCGGGGTACTCCCGTGGTGATCGGATGGTGTTCGATGTTTTCCTCCTTACAGTAGGTCGCGAAGTCGGCTGACGTGAATGCGGGGCCTTTGTCTGTGATAATGCGTCGGGGATTACCGAATGTAGTTTGTTGTAATTTCAGTTTATCTAGTGCGTCTTGCGCCGCCGTAGATTTTACTGGATATAACCAGAAGAATTTTGTAAATGCATCCACTACAGTAAATAAATGTTTATAATTTTTATTTGTTGATGGGAGTGGTCCGAGAAAATCACAATGATATGTATCCAGTGGCGTGTCACCTTTTGGAATCGGGTGTAAAAAACCTTCTTTTTTACCCAATTTCCGAGATGCTAAAATGCACGGAACACAGTTTATCACGATGGTTCGTGCGAGTTCGGATAGTTTCGGAATAAAAAAGTTCTGAGATGCTATTTCCGCAGTTTTTTTAGCTGAGAAGTGGCCTTTAGCATGTATATCCTGGAGAATATTAAGCTGCATCGCTTCGGGGATAACTAATAAATCTCTGCCACGTTCAAATTTATACAGTACGTTGTTACGAAGCACAAAATCAGCTACCGGAGAGCTTATCGCTGCGGCCTTGATGCCGGCTATAAATGGGTCTCTGTCTTGTGCTTGCATAATTTTTAGAGTTAATTCATCATGCGTAATCTGCATGACGGGGTATCTGCTAAGGCAATCGACATGCTGCATTTTTGCAGCTGGTCGGTGTTTTATTTCGAAATCGAAATCTTGTAGAAATAAGGCCCAACGTGCAATTTTGGGTGTGAGTTCCTTTTTTTCCATCGTTTTCTGAAAGGCCTGGCAATCCGTGATGATTCGAAATTTAGTGCCATGGAGATAAACACGAAATTTTTTTAGTGCTTCGATGACCGCTAGCACTTCTAATTCGTAACTGCTCAACTTCTCTTCCTGGGGGGATGTTTTTTTGCTCATGTATTGGAGCGGGTGAAAATGACCGTCGGGGGATTTTTGCATAAGCGTCGCGCCAAAGCCGTATTTACTGGCGTCAGTGTGCACTTCGAGCTCCGAGCCGGGTACAAAAATGTGTAGAACTGGATTACTGGTGAGTCGATTACGTAGTATATGCAGTGCTTGCCGTTGCTCCGGACCGAAATCGAAAGTCGCTGTTTTACGTAACAAATCACTTAGGGGGCGTGCAATAGAAGCGTATCCCGGTATGAATTTTCGAAAATAACCCGTTAGCCCGAGTAAGGATTGCAGCTGTTTAACATTTTTAGGCTCCGGGAAATGTTGGACTGCTTTAATTTTCGCAGGGGATGGCGCTATAGTGTTATGCTCGATAATATGCCCCAAAAATTCTATTTTGCGCTGTAAAAATTGACATTTCTTAAAATTAATCTCCAATCCGTAATCAGAAGCAGTATCTAGTACACGTTTTAAGTTATGGAGTCCCTCTTCTTCCGATTTTGTAGGAATTACAAGATCATCCATGTATAATATTAATACACCTTCCATGAGTAATTCACGGAAAACACACGCGAGATATCTCGTAAATGCCGAGGGGCTTGAACAAAGGCCAAAAGGGGCCTTTAAAAATTCATAAGTCCCGTCGTGAGTGATAAAAGCTGTATATTTTGTACTGTTTGGGTCTACATCAACATGGAAGAACCCATTCTTAAGATCAAGGGTCGTAAAAATTTCAGCTTGTTTGAGTTGATCCAATATGTCATCAATTAGGGGTAACGGAAAACGATCCTTCACTATTTTTTTATTTAATTTTCGAAAATCAATGCATAAGCGCATGGAATTGTCCTTTTTTCTTACTAAGACAACGGGGCTTGCGTAATCGCTATACGACGGTTTTATAATGCCGTCCCGCAACCACTGTTGAATTTGGTCGCGGATTAATTCTTTTTCGCTTAGGGACATTCTACGGGGGCGTTGATACACGGGTATATCATCATTTAATACTATCGACATTTTTAAGTCTGTGCTCTTCGTTTTTGAGGGTTTGTAGGTTTTAATTAAAGTAGCGACTTCCGTACGAATGTTATGATCGATAATGTGATTTAGATCGATCTCGTCCTGTGTTTCGAACACATTAATGCAGTTAATGAAAATATCCGCTTGGGGAGTTTTATGGAGCGATATCCCGTCCTGACCACACGTTAGTGTACCCTGTGTAAGCACGTCCCGCCCTACAATAAAAGGGGTGGACATTTGTGATGAGTTTACGACATAAACTCTAGTAGAGAACAGAGTTCCATCTATTTGAATATCCGTTTCAAATGATCCTAATGGCGTTAAACTGCCACCACCAAAACCGCCCAGTTGTATGGTTTCACATTGTAGGGGAGGGGAGCCAACTAATTTATAAAAATCCTCTCTTATTGCTGTAATCGCACTTCCCGTATCAATTAATGCGTCTATTATGACATCCGCAATTTTGACTAATTTATTCATGTTGGTATACGATTGCTGTGAGTCTACGACGTGGACTTTCTTATCGCGCTTTAACCCCGAACGTTGTTGGGGAGGGGTGCCTCGGGTTGTAGGCTGTTTCTCCCCAGTGCGCTCGCCGCATTCAAAAGACCGATGGCCCCATAAAGAGCAATTAAAGCATTTCGGGCCCTTATTTTTATTATGACAATCTGCGGAAACGTGGTTTCCTAAACCGCAGTTAAAACAGATAATTTTACGTTCATTTTTAAGGTGTGGTGTAGGAGTAGGGCCTTTCGCATGATACGACATGCGTTTCACCTGACCACTGGCTGATCGGCAAATTTCATCATAAATTAGCAATTTTTTCTTAAACTCTACTAAATCGGAACAGCCATATAAAATGGATTTATTTTGGGGTGTATCTCTAATACCTTGTATCGTGTAATGAATTAAAGAGATGTCATCCACATTCCCTCGCTGCGCGATTTCTTTCATCTTCAAAAAATATTCCAATAATTGTTCGTTTGGTTGACATCCGCGGTTTGCTAATACTTGATGTATTTGTGCGGGCGAAGCCGTTTGATGAAATTCGCGGAATAAAGCTTCCTTTAGTGCGGAATAGGAATTAATATTAATTTCAGCTCTAATTACTAGCAATGCTAAACCTTTTAAACTCCGTTCTGCGAAAACAAATTTTTGAATATCTGAGAGGTTCAATGATTCCGAGAGTGTTTCGAATCGTGTAAACCATGTTTGGATGTTTTCAGATTTTTCCCCGCTAAACGGCGGAATTAATTGTTCTATGTCGGTGAAAGAAATATTTTGTTTACTTGCAGTGTATTGCGAATGTACAACCATTTGCTGTGGTTGTATTTTTAAGGGGGAAATTAATTGTGTGCTGGCACTGCTGTCGTTCTGATTATGCTCAATGTCTGTCTCCGAAGCCGAAATATTCCCAAATGTTTCCTTAAAAGCAGCAATGTCTGATAATGCGACCAAAATGCGAGTCGCTATCTCATCTTTATTTCCATTTATATCTATGGATAGCAGATTAGCGACTGTTATCAATTGCAACTGGTCAAAAGTATCAGTAATTTCTTTCAATTTGTTGGCGAATTCAGGGCTACCTTCTTTAAACGGTAATCCGGTATAAACCCTTAAATTAGAACGATTTCGCCTCGCTTCGTCTTTTCCAAAAATAAACAAATGTAGAAGCTGTATTTTATCGGCTTTGGCAGTTTTTAAATGCTGTCTGATCACTGGGATCGCTTGGAGCTCCATTACTCACAGCAAAGAAATAAGGTATAGTAAAAAAAAATATCACTTACTGCTATTTAAGTGTAATCCAATTTGATCTATGCTACTTTTTCAATGAAAGAAAAAAAAATAAATCCACGGTATGCACAAGAACATCACAAATTACAGGCGGCGACCGACACTACTGACACACTTTCTTCATTTTCTTTTTCTTTTTCTCCCTTCTGGTGAGCTGTGGGACCGCGCTGATAAGCAGAAAGCATAAACATCATCTCGCTGCCGGATGGGGACTAGGGGAAATATAATCTTTCCTCTTGCACACTGCACATCAATCCATATGCAAAAATAAGAACTCTTGCACATTAATCCATATGCACCAATAAGAACTTGTAGTGCAGGTTGTTTGGGGGTCCAAGTAGGCCGCAGCCCCCATGTAGATTAAGGAGTCCAGGGGTATTGTTACATAAGTTTAATATTCTTGATTAATGCGTAATATTTACAAGGGAAAAGTGCAATATTTACAAGGGAAAAAATACTTAAAGGATTGAAATTATGGGGCATCTTCTGTCTTTTAGCCCTGAGCTCTGCTAAGTACGTCTTCATCAGGCGGGCTCTGGCATCCTTCTGTACTTGTTCTGTGCTTGTTGCTGGGGCCCTTTCGTGTGAAGGTGCTAACTCAGCAACATTTAGTTAACACGTGGCTAAAAAGGTCAAACACGTGTCGTACCTTGCCATGGGGCGGATGCCGAATCGGCCAAATGCATCTGAGCGAGCCTGTTACCATGGGCTCGCTATATCGACATACATAACCATGAAAGTCATTTACATTTTAGAATTTTAAACAACAAGTTTATGGGCTAAGTTCCGTCTTAAATCACATTTGAAAATGAATTTAGTCTTACACACTTTTAAATACAATATCTAAAGCGAAATTTTATCTTTCTTATTGCTCTAGCTCACAGGTAAAAATGTATTCCTTTCATTAAAATGTGGCTAATCTAATACTCATAAGCCATAATATCATAATCAAATGATACCAATTCAATTAATCAATTATCTCCTATATTTTAATTAACTCGAGTTATTTTACAAGACTCATCAGCATCAACAAGATACTCGACTTATATTTTTATTATTATTATGAAAGATTCTTTTAGAGATCTGCACGGGCCCAGGCTTGTCCCGTGGCCAGTATTCGGCCCGACGGAATGGTCCCTGATTTCCTAACGGGCCGGGCCAGGCCAGCAAAAATATTGTACGGGCCGATAAAAAGATTTAGCGGGCCTACCAGCCCGTTATAAAGTTTTAAGCAGAAATGATAAAATATGAGCTATTGTCAATGAATAACGAGAATAAATATAAATGTGCGTCTCGAGCCGATATTAGTTTGACAACATCAATACAGAAATGTAACTTGTACAATGTAGAGATCGAGATCGGACAATTACATTGTGTGCAACTTGGGCTTAATATTTTTTTAGCAGACTCGTGCCGGGCCGAAATCAGGCTTGCATTGTTTTTCTACATGTAGATAAGTAGGGCCGCAACTAGACTTAATTGTTCTCAAGATATGTAGGGTAGAGTACATGATTTGTAAAATTATTAATAACGATAAAGAACTTATTTTAACATAATCTTTGGATACATACTTCATGTTGGTTATGAAATTCACTTCTCAACAACGTGAAAGTTGGAGGGATTCCTGACCATTGGAGCAATTTGGAATCGAATAGTGTTTTTCATTTTTGGTAAAAAAATATTTGCATAACCTTGTTGAGATATAAGAGCTTCTTGTAAAATAGTTGCAGATTTTCCTTCTTTCCATGCAGCCGTTTCCGGAAATTCTATTCAAAACGCCAACTTTGACAGTATTTTCTTAAATTGCTTGTATCAAAGAATGGATACATAATGGATACCATTCGATTACATAGTTTCTCAATAAAAACACCTGCTAATATTATGCGTACATATATATATATATATACATATATATCAGAAATGTATCAAAAAGCCTTCCTTTGGTATCCTTTGGATTTGGAATCTATAATAAAATGATCTAGAAATATTTTCATAAATGTACTTTTATTATACAGCTTCAAAAGTTGCGATGTTTTTAACTTTCATTTTTTTTCTTTTACTCTAAACCATATTAATTTCTTAATGAATCTTTATTTGAACGTTGAAAGTCTAAGACTCGAAGTAATTATTAATGTTGCTAATGTGTATTTCATGTAAAATATACTGTAACATCATTCCATAGATATGCTCGCAGTATTTTTAAAAAGAATCTTAATTACGTGAGAAAAATCTGAATTTTTTAGAAATAGCAAAAATTGTGACGGGTCAGAACGGGCCGGGCCTGTTTTCACTGATTTCTATAAGGACCGGGCCTAAAAAAATTAAACGGGCCGGGCCCGAGCGGAACTTTTGAGTTTTACAACGGGCCGGGCCGGGCCAGGCCTGAATATTTTACTACACCAATATACAGTGATATTCTGATACATTCCTGGAAATAATGTTTGCAGAATAATTTAAAAATTGTCAGGATGTTCAATTTCATTGTATTTTCGTTGGTTGTCTTCTGACATACAAAGAATAATCATAGGATATGCTTGAATATGGATATGTAGGATATGAGAAATTTTCAAATTCGATGTGGTGGAAATTAAACTTTTTTCCTTTTAAATGAGATTAAAATATTTAAATCATGACTTTTTTACATAAATAAGTTATTTCAATTAAAAATGTTCAAAAGCATATTTGTTTTTTCAAAACTAATTAACATAATGCTTAAACAAGTTATAAGGTGGCATGGCATACTCATATGAAAAAAAAATTACCTTTGCATTTTCCACGGTATGCTTGCTGCACAGCCTTGCCCTTCATGCACGCTGCCTGCCTAATATGACACGTGCTGCTGTATGTGACATTATCGGCCCCACACACATAATCTCCAAAACTATTGGAAGAGCAGAACCCTTGACATCGTACGCAGTGGGGTCGTAAAACTTGATCTAAAAGACAAGTCTTGCGGCCCGAACATTGTACTTTGTCGCAGCTCTCTGAAAAACGAAAAAAGAAATAAATAAAAATAAAAATAAGAAAATAAAAATATACAAAATGATAGTATAAGATTCAATTTTGCTCAGAATCTCATAAAGATCATTAACAAATATTGTGAAGATAAGTATTCATCTTACGCCAAGAATGAACATGTTGATGAAAGAAGAATGAGATAATTTTTCTGTTTAGTAAAATTCCATCTGTATAACCAAGTGTACCATGAAGTTTCTTTGACATATACAGTTCAAAACATTTCGATTATATCGGGAATTTTGGATATAAAAAACCAATAAAGAGAGAAATGTTGAAAGATGATACATGATACATGAACGCACCAATGTTAATGAAGTGTCCACAAAAAGTATAACACGATCTATCCTATTCAACAACTAAACTATCTGGTTTATGGTTATATTACTACTCTGCTAAGAAGTTCGTCTCAATTTTAATATCCTGTTAGCACTGGATACATGAGATACAGTGGCGGTCAAAAATTTCCGGCCAGCAAATTTTTTTTAGTTAATTTTAACTATATGCATATGAAGAGGAATCTCAAAATGATACTTATACATTTTATGGACATAATAGTTTGGAACTTATTTATGGAATAACATATAAATATCAATAAATTTAATTGACAAAATTATGTACAAATGAAAACGCATGTTCTCAAAAGTTTCCGGCCACCTTCGAAAGTTAAAAAAAAAAAAAAATGGTATTGTAATAGAAAATAACAGTGATCAACAACATTTACTATTAGTATTTTATCACCATACCTTAGTTATAGGTACTGCGGCGCAGCAACGTGAAATTGATTACAATCAACGGTTGAATATCGTCTATGGTACGTTTTTTTTTCACATTTCTTGCACTATTTTTCGGAAATTTCAGCTGAGTTGGAATATTTACAGTTCCGCACACGTTTACCAGTCTATTTCCGAAAATTTTCGTTGGATTAATCTCGAGCATTTGGGTATGCCATTTCAAAAGCGAAAATTTTTCGTGCAAATGCCATTACTTTCCGAGCTTACATACATTTATTAAGCCGTTATCATGCTATAACAAATAGTTGCGACAAAAATTTTTCCTCTAACAAGGCAGCAAATGCTCTTGCAAGATATTTTTATACATTGCATCATTCATCTTGCCGAGGAATTCAAATAACGGACCAACACTTTTTGAATAAATTACTCCCCAGATTACAACGTATCTTCCGCCATCCTTCATTGTAAGAAAACATATGTCGAATTATATCTTTTGTTATTAGGTCATCAGACGTAGTGTCTGTCATCACTCCCAAAAAGTTTGAAAGTCGATTGATGCAAAAATAGAACTTTTTCCAGTTTATTACTTGACTAGTATTTGTGTTCCTTGAACAACGCCAGTCGGGTACGTTGTTATTTTTTTTCCTCGGAAATTTTTTTAACACTAACATTAGACTGACTTGTTTTAGCAATATTTTCATTCCGTAAATCGGGGTATATTGCAACGACATTTTTATGCAGGTCATCAACTGTTTTTCCCCCTGATAATTCCCTGTACAAAAATAGTCATTTTCCGGGGTCTTCCAAACGTGAGAAAGTCCTGAAGGCCATGACCATTTTTATATAATTTTGAAATATCGTTTACAGCCTGTTTTACCGATCGACAACTTTGCCTCAATATCTCGAGAAATTTGGCCCTTTAGCGTCAATCTGATCACTCATTTACGAACAATACTTCTTAAACTTTTCATTTTATTATTTAAACTATACTATTCGCTTTGATTCGTTTACGAACACGACCAAAAAACACTTTACTGATAGAAAAAACTAAGGAATGATGAGTGACCGGAAACTTTTGCACACACGAATTTCGAATTCTGCTCCTCCTTTCCATGAAGTGCTTTCAGTATCCAATCAAAATGATTATGTGGTCAGAGGACATTCACATATTCCTAACTTTTGAAACAATTGTGCTTCTTCTTCGCTGAAACCTTCTGGTAAATAAACCAAAGAAACTAACTGGATGGAAACTTTTGACTTAGCTTAGACCGTCGTTTTTGAAGTGGTACCCTTCCGGAATTGAATACTTGTTCACATCGAAAAACTTATCTAAGATATCTTAGTGAACGTCACTGTGTTTGTGATTTGAACAAATGTAAAGTATGCGCATGCGCTTAAAATAAATACGGCCACAACAACCAATCAGTAAAAGCAAAGCTTTATAGCCAACGAGAGTGCGTCGTAGTTCCTCTATATGTAGCCGAAACAAGTCAAAACTCACTGAGAGAGTATGTGGAATTCTCTCAGAGAGTTTGGCGGTCTGAGATATATTAAAGTATTCAATGCAAACAAGGTAATGGGGGTAGGGGGAGAAATTTCCTGACATTGTACAACTCCCTTATCTAGCAGCCATCTAACAAAAGGACTTTCTGTATACAAGCTACAATAAAACAATATTAAGCATATTTGAAGGGGATTGAAATTTCTGTTAAGAATTGGCCAATTTTGTTCATATTGCTATGGAAAACTCAGGAAGGACTTTTGAAAGAAAAGCAACCTGAATTATTGCTCTCGTGCAAGAGACCCCGAAAACCTTGCACTGATCGCGCTGCTATCGAATCATTCGACATTAGTCAAAGATTTTTATTTTATAGCCACCATGATACCTACTGGGTTGAGTGATCCTCATGGAATAAGGAATAATTCACTTTCATGAGGATTTCATGTAAAAAGTCCATTTTAGATATACCATAAAAATGAAAAAAATGCGTTTAAATAAAGCAGTGCTGAAAGTCGCTGTATAGGGCTGAAACTTATGAATACGCACTTGCGTTTATAGATGATCGCAGAGAAGCGCCTGTTTTGATTTTAAATCGCAATAAGACGGCACTTATTGCGTATAATCGCAATAAGACGTATGCCGTCTTATTATCGTTCTGCCACCACTGGATGGGTATTCTAAATAATCATCTGATGCATACTTTTGGTAAATAAAGGGAAAATAGTCTTGATCGGTGCCTATATTACAAGAATAAATCATCTTCATTTTCAAGAACCTGCAACATGTTTATTTCGATATAAATTTAAGAATATACGTAATAAATATGAATTATGTTTAGATCAGGATGATGCACTCTACGAACACTTACAAACAATGCATACCGAGGTAAATCAACAAGGTATTATTAATAATCTTCTTATTTTAATTTCAGCACTGTAGTCTCGGAGCTTCCTGCATGTGATCTGTCAGATAAAAGTTATTTGGTGAATCATTTTTAAATGAGATTATTCAAGGCAAGTATAAAGCTATTTGAAGCTCGTAATCTATGAAAATATTAAGGAGGAATTGGGATATTATATCCCACCTCTCCAAAAGAGTAATTTTCAATTTAATAAATACTTTTGTAAGTGATAAATCTCCAGACACTTCTCTTGCTAGACCCCCATATATTTCATGTCTGGAGCAAATATTGAATTATCACGTCATTGCACACGTCAGTATAGATAGATACTGGCAGAGGAAGTAAACAAAAACGAATTCACTTCCTATTGCAGCAGTTTAAGAAGTCTGAGAATCCAATCTCTATGTTAGTGAGAATGTTTAGTCCACAGACCAGTGTAGCTCTTAACTGGTCCTAGTCATAGGATTATTCTGAGAAGTCGTTTAAATGGTGATCCGCCTATCAATAAAGACTATTTTCTTAAATAATCACCTTTACACTGAGAAAAAACTGGTTCCGGCATCTATAATTTAATTGTGGCTCTAGAAAAAATAGTTCTATGTCATCCTCATAATTTCTAGCTTCCTTTGATAGCGAGTTCTAGAATCTTCTAAAAGAGCATTTCCTTACATTCTCGTTGTCAAAGTTTTTTAAAAACTCTTCAAATAAATGCAAACACAAGAGGTTAATTTTAAAAGGGATAATTCCAGTTTACGAGACCATTCACAAAATTAAGTGATAATTTCTCGATACTGAAATGATTCAATATCGTTTCGTTACCTAGAAAACAAGAGACTAGGAATTCTAGATCATTTTGTCGATTCAACTTAATTGTGCACTCTATTCACATAGTTCAGAAATCTATATTTCTAATTTAGGGATTCAGAAAGTAACTAACTTTTGATTTTAGGTGAAGGCGGTATATTTTTTTTTTCTCAGTGTAATGAGAAACTTGAAATCTTTTAGAAACTTTTTACTGTGAAGTTATTGTCTGTGTCGTTATAATGAAGACACGCCAAACAGTTATTTTCACATTGCTCTATTATATAACCTGTTTAGTTATGGTCTTGTTTATGGGTATGGTGTTGTAAAAGGTGGAAAAAAAAGGGAAAGGAAAAAAAAAATCATAGAAGTTTTCAGAAATTTTTAGAATGGGTATTCAAAATTAATTATTTCTATTTTTTTTTCTTTGTCAACGTGAACATAATACTTAAAAAATGCAAACAAACTAATAATATAAATACAGAAATCTAGTCCTATTTAGATGAAAATTAATAAAATACAGATGGAGGACAAAATAATACGAACATCTGTGAAATAATGGAAAATCTTTATTTATAGGAGGTTGGATCACTCTTTGACTGAAGTACAGATTTAATGCGACATGGGATAGATACATAAAGGTCATGGACAATATTTAAAGGTATATTAAGCTCCTCATTCCTCCTGCTAAATGGTCTCTTATTCCGAAAGGCTTGATGGAGGAAGAAATCGGTAACGAAGTTTGGACTCCAAATATTCCCATAAATGTTCAATAACATTCAAATCCGGAGGCTGGAGAGGCCAGGAAAGATGTTCAACTTCATAGTCATGCTCTTCGAACCAAGTTTGAACACACCTAACAGTGTGGATAGAGGCAGTGTCGTCATGAAAAAGCGCTCGATCTCCAGGGAATACAATCTGGACAAAAGGCTGGACATGATCCTCTAGAATGCTTAGATAGTGATTGAATTTGATTCTACCATGTAGAATAACAAGTGGCCCAAGACCGCACCGAGATATCGAACTCCATACCATAATTGAGCCACCCCTATGCTTCAAAGTCGGTATGAGGCATTCAGAATTAAATGCTTCTCTGGGCGTTCTCTAGACCGATCGTCAAAAATAGGGTAAATGACGAGATTCATCTAACCACATTATCAGTTGCCACTGCTGTGAGGACTACCCTTTGGGATCTCTGCACCATTGGCGTCGCTTGAAAGCATTAGCTGTTGTCCCCAAAAGTTTTTAAATTGCCACTCCGCCATAAATGCTCGCAGCGTAAGTTCCCTTTTGAAAGTTTTTGTTAAAACGGGGTCCTGGAGATGACTGTTCATTTCGGATGTTATCTCGAATAACGATTGCTTGTGTTTTCGGGCTATTATGCGCTTCAAGACTCGTCTATTCCTATCAATAAGCTTGGACTTTCGGCCACTGTTGTGATTTGAAGACGTCGTCTTACTCTCTTCCGTGTACGCTGTCATAACGGCTGATACGATACTCCTTGCAAACCCCAAAAGGTTTGCTGTTTCTGTAACCGATGCTCCACTTAAACGTGCTCCGACAATCATTCCTCTTTGGGACTCTGACAGTTCTGACATTTCAACTTATCACAGACAGTTCGATAGACGCTTACAATGCAGCTGATTTCTGTTGAGAGATTGATACCTTCCTCTTCACGAGGTGGCACACTTCTTTCTGTTGCTGGTGGCGCAGCTGTACCGAAGGTGTGAAATACGCCAGACATTTTCACAGGTGTTCGTATTATTTTCTCCTCCATCTGTAAGTGCTTAATTGCAGAAAAATTAATTATGATATATTAAAATATCTTAAGTAATTTGATATTTTAATCATTGATAAGTAAAAAAAGAGAGACATAGATGACAGATTCATCTTGTCTGACTTGAATGTAAAATCATTCCTGCTCTTTGAATAAGCCCATGTGAACAATAAAGAAAATGAGTAAAAAAAAATGCAAAAATACAAGGCAACTTGTTAGAAAATTAATGTAGAATATGACCGAATAGTAGATGTGCCAACTAACAGAAATTAAGTTTTGGGAATTCATAATAAAAAATCTACTTAAACTTCGCAGAGTGCCTAAAATTTTATAAAAATGAAAAATTCACAAAATAAAAATTTTTATTTAAAATTATTTATTATTTTTTAATTTTTTTAAAATTCAAAATTCTTAGAAAATTTCTAATATTTTTCAAAATTCCAGGTTTATAAGGCAAAATTCTCAGGTTTATTCTCATCTCTCAAAATCTGTGGGTGTTTTACAGTTATCTGCTTGTGGCAAAACGGACCACTCAAAAGTAAACAAATAAAAATATGTTATCGCTCCACAAGCATACAGACCAATGTGATTAAATCCATTTCAAACATTTTGTATTGAAGAATGGAGCCACTTGTCATATAAAGGTGTTTCTGATGAAAACGGGCAATCCCTTATAGCTCTTAGCTCTTAAATTAATTTTCATATGTCAAATTTAAGGCCTTCTCAAGCTACGTTAAGATAATCAAATATCATAACGGAGTACAAATTTAATATTCTAAAAATTAAAAATGCATAATGATTTAATATTTATCTCTTTTTTCTTAATATCACGAATTTATCAACTTTTTTAAAGTTCAGTGAGTTTTTAATTAAGAAATACGTGACTTCACATTCAGATTTTGGTGAAAATTATGGACATTTGGCTGGCTTAAAGAAGAAAACATTTAAACCAGAACCTTCAACAGCCATAGTTGATAATTAACTCAATTGTTGACAAACGAAAAAGAGAGAAGAAGAGTAACAACTTACTTTGACATTTGCCAAAATATTCCACTGTGAGCTGCTTATTTTTTCTGCACTGCCTTTTCAATAGCCTGCAGATGTGTTTGTACGTTTTGCCGTCCGATCCGCAAACTTCGCCCATTTGCCGCTTCTTGCGCGAACAACTCGGAGAACAAACACAGGCCGGTCTTTGCTTCCTCAAAATACACTTCATGCCTTTTCCACACTGAACACCCTCGCAGGACACTGTAAAGGAACAAACATATTTTGTGAGGGCGCAAGTAAAGTGAAATGCACTGTTAAAATTTTTTTCTGTGAAATTGCAGAGAATCTACGGAAAATCCATTATCTTAAGTCTTATGTAAAATTACAGAGATTCTCTTTAATAACAGAGAAATTATTCGAAAAAATAACAATGGATTCTGCAAATTAACATCCTTAAAAACACACAAGACTCTGCAAATTAATGCTTTATGAGAACTGCAATGTAAGTGAATTACTCAATCTTCAGTGATCCTCGAAGAATTTGAATTTTTCGAGTAAATTTCAACTGTTATATCATTAAATTTTTACACAATTTATTTCTAACCGGGGTTTGAACCTAAGGCCTCTCGACAGTGGAATAGAACCCTCTTGATTTAACTATGGGAAGTTTGGTTTTCCTATTCAAAATATGCCTTTTATGATTCATCGGGAAAAAATCGACAAAAATCCCCACTAACACCAACTAGATAATTTTTCCTTTTCTAAATAATTCTAAGTTTGAAAAAAAAAAAAAAAAACCTACAATTTTAAATTAATTTTTTTAATGTTTATTTCTAATAAAATCGCAAAATAATTTTATTATGTATTTTGAATTACAAATTTAAGAAACGTAAAAAAATCTTTAAATAAAAACGAAATCCCTACAGGATATGAGATATAATATAAAGGAAATGTCCGCAAAATGATGACCAAGAAACTAGATCGAATGTATTAACCGAGAACTACACTGTTAAAAATATGAAACTTCTGCTGCATCGTCACTTCACCAGTTTTATAGAAAACAATTACTTCACTCTATTATGGAGCATTCTCATTGGCAAAAATAGAGGTATTCTATAAAAGCAGTGGAGAGACGATGCAGCAAAAGTTTCAAATTTTTAACAGTGTAGTGTAAATTTACAGAGAGTCTGGCTTTTTCTTTCTGGTTTTTTTTTAATTAACAGTGTATACGCAAAATTTGTATAGACGTAAAAAGTCCTACTGAGAGGATTCAAATGACTTTGTCACTAAAAATGTAGCTTTAAGCGATATTTTGAAATACTGCATATACTTATTATTAAGTTTCTTAAAAAAATACGGGTAATATTCTTACATCATAAAGTCTATTTATTAAGTAGACATTATGTGATAGTCAATGCGATAACTCATATTCTTCTACCTGAACGCCATTTCTAAAATTTATTTCCACCATCAAACATGCTGCAGTAAACAGAGCACTTACGAAAGCTATGTAATTTTATTTGCATAAATATATATTTTGCACTAATATATAGTAAATGCAGATTTTGATTTAAATAAGAGCGCTACAGCATTTTAAAAAGTAAAATTTGTTGTCTACAAAATATTAACCTTTTGTAGCGCAAAAATTCCGATTTTAAAAATATTTACTCAGATAATAGAATACATCATTTATACACTGCTCAAAACAATTAAAGGATATTTGAAGTTTTATATAAAATAAAGATATAAACGAAATTTTTTTTGCCGAAAATAGAAGAAAAGAATCACAAATGCAAATTTTTCTGGTTTTCAAACTGTGGAGTGTGCAAATTTTGAGTTCGACGTCAAAAACGTCGCTTCAGCGGCAGCGAATGAAATTTGATTTTCAACTGGATAAAAGAGAATGAAGACAAGGATGATCGGCATTCAGTGATTGCTTTGTTTCGATCAGTACGATGTCTCAGCGAAGTCATTTGACAGATTCAGAAGCTTGGAGAATTGTTGGTAGGTTAGAAGGGGGCCAAACTCAAGCCGAAGTAGCGCAAGCCATTGGAGTGTCACACAGTGTCATTTCCAAGATCTGGAACCGTTTTTTGGAGAGTGGATGTGCAGGCCGAAGATCAGGGCAAGGTCGTAGACGGGCAACAACGCCCAATGAAGATCGGTATTTAGCGTTAACAGCTCGGAAACACCGAAACATGAACGCTACTCTTCTCCAACAACACCTTCGCTCGGCTACAGGCACCACGATTTCAACTCAGACTGTCCGAAACCGGCTCCATGCTGTAGGTCTGTATGCTCGCCGACCGATGGTATGTGTTAGATTAACATCAAGGCATCGTCGCGACCGCAGGGAGTGGGCAACCGAGCATGTCAACTGGAGGAGAAATGAATGGAGCAATATTCTGTTTTCTGACGAGTCCCGTTTTTCTGTGCATCCGGATAATAGGCGTATTTTCATCTGGAGGGACCGTGGCAGTAGGAATAATCCTGCGTTCGTGCACGAAAGTGTCAGATTTGGTGGTGGAGGAGTGTTGGTGTATGGTGGCATCTCCACTGACGGGCGCACTGACCTCTACATCATTCGAGATGGAGCTCTGACTGGTCGCCGATATAGGGATGAGATCCTCAGACCTATTGTAGTCCCTTACGCTGCAGCAATCGGAGATAACTTCATTTTAATGGACGATAACTGCAGGCCACATCGTGCAAAACTGGTGGAGGATTTCCTTTTCGAGGAAGGAATCGTTCGAATGGAATGGCCAGCGTGTTCTCCAGACATGAATCCAATCGAGCACGTTTCGGACGCTCTAGGAAGACGAGTTTCTGGCCGCCAACAACCCCCACAAACTCTCCAAGAACTGGAAAGAGCTCTTCTGGAAGAGTGGGGCAGAATACCCCAACTCGTCATTAATAGCCTCATTGAGTCCATGCCTCAAAGGTGTTCAACGTTGCTGGCCGCCCGTAGAAACCATACCCCCTACTGAAAATGATTTTCTTTGAAGAAAACACCTTTTCTTATTCTTTTTTTCTCATATGCACAAATTGTGTTTTTTCCCTTTTGTACACAAATGCGCAATAAAATGCATTTTTTTCTGCCAAACATGTGTAATTTATTCTCATATAACCTTTATGTCTGTCGACCATGTATCAATCAGCTAAAAAGTTTCCCATTTACAAAATCCACCTAAAACTGCAATATCCTTTAATTGTTTTGAGCAGTGTATTTCAAGCATGTAAGAAATACAAAAATTAAAATAAAAAAATTAACATAAAAAATTTATTGACAAAAAGGTGTTTATTTTATGTCTGCAAGAAGAATAACATTACATATTTCTTATAAATATTGTAAATTTTCTTATTCAGCTTTTTAAACTATAAAAAATTATCTTATAAAATTTGACAAACTTCTTGTCGTTTTTTTTTCAGCCTTTTTAATTTCATTAAATTGATGCAGTTTATTTTAGCATTAACCACGTGAAACAGCTCAAGCGATAAAATAAACTTTTATGTAAAAAAAATGAATTCAGTATCGCCATTTGCTTGAGATTCTATGGGGTATTAACTTCAGTTTTGGCAGATAGCAGTACAGTCAAACGTTGTTATAAAGAACTTCAAGGGACAAAAGATTTTGTTCGCTATATCCGATGATTCGGTATATCACGAATTGTTAAGAAAATGTTAGATTTCATAAAATGTATAACACAGGCGACGTATATTCAATAATAATACACGTCATTAAATTAAAAATGATAAAATCTATTAAAAAGGATCATTCACAGTCCTGAGACAAATATTACGAGAGACCACAAAAACTAGTTTATTATACTGTTACTAGAAGATAGCCCGTCAAAATGACGTGTTTGCATTTTTAAAAGGATGATAAAAGATAACAACAACTGTGGTCAATGATAGCCTTTTTAGGCTTAGACAATTTTGAAAAATACAACGATTAAACATGGGGGGGGGGGGAGAAAAAAAAGAAAATTTCAAGAGAAATCTGCATTTAAAAGTATAACAAAACTATCTGGTGGATGGGGGGATTGTAATGAACACATGGTAAATACATAAATTTTAAAAGAATAAAGAAAGGCAAAAAAATCAATTATAAAAGAATATATTGTGAAATTACAGCCAAAAAACATATAAAAATACTGAGAAAATATATTAAAAATATCAAAATGTATAAAACATTTTCCCATTTTGGCCATTTCCAGACGAATATGCAAGGGTATCCAAATTATTAACTGAATGGGTAAAATAATGTCGTTATGCAGCTAATGAATTTCACTCACAAAATTAGAGCAACTATTTCACAAAAAAACCATGCAAATTAAACATGCACTAATAATGCACTAATAGTGCAAAACCTGCACTAATAATGCTATTTTAAATCATTTGTGAATTAACTATTTTACTCCATTAGCTAATACTTAAAAGAAAACACTTTATAAGATCGAAAATAAATGTCAACAGTAAAGAGTAAACAATCACTCGCTTGTTCGTGATGTGACAATAGAGGCCGTGTTCAGCTGTTACCCGCGCTGGTAGCGCGCGCTCAGGAGCCATGGACATGGAGTGGGTTCCTATAGTGGACGGGATGTGCGTTCAGTACTCGCTACTGTGCTACTGGTACTGTAACTGTGCGCTCAAGAACAGGTGGAGAACAGATCACGGATGTAATTACTTGTGGTGCTAATTATAAAGATAATCTGTTACAAATGAATGTGAGCTCGCTGGCCGAATGGTCAGAGCGCTGAGCTTGTACACAGACGATACGGGTTCGAGACCTTCGAGGGCCAAAAGTTGGTTTGTGTTTTTTTTTTGTTGTTGTTGTTGTTTTTTATTAATAAATAAGACATTTTTATTAAAGGTAAATTTTATATTAATAATACAGAAGCACATGTATTTCTATTATAATAATAAAATACTTATTTAAATACGAGAAAATGAGATTTTTGCGGAGAAAGTTTTAATATTCTAATTATCCTTTTAATATTCTAAATATCGTTCCAAAGTGATTTATATATATATTAAGCAAATGAAAAGAAAAAGTTTTCTGCGAAAATATCCGTATACGCATAAAATAATTATTAATGTTCTTCTTATTATTATTATTCTTTTTTTTTTTTTTTTTTTTTTTTTTTTTTGAAAATTTTAGAAGTAAGTTTTTATTGAGATTAGGATGCAAATATAATGCATGCGTGGATATTTTATGGTGTTAAAATCAAAATGGAAAATATTATAAAAGCAAAATGTAAAAGATATACATTTTTTTAAATTAAGAATATCTGCATACATATATTTTAAAGAGATGAAATATTTGGAGTTTGCCTTCTAGTTTTGTAATGAATAAAGTATGATTAAAATGTTTATAATTTTTTTTATTGAAAGTATAAATAAGTGTTTTGCTTATACTAACATAATTTCGGATGTCGTTTGTTTCTCATATTTTATGACATATTTTGGCCTGTTATCCACACGGTATTAAAATATACAATCATTAAATAAGAAATATATGCATACTAAAACTTCTTCTGAAAAATTATCTTACTAACATTGCAAATTCCATTGAAATCAATCCAGTATTGTAGATTACAAATCAATCTTATAATATGTGGATACAGGGCCATCGCTAAGACTTTTTATTGGTGGGGGAGAAAACCTTAATATTGTCAAGTCAAATTTTTATATTCGGCAACTCGTTTTATAATTTTGCCAAGTTAACGCACTTTGAAAATGTATTACAGTTCTTATTTGTAAAAAAAAATAATAATATTCCCAATTAGAGTTGTAACTTTTGCAAATTCTATCAAAAATAGAAAATGTATTGCAGTTTTTATTAAAATTTTAATTAAATTTGACATAAAAGTTTTAAATTTGCAAAGTGTAACAACATTTGTGAATGTTTTGGGACGGGAGGCTCTCCCCTGTCCCCCCCCCCCCCTTAGCTAGTCTCCCATGCGGATATCTCAACCTTGGTTTGTCAACAGCATTCTATTTAATACGAAAAGTATAAAGCAACTGATAAATGATTTTTAAATAAATAAAAAGAAAATTATTAAAAAATTTAAATTGTATCGGTCAACCTACCAACTTTGTTTACAAACAAAGTGAAACCAATAACAGATAAGCACAAAATGCACAATCACGTGATCAAATCGCCCAGCAGTTTTTTTTTGCGTAACGCGTGTCAGCTTTGAGCAGGGTTGGATGTCTTATTTTAAATGCTGATCGGGCTTAATTACATGAAATAGGTCACGTGATACTTTTCCGGAATACTTTTAATTCTATTTGAGTGGTCACAGGTATGTATTTCTGTTACGAAAATCATTTTTTGAAAGGATAAAGGGATATGGTATTTGTATTTACCAATTCTGAACCATAAAAATAATACAATAATTCAATAACTTTAAAATTCTCTTCTTCGATAGCACCTACTCCAAGCAGAATCTTCTGAGCGCGCGCGCACAAAAAAGTGTCTTTTGAACACGGTCAGTCATTCACGGCTGTAAGAAAAAAAAAAAAAAAAAAAAAAAAAAAAGCAACCCGAATATAAAAATTCTAACAATATTGTATTTAAAAAGCACCTTCGCTTTCCTTGAATAAAAAATTTTAATTATACACTGTTAAAAATTTCACCGTTTTGCTGCATCGTCATTCCACAGTTTTTATAGAAAATAATTACTTCACCGTATTATTGAGTATTATCATAGGTCAAAATAGGGATATTCTATAAAAGCTCGGGAGTGACGATGCAGCAAAAGGGTCAAACTTTTAACAGTGAAAATTGTTTGAAATCGTGAAACGATTTCAAAGCGCAGTAAAATGTAGTGACGTCATTTAAGAGCTCCCACTGTAAATCTGACCAATGAGAACGCTTCATTACGACTATGGAAAGCTTTCATTGGTCAGAAAATTGATAGCCTTTTAAATCGGAGGTAACTTTTCAGAATGGAATTTGTCATTGGTAGCAATAAGTTTTTTTTTTTCTCGTGGATGGGTTGAACCCGGAATTGTTATACACGGAGGGATTTTATATATATAATTGTTTTGAAACATCTCTGAAGATGTAGAATTCTGTATATCGATGCTTATGATATGCATGAATTTATTAAAAAGGTCTAGAAGTAAATTAAACCATTCTGGAAAGATTTAAATAAATTTAAAGGGTGTTTTTAGTGTTTCATCCAGGCGACATCAGGACTGAGAAGCTTAATAAATTATCGTTAACGAATTATGAATGCGTTCATTAATGAATTGATAAAATCCATTATATTAAACAGACACAATTTTAATTAAATTAACTAAAAGTGAAGAAAAATGAAAATAAATTCGTTTTATCTTTTATTGATGCTCACTGTTTTAATTCAGAAATAATCGGTGATCTTCTGTTCGCGTGATGCGGATTTCAGAAACATACTACGAACTTCTTTGTCCAATGCATTAAATGACATTAAAAATTGGCGGGACCAATATTTACGCTCGTTTTATGCCGGGTTAGCTACATCGGGGTACGACTGTATAGCAAACCAATATCTGTTTAGGGTGTCCCAAAAATAATTAAACGTAGTATAATTTTTTGTGTTCCTTAGATACTTTTGTAATATAAACAGCAAAAGTATGTCAAAATAAGATGATTTAAAATTATGTTGATAAAATTGTCCTGTTCTGCAAAAACTACAAGTGTTATAGTTATGTTTTCAACCTTTGTTTATTTTTTATAAAAAAAATGAAAAAATCTAAGTTTCAGGGATTATTACTTGAGAGAAAATCCGAACCTTTCATATTACCAGAATTCTGTGGCCATTTCAAAAAGAAAGAAGTTAATGTTGCCAAATAAATTTTTTAAAAGAAAATACTGTAAAGAAAATATGCTGGAGATATTATGTTTATGCCGGCCTATTATCTACACGAGGGATATGGGTCCTCTCTAAGTTAGAGAGCTGCCCTCCGTGGGGAGAAGGGGG
Source organism: Maratus speculifer (assembly GCA_964019185.1). NCBI lineage: Eukaryota > Metazoa > Arthropoda > Arachnida > Araneae > Salticidae > Maratus > Maratus speculifer. The sequence goes on from OZ025291.1 coordinate 20,360,476, forward strand.
GGTTTCTAAGGGAACGTAACTCTTATTTACATAAAGAAATGAAAGTATCAAAGAAAACCACGGAAAACTCCGAATGATTACGCCGATGGGCACGAATGGGTTCGAACTCAGCACCGCCCATTTATCAGCTTCGACATCAGGACATCTCTGATGCGAAAACATGCGAGGAAAAATACAAAAAAAAAAAAAAAGTAATTACTTTCAGCAATTTTTAGGATTTCGTTAATTTGATGAAACCCCATTATTCTCACTCCTCTGTTTGCCCGTCACATAATTCGTTCTCAGAAACTGCATAAGTTAGAGACTTGAAATTTTGCATCTTTATAACTGAATACTTCCGATTACACGAAAATTTTTACATCGCCAATGGCCATAATTTTCCACTTAAAAAATCTGTTCGTCTATTACACTGGCTGATTCAAAATATAGGTTATGGTGATTATCGCTTAAACAGTTCGATGGTGATAGAAGCATACTTCGATAGAAGAATATTAATTGTAAGAAATTGCAAATCAAACATAATTTTTAGTTATGGCATTTGTTTTATTGGAGAATGCATATATATTAAGATAAAAAATTCAATTTTTTTATACGGTCATCTTTACACAGAAATTATTTTTAGAAAAATGTTGTCCCGAGTCTAAGAAGATCGTCCAGAAATAATATTCATTTAAAAATGTACATATATCTGGGAGCGATTTTTTCTCCCACAGCAAAGCATCTCATTTCCAATGATGTCGAGTCGTCGCTAAGGACTGACACGGAGGAACTGAAGTGAGGAGAGGTGAAAATAATGTTGTTTGTTTTTTGGAGAGAACGACGCGAGGGGCCTCCGTGGCCGAGCGGTTAAGACACCGCTCTGCTAACCTGGAGGTTGTGGTTTCGATTCCCGCTGGCTCCATTGCACACACACTTTGTGTGGAGCACCTGGTTGTGTTTCTCTTGTGTTGTAAATTTCCTTGTTCTATTTCGTCCTTGTATATTGAGGATGACTTATAAGCAGGGTTTCATGTCGAGCACACAAGTCGGATGTATGTTATTCAAATAAATAAATGACACGAGATGATGAATTCATATATGATGTAACAACGAACGGGGTAAATTAGGATGTTTGAAGTGCCTGTAATTTCTTGTAAATAATCTCCTATAAATATATTTTTTTGTAAATATTTAATCGTTAATAGAAGTTTCAAAAGTTATCGGTGTCAGGTCTAATTTAATTATGATTTGAAAGAACTTCAGAATTCCCACATATATGTGAATCTATATCAAACCAATATGTTTACAGAATGTCTAAAATGGTTGAAACGCGTGCAGTCAGTTGTTTTTCGCAATTTCCCAAACTCTGATTTTTGGATAGGGCGAGTTTTGAAACTCATATCCTCAAACAGTCTTACCATAGTTATACAAAAGCTCGCCCTTTTCAATTCTTTTATAGCATCCCAGATAAGTTTTATTTAGAATTTTTTTCAACAAACTTAAAATGGAACATGTCATTTTTTTCTCTCTGAAGAGCTTATACTAAAATCAGTAGATAATTTGAATTTTTCAAAAATAATCCATTAACTTATAGAATTTTTAAAATATTATTTTACTGTAAAATGCATTATTATAATATATCTGCAAATTTCTTTAAGTCAATATTCTTGTGAAAAAATTTAAATCGGGGGAAAAAAAGATATTTTAATAAAATACTTATTTTCTCAATATTAATTAGTATTTCTATACAACATAAACTATTATTTGTATGTTTTTCTTGAATACTTATGAGCCTCTATCATTGTTTAGTAACATAGCTATTTATTTGGGAAAGAGTACTGTTAATAGTGACAATTCTATGCATTTTTGCAGTAAACTTTATTTAAAATATTATTTCTAATTAGATTAAATAAATAGATTCATCTCTTGGAAAAAGTTTGTTTCATCCGCGATTTGGTTGTTATTCTACTCTTGCTAAATAGTCTGTTTCAAGGACGTCCAATACACATTGTGATCATTGGGCTCATTATACCACTTTTATTTAGTTGTAAATTTCTTCTTCTTTAATCGGAATTTTTATCGATTATATACTGCACAGCTTTCTGTTGAAAATGATTTATTGTTTAACATTTTATCAATTAAGAAAAAAATTGTATGAGGATATCCTTGGTCATGTTTAGATATTGGTCAAATTTAAACCTTTAAAAAAACAAAGTTAAAAAAAAATGAAATACTTAAAATTTCTTTCAGTTTGTATGATAGTTACTTTTTAATTCAATCACAAAAAAAACTTATATTTTGATAAAACTGAAATAATTAAAAATATACTTATTTAAATTGATTCAGTGTATAAACTATGGAAGGTTCTAAAATGAGTATTTCCTAACATGCAGAATGGAAAAATAACGTACGAAAAATTGAGTTTTTCTATATTGAAGTACGCTTCCGTAAAACAAAATCTATTTATTTACATAAATTTTCATAATTCAGAGGCATATGACCATCTCCTTTCCTCTCTCTTGTTTTGAATTACTTTTTATTTTACGTTTAAAATTGTCAATTTTTGATATTTTTGCAACAGAATTAATCTAAATTTTTTTAAATCAGGTTAAATGAATGCATTTTCCTTGCCATAATGATTACGTTATTTCTAATTTCATTTGCATCGTATTCTTGTTTAATCTTTCTTTTTTTTCTTTCTTTATAAAGTTTACGGTTTAGCTGAAATATGCATATATTTCAAAAGTTAGTTCCAAAAAATTTTAAAGAACTTGAATTTTTTTCAGAATTATGGAACAAGATAATTACAGTTTAATAAATTTAAAAATTTATATACTTCTCAAAAGTAAAATTATAAAAATGCATTTTATTTGGTTAAATTTATTTTAGATCGTTCAGTGCATAGAGTACAGACATTTTTTATGTAAATCTTGCCCAACTCACGAAAAGAAAATCAATGATCTCAAAACAATACATATTTTATTTGGGCAATCAATGGTCTCGAAAAAATGCTTATCATTTTTTATATTTTATTATATTATTTTTATTCGTTATGTCACCAGTAAGAGATAAATCACCAAATAGCGAAGTTTTGAGCATTTGTTAACGAACATATAACTAAAATTCAAAAATATATACATATATTGCGAGCTACTTCCGTATAAAGAACATTCCTTTAAAGAAAAAAATTATTATGCGATTAGGCACACTTTCCATGTGAAATCAATTTGACCCCTTCCCCTCCCCCCAACCAAAGAAAAAAAAAAGCAGTAAAACAACATGATAAATTGAAAGGTATATAATCCCATTGAATTCATGCGATATCGACTATCTTGTACATACCTATAGTGTATCCTGTAAATTGAAGAAAGCTCCTTATTCCTACAGCTTTAAGAAATAACGAGTGAGCAATACCAATGCATTCATCTGAAATCACGAATGTGCAGTGCACTTGTACTTTTATGCGTATTCATTTTCGATATTTACGGATTGTCAAAATTGGTTTTTATTTATGCAGAAGTTACCCGTGTAGAAATATCTTGCTTTTACAAAGTGTCAGGTATTTCAGATGTGCACAAAAGAAAACATTATTATTTACGCATGTAATATTTTTTTCTGTTTAAATTTACCAAAACCTACAAAAGATATGAAACTTTTATACTTTTTTTTAATTAAATTTTTTTCATACGATATCAGAGGTTTTTATACTAGTAAAAATTTTTATCAGTTTTTCTATGCATTTGAAAAATGATAAAAATCATTTTATTCTTCTATTTGGGTTAATTTATACAAGCATGAAGAATTTTCCCTTCTGAACTATAAAACTTTAAACACAAGAATACAATAAAATATTGTAATATTTTTCAAACGAAAAGCCGAAATGTAACAGCAAATGCATGAAGAAATGATCGATTGATTGAAAATCATTCACAGTACATTTTCACACATTTCTTTTATTTTTTCTGCTTGTCTGAACTCTGTCAGAATTTATTTAGCAACACTGTAACGTCTCTTTTGAACATCCAACTAATAATGCTACTTTCACGATTGGTGGAGACTCAATTGATTTTTTAGTGAAAACTCTATAGAGAGAGATATTGAAGAAAAGTATAAGGCTTATTTAGAAAAGTATGTTTCATTCCCATACATAGTTCTTAAGTACGTCTGAAAATATTTTATTTTTAACAACAGTTCTTGAAAGGGAAGAAATCTTTAACCTTATCAGAATGTAATCCAATTATTTTGTAAAATGTACACGAGAAGAAATTGTCAATTTTTAAAGCGATTTTAAAGCTTTGTTTGTAAATTTACTTTTTAGTCATAATATTTAAATATATAAATATATACAAACTCAAATAAAATTTTTACCGCTCTGAAGTAATAATTAATAAAATAACTTACAAATTCGTATAGAAAAATGACCGAATACTGTATTTAAAGATAGCATATGATAACATTTTATCTATAAAAAAACATCTTGATAACTTAAACCTACCAGAAAATTTCAATATATTAAGAATCATAAATATATTTTAAAGATAGACGATGCCAAACAAAAAATAAAACAAAAAGGAATTAGTCATAACTTCGAGAAAAGTGAAGAATAGAAATATGATGATATAAAATTCAAAACAAAGTGATATATGAGCGTTTAATATTTAATTAGCAAGAACATCCATGGGGGTTGCAAAAAATGCATTGTTTCATTATAATAGGTTAACAAATAGCCAAGAATTCTATTGTGGCGAAAAGATGCATTAAATAAGTAAAACAAAAATAAATAATTGAATCATATAAAAAAACAAGATTTTTTTTAAAAATCCAACAATAATAACAACAACAACAAAAAGGATAATAGGGGAGAGTAGCCATTTTTGTACCGCCGCCGCTTTAATCGGACCGTTGCCATTCTGCCGTTAATTGTGGAAAGAGTCGCCATTTATCGCTAAAAATTCAATTCATTGTAAAAAAAAAAAAAAAAAAAAAAAAAAAAAAAAGTAAATTTACGGTATTTTACCATGAATTATCCAGTAAATTTACGAAATATGTCACTTTTTTCACATAAACGGTCAACGCCGGTAATTTTTTGTGTTTTACGGCCAAAATTCGTTAATGGCAAAGTCCGTTGATATAGGAATAAAGTCCGTTTTTTTACGGACATTGTCTGGAATCTCTGCTGCAGCTTTTTTACAGTGTTCAGCTGAATGACTTCATTTATGATTAGAAGAAGCAACCATCTTCCACCTACTGTTTCCACACAATTAAAAAAAAAATTAAAATTAATTGTTTTGATCCAATTTTTTTTCTAATAAACATAAGAGAATATTTTAAAACTAAGTTAAGTGTCATGTTTTCGTATACATATCAAAATAAATATCTTTATTGCGCATATTTTTCACGAGGATTTGTTTGCTTTTGTTTTAGTTCTTAGTCTTGAGATTATCTGTGTTTAAAAATATCGCAGTTGCTTTAATTGGACCAATATGAGTTGCTAGATACACGATCATAGATTTGAAAAGAAAGTAATGAATTCAAGGGCTCAAAGCAGACAGAAATGAGAATTGCAAAATTCTAACACACAGAATGTTCCAAAACGCCAACAACACATGCAGATGGTATCTGATGTTTGAACAAAAAAGGTGTTTAGGTATTGTCGATGTGAACAATGGGAATCCCATAGAACATTTATGAAAAGCGTAAGCAAAATTTTGAAATTTCTTTTACATTATGTGTAATTCTTATCAATAAAGTTTTTTTGAATAAATAGCTATAGCCGTTTGTAATCGCTATATTCATTTTGAATTACCATGTATTTGTGATGATTTTCACCTACATTCCGTAACCCAGAAAGCCCGTGTTCATCCCCCATAATTAGTAAACATTTTTATTTCAAACTCTAGCTGATACAAATTTATGTCGATGTATTTTTTTTTTTTTTTTTTTTTTTTTTTTTTTAATAACGAACAGGATTTTTATTATAAAAAATATTACCGATTAATAAGGAAGTACATCCCCCTGCGAGCTGCGCTCGCTAATACTCGTTCAGAATAGCGCACCCTCTGAAAACATACAAGTGTATTTACTTAAAAAATATGTATGTATTACCAGATTACAGAATATTGAATGATATTATCGGTATAACAGTGCGGCTATTTTCAGTAATCACGTTGAAATGCTTTTCAGTTTGAATGGGTATTTTATTTGAATGGGTAAAAGGTTACCTTGCCTCATCCATCGCTGTTGTAATAAATGGCATCAGTTCTCGGATTCGATAAGTAAGACAAATTACACATTTGAAAATCACCTTGCATAAAATGGTTTGTTTAAAAATGACGTTATCTTCCTGAGTTTTAGAACGATGCTATGGACAATATTCTCCTTTTAGGCTTGAGATTAAAACATTGAAATCGCTTTTAGATCCACGATTGAAAAGCATTATGTTTTGAAATTTTATGCTTATATTCTACGTTTTGATCCAAGTTTTTGTATTTCAAGAACAGATATAGCTTATTCATGATTTTTTTCTCTGTTTTAATGCGTCATCTAGCATATTTTTATGTTACTTTTATAATGCATGTTATTTGCATTTATAAGAATGCCCGGAATTTCTATTACGTATTTATTTAATGGTAATTCGTCCAAAATAAATAGCAAGTATTTTGCTTAGATATTTATCTGTATTTATGCTGCATCAAATTATATTACAATATACAAAACAAATTTGCTTGCCGCACTACTTTTATACCCTGTGACGTCAGATTAAGTCTCCGAAATGAAAATTGTTTAAAATGTATCGTTTTAATATATGACGTAATTTTTCCTATTAAATGTATTATTCCTTGTGTAATAATTTATTTATTTTAAATTCATTTTCTCTTTTAAGATTTACCACTGCATATATTATTTAGCTTAAAAATATTTGGAAATATTGTATGAGCTTTTTAAATATGACTTAATATTCATTAAAAATTTTTCACATGTAATAATTTAATTATTTTAGGCATTTTGAATATTACAATAGTTAACGTTTGGCCTTTCACATAAACATAATTATTATCTTTAAATACGTTTCGCATGTGATAATTTTACTTTGAAAATTTTCGTACTTCAAAAAAAAAAAAAAAAAAGCGTATAGATTTTGAGGTAACTTTTCTGTTTTTCTGCTATACGTGGTCATTTAATTCTCATTTTTTAATTTACCTTATCATTTAAAGTTTATTAATCTCATTTTCTCATCAGGATTGAAAAGAAACTCCTCTTTATCACATCTATTGAATCTGAAAGTGACAAACGATTTTTGGAACTTATTTTGAACTATCGCAAAGTGAAAAAATATTTTTTTTCATGAAAAACATAATGTAATCATAATAGTTTCTTCACTAACGATTGAATTAAAAAAAATTCAATTCGAAAATGACGAAAAAGAAATTTAATAATCCCTGTGTTTCCTTCCTTTTTCCAGCAAAAATTGAGTAATTAAGTTGCCACCATTATACAAATGTCGTTAAAATTAGATTAAAAAAATAATATTTCAAAAACAAATTCAAATTTAAAAATTCTAAAACCATTTTTGAAACATGTTGATCACTACTGATAATTGGAGCTTATTTCACCACTAAACGTTCCATACTTTTTGAGAAATAGCTATAAAAGATAATCAGGCATTTAATCAGTTGTTTCATAAATTCATGTCATAAATTCGTTTCATTAGGAATTTATACATATAGTATAAATATTATTATTAATTAATTTTTTTCAGTTTATTCTTATTCTGTAAGATGAATAATTCATATCTTTTCTTTTAATGAATCACCGTTATTGTAGCTGAATGTTCGAATCCGCTACCAATTCAGAGTGTTGAAGTAACCCAATGGATATGCAAATTCATGCACCCGCTGCAAAAACAAAAGTACAGCACGTGTCAAGGTCAGGAAGTTTTTAAAGCAATACCTGGGTCGAAGTTCTCGTAATAAAGTGAATGGATGCTCTTTATTCTGTCAATCGTTCATGTTTTATGCGATTCTGAATTGCGACTTCCTTTAACTTTTGAATAGAATGAGATTGTTTATCACGTTCCCGCTATCTTTTATTTAATCCCAAAGCTCCCTGCTTATGCTATGCTCAATTATAAAATAATGAGACAGAAATAAAATAAGAGAAGAAAAAAAAAAACTCTATTTATATTTTGCAGACTGGAATTACTTACTACCTGTTCTTCTGTCCAACGTATTTTATATGACTATTAACCTATACAGTAACGTAAAATGCAAATATTACGGTAGAGTAATTCTTAAATTTGAACTCTAAAGAATAAATATAGCTTTTATTTATGCAGGTCATGGTATTGGAATGTTTTGCTTATAAATCATAAGATTTAATATTTTAAACATGTACAAAATAAAGACTTTATGAAAATTACATCAATGAGGATTTATACCTCATAATTTTTTTTCCTTCGTGTCAATTTACAAAAGATACGAAACTTTTGTTTTTACTTTTTTTTAAATTATTCAAGTGGTATCGTGGGTTAGTATTATTATAATAATAAAGAAAGAAGTTTGTGAGTGAGTCAGCGCGTTCTGAAGAGACCGCTGCACGTAGAGTTACAAAATTTGGAGAGAAGGTGCCACAGTCACAGTATATGAAGTTTTGCATCTCGAAGCCCGATTTTTGATTTTTTGATTCGATTTTTTAAATTTAGTTTTTTAGTCGATTTTTAGATATTTTTTTATGTTTCGAGGCGATTTTTCCACATTAGTGAAATGAATACGATTTCATTCTTTTAAACCAACGTACTAGATTTAGTTTTCTTTCCAATAAAGTTTATTCGGAATTCATACAGAGATTTTTGAATTTTTAACAATTTTTTTAATGCGATTTTTTTTTCGAATTTTGCGAGTATTTTTTGACATTGATAAAAAGAAAATTGTTTCAAACTTTTAGCCTAATTTACTAAATTTTGTCTGCTAAGATTTTTTAATTTCTTTGATTTTTAATGGGAGTTTCAGTGTAATTTTCCAAGTAATTTTTAACGATTTTTGTGCTTTTCGAATCGATTTTTTTTTTCATTTTTGTCAATATTATAGGTTTTTTTATGCATCATAGATATGACGGATCCGGGCAATGTTGGGCGGGTTAGCTAGTATTAAATAAAGTCAATGCGGCAAATTTGAAGAAGATTCCCCTCCCCCCAACCCTTCCCAACTCTCTCCTGTAGTTAATTAATTATCATTTTATCCTAGCCATTAAAATTTTGTATTTCAAAGATTTTTTTTATATACTTACTGACCGTTGTACTCAACAGGAAATGGGTAAAAATAATTTATTTTAAAAATTTCAATAGATTTTTTTCAATTAGTATACATTTTTTTAGATTTTTCAACCAGCTACACAAAAAACATTTTTGGTTCTTTTTTTATTAGCAGCATACTATCGGTTAATTCAGAAATGTTTCACGGTTTATAGCAAAGTTTTCGATGTTGATTATTTCAGTATTTAAGCATGTAGTTCGTTTCTTTTAAAACCGTGTCTGAGGCTATACATATGTAGTGTTATCAATTGTAGTGTTTTGTATTTTTTTTTGTTTTGTTTGCCTCCCCCCCCCCCCATTCTAGTAAAATCATACGTTATCATTCCTCGTCCTCGTGATCTAATTTGATAATAATATTATTATTATTTTATTTTATTTATTTATTTATTATTATTATTATTATTATTATTATTTTTATTTTTTATTTTTTGCTTTTATAAGATTACGGATAATTATTCAATTGATGCAGTGAAAACAATATAAATTTGACTTTAAAGTATTAAAAACAATCCTTTATTGTTTACATTTGGAATTTTATATTTAATAAAATTAAACACACTTATGAATAATTGTACAAAATTTAGGCACAATAGTTGTACATGATATTTCAAATTTATGATAAATGGCGCTTAATCTTAAAAGAATGGCTGAATTTTCCTTTCTTTCTTATGTGTTTCAACAGAATGGTTTGGAAAATATGCAAGGACCTAATGTATAAACAAAGCAATAAAATAAATGCATTCATTGTATACAATAATAACTAAAATCTGTTGTGGTATTCAATTAAATATGTAATAGTAAAAGCTATTTTATAAATTAACAATGAGGTACTATGTAACATATCAATGTATCAAAGCAATTCTCTTTATTATGCAAAATTATACTTTATATCTTAACAACAGTCATCACTGACCAAAAAAATACATTAGTTCATTTCTGTAAACGCTCCTTCTCTGGCTGAGGTATGCAGTCTTATCGAATGTATAAGCACTAACTATATAATGTAACATCGGAAGTAATATTATAAAATCCAATTCTATAACTATGCATTATTACACCACTAAATGCATGTTTTGATTTTGCTCGAATCAAGCATTTTTTTTACTTTATTTATTCGTATAGTACAGCTCATATTCAAAATATTAGAATAATTACCTTTTTTTTAGAAATTGAAAATATCGTTTGGTAATTTAATGTCTTTTAATGAAAATATGCAAACGATATTTTTATTAAGAACTTATTGTTGATTAAACTTACTTGTTATCTTAAATTTAATATCATGTTTGAAAAGATTAATTGCAAAAAAAATTATTTTGAAAAGTCAAAATATTAGAATATTTATTCAAGTGGTTCAAAATATTAGAATATTTCACATTAATTCTCCTTTAATTATTACCAATTCTTAACTGGTGGCATCATTGATTAAATTCAGACTATTTTATTTAAAATCAGTATTCTTTTTTGCAGTTTGTTTCTTTTTCGTCTTAAAATGGGCCGTGTGAGTGATATTCCTGAATCTACTAAACTTCGTATGGTTGATTTGTATCGGCACGGTAAAAATCAATGTTTTATAGCGAATTATTTACATTGTTCGCAATCGAGCGTTAGTAAAATACTAACACAATATTCAAAAATTGGAAAATTTCGAAATAATGGTGGCCGAAAACCAAAAACATCTGCTAGAGATGACAGGAAACTGAAGCGTATAGTTAAGAAAAACCGTTTTAAAAGTGTGCGATTCTTGCACCGAAAATTGAAAGAAGAAGGAGTTGAAGTTTCTACATCGACAACATTAAGACGTCTCCATAAATTTAAATTTGAATCTCGTGTACCGAAAACAAAACCTCTCATGACTGCAAGACAAAAGCGTATAAGATTGAATTGGTGTAAATCAAGACGTTTATGGAGCAATGAAGATTGGAAAAATATATTATTTAGTGATGAATGTATGTTTTATGTTTCATATGGTAATCAAGGTATTCGAGTTTGGAGAATGAAGCAAGAAGCATTTGATAAAGAATGCCTTAAACGTTCCGTAAAATTTGCTGCTAGTGTCATGGTTTGGGGTTGTATGAGTGCAGAAGGACCTGGAAAGTTATGCATCGTCTACGAAAAGGTTAACTCTCTGATATATCAAGAAATTTTAGAATATTACATGATTCCATCATCAGAAGATTTATTTGAAGATGATTTTATCTTTCAACAAGATTTAGCGTCCCCGCATACCTCGGTGTCAACTAAGAATTGGTTCCGCCAACGCAACATTAAGGTACTTCCTTGGCCACCAAATTCACCAGATCTTAATCCCATCGAAAACGTATGGTGTATAATGAAGAAAAAGCTTCAAGAAAATCCTCCTTCAAGTAAAACCGAGTTAGTGGCACGTATAAAGTCTATTTGGGCTAATATTGATAGAAATGTTTGTAAACACCTTGTATATAGTATGCAAGATCGATTGTACGCTGTTATGAAAGCTAAAGGGGATGCTACAAAATATTAACTACCATTTACTTCATATTCATAAGGTAATATTGTTGCGTAAAATAAAATATTCTAATATTTTGAACCAATCTAAATTTTATTCTAATATTCTGGTGTGTTTAAGGAAGCTGTATACCTAATTTATTGTGTTGTATTTTATATTTTATAAATGTTAAAATCTTATCTAAACATTCCAGATTTAATTTATAAGAAATTTAATTGCATTTACTTAGTATAAAAAATAAATAAATGACAAATAAATTTTTCTTATTACTTTTTCTCAATTATTCTAATATTTTGAATATGAGCTGTACTAGTTTCATTGCGGCACATTTCTTTATAGTCTAACACAAACAAATATAGCATTTATTTTATGTAACCCTTAAAATATTTATTATTAAAGTTTAAATTATTATTATTATTACAATCACTCATGCCTAGATTTTTCTGACTGGTCCTCATTCAACAAGAAGAAAACTGTTGCTATAAAGTTCTACACCAAAGGTGTGTTTATCTTCCATTATAGTGTCTTGAAATAAAAGTACTGGATGCCACCATTTCGTGACTAATTAAGAGAGAGAAATTATATAGACACTAAATAGCAGAGATTGCAAGGGAAAGAAGACAGTAAAAGGGGCAGTTCTACTGAAAATAGACAGGTTTGTTCTAATGGCATATGGGAATTATTGTGAAGAGAAACTTGGTACGGTTTTAAAGGGATAAAATTAAAATTCAACAAGCATTTTTTAAAACTTGTTAAAAGAGGAAATGTCATACATAATGAGCACGTTTCTTTCAAGCAGCTATTATATTTATGAGGTCTCTCTTTGAGGATTTACCCATCTCTATTTTTTTATTTGTTACACTAATTAAAAGATGATAGCCATTATGCGAAATTTCAATAGTAATAACTGTTATTAATTTTTTTTTAATTCAACTGCTATATGTATTTTTCCTTTCAGTTGTTGAGCTTTTTGTATACGAAGTAAAATTAAGTCCCTCACATTTTATAGACAGATTTGTGTCATTGCTTTTTACTTTTTTATTGATATATGGTAAGTGTATATCTGTTTACAGGGTGTCCAGTAAATGACTGACCCATTTTGAATGTAAATAACGAAAAAAAAAAAAAAAAGGTTTGAGATAAAAATGCGCGGTTTGCTGCATTGTTATTAAAAAATCAATAAATTTTTAGATATACACTTTTTAAAAATAGTTCGAAATTCGGCCAACAGATGGCGCTGACGGCGGCAACAGGCTGTCAAAATTCAGACATTCCTCTCGCTTTCATATGCATGATTTTTCGGCTGATTTCGCAAAGTCGAATCTCAGTCGACATGTTAAATCGACACTCCACTCACCTGCAGAAATAGAGTCTTTTGGATGGAAAAAGATTTAAAATAATATTTATGATTGAATAATGTCTATTTACTTAATAAAAACCAAAAACATATTCATTGACTTTTCACACATTTACCATAAGTAAATTGTATTCAAAAAATGCTTTTGTAACCGGTTAACTGATTCTCTTTTTAAGTACAATAAATTGAAATATGGGATAAACACCGCTTTTTTAAATTAAAAAAAATCTTAATATTCAATCTAAACATTTCATATATTAAATAGTACGAAATTGTATTAAAAAAAATTAGTGATGTCAAAAAGCTTTAAGAGATGGATCAAGCAAACTCTTCTTGCCTATACGACATGTAGTGAAATCATAAGTTAAAACAGTAGTACGCAAATAGTGGTGGCAAATTCCCTGTCTAAAATAAAAGCGGGACGGTGACTTTTAAATCGGCACATAACAATATATTAAACCTTAGAATTAAGGTCCGTCTATAACAAATCCTGCCTTAAATACAAAAAATTATTGATAAAAACGGTGAAAGTAACATACAAAACTACCTGCTAAGACGGAAGCTTGTCTAAAATGAAATAATTTTAATTTCCCCCTAACCGAATTTATCCCTACATTATAGTCATATTTTGACATTTAACATATCTGAAAATTTTATTACGAAAGCCACGACAGATTTTAAGATGCATTTTACACACAACAATGGCGGATCTAAGGGGGCGGGCGATGGGGCGATCGCCCCCCCCCCTTGAGCCCAATAAAGGATCTGTAGAACAACATTAGATACCCGCACGGAAAAGTTGTTGTTCCTAAACTCGAGACCGGCTCGACCCGACCCGGGTCGCGCCAACTTTAATTTCTTATACTGGTACTGGGTCACGTCATCACACTTTCAGAACCGGGTCGGGTCTTATTTCTTTCTGCAGAGCTGGATCGAGCCACACTGTTTTTTCCAGGTCGGGTCTGGCGAGGACTTCCTTCCTATACTAGAGGTATACACTCGAGATGAGACGGGCTTGGGCTCTATTTTTATTCTAATCTTCGGGCTCGGACGGGCTCGGGCTCATTTTTTTCTGAAACCGAAAAATTTTATTTATTCATGGAAAAGATTGAAAAACTTTTTCCCATTGAAAATCGCGTACTTATTTCTTTTTCAAATCATTTTGATTAAAATGACGGGGAACCGAAGTAGTGTTTATTTTAGTATTTCATTGCCGTTTCAAACAAAAATGTGTAATTACAGATTTATGTCTGCATAATTTCTGACGATGACATACTGAATGGCGACAATTAAAATAAACACAGTTAGGAATTTGCTTTTACTTGGCTTTTCGTTAGCAAAAGATTTTTTTTAATATGATCATTTATTTATTTATTTATTATTTAGTTACGTAACGCGAAGGTAATACTTTCATCTGTTATTTGTAGAAAAAAGTTACCTGGAGGTTTGCAAATTACTTAATCTTCTATTGTGCACTAGTCATAGTCGTTTTTCATATGAAAATTAGTGATTGTTCTATCTATTTCAACATGGCCTCTGTTCATGCTGAGGACGGTATGCATTTTCGAAGTCACTTTTCTCCGTAAGTAAACATAATAACAATGTTATTCTGATAGAAAGAAATTGATCAGTGTTTTTCTCTTTTCCTAAAAAAACATCGGACCTTTAAGATAACAACGTCATTTTTTAAAAAAACTACGTTGATTTTTAGGCATCTACCAATCACGGAAGATTATTATGAGAAAAGAATCGATTAAAGATGTACATTTTTTACAGAAAACTGAAAAACGTTGTTCGATTCGCCAGATTACAAATAGCAGTTTCTGCAAATTTCATGCATTTATTCATTAAGTCCCAAACATGTCCATGAAATTTACTTATTAAATTAGGGAAACGTTTGAGATTAATTTTAAATGTCAAGTATATTTTTATTTGATACGGATTTTAGATAAGATTGAATTTAAATTTTCATTTAACAATTATATTTGTGTAAGAAATTTTTAATACCATAATAATACATTTATAATACAATAATAATAAACATAAATAAATAATTAACGTAATAATAAAATTTTAATTCCATACACTTGTGTTTTGTATATTTTTTGTCTCGGATTCGGGCGGGCCCGGACCCGGGACAACGAGCCCGAACTCATCTCTAGTATACATGGGCTACTGGGCGAAATCCCCTTCCTACTGGGGCGACGTCCCCCTCCGCCGCCCTAGGATCCTCCGCCCTGGACTAATAAAAGGTTTACAAAGTGACATTATGCATCCTCACGAGAAATACTTGAGGCGAAGCTCGAGCCCGTTATAGCCTGGCACGGGTCGCGCCAGTGTAAGTCCACGAGACTTGGACTGGGTAAAGTTTTCTTTCATTTTGAATCGTGTCGTGTCCGAATCTTGCTTATTTGGAAGATTCGGGTGGGGAGAGGCTTCTTTTTGATCCAGAGCGAGCCTGATCTCGATTTCATTTTCCTTAAAAGTTTGCATTGATCAAAATTTCCAGGCCGTGGCTCGGCCCGGAATAAAAGCTAAATATTTGGTCCATCTCTGATCTAGATAGTATGATAAACATTACTGACTCGACCGCTAAACGTTCCGTACGTCTCTGATCTAAATTTCTTCGAAGGATCACGTTCACGGATAAAAGCGAATTTCGTTAAAGGATCGCAGAAAAACGCAAATTTCGTCAAAGGATCGCGATCAAAACTGGGTCAACCATTCTCGCAAGAGTAAAAACTGAATCTGTAACTAACTCAAATCCGAAACGTATGACAATCTGCCCCGATGGGTAAGCGCAGCTAAAAAGTAAAATCAACCCGACCAATAGCAAAATAGAGTTGTTAACCGGACCCAGACCCGACCCGAAGCAAAAAATCAGAAATTAACTTGACCCGCAGCAAGCAGTAGAAGTTAACCGGATCCAAACGCCACCCACAACAAAAAGTAAAAATTAACACGGCCAGCAGCAAAAAATAAAAGCGAACCGGACATCAAATTTTGTGAAATGATCGCGGAGAAAACACGAATTTCTTCAAAGGATCGTGAAACAGACACTCATTTCGTCCAAAAATTGCGAAAAAGAACGAAAATGTTATCAAAGGATTCACCCCAATCAATTCGGGTCAACCCGAACCCTTCTCGCAAAAGTAAAAACCAAATTCTAAACTGCTCCAAATGAGAATTGTATGTCAAACTGCCCCAAATGATCTAAGCACAGGTAAAAAGTAAAAGTCAACCCGACCAACTACAAAATGTAGTAGTCGACCGGACCCAAACCCGACCCAAAAGTAAAAAATCAGAAATTAACTTAAACCTAGCAAAGAGTAGAAGTCAATTGGGCCCAAACACGACACAAGTAGAAATTAACCCGACCAGGAGCAAAAAAATGGAAGCCAACCGGACCCAAACCCGACCCACAGCAAAAAAGTAAAGGAAACACGACCCGCAATAAAAAAGTGAGTTCCGACTCGTGCATCAGACTGGAGTTTCCAAATTTCTAAAATCACCCCCCCTCCCATTGAGGACTCTCCAGATCCGCCCTTGACACACAACCCTTCCCTTTCCTTTCCCTGATTGTAAACGTATCTACGTTGAAATGGAAGGATCCTTAAAAGAGAAAAAAGCGACTTACCAGTTTTTATATCCTGCGAGTCACCCCTTTTCAAAATTTCTTCACAGAAGGCATATTAGATCCTGAATCATCATAGAATCATCATAGTTTTACGTATTTTAGTTCAATTTTATAAATATAAATATTATCAAGTTACTGGGAAATTAGTGTTTTTCATATATAATTTTTAAAAAGTTTTTAGAATCATTTTTTAAAAGTAATTTTCTTTATTTTAAATCAGATGCAAGAGGAATTTTTAGAATTATTCTTTCCCTTCTTTTGCACATGAAGAATAATTAAGGAAAGGTTGGGGAGGGGGGGGCGACGAAAAATATATTTCAGGATCTATAATGCTCTTTGTAATGAAATTTTGAAAAGGGGTTACTCGCAGGATATAAAACAGGTACAATGCTTTTTTTTTCTTTTTAAACATCCTTCCATTTCAGCGTAGATATGTTTTCAGTTGGGGGGGGGAGGGGGAAGGGAGACGTGTGTGTAAAAGTCATTTTAAAATCTCTCGTGGCTTTTGTAATAAATTTTTCAGATGTGTTAAATGTCAAAATATGAATATAATGTAGGGATGAATTCGGTTTTCGGAAAAATGAACAATATTTCGTTTTAGGCAGGTTTTTGTCCTGGCAGCTGGTTTTATATGTTACTTTCTCTGTCAAAATCAATAATATTTTACGTTTAAAACAAGATTTGTCATAAACAAATTCCTTTATTCTAAGGTTTACCATATTTTTATGTGCCAATTTATAAGTCACTGCCCCGCTTTTTTTAGACAGAGAACTTACCCCAACACTATTTCCGTACCACTGTTTTAACCACTTAACTGATTTGACTGCACGACGTAGGCAAGAAGAATTTATCTTGATCCTTAACTTAAAGCTTTTTAACACCACTAATTTTTTTAATGCAATTTTATACTATTTAATGGAAGAAATGTTTAGATTAAACATTAAGGTTTTTTTAAGTTAAAAAAGCGATGTTTATCCCATATTTTCAATTTATTGTACGTAAAAAGAGAATCAGTTAACCGGTTAAAAAAAACATTTTTTGAACAGAATTTACTTATGGTAAATGTGTGAAAAGTCAATGAATATTTTGTTGGTTTTTATTAAGTATAATAGGCATTATTCAATAATAAATATTATTTTAAATCTCTATTTCTGCTAAAACAAATTATGTTTCTGCAGGCGAGTGGAGCGTCGATTTAACATATCGACAGAGGTTCTGCGAAATCAGCCGAAAAGCTCCTGTGTATGAAAATTAGAGTAATGTCTGAATTTCAACAGCATGTTTCTGCCGTCAGTGCCATCTGTTGACAGAAATTCGAACTATTTTAAGAAGTTCATATCTAAAAATTTATTGATTTTCTAATAGCAATGCAGCAAACCAGGCATTTTTATCTCAAACCGTTTTTTTTAATTATTATTATTTATATTAAAAATGGGTCAGTCATTTACTGGACACCCTGTATGTTTAGTGAATCATTGCATTTCATGGTAATTATGAACAGTAAATCAGTCGGAATGTCAACGTATATAAGCTTTTTATTCAACCTTACTATTTCCTAAAATTATTGAATAAGATGGCAATAAATGACAGAGATTTTAAACATCTCGGCATTATCTCCACAAACATGAATGTGATATATGTACATTATTTAAACTACACTCACATTTAGTAATCCCAACTTTTCAAACATATTGGGTAGGCTCAATTTTTTTTAGCAAAATAACACAGTTATTTCATTTTAGTATGCATGTGTGTCTAGAAAGAGAGAGGTGGGGGAGCAAATAACTAAAGATGATAATTCAAAATGATTTTTTTTAAAGTTTTTAAATTATTATAATTTTATAAATCAGTTTATTAAATAATACTGTCACAAGTTCTTCTTATAAATATATTAATATTTACTATAAATAACATAAAAATTGCTAATTGTTGGACGTGCAAAATCTAAATTTCAAGGAAAACATACATTTTAGGCACCTAAGTGCTAATTCAAGACAGCAAAATATGCAAGAAATTTCTTTTCACACGAAATTTAACTATGCT
The DNA here is from genome assembly GCA_964019185.1 of Maratus speculifer. NCBI lineage: Eukaryota > Metazoa > Arthropoda > Arachnida > Araneae > Salticidae > Maratus > Maratus speculifer. The sequence goes on from OZ025291.1 coordinate 20,379,287, forward strand.
TTTGCGGAAGAAGTTTACTGTGCTCCTGTAATTCAAACTGATGTCCTTACTATTTTCCATTCAAAATTATTTTTTGAGAATATTAATAAAGCCAAATTTCATTTCAGCGATTAAATAAATAAAAAAATAAATACGTATTAAACAAATTGAGATAGAGTGAGCGTAAAGATCAAATTATTGCGTGGGCTCCCGCCCCATAGGCCCACATAGGTTGGCGCCACTGCTGAATACAGGCAGGATTGCAAGAGAGAAACGATGGCAAAATGGATTGTTCAGCTAAAATTACACAGATGTGTCCTGATGGTGTAAGGAATTCTGTGATGAGAAAATTTGCTCGATTGCTTTTTCAAGAATTTTCAAAACTCAAGTAACAAGCTCGATGAAGGAGGAAATATCACGCGTTTTTTTTTCATTTTTTCTTTTATACTAATTAGAATACTTTTATACCATTAGGGAAATTTTCGACAGCAATAACTATTTTTATTACTTTTTAAGTGTCTATTCAATCTTTAAAATTAGGATATATCTTTTTTTTTCAGGTGTTGTCATTATTTTATGCAAAGTAGAATCAATTCCTTTTTATTTTATAGTCCAGATTAAATAATTATTTTTTAATGTTTTAATATTATGTGTGTATGCATGCTTTGCACTAAGCGTATTGCTGTTGCTTATTTAATTTCAAACTTCTGATGCAGATATTCCGTTTCCCTGCAATTATAAAACTCTAAACATGTCTGAATGTCATAGTATATAATTTTTTCACCTCCCCACACCTCCCCCTTTTTAGACATTATTATTCCGAAAAACCACTGATTGAAAAGGTAATAATATGTTAATGATTTTGACAGATCGACATTTATACGCAAAAATATGAACATATTGACGTATTCAAATTCTGTGAAGACATTATATTGCAGAATTAACGAGGGGAAAAAAAAAATACTAAGATAGACAGTTCTGTAGAAATTAGTCGTATAATGGCATGCAGAATAATGTAATGAGAAAAATTGCTAGGTTTAAAAGAAATACTTTTTAAAATTCAAAAACAACTTATCTGCTTTTTATTTTATTTTTCAACGAAAGAGGTAATGTCATGTGTTTAAAGACCACATATCATTCAAATAGCGCCAGTGGTTGTATTTATGAGGTTGATTTATTTAAGATAATTATACATATATATATTATACCCAACCCATCACTTTTTCTTTTTTGCTAATTAGAAGATGATAGTCATTTATGAAACTAGGATAGCCATACCTATTATTATGTTTTTTAAATGTCTACATTTTTTTTTTTTTTAACTCGACTGTGATATTAATATTTTTTCCTTTTCAGGTGCTGTCTCTTTGACTAATGCAAATTAGAGGCGGCTTTCCCATTTTATCAATAAATTTATTATTATTATTATTTTAATTTTATATATGTATTTAAAAGTTCGCTGTTTTTTTTTTATTAGGGTACCATTTTTCTAAAGTGAAAACTGAACCATTATAAGATCACTTCTGTGTCTGTCTGTCTGTTTGTCACAGCTATTTTACTCATAAACTATGAAACGTGGAAAGCTCATATTGGGGAAAGTAATAAAGACTATTGACCCACATAGACCCACATTATTAAACATTTACAAATATATTTACTAGGGGGGATGGAGGAGGGGCTAATTCATTTACTTGAAGAAAAAAATCTTTCCTTTGTATATCGTGTGAGATATCTTGTAAAAGCTTTCATTACGCTGAACTCAAAAATATAATTCTTTTAATTTTAGGTATTATATTTTCAAAGATATCGTCGAAAATATAGAGCAAAAATATGACTCCCCCCCCCCCCACCCACCCATCTAATTCCGAATCTATTAAAACTAAAATTATGAAAAATTAGATATTATAGAAGTTACTTTAAACCTTGCAAGAAAACTATAGCAATTATTCTAGATTGCATAGTTTTTGAGACAAGTACATTTTTCTGTTACACAAATTTCGATTTCTGAGCATTGAGCAAAGATGATGAAGAGCTTTGTATGTACCTATCGTAGCAAAAGCATAAAAGCATTGTTGATAATGATTTTTGAAAAATTTGTCGGTACATAGCCGAGATATTAATCCTTACAGACATGGATTCTTTGGCAATAAATAATGACTGTGTCGGCGTACTTTGCATACCAAATGCTTTTAAAACCTATAGGTTTTAAAAGCAGATAGAAAACAGCTTTTAATGACTATAAACTAGCTAATAAACTAGCTGTTTAATCTGTTCTACGCACGGATTAATATTTCCAATTAAAATTTGAATAATTTAATTACTACAGATTAAAATAAAAATCCGTTGTTAAAAATAATAGTATATGTAAAAAAGTAAAATTCGAATAATTTAATTACTGCGGATTAAAATAAAATCCGTAGTAAAAAGTAATGGTATATGTAAAAAAAATTACATCAAATAGACATAATAGTAATCGAAAATGAAACGAAAATCAGCATGAAACACAATGACAACAATAATTTTAAAATATCTAAATAAAAAATGCGAATTCGCTGTTAAAGTGTTGAATTGTTCAATAGCTTTTCGATTTAAAAAATATTTTTGTACTACTGCGCACTTTATAATGAATTTAATTTATCATGTTGCTATTATAGCAGACGATAAGTAAGGAATACAGTTGAAACTCGTTACCAAGACACTCTCAGGACCAGAAAAAAGTGCCGTCATAAGCGGAGTGTCGCGGTAACCGGAGTTAAAGAATAATATGTTTATAAAAAGCAGTATTTTTAATTAATAAAAAAAAATTAAATTCACAAATGTTATTCATTTTTAAGCAATAAAACTTTATTAAACAAAATAAACACAAGGGTTTGTGTTAGCTAATCTGAAAAAAGAAAAGATTATTACTACGGTAAATTTAGTTTTATGCGATGCCAAATGAAGTTTGAATATACATTACATTTTATTCTTAGTATAGAGTTAAGTTCTCTATAAATACACTGTTAAAAATAAATCTGTGAATTCACGGTGAAACTACTGGCAGCAAAGTAGCCGAACTTTTACCGTTCCGTTAGTAGATTTTCCGTTGTGAAAAATAAAAGAAAGGAAAACTCCGTTTGAAGAAGCGGTAAATTTCTGTTACAAAGTTTGATTTTTAAGGATAATAATTTAATATAAATTTTAAAATTAACGAATCGACTAATCGTCAAAGAATACGAAATTTCGGAGTTATCTTAAGCTGCTGTATTATTTTACTTAATCTATTTATTTATTTTTTACTTTTTTGTATAATTTACCTCAAGCCACTCTTAGGATCGAACTCGAGACCTTTTCATAGCGGAACAAATCCTTACTGACTGAGCTAATGCTGCTGATGCCAGAATGTACAAAGTATGTCTTTTATGCTTTAGTGGGAAAATCTATTGTGCTTTTTAAAGATTTCCTTTCAAATATATTCGTTAGAATATTTGTAAACGGTTTATTTTATTTTATTTTAGACTGATGCATAATACTTACAATTTTTAAAAATCAATTTTAATTTTTAAACTAATTTAAATTTTAAAAAAATTACTGTTAAAAATCAATGTTTTTTTTATGAAAAAAAAATTATAAATTTTTTACAAAAATAATATTATAGGCAATGTTTTGAAATTGTCATACACTATTTATTTATTTATTTTTTGGCTAACTAGTGGGATTCGAACCCACAATCTGCGCTTGGAGGTGATTCGCGGTGTGATGGCTTGACCACTCGGCCACACAACGGAGTGCTTCCGTTTTCTGTTTCTATTTTCATCCGTTTTGTTATTTTCAGGGAATATGGTGGAGTTTTCTGATTTTTAACGGAAAATGCCCTTTTGTTGTGAAAAGGGACTTTTTCTGTGAAATTCAGGAAAAAAATATTTTTGAATTTCAGAATTTTTTTTAACAGTGTAGATAAATGATATATATTACAAATTTAAAAATTTTTCGCCTTTATGCTATAAATTTTTATGCTATATTAATTTACTTTTAACAATATTCCGTACTTAGTTCAACTTATTAAATTAAAATCTTTTTTCTAGATATAATCTATTAATCTTTATGGAAACGATATAAATTCTTAATTCACCTTAAAAAAACATTTATTTCAATATACGTAAATTTAAAAAGATGGCTCTAAATTAAAAATATTCTTAGTTAAACTTTATTTCTTAATATTCCAAATAAAACTCCTTTTTCTCCACGTTTTTATCAATTCTTTTTAAGAAAAACTTATTAAATTTATTCCAAAACCATACTTTCAAAAAATACCATTATTTTTATTTATTTATTTATTCACCCCCCCCCCCCTCCAACGTTTGATATTTGTGCATATCAATAAATTCATTTCTTTTCATTTTTCTCTTAAAATATCGTCTGCAGGATATTTGAAATTCTGAGTTCGATTATAAATTAGTTAAACAATAATATTTTTAAAATAAAATTTATCGTCTAAATGAAATAAAAATCTCGACGCTGGACATGAATTATGTTTACATGGGAAAATAAGATTAGAGAGTAGAGAATTTTCTAGAAGAAAGATATATTTTAGATAGAATTTAGATTTAAGAAGGAAGCCGGTAGATGATAATATTGATTCTTTGCATTTTCTTCGATGAGTCCGTTAAAGACGGCTTGCGGAAGTAATGATGAAATATTCTTTTCGAAGATTCGGTTCAAGACGACTTGCAAAGGGAGCATTTCTCTTTCTATATGACTACAGTTGAACGAACTAAGTTGCAGCAGCCAATGTGTAATTTAATCAATTTTCTACATTTATTTATTTATTTTGTTTTTCCCTCTCTTGCCACGACTCTGTGTTTAAAAAAAGGGGAACCAGCGAAGATATTTTGAGTTTCTCCTTAAAATGTCACATCAAATATTAAAGTCGCACAGGATATATTAAGTGATGGGAGTTAATAATATGCTAGTGCCGATTTTCGGATTTTGAAAGGAATCGACTATGGAACGAAGTGATGATCAACTTGTGGATCGCCGAAATTTTTTCTCGCCATTGTTGAGAGTGTTATTAAGCAAAAGAATTGCCAATACCTCTTGATTCCTCGAGTGACTATATCAGAGGAGATTTTAATGTTAAATAGCTTTCTCTGCGTGTGGTTTGAAAGATCTCTTGGAAATTTCTTGTGAATCCCAGAGTCCTGATATTCTACCTGTTTGCTGTTTATGTGTAATTGATTATTCTAAATAATCCTGGTCATAATGACAAATTTTTGAGAATTAATGATTTCGAAGTGGTGAGTAATGCGAAAGGTGTTCGATGAGGAATTTAATGAAAATTGGATTTTAATGAAGATTTTTCTTGAACTCCGATTGGTAAGTAAACATTCCTCGTGATGATGAATAAGAATAAAAAAAATACGAGACAATTGCTTGTAAATTGGTGAATACGTAGATTCTTTTCAAGATATTTGTTTCCACTACGATTGCGGTGAGAATTTATAACGCAGTTTTTTATTATTTTTTTTGTATACTTTTTTATGTATTTATTTAGATTAATTATTCTCTGTTAGTCAGGTTTATTTATTTGATTATTTGCCTGTGACTATTATTTACTTACCTATTTATGAATATTATTATCATTACTTGTTATAGAGAAAACATGTTATTTCTTAAGGATTTAATTGAGGAGTATGATGTTCTTAAGCTATTTACTTTTGCTTATTAAAGACTATTAAGATATTTTTATGCATGATTAAAGATAAGTTTGTAATAATAATGAAGTATAAAAGAATCTTAGAAGTTCATGTTTATTTCAGAAAAGTACAATTTCTAATTTATTTATTTTTGTTAGTTTTAAAGAATCGCTCTCAGAATGCAATATTTTTATGATAGTGTTCTTACTACTAGATAATGGAGCTAGAAAACTAAATTAACATTTATGTTTTTCTTTTATTTATTAGAATTGCTGGTGGCAGTGAGCTTTAGTTCCCGCATTCTTATAATTTATTTAAATTCAGCAAGAAAGATGGAACTGTACAAAGCTGCTGCTAGAGTTTTGACTGATAAACATAATTAATTTTTTCAGTAAATTTTGTGATTTTAAGTTTGAAATTACCTATCATTAAAATTTTTAAATCTGTTTATGATTTATAAAATAATAGAATTAAAAAGTTGATCCCAATTTAAGATATAACTATGATAGTTACATTTTCTACTTTTATTAGATAAAATTTCTGTTTAAAGTTAACAGCTAAATATAGTCACAATTTTCAGGATCAATCTGATTCAGATTTTTAAAAGGGTGGATAATGATTTTTGTGAGACAACCAGAATGTAAACATAACCAGTAGACAAAGCCCTGAAAATTGCAAAAGCGCGAATCGTGAATTTCACCTTAAAAGTAAAAGACTCTATGATCGAAATTTTGTCGAATTCCCATTTACAAGACTCTGCAATTTCTGAAGAATTTAAATAATCCTAACTATATTTACTCATTTATTTTACATTAGTATTATGCTATTTACTCCATAGGTGTTTATATGATAACAGTTATAAAATTTGATGATTTTACTAAAACCTATAACTTAATATGTGATTTTCAGTGATTGTGAAAACTAAAGATATTAAAAGTTTTTCAAAAGCAAATTATCTTTATTTCCATTTCTCAATTAAGAATGACACCTTTTATTCCTATTTGTTTTATTATTAAAGCTTATAAACCATGTATAGATAAAACATTACTCTACATTTGACATATGAAAACTTATAACCAAACTTGACAATCTTGTAAAAGGGTATCAAAGAGGAATTATTGTAAGGAAATACTGGTTGAGAGTCCATTTTCTAAATAGTTAGATTTAATTTTATTTGGATTTTGGATTTATTATTTTTTTATGTATACTTTTGGCTAGCAAAAATACTTTCATATACAGTCGACTCTCGTTAATTCGAAATCGGATAATTCGAATTTTTGCTTAATTCGAACTAAACATGAAGTCCCGAAATTTTCAATGGCAGAATAACGTTAAAAACTTTCGCTAATTCGAACTCATTTTCTCTTGACTTCGTTTAATTCGAACTAACAAGAAATCAGATTTTTCATTTTTCTTCTTTTTCTCACGGATTTCAGATAATTTGAATAATTTTCTTTCTTTGATTTTTGTGAAAATTATTCCGAACGAGTATACATATAATTCAATGCATTTAATATCCACTTTCTTAGTGCCTCGTCTATCCATCAGTGACACCTCAAATTTTCTTCCATTGTGCTTGTTTCTAATAATTTAATTAATTTATGTATTTATATATTCTAATTTACGATTAAGTCCTATTCTATTGATAAAAGACGAAATATACTTAAAAAACACTATAACATTAATTCATTTGTAATAGTACCATATTAAGCATGTTTTTATTTCATATTTTCCATAATTCGAACTTCGGATAATTCGAACATTTCTTGTGGTCCCGACGAGTTCGAATTAACGAGAGTCGACTGTACTATTAGAAGATAAGAAAATTATTTAATTGCTATGTAATTATTCTTATCCTCAACCAATATTTTCCCTATCAATAATAAACAAGCTGTGATATTTTCTTTTGATTATACTCTTGTTTTATTATTATTATAATTATGATTTCTATAATGAAGTATAGTATTAATTATGCTCTTATTGAGAAATATTAGGATATGGAGAATTATTATTATTGTTGCTATAAATTTTGAGTCTTATTATGCTACTTATTATTGTTGTTGTTATTATTATTATTTTAATTTTTCTATATTATTTATTATTGATGTTGAGAGTGATACTATTTATTATTAAAAAAATTGATATATTATTAAAAGATGTTGGATCCAACATAAGATTAAAACCAAAGATTAAACCCAACACCAACTAAAATTAGAAAAATTATATAGTTCCCTAGTAAATTACTAAAAAGATTCAGTTAAGAAATAAAAAGACTGTATTCAATAAATTTTGGAAAATACTTATTTAATGAACTATGCCACTGAGGGGATAATTGAAATATTCAGAATGAAGTTATTGAAGTGAACTATTGAAAAGACTGGTTGACTTTGTTTAGTGGACTACTGATTAAGTTATTGAAATTATGTAAAATCCTTATGAAAAATAATTTTCATTGTTTTTATTATATTTTTTATCTCTTGCTTATTAATATTTATAACTTATTTACTGTTATTGTATGTATCATCTTCTAAGCACTTACAAATGGTGAGTGATATTGTAATATTATTGTATTTCTTTCTGGGAAATGCTCCTACCTAATTTTAATTCTATTTAATTTGCTCTTAACTATTTTTTTTAATCGCTATCATATTTTTATTGCGTTAATTTTCTTTCTCTTCCATCTCTTAGCTTCCTGGGTTTGACGGTTTTATTCCAAAATTTAACTTTTCTAAGTTAATAGATTTCTGTTGTCTGAACTTGTAGTTTTATTTAACTATCAATTTCATACAAAGTATTTTGGAGGGGTGGATAATATTACAAATTAAATTTTTTTCGCCAAAATACCTTTATACTATATGCTATACTATATACTATAATAACCTTTATACTATATTAATTTCCTTTTAACAATATTCCATACTTAGTTCAACTTATTAAATTAAAATCTTGTTTCTAGATTTAATCTATTAATTCTTATGGAAACGATATAAATTCTTAATTTGCCTTAAAAAACATTTATTCCAATATGTGTAAATTTAAAAAGATGGCTCTAATTTAAAAATATTCTTAATTAAACTTAATTTTTTAACATTCCAAATAAAACTCATTTTTTCCCCGTTTTTATCAATCCTTTTTAAGAAAGTTTATTAAATTTATTCCAAAACCAAACCTTTCAAAAAATATCATTATTTTTATTTATATATTTCTCCCCCTTTAATGCTTGATGTTTGTGCATATCAATAAATTCATTTCTTTTCATTTTTCTCTTAAAATATCGTCTGCAGGATATTCGAAATTCTGAGTTCGATTATAAATTAGTTAAACAATAATATTTTTAAAATAAAATTTATCGCCTGAATGAAATAAAAATCTAGACGCTGGACATGAATTATGTTTACATGGGAAAATGATGGTTAGAGAGCAGAGGATTTTCTAGAAGTTTGTTTTTAGATTTAAGAAGGAAGCCTGTAGATGATGATAGATATTCTTTGCTTTTTTCTTCGATGAGACCGTTAAAGACAGCTTGCAGAAGTAATGATGGAATATTCTTTTCGAAGATTCGGTTCAAGACGGCTTGCAAAGGGAGCATTTCCCTCTCTATATGACTACAGTTGAATAAACTAAGTTGCAGCAGCCAATGTGTAATTTAATGAATCTTCTACATTTATTTATTTATTTTGTTTTTTCTCTCGCTTGCCACGACTGTGTGTTTTAAAAAAGGGGAAACAGTGAAGATATTTCGAATTTCTCCTTAAAACGTCATATGTATATATATATATCTAAGAGTTATACAGAATAACAATATTTGATATCATTTAAGCTTGACATCTCTTTGAGCTTTTATGGTATATGCATTCATACTTTCCTTGTATATACAGCTATAAAAACCCTACTTTGCACAGTTTTTTTTTTCAAAGTTTTATTATTCTTTCAGCAATGATTTTCTTTTAATAATACAATTAATTTCTTCTCGATGCTTAATTTTTAATCTTTAACCATCGGTTTTTGCAAACAGAAAATTTTCTGTACTTGAATCGCAAAAAGGCTCCAAAGAGGTAAATTTTACAATAAAAAATAACTTGTGGAAATAATGAAGGATTCTGAGAATTTTAAATGTCTCATATATCAATCGCTCGTCCGTAAGCGGTTAATAATGTATGTATTTACTGTACGGAACCCTCTGAACACGAGTAATATTCGCACTTAACCGTTTATTTAAGTTTAAACCACTAATGCTGAGTTTGAGTTTGAGTGAACAATGCTTTTGAGGTCTATAGCTACAAATGGCTGTTACCTCGAATGATCCATAAACCACAGAAACAAATACAGAACACTTTATTATTACAAGAAATCCAGTACATACATTTTTTAATACACATCACAAGGACAACACCCGTACACCCATGCCGCTAGCTGGACTCGAACCAGGGTCCAGCAGTGTGGACCACTAATGCTCTTATTAGATATATTTAGGTATAAATAGCCAAATTTAGGCACAATGGCTTTACATGGTATTTCGTACTTATGATAAAACTATGTTTAATCTCAAAAGAATGGCTCAATTTTCCTTTCTTTCTTATATGCTCTAAGAAATGGGTTCATGGAATTAGCAGAACGCATAGAACAGTGATAATCTCTGTTAAGTGTTTCATATACTGTGAAATCATATAAATTAGTTATTTTCATAATTGACTGCATTAGATTTTTTTTTTCTAAAAATTTGTAGCATTTACATCTGTTTCTTTAAGATAATGTACACATAATTTATAAAATTTTAGACTGAAGATTGTCGTAACTGTTTAGCCATCTTACATTAAAATTAACTTAACCATTTATATTTTTTCTTACATATATAACTTCATTAATGAATAAATATGTACTGTGATAAGAAAAATAGCTTATTTGTGTTTGTAAATGAAATTAATAAATCTAAGAACGACGCATGATTTTGAGTTAAAAATTGTAATGATAAAGATTTTGAGTTAAAAATTATAACATCCTGACATTAAAGTGACAATGGTCAATAGAAAACTAAAAAATTCTTGTTCTCATAGGCTATATTTACAAGATAAATTGATTTGTTTATTGACAGAGACTGACCACTTAAGTTAGATATGGAATGCAATGTATTCAAATTTGTTCAATTTTTGAAAATTATTTTTGTTGTCTGACAGGGCCGTAACTATACACTTGGAGGCCCCGAGGAAAAAACCCGAGGGGGTTATCACAGGGGGTATCACAGTATGATAAGCCCAAAAATGACTAAAAAACGTAGAATTGGGCAACCCTACTGGGCAGGCACCTGGCAGTGACGCAATTTTTGCCGATCCCACTGAAGCAAGCATACGGGAGAAAATACGGACTTCTGATTGGTTTAATACTTTAAAGAGCGTTTTGTTTAGGTCCATTTTTGAGTTTATGTATCTTAATCATACGTTTTCGTTTAAAAACCTTTTGAAATATAGTATTTGATAATTCTTCTTTTTTGCGATTGTATGTATTTATTAATAAATAAGAAGAATGATTTTCTAGAATTTTTTAGATGCTTTTTATATTATTCAACCGATCAGAAAGAACCCCATACTTTCTTTCTTATATTAGCTTCGGTGGGATCGGCAAACATGCTGGCGCGACATGACACATTTGACTCGACATTCTGCTCTCTACTCTAGAGCTGCTTTTGCATGCGGAGCATATGGAGTATACCGACGGACACGCAAAAACATTTACTCTAGAACTTTGGATTTTTTTTTTAATTACTTACTTTAAGCTACGTGCTGGGCATTTTATAGGAAGTTAGACTAGAAACTAACATCAATAGATTTTTAACCATCAGTTTGGGGTCCCTCAGGCTTGGAGGCCCTGGGGCAGTGCCCCAGCGATAGTTACGTCCCTGTTGTCTGACCTCAAAAGGACAGTAATCTATAAATCAATCAAATTACTGTAGTTTCGGATTTACTTTCTGAATGAATTATTGAACTAGATTAAATTATTTTCGTACAATCTGAACTAGTTATGGGGAATTATTCGAGTTCCCAAATAGGCGTGCGCACAAAAAGAAGTATTTTTAAAAGCTTTTGATGCTTATGTAGCATATTTTATTTAGTTATTTGCATGCAATTCGTAAATCAAAGAAGAAAGACTAATAACTATAATTTAAAGTTCAGACTAGGAAGATAAACTGTTTGACAACCATTAGTTTTAGGAATGAAAATGAATCATTAAAATTCTAATGACATTTTATTCTGGAGAAACTATCCATAAATACTTTGAATTGCTTTTAATATATCCGATCATGCTTTTTTTAGATGAGTTTTTTCTTCCTTTTTCTTATACAACTTACGTTGTCTAACGAAAAATAATAACTTTCGCGTGACAAAGTACGAACTTTGAAGTAGTCTACGTATTATAAAAAAAGTAAGCCTTGCCTAATTTATAGCTCTTTAAGTAGGAAAAAAAAAGATTTATGCAATGATTATAAACAAGTCTTTTTTCAGTTTGATGTTTTTAACTCTTAGCACTCCTGAATAATCTCACGATTTACGAGTATTCGTGCACAATGTCCTTGGAAATGTTGAGAGAGTCGTAAAATAGTTTGAACAGGGCTCCAGACGATAATCTAACAACCACAAATTAGTTAACTTTCACACAAAGCACGTGTATAACCCCATTCTAATCAAACTGGATTTTTTTCCCCCGTTCTGATCGAGTACTTTTGAGAAGTTTGAATGATGTAAGTTTATCATTAAATGTCTACATTTTTTCTTGTTAATTTATAACAATAATTTAAAACATTTCTCATTTCCTGAGTATAGATAATAGTTATACGTTTATGTGTCCTGCGCCTATTCAAAGGTGCAGAGAGCCGGCTTGAATCTCAGGGATAAAGTTTGCTACTGAGACTTAACGAAGTTATGTAGCTATATTTAATTTGGTAATTAAAAATGTATATTTTATTTACTTGGTTAATGTGTCGACCAAAAAACTATCGCCAAACTATAAGATTACAGGCCAATAATGGATGATTGTAAGTATTACATTCATTTGACATTAACTAAGGTACACATGTTTGTTATGTCATCAAGGGATTTTTAATTCAACTTTTTATTTGTATTTTTGATTATGTTTTACTAATTTATTTGTTCTTCCGTTATTTACTCTAAAAATTGCATCAATTTATATAATTTGGGAAACTGATTGGCTATCTCTATAATTTATCGAAATTGTTCGACGCGTTAACCAAGAAGTACCTTTTATTTTAATTATAACTGTGCTTTAAATAAAGTAAAAAGAAAGTAAGAAATTATATCCCACAATTTAATAATAAAAAGATCGCAATAGTTTTTTCCTGTAAGGTTTAAATTAATTTCTATTAACCCTATTTTTTTATTATTTTTATATATATAATTTTTTTAATAATTTTAGCTTTAATAGAATCGAAAATAGAGGATACTGGATGTTACAAGATTTGACTGTAAGCATATTAAAAATTTTATTGGAAAAATGTTTGATTTTTTTCAATTAGTTACTTTTATAGTAAGTTTTGAAAACTTGATGTTGATCTATGTTATCAATGAGATTCCTACATATTAAAAGCCTTAGATTAGACGATGCCAGGGCCTGATTTACAGTTTCAGCTAGGTGGGGAGGCCTACCAAATGGCTTAAATTCAACAAGCCCCACCTGAGGCCTGATTTACAGTAGAGTATTTGGGGCACAGGCACATGGCCCCTGATTTTCAGGACCCCTCAAATGCTGCTGAAAGTTATTCAACTATTCTTCAAAACCTGATGTAATTTTAACATCTAATGGAATTTAATATTTAATTCTACATTATATTGTATTTTTATAATATTGAACATATTTTGTCTTGAAACATCCTTTTATAATTACTTTATTATAGTGATTTTTTCTTTATCTTTATCAATTTAAAAATTAATTGCATTTTAAAACTCTTATTTAATCCATTTCCTGTTCTCGTCATATTACTTGAAGGTTGGTGAGTATATGTTGCAGGCAATAGAACCTTAATATTTTAAATAATTGTAGCTTGATGTTGTCGAAAATATATTATTAGTTGTTGCGTATTTTATCATTCCAGACATACACGCTTGTATTGAAAAAAAAATAATAATCAACACTACACAATTTATTACTAAATGTCTATTGATTTAAATTTAATTAAAAAATAATTATTTTAAAGTAAATTAATGATTATCATACTTAATTTTTTAATGGATATTTTAAAGTTAATTAAATTTAATGATGGTTATTTTAGTAAGTTTCTTTCTTTCTTCCTTTTTTTTATTCAATCCCACTGTAAATATTCGTGGAAGGGGGCCACCATAAACATCTGTACACGGGACTCAAAAATTAGCAAATCGGTCCCTGGACGATGCTGTTACATTTTCGAAAACGTCTCTGAAAATATAATACCTAAAGCTAAAAGAAATGTATTTTTGAGTATTTGAGTTTGGCATTGCGAAAGCTTTCACACAATATCGCCATACGATATACAAAGTAAAGATTTTTATTTTCAAGCAACTTAATTAGCCCTCTGCATCATTTCTAAGTATATTTACAAATGGTTAATAGTCTGTAAATGGATGGGTTAACAGACTTTATTACTTGAGCCAATTTGAACGTTCCAAGTTCCAGAGTTTACGAGAAATTTTATGACACTTTTTTTCCATTACGTTCCATGCGAACAGTCTCGGTTCCCCTTTGTTCTAATGTCAGATCCAAATAAGGGGTTTCATTATGTTCTAAAGGATTTAAATGTACCTTGTTACATATTTTAGTTAGAAATTAAACAGATGCTTAACTAGCACCCAATTTTCAAAGTCCTATTAATCGACTTCACATCTTGAATTTTTCTTTTCTTTCTTTTCTTTTTTCTTTTTTTATTTTTAGAAGATAATCTCTCCAATCAAGAAGACTTTTATTTTACAGCTGGAATGAAATCTTATCGATCCTTTTATATTATTAATTATTATTAAATCTTTATTTTTAAAAATGAAAATCTATTATACTAAAAAATGAAAAATTATAATCTATTTTATCTTTGCAGAGTTCACATTTTTAAGTTTTCTCTTTAAAGACCCAGATATATTCATTAATGCGTGCAATTTCCGTTCTAAATGAATACAAATATGACCTAGACTTGCTATATTTCATGGTGACTTCTGAGATTCTGTTAAAAGTAGAAATTATTTATATCTAATAATTTGAAACACACAAATTACAAAAATGAGAAAATATTATTAACCATTTGAAAAATGGTTGTTTTTGGTTAAGAATGGACCTCGTGGTGTCCGTATTATTATTATTATTATTATTATTATTATTATTATTATTATTATTATTATTATTATTATTTCATTTTTATTTTTTATGATTTGTCCAATAATATTAATGAAATATTATAATCCATGGCGTATATAATATATGACTCTGTTATTACGTAAGCCACGTTTTTCTTATCAGAAAATTTTTGGTTAAGAATGGACCTCGTGGTGTCCGTGTTATTATTATTATTATTATTATTATTATTATTATTATTATTATTATTATTATTATTATTTCATTTTTATTTTTTATGATTTGTCCTATAGTATTAATGAAATAATATAATCCATGGCGTATGTAATATATGACTCTGTTATTGCGTAAGCCACGTTTTGCTTATCATAAAAATGATGTTATTACCGATTTTTATTAACTCAATGGGAAACATTCAAGCATTTCGCTTTGGACAATGGATGTTCGAATTATACATATATATATATTTACAAAATTCTTTACACTTAGAAGAATTTTATTTTAATTAGTAAACGAAATGTCGTTGTTAATAAAGAAGAAAGTAAAAAAATAAAAAATAAAAAATAAAAATGGGGGTAGACGCAAATCACCACGTACAGAAAAAACCGAACCCAAAGAAAGACGTCGTATGAACGATTGCTTTTTAAAGCGTTGAAAAAAAAAAAAAAAAGAGGTCTGATTATTGATCTTACCGATTATGAAATGCAAGACGATCACGAAAAAGAAAGCATCCTAGTGTTAAACAATTGATTGTAAAAGATTTTTTTTTTTTTTTTTTTTTTTTTGTAAATTTTAAATTTTAGTCTTTGTAAAGATCATTTTCCAAATGGTTGTTTTAATTTGTTAACTGTTTTTAATTATTAAATTTGTTTATTTTTTATTTTCTACATGTTTTTCTTTTATTATTATTTATCTATTTTTCTTTTTAAGGAAAACAACCAATCAGTTTAAATCATGCCAACCTTGCGCGTAAGTAATAAATTCTGTCTTAGAGATTCTTTTTTTTAATTTTCTGCATATTTTTTTAATCACTTTTGGTTTTTGAATATTTTTATGAGCAATAGTTAACAAATTTATATCTATATACATACATAAATATATTTTTTTCTTGAGCTTAGATAAATTTTTATTTAAAAGTAATATCAGATTAAATATATAGGATGAAATTAAATTAAATCTGTAGTTTTTTCAATAAAAAATACTTATAAAAAAATTAAAGCAATTTTCTCGTATTTAAAAAAGAAAATCCAATTTTAAAACACCTATCTAATACTTCTCAACTCTGTTAATAGTTTGCATCATTCTGACCAGTCATTCGATCATTTTTCGAAAAAACGGTTACTTAACCGTAATTTGAATATGCAGTCGGCTCTCGTTAAATCGAACTCGTCGGGACAGCAAGAAATGTTCGAATTATCCGAAGTTCGAATTATGGAAAGTGTAAAATGAAAACATACTTAATGTCGTACTATTACAAAGGAATTCATGTTATAGTCTTTTTTAAAATTTGTTTCGACTGTCATTATTAGAATATGACTTAATATTAAATAAGAACCAATTGATTCAATTATGTATAAATTAGTTTATGTATAAATACATAAACTAATTAAAAAACTAGAAACAAGCTCAATGAAAAAAAAAAAAAAAAAAAAAAAAAAAAAATTGAAGCGTCACTGATGGACAACCGGGTCACTAAGAAAGTGAATATCAAATGCATGGGATTATAAGTATATTCTTTCGGAACAATTTTCACAAAAATCAAAGAAAGAAATTTATTCAATTGATCTGAAATCAGAGAGAAAGAAAAGAGAAATGAAAAATTGGAATTCTCGTTAGTTCGAATTAAACGAAGTCAAGAGAAAATGAGTCCGAATTAATGAAAATTTTTAACGTTATTCAGCCATTGAAATTTCGGGACTTCATGTTTAGTTCGAATTAAGCGAAAATTCGAATTATCCGATTTCGAATTAACGAGAGTCGACTGTATTCTGACCATGAAACGGATAATAATATGGTCAGAAAAGTATTAAATTACAGTTGTGTAACTGTTTCTGATAAAAACGGTCGAATGGCTGGTGAGAATGCTGCAAACTTTTAACAACGTACGAAATAAAGTTTGCATTTTTCTAAAGGATTTCCACAAAAATCCTACGGCATTGTATTTAACGGCTAGCCATTAGCAACAAGGAAACCGAATAAGAAGTTAGGATATGGAGCTTAGTGACGTTAACACTAGAAAAAATGTCATGTTTGACAGTCAATCACGCTCTTTTATTTTTCCCGTTACAAAATTTATTTTAAAGTATTTTAGCTCTTGCCAAATTTAAGCACGAAAAAGAATACTACGTTGCTCATTAGATTATGAAAGCCTTTTGAAAGTTATGCAAAAATTGTTCTGGAATTTTTATCTTTTGATACAGTAAAAAGAGATCTTATGATCCAAAAATATAGTTTACATTAAAGGAATTAATAATTTTTTTTTTTTTTTTTTTTTTTTTTTTTTTTTTTTTTTTTTTTTGCATGTTACGTTATTACAGTCGCAATTCTTATTGCAAAAACTACAAAAAAGAACACAACTTAAAGAATCATAGAGGCCGACCACCTCAATCGTTAAAGATGCATGCAATATGTTAGCTACAATTATTTTTCAAGAATTTTTTAAAGTCTGAAGTAGATGAACATCATTAAAATCCACTTCCCCTTCACTTATCTTTGAAATATGTCAAAGTTACTTTTTGTGACCTAATAATATATGCTGCAGAGCATGCTGTACATAGCCTCCATAACATTTACTTTGTATGTCAATAAACAAAATATTCATAATGCAAGAGTAGGAAAATATTCTTCCATCACATGATAACATTAAAACCAAAAATTATTTTTGTTGCATTTAACGAATATGTGTATGTGTGGTATTAATTTTTGCTTCCTTTTGTCTTATCTATTAAATTATTATTAAAATCCTATTCATACTGTAAAACAGATTTTTTAAAGCACAGTTTTGCATTTTCTACGAGTTTAAATTCTTTGCATTCGAACTCTAAATCTGAATAATAAGATTTTTGGAGGCAGCTCTGTGAACGTATTGCCCTGTTTGTTGTAGCTAAATTTATGTTTCAACATATCACAACTGCTATCATTTTGCCAACTAGAATCTAGTTAGCTGCTTAGAAATTGCTCATCTTTTAAACAAGGTGAATTAATCAATTGATTTTATTCTGCCTGCATTGTCTACACTTGACGTCAAGTACAATTTATTAATGTGTGTACACATTAATTCTACCTTAAGAAAAAAATTATCTTCTAAGATACGGCCAAATAACACAAAACCTTTGGGCCAACATTGGCGAATTGTTGTCCAATGTTGGCCGACAATAAGAAATACCCTCCTTGCCGTATCATTGGCTAACGAGTTATTCGCAAACAAAGGCTTAACATTTATCTAAATGCTTAATGATCAGAATCATGTTCAAATACGTTCTTAATTAGAGTAGTTTCTGTGTATATATCATTTCCCAAACATTTTCGCCGTATCTATTTACAATTCGAACGTTTTCCGATGATTTCAACAAACTGTCAATTATGGACTATGCTATTTAGGTGGATTTCGAACAAAATTGCAATTCATATTGTTATTGTTGGTGTTATAGTATAAATAAATAAAAAAAAGTTCTTACCTTTACAAGCTTTGCATACCACCCCTCCACCCAGAGACATCCAAAAGAAGAGGTCACCCGACCTCAGGTCTTTGGGACTCCACGCCGTCGTTGCACTTCCATCGCTGCAGCACTCTTCTCGCGTCACATTTGTACGAAGACTTTCGGTACAACGGCCGTTGCGATTCATCAAGCTCCAACATTGACCACCTGATAATGACAAGAAATTATTTTCAGCCTAAAACATGTCTGTAATTACGAAAACATATAATTAGAATACAGCAAACGGTAATTATACGAACACCAATCACCTGTACCGATATGAAGAAATATGAAATCGTACTAAAGGTTTTAATTGAAACTGGCTAATTTCGAATTAATTTAACACATTAGCTAATTTCTGCCGACCACAAGATTTAGAAAGGAAAGACTATTTCCCTAGGACCAAGAAGTGACATTACTTGACGTCAGTCTGGTTCGGGTGATCACTATACACGTTTGTTTTGGTAGGAGGAATTTTCATTCGAATCAAAGTCTCGATCTCCGGTCGATAACCAATTCGACGTCTGTATGCGTAGTTGGAGATCTCTGTGGCCGATGATTGGATTAACAATGTCTGAACATAACTTTCAACTATTACCTGGAATCCCTCGTCGCTGTCTCTATGGAAAGATTTATCATGTTTTCCGGGCTGCTTCTACTGCCACCTATGTTATCTTAAAATTGTATGGGAAAGTGGCATTTTCGTACTTGGTACTCATTATCCTCGATATAGTACACTGCTCAAAACAATTAAAGGATATTGCAGTTTTAGGTGAATTTTGTATCTGGGAAACTTTTTAGCTGATTGATACATGGTCGACAGACATAGTAGGTTATATGAGAATAAATTACACATGTTTTGCAGAAAAAAAAATGCATTTTATTGAGCATTTGTGTACAAAAGGAAAAAAACACAATTTGTGCATATGAGAAAAAAAGAATAAGAAAAGGTGTTTTCTTCAAAGAAAATCATTTTCAGTAGGGGTTATGGTTTCCACGGGCGGCCAGCAACGTTGAACACCTTTGAGGCATGGACTCAATGAGGCTATTAATGACGAGTTGGGGTATTCTGCCCCACTCTTCCAGAAGAGCTCTTTTCAGTTCTTGGAGAGTTTGTGGGGGTTGTTAGCGGCCAGAAACTCGTCTTCCTAAAGCGTCCCAAACGTGCTCGATTGGATTCATGTCTGGAGAACACGCTGGCCATTCCATTCGAACGATTCCTTCCTCGAAAAGAAAATCCTCCACCAGGTTTGCACGATGTGGCCTGCAGTTATCGTCCATTAAAATGAAGTTATCACCGATTGCTGCAGCGTAAGGGACTACAATAGGTCTGAGGATCTCATCCCTATATCGACGACCAGTCAGAGCTCCATCTCGAATGATGTAGAGGTCAGTGCGCCCGTCAATGGAGATGTCACCATACACCAACACTCCTCCACCGCCAAATCTGACACTTCCGTGCACGAACGCAGGCTTATTCCTACTACCACGGTCCCTCCAGATGAAAATACGCCTATTATCTGGATGCACAGAAAAAAGGACTCGTCAGAAAACAGAATATTGCTCCATTCATTTCTCCTCCAGTTGACATGCTCGGTTGCTTACTCCCTGCGGTCGCGACGATGCCTTGATGTTAATCTAACACATGCCATCGGTCGGCGAGCATACAGACCTACAGCATGGAGCCGGTTTCGGACAGTCTGAGTTGAAATCGTGGTGCCTGTAGCCGAGCGAAGGTGTTGTTGGAGAAGAGTAGCATTCATGTTTCGGTGTCTCCGAGCTGTTAACGCTAAATACCGATCTTCATTGGGCGTTGTTGCCCGTCTACGACCTTGCCCTGGTCTTCGGCCTGCACATCCACTCTCAAAAAAACGGTTCCAGATCCTGGAAATGACACTTTGTAACACTCCAATGGCTTGCGCTACTTCGGCTTGAGTTTGGCCCCCTTCTAACTTACCAACAATTCTCCAAGCTTCTGAATCTGTCAAATGACTTCGCTGAGACATCGTACTCATCGAAACAAAGCAATCACTGAATGCCGATCATCCTTGTCTTCATTCTCTTTTATCCAGTTGAAAGTCAAATTTCATTCGCTGCCGCTGAAGCGACGTTTTTGACGTCGAACTCAAAATTTGCATACTCCACAGTTCGAAAACCAGAAAAATTTGCATTTGTGATTCTCTTTTTCTATTTTCGGCAAAAAAAATTCGTTTATATCTTTATTTTATATAAAACTTCAAATATCCTTTAATTGTTTTGAGCAGTGTAGTAAGTTACGATGAAGGAGACGGTGTGGAGTGTCATCTGGCAGGCCCGTATTCGAAGTCCATGTATATCCGCAGCCTAAGCTGGATAGTATCTACCTTCAAGTTTATATGTTGATGGCTGAAGGCTCGCTACGTAAGCGACGAGAACTTGTTTTGTTCCCCTTCAGTTTAGACCCCAGTGTTTAACTGTACGTTTTGTCCAAGTTTCTTACAGAATAAGCAGTAGCATTGAAACCCTTTCCATGGCATTTGTATACACCTAGCCTTCTTTTTTAATGCTTTTCACTATACTTCAAAAACTTTTGTGAATTCGATTGTCTGACTGTCTACATTGTAAAAAAAATTCTGTAAGCTTACTAAGAATTTTCTCGGAAACTGGGATGCCTAGAACTTTTTATGTGACCGCAACAAAAGAAAATCACGTAAAATTACAAAAGTTTCTTCAGTTACTGTTAGTAAATATAGTTTAGTAAAAGTATTAACGATTTTTTAGGGAGGTTTCCAAAGAAACTTCTGTGAATTTACTAAATATTGTTTAGTAAACTTACTAACGATCGTTTAGAGAGTTTAGTAAAGAATGTCTAGGTAATTTACGAATAATTATGCTGTAAACGTAGTAAAGATTTTTTAGGGAGCTTTCCAAAAAACACTTTGTAAACTTACTACGGATTGTTTAGTAAATTTACTTATGATTTTTAAGAGAGTTTCTCAAATTAATTTTTGTAAATGTACTAAATATTGTTTAGTATACTTACTAGCGATTTTTAGGAAGTTTACTAAATATTTTTTGGTAAATTTACTAAGGATTATTTAGTAAACGTGCTAACGATTTTTTAAGGTGTTTCGTAAAAAATATTTTGCAAGTTTTCTAATGATTTTTAGTACAATTACAAGGGATTATTTCGTACATTTGCTAAGAATTTTTTGTGGATTTGTGAAGGAATACATTGTACATTTACTATTTTTTTTAGTAATGCACGCTAAGCATTGTATGTACTTTATCAAATATCCTTAATGTCCTTATTAAATTTTATTATTTCTTTTTTTTTTTTTTGATAAAGTAGATAAAATACTTAGTGTAAAAAAAGTAGTAAATGTATTATAAAGTCCTTTACAAATCCACAAAAGATTCTTAGCAAATATAATAAAAAATCTCTTGTAAGTGTACTAAAAATCATTTGAAATGTAACTTTATTAAGGTACAGTGAGAGAAATTACAAATAATTAATATTATATCTGAAACAGTTTTTGTATTATCGCCAGAAAGTTCTTTACAATAGTACAAGAGTTAATGCAATAAATTTGTTAATGATTTCTTTAGTACTGTATCTAAAATATTTACACTTACCAAAAAGTATTTGTAACTGTACGAAATTTTGCAATAAATTTTATCTAATGATTTTTCGGCAGTATTCCAGAAAGATTTTAAGTAATTGTTTTTTGTATACTAATACTTATATTAATTGGAGTTGGTATAGTATTCTTTCAGTATGAAGTTGAATTTTTACAGTTTTAAATATCTACAGTGGAGTTTTCCTCATGTATCGAAATAGTTCTGTACAAAATACGTAATATGGCCTGATGTTTTTCAGTATTATCACAGCAATCGCCATAAATATTTATATGTTAGGCATGAGAAAACTGACTGAAACTTTAATATAGATAACTAAATAGGTAAAAAATCATGCATGATATTAAATCAGCATTGTAACAAAAACATTAAATGAGGAGATAAGCTGAAGAGGATCTTAAGGTTTTTAGTTAAGCTAAAAAAAGTCAATAAAAACAATTATGTAAATAAAATATCATTAGTAAGTTTATAAAATATGCCTACATTAAAAAAATTATTGATATAATTGAGACAAATTAAATTTACAATTTTTAAAGACATATTCTATGTGTATAAGTAAGCACTGTGCATCATATCCAATACATGATTTGAAAACCTGCATGTTATGAAAACACCCTTGGTTTATTTTATGTAAATATGCTTCTAAACTAGGAATGGAAATACACTAGTCTTGTGATTTTTTAAAATGGAATTTTATTCAATTTCAAGGTCATAAGAATTTCATTAACAAGTGTATTTTGGTACATATATTTGAAACACTATAGAATAGCTGATTCAATGGCTGAAAAAAAGATGTAACATCTGTAAAAAATTATTGTCTTTACCTGAATGTCATATTTAAGAAAATATATATTTTTTAGTCTTATTTTATTTCTGCTGAATATTCCGTATAGTGGTCACTGATCTCTAGGAACTTTCTTTTATTTATTTATTTTATTGCCTCTTTCCTCAACTTTCTCCTCACAAATTTCTTACATTGTCTACACTTAATACACTAAACATTTTTTAATACTTTATTTGCTTGCGAGTTACGTTTCAAATTGAAATAGTGAAAAGGAAAAATTTTATTATTCATAGGACCACAATTTTCAAACTCTAAACCATCTTAAAGAACCTTAAGAATAGATCTAATATGTATGAATTTAGTAGGATTCAACTCTGGTTAATTCAGCTCTGTGATTAGATTTTCTAACTCAAAAAGTTGCATGTAAGAGGGATGATATACAAACCTTAACATATATACGCAAAAATATCAACAGTCATTATGGGCAGGTTTCACACTTTTTAGTGCTTATCAGAATGTTATAAGTACTAGAGATGACTAAAAGTTTTTCTAAAAGCAGAAAATGTATGGAAACAATACTTGAAACAAAAAGAAATGTATAATGCTTTGGAAAATACTATGAGTACTCATTTTTATTATAAATGCAATATGCATACCTGTTCAGCCAATAAATGCAATGTGATAAAATGACAAAATACAATGAAATATGAATAAAGTTTATTTCTAAATAACGATTTAATACATTTTATTCAATAAAAATGATTTACATATATACTTTCATATGACTCATATTTTACAAATATTAAATAAATACTTATTAAATTCATACTTCATTAATAGTATTTTTGAAAACATGCTTTCTCCAAACGTCAATAATCAGGCTTATATACCTGTTAAGATACTATTAGAAAATGATTGATGAAATGATATTATGGTGCAATATTTTAAAACTTCAGGGCTGTAGGATATATTAGAAAGTCCGAGTGAGGTATGGGCAAGTATGTTTCTTATAGATAATAGTTACTTTTCTTCATCTGACTTTGTCAAACTTTCACATTAAGGGAAGCTCGCACTATTTTTCAATTGAACTTCAGTTTTCTCACGCATCTGTAGAAGAAAGTTATATGTTAACATAAAAAGCAAATAAACATTTAATAAAATTTATCATGAATGTGATATTATAAAAAAATCTATATTATGGTAAAACCACGTAAGACATGCAAAATGCACCATAGCAGCGCCACTTGTTTAGAGATTTACACCGAACTCTGCAACGGTCACACTGCAACAGCTGGTGTCAACACGTAACTGAATCTGAATTTTGATGAAAATACGTGCATTAGTTCTAAGATTGGAATTTGCGGAAATTATGCAGACCCCCCCCCCTATTGTGGAAATTATGAAAAATGCAGCACAGCAGCACCATCTGTTAGGCGATTTACGCCAAAATGTAAAAAAAAAAAAAAACAAATCGCATTAAGGACAAACTAAATCTGAAGTTTGATGAAAATCCGTCCATTTAGCATTTAGATAAAGCTGTTGCAGAAATCTCAAATAATGTAGCACAGCAGCACCATCTATTGAGCGATTTACGCCAAAAAAAGTAATCAGCATCAATTTATAACTGGGACTAACTGAATATATTTTATTTTTAAATGATGTGCGTTAGTTCTTGAGATACAGTGCGCACAAAATTTATGTCACATACATACAGAATCACAGACTCACTGAGAAACATTTTGTAAAAATATGTTTTTTGGTATCTGATCCCTAAAACGTGTAAATTCGTTGAAAACTAATCATCGCCAATTTATATCAGAGACAGACTGGACATAATTTCTATATTAAACTATATATTTCAAATATTAAATATTATGACGGTTATTTGAAGAATCGAAGACTTAACGTCACAAAAACATTTATTTCACAAAACATAACAAACACACACAAAACATACCACGATTACAGATGAGATTTTAAACATACATGGGAAGTATTCACCTTGGATAAGGTGTAGAACATTTTCGTGTCAACGGTTTGACATGTTTTCAGCCGGGTTAACTCACATCTCACTGGGGGGGGGGGGGGGGGGTAAAAAAAAGTTCCGTGCAAGGAACCCATAAAAACAGCGCCCTCTGGGCTCTGGAAAAAATAGCAAAGGGAGGGAGGTATGTTACATTCTCCCCCTCTGGTTCCGAAAACGTCCCGATGAGGAACCAGAAACCTTTGGCGGTCTACCACGCTTTCGTAGCGGTTGTACAGGCAACTCGTCAGCATCTTGATATGGACTGAGTGCGGATGTGTGGTAAGTACCTACCGGAATGTCTGGATTACTCGGATGAGCAACCTGATAAGTTGTTAAGGATCTTTGAGTTAAGATGGTATAAGGACCATCTCTGCGCAACATGAATTTCGCACTGCGTTTTTGTTTAGTTTTGCTAACAGGATGTAAGGTCACCGACACCTGATCTCCAGGACTATAATTTGGGCCTGGTCGGCGCTTTTTATCTGCATAGAATTTCCGCTTATCTTGTTTCTCTTCGACTAAATCGTGTACCCTAGATGAAAATTTTGCAAAATTTTTAAGATACGAGAGGATTTTGTGAACAAAATTATCGTTATTTATTACAACCCTTAAATCATACGTTACATCGTCGAGTGTGCGCATTTCACGCGCGAATTGCAAATACGCGGTAGTTTGACCAGTAGTTTCACGTTTTGCTGAATTCATTGCGAATCTAACAGCTGGTAAACGTTCTTCCCAGGAGGCATAGTCATCTCCTACTAAAATGGCAAGTCGGGGTTTTAAATTTCGATTTTTACGCTCAACAGGGTTCGCTTGAGGGTGGTAAACGGGTATTAAACTTTGTTGGATGTCCAATAAATGACATAACTGTTGCATGACATCGCTCACAAATTGGGGCCCATTATCACTAATTAATCTTTTAGGTAACCCGTAACGTAAAAATATTTCATTTAGAAGTGTTAATGCACATTACCAGCGGTAGCATGTGTCAGTGCGAACAGCTCCACCCACCGTGTTGCACAATCCTCAACAATGAAAATCCATCGTTTTCCTGTCTTGCTTTCAGGAAGGGGTCCAAATAAATCTATAGAAAGAGTTTCCAGTCTTTGAGCATAAATTGGAGTTTGTAATAGTCCTGCAGGTTTTGATTAGAGGCTTTATACCTGTTACAATCAGGGCAAGATTTGACATATTCTGTTATAAATTTTCTTATACCTGTCCAGTAATACCTTTTAATAATTCGCCGGAAAGTTCCTTCGGCGCCATAATGTCCCGCGGTCGGGGCATCATGGTATTCTTTCAAAATTCGTTCACGATCATGAGCTGGAACTACTAACTGAGCTTCTTCGACTTCAGAGTCAGGGGCATATTTGTACAGTACACCCTGGTTCATTAAATAACCTCTTTCGGTCCAATTAACCAAGTCCGTAGCAGGAGGGCTACTCTCAAAACATTCAATAATTTTCTTCAGCTCTGGATCTTTTAGTTGGTCTTCTCGAATGACTTTAGAACTTTCAGAAGGAAAGTCCACTATAACAGCACTCACCTCACATGAATCTTGAGAATACTCTGAACGAGATAGCATATCAGCAACAACGTTTGCTTTCCCTGGGATATATTCTATCTTCAGATTGTAGGACTGTATCTGTAATGCCTATCGGGCCATCCTACCCGATGGAGATTTTAGGCTCATCAGCCATCGGAGTGGTTGATGGTCGGAGGCTACGATGATTTCAGAACCTTCAATATACCCTCGAAATTTATTTAGAGCCCATACAACGTTTAAGGCTTCACGTTCTGTAGTAGAATAGTTACACTCAGCAGAATTAAGCAGTCGGCTGGTACTCGACGGAATGTTCCTCGGATCCTTCGCCTTGGAGTAGAACTGCGAGAGCGTATGCGCTGGCGTCTGTTCGAATAATGAAGGGTTTTGACATATCAGCTTGTTGTAATATAGGAGAGGTGACCAGACATTGTTTTAGAGTGACAAATGCGTTTTCTTCTTCAGGTCCCCATTTCCACTCAACATTCTTTTTAGTAAGATTACTTAGAGGACGCGAAACTTCAGCAAAATTAGAGATAAACCTGCGGTACCAGGAACAAGTTTGTAAAAAAGATTGCACTTGTTTAACTGTCTTTGGGGAAGGTATATTCATAATGGATGCCACTTTTTCTTCGTCCACTTCAATTCCTTTGTTTGTAATCCAATGACCCAGATATTTGACACGTGAACAAACTAAATGACATTTATCACGGTTAGTATGGAGTTTAAATTTGGCCAGTCTTTCAAATACTAATCTCAGATCAGAAAGATGTTGCTCGAAGGTCGATGACAGAACAATCATATCATCTAGATATGTCAAAATTTTAACATTGTTAAGTCCATAGCGGAATTTATCTATTAATCTTTGAAATGTTGCCGGAGCATTGCGTAGTGCAAAAGGCATTCTTACAGGGTTCGATTTAAGCGGTATCGCATCGCAATTTGCGATTCAAATTTAACTAAAATGCTATCCAAGAAATGCATTAAATCGCAATCATTGCGATGCATATTTCCCACACCCTTTGTTATGTCATGTACACTTAAGGGGGCTCAGGGATTGATCGATACAGAAAAACATGAAAACAGAGCTCTCGCTTAGAGTCCATATAAAAACAGAAGTATTCAATGCAATTAATTTAAACTTTCTGTTACTTTAAAGGTATGTTTGTAGTCTTATAAAATTATAAAAATGAAGTACTTCAATGTAATATAATAAGAAATATAGCAAAATTTATGTAACACAATTTTCGAAAAAAAAATTATGTGTTATATCACCAACACCAAGATATCCTAACGTTGAATTCACATAAGAACCTAATTTTTGCTTTAAAATGATCCGGAAACTTTACTCTATAGAATGAATTAAGGATATAACTATCACTCAAAAACAACATTATTAAAAAAACCCTCTCAAATTTGAAAATTTATAAAACTCCGAAAAAATACTTTTTTTTCATTAAAAATACTCAAAATATTAAACTATCTAAACTATATTAATTCATTCTATAGATAATGATGTTATATGCATGCAAAAACATTTAAGCCATTCCATCAAATAGTTTTTTTTTTTTTAATCTTGGTGTTAGACGTCAAAAATCAAGTTTTGAGAAAACGCGACTTAAAGTTAAAATTATATGGGTGCGGCTATGAAAGTGTTGATACGTAAATGCTTATAACTCCGTTAAAAATGCAAATATTTTTTTGCGCTTTTTTGCATTGAATTCGGACTTAATTGAATATTAAAACTAGATCATAAAAAAATCGATATTTTGAAAAGACTTCAACCCTTGAGCCCCCTTAAAGTTAAAATTTAAAGGTGTTTTTACACGACATAAGTTGTTTTCACTCTCCCCAAGTGTTTATTTACAATGGAAGTACAGCAAGACGCCATTGCTGGGCGCAGTTTTCCCAGTAAACACATGATTTGTTCCCGCCCTGATGCTGTGATTGATTACTGAATCACTGTTACTCGCTAATCACGGCGTTTGCTCATAGAAGTTTGACGTGCGTGTTGTAGTGGTTCTAAAATGAACATGTTCTTTGTATGTAACAAAGTTCTTTGTATAATTTTATTTACTTTCATTTATGCTTTTGGTTAAATATTGCTTTAAAATTTTTTTTGTAAATTTTCAAGATTTAAAAGTTACGTTAGCTATTTTTTACTTGCTATGCAAAAGTGTCTAACTGCTATTCAAAACTGACTTTGTATAGCAGTTACTGCTATACAACTTTCTTTTTCTAAATCGACTCCTGCATTCTTATATAGCGAAACGTTCCGAATGGACAAACGAATGCTGTCTTATCTCTATCAGCAGGACAGACATTAACTTGGTGATAGCCAGACTTTAAGTCAATGGTTGACATGTATGCTGTGGGAGTAGTATCTTGCAATAAATCATCCAGTCTGGGAAGTAGATAAGTGTCCGGAGTCGTCTTCTCGTTGAGTTTTCTATAGTCTATACAAAGACGCATCTCACCATTAGGTTTCTCTATAAGGACAACAGGAGCTGCAGACGGAGATTCGCATTCTTCTATAATACCCTGTTCTAGTAAAGCATCCAATTCTTTCTTCAACAGCTCTTTTTTCATAGGTGACATTCGGTAGGGTGGTCCTGCTACTGGTGCATGATCCCATGTGGGAATATGATGTTCTATAAAAGGAGTAGGCTCTCCCCCTGGTTTGAACACATATTCGTATTCTCGAATCAATTCACTCAATTCTTCTCTTTGGTCTTCAGATAGATGATTTCCTTCTTCGTCACGTAGCACGCATGAATTAGAAACGTTAGGCAGGGCCTTCGGAATCAGTGGGTCATTGTTTATATAAAAATAAAAAGTTTGACGAGGATTGTCATGAAAATACCACTGTCGGTTCATTATATCAAGAACAATTCCTGCCTTTTGTAGGAAATCCATACCTAACAAAGTACGATTACCTTTATCTTTCGGTAAAACAAGGACTTCTAAGTTGAAAGATTTTCCTTTTACTTCAACTGTTACCTCTGTATATAAGACTTCATTAGTTACTGTACTACTATTAGCTAAAGTCATTGTAATGACTTTGGTTTTAAAATCAATTCCCTGTGATTTTAATAAGTTAAACAAAGCTTCTCCCGCAATGGAATTACTTGCACCTGTGTCAGTACACGCTGTTCCATAAAATCCATTTATGTGGACATCTATAATGGCAAGGTGGGCCGATACACACGTATACAAGACTACGCTATTAATTTCTGTAGATCCCTTTTTATTCGAAGGATTACACTTGGGACATTTTGAACGAATGAACCCAGGATACCCACACCCACAACACGTTAAAGGGAGTCTATGATCCGAACGCATTCTATTGTTATCTTGAAAATTTTCCCTTTTCGGCTTAAAAGTATCATCTTTAAATCTATCATATTTGTCGTAAATTTTATCTTTAACCGGGTATTTGTTTTTAGGGATATTGCTATATGTTTCTTTGCTAGAATCTTTCCGAATACTATCGTAACTATCTAACTTTTCCGCTAGTTCCGCTGGAAATATTATTTCCCCATTGGTCCAAAAAATGGTCCCTGAAGTCAGGTGGAGCCCTTTTTTTGATCTGATCTGCTATCATGAGATCCCGTAATTGATCAAACGTACTAATATTAAGACCTGAAATCCAGCCATTAAAATAATTTTGCAATTCAAAATAAAAATCTTTCCACGTACATTCTTGAGCTTTCCTGTGTTTACTGAATAACTGTCTAAATTTTTCCGAACTCAATTTAAATCTTTTGAAAAGCATTGTTTTTATATGTGCATAGTTTTGAGATAATTCTTCGGGTTCCCTGGCTATCAAATTAGCAATATCACTGGGACCGAACCAATTAAATGTGTGACCCAAATATTTTCCGGAAATTTTAGAAATTTTAATTGGCGTTCAAACAATGTTAGAAAAATACTAATATCGTCATTATTTGGATCGAACTTAGGAACTAATTTTTGCAATTCAAATTTGAGATTTTGCTCATCCGAAGTATTCAAAGTTGAAGCACTAGAATCAATTTTATTCTCAATTCTCATTTTCGCAAGTTCGAAAGCTCTTTCTTGTTCTGACGTTCTTTTTCAGCCTGTTCTTCTTTTCTAGTATTTATTATAGTATTTAACATTTCCTTTACAAAATCTTCTTTATAGTTAGGACTATTCTCTATTAAAGTTCGTAAATCAACAATTTTATGCGACGCGTCTACAGTTTCTCCTAATTCTTCAGCCAAAATCTTTAAATCTTCCTTTTTCCCTCTAGCTAAAAACGCCATTTTCCTAACTTAATTTAAAACTCAACAAATTATAAAACATCCGAAATAAACGTTGGTTCCCTGTACGGAAAATCACTTACCAAAAAGTTAAACAAAATAATCAAGATAAACATATAGACAATATTGCAGTGAAATTTTAACAAAAATTCTTCTTACTAAAGCAATAAACCTCTTTTGATAACCAATAAACATATAAACAATATTTCAATAAGATTCAAACAAAATTTTCTTACTAAAGCAATAAACCTGTTTTGATAATACAAATGTAACTAAATACTTACGTAATTACCACTCAAATAGCTTTTGTAAAACTTAACGTGATCGCGTTTCAATTATTACGCACGTAAATACACTTTAAATCAATTAATATAACCCATAAATTCACTTAAATAAACCATATCACTAAACACATATCAATAGTAATAATAAAATAAAGCAATTTACTAAGTTACGTTCGTTTTATTGGTACCAGTTTGAATAACAGAAATGAAAAAAAAGTAAACATGTAACCTTTAAAGATATTTCGCACAGAATAAAATAAATAAAAATAAAATTATGTGATGACTTTTTTTTTATCACATAAAACAAAAGAAAATTAATCAAGCAAATCTTTCACAACGCCAAAGAATAAAATTAATCAATGTTACTATGAAATCGAAAACATGATAGAATTATGTTCTTTTTTAATTTACTTGTCATGAAAGAACATTCAATAATCGTAGATCAGTCAAAAGTATAGCTTGCATTTTTATTTTATTTTTCGGAGAATAAACAGCATTTCTTCATTAAATTTTCGATGATTGTTGCTAGAACATTTTTGTTCTAAAATACATCCATGACGTAACCACTTACTTTGTTTTGAATCCGACATTCGTATGAAGTTTTACACATGCAGCTTTTTTAATATAGAAACTATTGCCGTGGGGATCGACGTCCTACTGACAAAAGAAATATTTTATTTATAGAATATATGAAGATGAAGAATTATTTGCACTTTCAGAACGTGGTGTTCTAGGCCTCGAGTTGGGCGACACTATTTGTGACGGTTATTTGAAGAATCGAAGACTTAACGTCACAAAAACATTTATTTCACAAAACATAACAAACACACACAAAACATACCACGATTACAGATGAGATTTTAGACATACATGGGAAGTATTCACCTTGGATAAGGTGTAGAACATTTTCGTGGCAACGGTTTGACATGTTTTCAGCCGGGCTAACTCACATCTCACTAGGGGGTAAGAAAAAAAGTTCCGTGCAAGGAACCCATGAAAACAGCGCCCTCTGGGCTCTGGAAAGAATAGCAAAGGGAGGGGGGTATGTTACAATATTATATATTCCAAATGTATGTGTACATTAGTTCTTGTGATTGAGTACCCACAAAATGTGTACCACATGGAAATAGAGTCACAGACTCACATTTCGTAAAAACGGGATCTCTGGCCCCTAAACCGTGTAATTGTGTCGAAATCTTTTACAAATCCTATACTTTCTTCCTGTTATGATAGAAGAAAGTAAAAATAGAAAAAATTATCTTTTAAATAATTAATTGTTAGAAGTCTCTCTCTTTTTCTGTGTATTTTACTGTACAATTCACGTTACGTATATTCTAAATAAATACATACACTTGGTTTTATGCAATATAATTATAGTTGCACAACCCCTTACTGAATGTCTATGGTTTTAAAAAATCTTTTGAAGCATGAAATATCTTTAATTATTCTGTATCGCGCAGAGCTCGATTAAGAAAGGGGCTGTGCAAATATAACGTATCAACTTTTTGTTAATGTTGGACCCCCTCCCCCCTTCTGTTATAATATGTTATCATCCCTTGAACCCCCCCCCCCCCCATCGTTAATGATATCGTTATCAAAGTGTGGAAAATTTTTGAATAATTTATTTTATTCGAAAAGACATACAAAACTGGTTACATTTATTTTTCGCATACTTTTATGATTCAAATGATAAGAAGTTAATAAAATATTATTTTTCTTTATGAAAGAAACTTTATATCACATAACAGCTAAAAGAAAAATTACTATTTAAAAGACTTTTATAACAGTTTTTTGTTATGTAATGCATTCAACAGTAATAAAGAATTATTACTGTTGTACTTGCACCAAACGGATAGGGGTAGAGGGCAAATAGAAATTCATATCAACAACAACAACAACAACAAAAAAAGACAACATTCTTTCGCTTTTTCTTTATTAGTAAACACAAGATTCATTTCAAGTACATTCCACATACGGTTTCTCGAACTGTGATTATATATGCATACATATATGGAGAAAAATAAGAATGTTAAACATTGGAGTATACTATATTTTAGAATTAAATAATTTTATAAAAATTTAGTGATTTTAATAACTTTGTATTTTAAAAAAGTGTAGCAGGCTATAAAAAGATAACGTACCATTTTGTACCAAAGACCATGTTACAAATAACAAGTTGGAAATTGCACGTGAAGCGTAGCAAATGAGGTGCGTTCGTACGATAACGAAGTTTTAAAAATATTACTTTCATATATCAATCTCATAAAATTGTAAATAGTGTATTACAATTAAAACGCTCATCAAACAATGTTCTCCCTATACCATTATGTAATGGAATACTTTTGTGTGGCCTTGTAAATCAATAATAAATGTTCTTTGCACCACAAATTATGTATGATGTATATTATAATATGTACTTTATAGTTGCATATATATTTTATTAAGTTCGCATGAGTGTAACACGATTAAAATGCATTTGAAACATTTTTTCCCATTGACCGTAATGTAACGGAATACTTTTGATGTCCCTGTAATTGATCTGTGCATCCGATTTTCATAAAATTTGAAATGACTCGACAAAATTATGTTATAATTATGTATTTTAAATTTCAAACGTATAGAATATATTTGAAACTTTTTCCCCATTGACCATAATGTAATTGAATACTTTTGATTGCCCCTGTAATTGATCTATGCACACGATTATCAAAATATTTGAAATGAATCGACAAAATTATGTAATAATTATGTATTTTAAATTTCAAACGATTAAAATGCATTTGAAACATTTTTCCCCATTGACCGTAATGTAATGGAATACTTTTGATTGCCCCTGTAATTGATCTATGCATCCGAGTTTCATAAAATTTGAAA
Source organism: Maratus speculifer (assembly GCA_964019185.1). Taxonomy (NCBI): domain Eukaryota; kingdom Metazoa; phylum Arthropoda; class Arachnida; order Araneae; family Salticidae; genus Maratus; species Maratus speculifer. The sequence goes on from OZ025291.1 coordinate 20,413,372, forward strand.
TGACTCGACAAAATTATGTAATAATTATGTATTTTAAATTTCAAACGTATAGAATATATTTGAAACTTTTTCCCCATTGACCATAATGTAATTGAATACTTTTGATTGCCCCTGTAATTGATCTATGCACACGATTATCAAAATATTTGAAATAACTCGACAGAATAATGTAATAATTGCGTATTTTAAATTTCAAACGATTGAAATGCATTTGAAACTTTTTTCCCCATTGACCGTAATGTAATGGAATACTTTTGATTGCCCCTGTAATTGATCTATGCATCCGAGTTTCATAAAATTTGAAATGACCCGACAAAATTATGTAATAATTATGTATTTTAAATTTCAAACGATTCGGTTGGGTAGTTTTTGCGTTGTTATATGCGGACAGACAGACGGACAGACGGACAGACGGACGGACTGAACGACCACTATAGGTGCTACGTATTATATAATTACGAACGCACCTAAAAAGAGAAAAATATGATGATTAGAAATGATATCGATATCAAAAGACAACCCCCTCCCCCTGAAATGATAACGTTATATTTGTAAAGCTCTAAAGATTAATTTGTTTCCACTTAAAACAACATAAAGAGTTCATTTTCTTACGTCTAATTTTACATACGAATAAAAAATTTCTGTATGAATAATTAAAATATAAATAAAACACAAATTTATCAGACATGCAATTGAAATACTCGCTTAAAGCTCTGAAATTATGAGAATATAAAAGAAATTATGGAAGAAATATAATTTTCAGAAACAATTTTAAGAGTAACGAAATTGTAACAAAGAAAAAAAAAGAGTAAAAAAATTGGACTTGTCCCATTCCTCTCTACGCTTTATAATAAACTTCTTTTAGAGACAAAAATCCTGCATTTAGACATAATTTAAATTATTCATGATATACAGTACAATGTTCTATATAGGAAAACAATTACATATACAGTCAAACCTCGTTAACATGAAACTCAAGGGGAAACAAAATTTTATTCATGTTAACAGTACTTCATGTTATCAGTATTAAATCTTTGTATTCGTTTTTAAAGGGGATTGTGAAAATAGTTCATGTTAAAAGTAATTCATGGTAAGCGTGTTCATATTAACGAGGTTTGACTGTATACATAAACAAGTCGTCAATACACAGAAAGCATAAAAATGTGTAAAGCAATATTACTTTTGGTTCTTGAAATAATCTTTTTCTTTTTATAATTGCAAGTTTATATAAATCAGCTACTTTATATAACTGAAGATTCGGGATGATTTTGCTTAATGGAATGCGTCATTCATGAAATGTTTATAAATGAAATATAAAGAAAAAAAATCTACTGTCCCATTCCAGTCCACTCTCTCTTATTAAATAACAAAATCTTGTGTTAAGGGATGTAGGGAAGATTTTATGTGTTTAACTGCTGTCATAATAAAGTAAGATATACAACAGGGAAAAAAATTTACATTTAAAGATTTTCATTCTACAAGTAAGGATGGAGAGAAAAATAACCATATTTTCTTTTATTATTGAAGGAGGGGGGGGGGGGGAATTTCCAAACGTTTGATAATATAACTTATTGAAGACTTACAAATAGCACAAAAAATGAAAATTAATCAGGGTAAGAGACTAAATTTTGTATGTTTGTAAGAAGGGGGCAGGAGAGGCAACGTCCTTTTCGGGGGAAGGAAGAGAAAGTATACGATATATTATTTATTGTTACAATAAAATAGTATATCAGGATTTTTTTTTTAATGGAATGACTTTTAAGGTTTTAAACTTCATATATTGAGGGGGGGGGGGAAATTAGCGATTTATTTTTCTTTTTAGAAAGGGAGGGTATTAGATGACTTATTTACATTAGTGAATAATTTACAAACAAATATACTAATAGCCCAGTGATTATTTGGTAGAATTCGATATTAAGAGAAAGTAGGAAATTGGTTTAATCCCTTCAGCTTAGATCTACAATGAATATATTAAATTCTCCTCCGCGTACTAGGTGAGCGTTAGAAAAACATTAGACGTACGGTTTATATTTTTTAAATACCATAATAATATCTCAAAAGAAGTAGCTATCAAAACCATTGTCAATACAGCTATTGTAAAGCTTGAAATTCTGGTAAAATGAACACTTACATTTATTATTTTTGCTGAACAAACCACAATTTTATTTAAAAGTTTAACCGCAGTGGTCAGAAGGTTCAACTTAAATTAATTAGGAGAAAACAGGAGATTGTTTTAATCCCTTCAATTTAGGTCTAGAATTAATGTACTGAGTTTTCCTCCACGTACTAGATGAACGTTAAAAAATATGCAAATATAGTGGAAATATACTTTTTTTAAAATTATCTCAACAGTTTCTCAAAACAACTAATTCTATAAAATCCTTTGTGTCCCAAATGTCTTAGAGTTTGAAATTCGCAATAAAATGAACATAATTTTGACGCAATTCTATTTCAAAATTTTGTTGTAATAGCTAATTCAAAGCTTGAAACCAGGAGACACCAAGATATCCATCCGCCCGTCTTTATTTGTAAGATACGTTTATATAGTTTTTAATTGTTGAGGCCTTCACGATATTTTTATAATTATGTTATTTTTATTTTGTTTATTTTTTAGCTGTTTTACATTTCATTTCGCAACGTACACCACTAATCTTGAACCATAGTTTTAAATGATTTTTTTTTTTTTTTTTTTTTTTTTACTTAAAGACTTCAATATTCCTAAGATTTAAAACTTTTATGAATTTAAATGAGGGTTCTTGTGTACTAGAGAACAATCTTTGTCCTTTATGCAAAATATCGAAGTTTAAAATCGTGCTATTGGTTGGCCTTCAGTTCCTCTAGGGAAAAGTCTTATGCACACTCATTTGTTCGTTCTACCCCTCCCCCCCTCCCGTCCTTGCATTTTACTTTCAATTTCCTTAATTCTAGTAGATACGCGTTGTTGTTCACTCTATATACATTATATTAAGTGCTACACACATTTTATATTGGAAATAATAAGCAATATTTCCCTTCATTTACGAGTCATTTTTGAAATATTCTAAAAATTATGAAAGGATGTACTTTTTAAGTTAATTTGTTCTTAGCTCATCTAGCAAAAGGAGGTAACATAGTAGATTAATTTGTATTGTATGTCGATGGGATTAAAACAATTTCTGGATTTCCCGTAATTAAATCAGACTTCGGCCTTTCTTTCATACACCGACACTGATCTACAGTTGGCAAAAAAAGTATTTGTACACTCTAAAATTTTTAATTTTTAACTAAATAAAAACAGATATTTTGTCAAAAATAGTTTTAATACAGTCTGTTTACCGTGCGTTTTAAATTACACAACAGAAAATTTCGATAAAGATGTAAAATAATTTTCTAATAGGAAAAGTTTAAAAATTTCTTGCAAAAAAAAGTATTTGTACATTTCTCCATCCTGATATGTACTGTGTTTTATAGTGTTTATGGTTCAAAGGACTACTTTTACAGAAGCTGTTAATAATTTTTAACTTCATATTATATTTGTCTGACATTTAATCTAATTTGCTCTTGAAGTAATTGAGTATAGAACCTAAAACTAGAGGGCCACCTCTAGATATATGAAATCCTATGATTGAGCATAATAAAAGTTTAAATTCGCAACAAGAATTTGTAAAATCTATTAAATTACCATTTACAACTATTGGATGTATAGAGGGAAACTGAATAAATTAAAAGCATCGAAATTCAATGAAAACCAGGACTTCTCAGCAAACTAACAATGAGGGGAAAAGGGAGTGTTGTTAAAAAAGCTTTAAAAAATCCTATGCGTTTGGTTCAAAAACTTGCTGGAGACCTTGGAACATCTTCTCGCATCAGAGTAATACCTCAAACAATAAAAAATACTCTTCTCAATGCAGATTGAAAAGGAAGAACCTGAAGGAAAAATCCATTCATCAGCGAAACAAATAGGCGAAAACGCATCGTATTCGCTTTCACATACAGAAGTAAATCATTGGATTTTTGGAAAACAGTAATTTTTTCTGATGAGGGAAAATTCGGAATTTTCTTGCCACCAAGCATTCGAAAAAATTGGCGTAAAAATAAAACTGTTCTAGATCCAAAACGTATACTTCAAACTATCAAGCATGTTGGGGGGAATATTATAGTTTTGGGGTGTATAGCTTCTAATGGAGCAGGACATTTAAAATTTATTGACAATGGAAGGACAGGTTTAACATACATTGATGTGTCACGGCATAATTTATTAAACCGTGCCAAGAAATTATGCGTCGAGGAAGCTTTTTACTTTCTGCAGTATAACGACCAAAGCATACTGCTGTGATCACCAGCACATGGTTATGACAATACTCGAAGACGACTGGTAACACCTCTAAAATCTCTAGACTTGAATCCAATAGAAAATTTGCGGATGCTATTTGATGCAAAAATACAAAAAAAAAATATGTATCAGTAAAAAATAGCTTTAAAAAGAAGCTCTTATTGTGTCATGGAATAACATTAACCAGACCGCTACAAAAAAGTTGGTGGAATCTAGAGGTCTGCACGGGCCCGGGCCTGGCCCGTGGCCCGTACCCGGCCCGGCCCGCGGGCCGGGTCGGGCCGGCGGAATCGTTTCGAATTTTCTAACGGGCCGGGCCGGGCCGACAAACAACATAAACGGGCCGGGCCGGCAAAAAAATTGAACGGGCCTGACGGGCCGGGCCGGGCCGATAAAAAAAAATTTCGGGCCTGCCGGCCCGTTCTGAAGATTTCAGTTGAAACGATAAAATATGAGCTATTTTCAGCGAAAATGGTTTTAACGAGAATAAGTATAAATGTGGCCATATTAGTTTGACAGCATCAATATAAAAATGCACAGTGTATCGGCATCGGAGAATTACATTATGTGTAACCCATTTTAATATTTTTTTAGCTGACTCATGCCGGTCCGAGATCACGCTTGCATTATTTTTCTACATACAGACTGGCCGGTCCGGTACTAGACTTAATTATTGGCAAAACATGATTTGTAAAATTATTAACAGCGATAAAGAACTTTTGTTAGCTTAGTCTTCGGATATATCTCTATGATTTTTAAATTAATTTCTCAATAATGCGAAAGTTTGGCACATTTTCTGTTTAATTTTTAATTGTAAAAGTATAAAAGTGATAAGCCTAACTATTGAAGGGATTTGGAATCGAATAGCGTTTTTCATTGTTGGTAAATAAAATACTTGTTGAGATATAATAGTTTCTCAAATGATTGCAGGTTTTTCTCCCTTCCCTTTCTATTGCTTCCGGAAATTCTATTCAAAACGCTAATTATGACAGTATTTTAATGTTTGCAGTATTCTTAAATTGTTTGTATCAAAAAATGGATAATGCCATTCGATTATATAGTTTCTGAAAATAGATATCTGCTAATCTTATGCGTTTCTGAGGGAAAAAAAAATGAATTTAGAAATGTAACAGAAAGGACTTCTTTGAATTTAAGAATAAATTTGGATTTGAAACTTATAATAAAATAATATAGAAATATATTTATAAATCCTTTTTTATGAAACAGCTTCAAAATTAACGATGTTTTTAACTTTCTTTCTTTTTTCTTTTATTCTAAGCCATATTAATTTTTTAATGAATCTTTATTCGAATGTTGAAAGCCTAAGAATCTAAGTAATCATTAATGTTGTTAATGTGTATTTCCTGTAAAATATACTGTAAAATCATTCCATAGATATGTATGCAGCATTCTTTAAAGAAATCTTATTTATATGATAAAAATCTGAATTTTTAAGAAATCGTAGAAATTGTAACGGGCCAAAACGGGCCGGGCCGGGCCTGTTTTCGCTGATTTTTGTACGGGCCGGGCCGGGCCTAAAATATAAAAATTTAAACGCGCCGGGCCGGGCCGGGCCTGGAAATTCCGGCCCGTGCAGACCTCTAGTGGAATCTATGTCACACCATCTAGAAGTAGTCATAAATGCTAAATGAATTCACACAAAATATTAATTTGTATTATTTTACTAAATTTTCATTAATTATATTACATTAATATAGTGTACAAATAGTTTTTTGCATTATATTTTTGTATATTTGTTTATTATAATGTAAAAAATCGATTCGTTTAATTTTGTTTTTGCTTCTATAATATTATAATGCATTAAATTAATGTATTACAATATTTTTTGCTTAAATCTTTTGTTTAATTTCATTATAATTTTAAAAAAATGAAATGTACAAATACTTTTTTTTTTCCAACTGTATAACCCGCAATCAAGAGGTTAAGCCACAATTCTCAAAACATCCATCCTAACTAATGCATCAATAACAAAAAATTACATGTGCATAATAATAACAATCACGGATAAACTGATAACCTCGTTTGTTCGCGCTGAAAGTTCTTGTTTAGCGATTTAGACAATAATTTGAAGTTGAATTGTGAAAATTAAAGAAAAATGTTAAATATCGGTTGTCATTTTATTCAGAATTTTAAGTTCTACAACATTTGCATTAACAATGCTTTTGATAAACTTATTTTTCTTTAGATATTTTTATGGTAATTAATAAAAACGCGTTTTTCAATTATAAAATTTGTACCTATTTTTTAACGCACACATAGTAAGAGGGGGAAAACTTAATACCTTTATTCTAGACCTAAACTAAATGAATTTAAATAATTTCCAGCTTTCCATTAACTAATTCCGATTTCGGCTTTTTTCCCCTCCACTACCACTGGGCTATAAAGAATTATAAAGACTTTCTGTGTTCTTTAAGTTAAGTAAGGAGTGGGGAGGTACGGGGAAATATTTTTGGGTAGGAAGAAATGCCTTAATTGATAATTTATTATGACAATAAAATAACGCATAGAACACATAATGTATTTTATGTTATTTTAAATTAAGCAGTTTTAAAGAGTTTTTAAATAATGAGTACTGTTACTGTGTGAAGAAAGTTCGAGAACAAAATTTTAAGGGTAAAATTCATATGAAGTTTTAATGAAATGAATGTGATGTAACGAATGTTTAAAGGAATTTATTCACTATAAAGAAACAAATAGTGTAATATATATATATATATATATATATATATATATATATATATTAAGTAAGTTTTAAACACTTTAAATTTTGGTAATGTGCAGAAGGGGCAAAAAAGACAAATGAAATTTTAGAAAAAAAGCAGGTAAATTTCATTCATTACATAAAATATTAGAAATTTCGTACTTGTAATAAACACAGATATAAAGAATAATTAGGAATATTAGCTTGCTAATAACTAAAAATCAATTAGTAAAACGGAAATACAATAAAATTTAACTCATGAAGAATAAAAATTTACTTACTCAGTAACTGGAAATATTTTTATAGATTCAAAATGGAGGCATTTCACGATTCTGTGGCTGCCTGAATAGTCATTATGTCACCACTGAAACCCTTTCTGATTGGCTGACAGCTGAAACTAAGATATTTCATGTATTTGTACTATGGGACTGGTAAAAATAACACCAGGTTACAGCTAAAATTTTAGTAAACGTGCAGATTTCTGTAGCTATACAAAAACTAGTTTCGTAGATTTGCAGATTTTTTTACAGTGTATCAGTGCTGTAATTCGCCTAAATAGATTCAGCTGGCTATATAATTGGTATGCTTTATTGGTGTTTACTAAGCTATACCAATTATTTGTATTAATACTATTGTTTTGTATCAAAATTGAAATTTGTAAAATTTGTAATTCGTTTACAGAGCCACTTAAAACAGTATCGTTATATTATACTTTACGGCGTAAACATCGTTTCTGATGTATTTTAGAAATGGATAGACCTTTATAGGTACTTTATATGAGGTACTTTATTGTACTGTATATGAGCAATAAATATTGGAATTGCTTTTTTAATTGTGATATGCGTTTTTAAATAGAAATGCAACTTAAGATCTCTAAATTAGACTAAAAATTCTTCTCTTGTAAAACTTCAAGAAGAATTTAATTTGTTATAGTTATAGTCTACTGTTTAACGTGTAGGGAAAATTAAGAGGGTTCAGGAATGTTTTATTTATTCTGGAATTAAAAAAATAAATAAATTCTTTAGAAGTATCGTGAATCACTGGAACATTTTATTCAACAATTAAAAATATGGTGTGAACCAAAAGTTTTGCCTTAATTATAGTAATGCATTACAAATTAACCGTTTGTATAATAATGTAACTTGTTGTACCATTGGATAGGCATATTTTAATAGTTTTTAGTAGTACCTGCTGATGCAAAGACAATAAAGCAATGAAATGACAGGTTTAACGAAACAGGCAGCGTTGTTATTCTGCCCAGAAGTGGTAGACTTAGTGTGAGTGAAACAGCTATTTAACGCGTTCGGCAATCGTCAAAGCAAAGTTCTACCTAAGCAACTCGGGAGGCATCACGAGAATTTCAAATATCTGCAGTAGAGATGGGAATGCTCGAAAAAAAAACGGAAAAGTTGAGAAAAAACCCGTTTTTTTTCAGTTTTTTTCCGAAGGCTTATTTTTCAATTTTTCGAACTGGAAAAATTGAAATTTCATGTATGAAATAATATATTGAAAATTTTATAATAGCTACATTCTCATACTGTTAATTTAATTTATTTTTATGTTGAGTGTCCCACATGAAAACGTTAATGCGGGTGATCTGATCTCTGAGCAGAAATCTGTTTGAGAAGACATGAAAGGATCCTTCACATTTTTTTCTTGTTTGAAACACAAGACCCTTCGCAAAATTTCTCTTGAAAATAGACATTTCAGAAAAAAGTTTAATCTACAAATTGAATCTTTCGCAAATGCAGTGATTGAAGAAAAAAAATCTCATGCCATATAGCAGCTGAATCTTATCAAGTTGTATATATGTATATAAATAACCTTATTAAAAATGTCTAAATAGGAACCTAAATATAGTAATAATTTCTTATTCATAAATTCTGATTATATTTTGTATATACAAGATACATTGATATATATACAAGATACATTGAGATATTTTGTATATACAAGATTTTGTATATACAAGTATATACAAGAAGCTCACAATTTCACATAAACAGAATTACATGAAAAAAATCTAGATATATAATTAAATGCAACTTCTCCTTTTTAAAATTAATTCATGTGCAAAATTATTTCAATAATATACTGATTAATGGAAATGGTAAAATTAAAAATTTAACATAAAATTTGAAGCATGCATTTATTACTTTTTTCATCTTTTCAAGAAGTAAGTATTGAATTCTTGAAAATTTTGACTTCCAGTTTTTTGTGTATTTAAACGTTTTAGAAAGTCCTGAACACGATTTGATGGATTTTGGAAAATATATGACACTCTGTGAGTCTTTATGTGACAAAAATTTTATGGGCACTCTATCTCAAGAACTGATGCACATAATTTCACAAAACTTTAGATTCAGTTACACCTTGCTATAAACTCGAGATGTTTAGTTGTTAGTGTATATCAGCCAACTGATGGCGCTGATATGCTGCATTATTCATAATTTCCACAATAGTTCTATCTCAAAAACTAATGTATGTATTTTCATAAAACTTCAGATTAAGTTAATCTTTGATATAACTTCGTGCTCATTACTTTTTGTGTAAATAGCTCAACAGATGACGCTGCTATGCTGCATTATTCATGATTATCGCAATAGCTCTATCTCGAGAACTAAAGGACGATTTTTTATCAAACTACAGCTTCAGACAGTTCCTGATATATATTAATATTGTTTAGTTTTTGATGTAAACTGCCCTATAGGAGGTACTACTATGCTGCATTTTTCAAGATTTCGTTATAGCTGATTAATTGAACGTTTTTTCAAGATGTTTAATCTAAAATTGACCTCCATTTTACCTCCATAATGTAGAATAATGTTGCAAAAACATGAGCAGTTTGCATTAGAAAAGTACAACTGAATAAAAATTTAACAGTCAATAAATCCTATGCTATTTTTTAGTTGCAGACGTGAAAAAGCCAAACTAAAACTTAGTTTTGTTTGAATTTAGATTATAAAACTAAATCAAAACATTTTTGAGTTGAGATTGGAAAGTTATACCAAAACTAAACATATTTTTTAAAGAAAATAAAATTATAATTGTAAGAAAAAAATGTAATGATGTAAAAATATTCCTTTTTTGAAACAGACAATGGAATTTTTTAATACTGATATTCATAATAATGACAAAACTGCAATAATTTCTTTAAACTAGTATTATTTACTTAAAAACTATACTTATGTAAATGGAATGCCTAATTTATTTCATTCAAAACTGCAGACATATTGGCTCAGGTTTTTACATTAGGTCAATTGGTAGTTAAACATGTAACTGAAAAATCATTTCAACAGAGATATGATATAACTAACAATAGCGTTTAATACAAATTCTTAGACTGTGAAGAAAAAAAAAACTGAACTTTTAAAAGACTTTTTATTTTTATTTTGTAACATAAAGTGAAAATAATTTTTTTAATACAAATAAATGGGAAAAAATGTTTATTATTTAATATTCTTTAAGAAAATATAATTTATTTGCGAAAAACAATCATTAAAAATCAATTTTTCCAACTTTTCCGAAAAAAAAAAAAAAAAAAAAAAAAAAAAAAAAAAACCCGGTAAAAAAACAGTTTTTTCCGCCACTTATATTTTTCCGGAAATTTTACATCTCTAATCTGCAGCTTAATCTGTTGTGTGTACTGTAAGAGAAAACATATTAAAGAAAACTTGGCGGGAACTAGAATACGGCTTAGACATTTTCCAAGCTACCAAGGGGACGCACGTTGTAATTTACTGAAGTACGAGGCCTCATAAAATAATTTATAATAGCACTTACAATGCATCCAAACACACAAATGTCTAATTATAATAGTTTGAGTTCAATAAATATTTATAAGGGATAGAGATTTTTGATTCACTCTGTACTTGAGTTAAAATAGGCAGTTTAAAAATCATTTACTTTTTTTTTATTGGGATGGTGTTCTCACGCATACGGCATTAAGAAATTCCTTAGCACTGCTACACAATATGACTAAAGGTGACCAGTCACTTTCGATCTGAGATGTTTTGTTAAATATCTAAAAACATACTTGAGAAATTATCTTGAAGCTCAAGGTGTGTAAACAGCGATTGGTTAGCTTTTAGCTTTATATATATATATATATATATATATATATATATATATATATATATGAATAAATCTATTGAAATTATATTATTGGAGAGATCAAATTATTGGATAGCACGCGCCTCATAGATGGAAACGGATGAAATTTTAGGATTATTTAAAACTCGAATCGCATATTAAAATCCAATTGGTTTGCCAAGTCATATCTTGGTGGAAAATACCTAATAAAAAGATTTTATCAGTTGACGCGTAGGTTTACTATTATGATTTCATGATGCCTGTCCTGCATGTTTTTATACTTTCGGGTGCAGGAAAACACAATGGTAAAGGATTGCAAAAGAATTTTTATCTAACTTACTACAATAAACAAAAAAATTAACAATAAAATAATGCAGATTTTCCAAGGTCTAAAGTAAAAAAAAAAAAAAAAATCCCCTCTAACAAATGAATTTTTTGCTTAATGAAAAAAAAAAGTAGAAATATACAGCATAAATTTAATTTGAAATAATGTTTGAATAATGTTGAAAAGTAAGAAATTTATGACCATTATAAGAAAAACAGAACTATATGCAAAAAAACGTTTCACTAAGAAAAATGCTTTTAAGATGTTTCAACACAATTTTAAATTAACCATGCAATTAAAACACTCGAATTTCTCATACATGATATAATTTACATTGTAAAACATAAAAATTTGTCAGAAAGTAAAGTTGAAGACGTTTTTACGGAGGCAGCACCTGTCCCATATGTTATTCATTATATGCCACAGGATTTTAAAAATACAGAGATTGAGAAACATATTGTTTAGCTTATAACCGCTCCGTTTAGGAACATACATTCAAAACTGAAAAGTGTTTTGTACAGGTGCGTTCTAACATCCCTGGAAGTTTTTTAAACTTGTTTTGAAACACATTATACATTAAGTTTTCTTTTTCAAACATTTACGCACTAGTCATGATAAAACTAAATAAAACAAAAAATTCCATTTTTCACATTTTGCGGGGTAAGAGATGAACAAGAAGATTAAGTTATGAAAACAAATAAATCAAGCGGATACTGGCGGAGTAGGAAAAGCATTCCAAAAAGGAAAAAAGACAAATTATCCGTACGTGAAAGTATGCAAAAGAAAGGCGTATGTGGCGAGAAAAAAGAAGAAAGGAGATCTAAATAAATAAAATCCACATGTTTTTCTGTTATTATTATTACTTTGCGTAGTAGTAGCGTTGGTAGTAAGTAGTGCCGACGATTTTCTGAATGAATGAATGACTCGTTCCGAAAAACAACTTCTGCGCAGGAATTTCCATTCATTCTCAGCAGCCGACAGAAACATCCGCTACTTCAAAATGGCGCAACCATTTAAAATGTCCATTTTATTCTATGCTAGTCCTTGCCCTTCTTCGCATGATTCTTCTGGAAAGAATCTCAATAAGAATCTCAATGAACGGACAATAAAAAAACAAGTCAATTGATGGGAGAGCACAGATGGGGTTGTTGACAGTTGGTGACGCTTTTTTACTTCCATTTCAGCATTTAATTGAAGGTTACAAGGATGTTTTGTACAAAAGAAGAAAAAAAATCATTTCCTATTCGTTTGGAAAACAAACTCCACACATAATGCTCTTTAAGTACGAGTGCATTTGATATCTTTTACAGCTATAACATAAATCATTGAAAGTTGTTTAACCGTGTTAACGACAAAATAGTCACCGAGGAAAAAAAAAAAAAAAAAAAAAAAAAAAAACATTTAAAAGATAGTTATCGCCCGTCTAAAGTGACAAAGACTAATACGTACCAAAAGATCATTCACTTCAGTTCATTTCGTAAACAAGGCACTCGAAGAGCGTTACTCCCGAATTACGATTTGAAAGTGCTTCTTTTAAAAAGGAAGTTAACAAAAAGTTTGAAACTTAAATCTAACAAAAACTAAAAGTTTTAACTAGTTAACTAATATTTTTATTTTTTCAGTTTCCTTGCAAAAATTGTGCTTTTTTATGACGCTAGAAAAGATAGAATTTATGTTGGCGTCAATACCTGGGTTATTGCAGGAACAAAAAAGTTCTAAATCACAATTTCTGTCTTACTAAAGGGACTAAAAACATGAAATTTGATATGATAGCTACTTGTTAGATATAACTGATCTCTAAGAACATTTCCTCAAAAAAATCGAAATGTAAAAGAGGGGTAATTGTTCATAAAATGTTCTGAATTCCAATTTTTACGCAATCTCAGGAAGTATTAAACCAATATAAAAAATATTGGAAGGAAATTGATGTAGGCAGCCCTTGCTCTAACATAGTCTCTAATTATGTCGGTGTCACTAGCATCTGGTGGTTGCAGGAGCAAAAAATGTTCTAAATTGCGATTTTTGTGATACTGCAGGGGCTAGCATCTTTAAATTAGGCACTTATGAGATATAAATTATCTCTAAGAACATTTTTTTAAAAAAATCAAAATTTAAAAAGAGTGAAAATTCGCGGAAAACGTTCTAAATTACGATTTCTATGTAATCTCATGAACTACCAAATCAATTTGAAAACTAAGCGTTTGAAATTGACGATGACTGTCCTTGCCCCAATATAGGTCTATTTCATGTCGGTATCACTACTACAGGGGGGTGGTAGGAACAAAAAAGCGTTCTAAATTGGGATTTTTGTGATACTGTAACTTCGGCTAGCAATTTGAAATTAGGCATTGTATTTACATATAAGATATAAATGATCTCTAAGAACGTTTTCTAAAAAATTAGAAATTTAAAAGATGTGAAAATCGGCAGAAAGCATTCTAAAAACGTTCTAAATTGCGATTTCTACGCAATATCAGGAAATGTGAAATCAATTGATGGTGACAGACCTGTTTTCCATATAGACTATATTTTATATTGTTGTCATACCACCTGAAGATTCCGAAATGAAATAATATTCTAAATTGCTTTTTTTGTACAACTGAGAAGTCTAACATTTTTTAATTTCGCATAGTAATTACTTAATAGATGCAAATGATCTGAACCGTCGAAAGAAAATTTCGGATTTAAAAGTATGAAGTGAGCGAAAAGCATTCTATAAAAGCTCAAAATTACGATTTTTATGCCTTAATATGAAATACCAAACCGAATTAAGAAATATTAGCTGCGAATTGGTGGTGATAAAATCTGTTCAAAATAAACTATATTTTACGTCAGTGCCACTACCACCAGAGGTTCGCAGGAACAAAAAACATTCTAAATTGCGATTTCTGCAACACTAAAGAGGCTAAAAAATTAAATATGGCATAGTAGTTACTTATAAAATATAAATGTCCTCTAAGAACAGTCGAAAGTAAATTCAAAATTTAAAAGTTGTGAAACGAAGGGAAGGAGCGAAAAGTGTTCTAAAAAATTCCTAAATTACGATTTCTGCGAAATCTTAGGAAATAATAAACCTATCATAAAAGTAATAGTTGGAAATCAATGGCGACAATCTTTGATCCTACACAATCTATATTTTATGCCAGTGTCACTACCACCTGGAGTTGGCAGGAACAACAAACGTTCTAAAAAAGCTTTTAAAAACTTTCTAAATTACGTTTCTGTAAAATAATAGGAAATACTCAAATACCAAACCGATTTCAAAACTAATGTTGGCAAATTAATAGTGACAGTGCCTGTTTCAACATGGACATTTTGTACTGATGTCATTATCCCTAGAGAGAAAAAGAAAGAAAAGTTAGAAAACAAACTTAGAATTTGAAATGATGATTAATTTTCAGATGGAAATGCGTAGTAAGAAAATGGTTTCTAAAAAATTCAAAACTTAAATTAATTCTTAAATAAGCGCACGAGTTAATAAAAGAAATAGGAATATTTCTAAAATTGTCCTTAATTTAGAATTAGCTTTAGTTCTTCAGATTAACTAATAAGTCTCATTTCTGTCCAATGCAGTGTATTAATAAAGTTTAGTCAAATTGTGACTTAAATGGTGATTTTTGAACTGTCCCTTAAAATATAATTTCATCTAATAAAATTTAGACGTAGAAATAACGCTTTGCATACTTCAACTATTACGCGAGCAAAGCTGGGAGATTTCCTAGTCTTAAATAATTGTGCTATTAAATATCTTGTGAGACTATGATTTCACAAATGATTGATGATTCAGTGCCTGAAAAAAATTGGCAATAATATCTCTCGCACAAAGGAAGCTAAAAAAATTAAATTCATTTAGTAATAAGTCAATCAAATAAGTTGCCCAGTATAATAATTTAAAGCGTTTGGTTTGTCTAAATACATAGGTAAACATTTCGGCCATAAAAACAGATAAAATTTCTGCCGGACAAAGATATCCTTGATTCGTAAAATGAAATGATAATAGAAAACACTAAAGTGTTTCTATTGCATTCAAATTTAATATATCTTAAAAGCGCTTTTTTAATAATTTCTTTTTCAAAAGGTTTGCAAAATTGTAAGTATTTTTCTTCCTATTTTAATGAAAGTTATGTAAGAAAATTACATGTGGAAGTAGCATTGGATAATTTTGATATTATTTAAGGGATGATGTTTATTTATTTTTATTTATAAGAAAACTAGATTTGTTCCCTTATAAATGAAATTGTCCATTTTGGGAACCATTGCTTTTAGACTAAATCAAATTTTCCCTTGACTCGGAAAATAGAGATGAAAATGAACTAAACTTACTATCTTATGTTTCTGATTATATAGATTCTGTTCATTAAATATTAATGTAGTCCAGTACTATAAAGTTCAGTCCGTCCACAAAATCTGTACAAGTCAGAGGCTTCGAATTTTGTGCACTTATAATTAAACACCACGTGTCACATGACAAATCATAAAATTTTGAAAAAGGCAATTGTTTCAATTAAATAAATTTTACCAATGTTATTCATTCATTTTTTGCGATATTTATTTTAAAAGAAAAATTTAATTTGAACTTGTTTCGTGGAGACATCATTGAAGCTAGAGGATCTTGCCTGTAAGCAGAAGATTCTGAGACTGAACTCTATGCAAGAACTTGAAATTTTCCGACGAAGATGGATTTAATTTTAAAAAGTTTCGCAGTTTTTGCCAATTTAAAGGTTTACATTATTTTTTTTAATCACTGACTTTCATATTATTTTTTTAATTCAATTTTCTTTCTATTTTAAAAACTATTGCAATTAATTAATGATTCAGCAATTTAAATTTTGTTTAAACATTTTTTTTTGTTTTTAGAAATTTAAAATTTTATTTATATCTCCGCTAATTCTTTTTATTTTGAATTTTCAATAAATAAATAAATAAATAAATAAATAAATAAATAAATAAATAAATAAAATAAAATAAAATAAAATAACATAAAATTAATAAATAAATAAATAAAATAAAATAAAATAAATAAATAAAAGGGGAATTTTTGATTTAATTTGAATAATTTGATTTGAACAGTTTTAGTTTAATTAAAATAAATAACTTCCTTTTATAATAGATTTAAAATTAAACTTTTAACCATCTATGCACGAATTTAATAATAAGAAATTAACAATTTGGATCTATTAATTTAAAGGATAAGTTGTTTTGAAAGAACTACTAAAGAAAACCATCTGTGCGATCTGCGATCACACGTTATCACTTGTTAATATGTGAGCGATCTTTATTTCAAAAACTCATTCATCTTCGAATGGAGATATTCTGAGACAAATGACATTTTTGGTGCAATTTTATTGTCTAATAATTATTTCATTATTTCAATATTTTATTTCATTTAAATAGAATATTTTTTTCACAATCACCACAGAAAAACAGATTTTAGGAAACCAAATTTGAAAAAGCTGTCTCCTGCCTCGTCTTATTGGAAATAAAACATATTATTGCAAAATAATTCTGGCATTTCCTGATATTGTAATAAACTGAGACTACTTTAATAAAATATTGACTTTTTAACACTATACAGGGAGCAAACTATGTTGCCAAATTTGGCGGGGTGTTTTACTCAGAAATTTTAATATCACTCAAAAAATTTTAATACTAATTTTATTTTACTTTATTCTCAAAATAAAGTACAAACGTGTCTGTCCATAGTGCAAACGTAATTTCGACGGTGGCAACAACAAACGATAACATTTATCATTTATTGCATTTTTTAAAATTTCTAAACATCACACATTCTCAATTTTTACACTGTGGAATAAACTAAATATTGTACTTTTAAATCTTTATTGCAATTAACTTAATTTTTAGGGTTTTTAAAATAATTTTCAAGGATAATTTTTTTAGCTATCTGCACAGATGATTACGAAAGATATATCCTTTTTGTACTAAAATTAATGTAAGTAGCTCAATATTTGTTTCCAAATTATATCCTATAACCGAATTAAAACTTCATCAACAAATAAGTAAGATAGCAAAATATAAACAAAAAACCATTTTAAAACATATAATCGAACTATGCTCTTAAACCTCTGAAATGACCAGAATAGAAAAAGTTGACTGATGTCTTTGGCGAATTCTTCGTTAATTGGTTAAAATGTTACGAGATCAATACGAAAGTTAGGTTTTAATAAATATTAAAACTATTTGAATGCATAATTGCTATTTTTCATATCAAAAAGATTTTTGGTTCTGTTAACCTTTTGAGCTCTGGTGGGTAAATTTCTTCAAAATTCCAAATGTCACATTGACACCAGTATTTTGCAAACAAAAAATTCACCTTACGATATACACGATAAAAATGCATTAAGCCTTTTTCAAAAAACTTGGTCTAATATTCCGGTGCCATTGTGACATTTCGGAATTAAAATTAATTGGTAGAAAATTCAACCATCAGAGCTCAAAGGGTTAATGGGCATTCTAAATATATATATATATGAAATGCAAAAGAATTTTTAAAGCTTTTAATTTTTAGCTATTTGGAAAATAGTTGTTGGTCTCAGTAGAAAATTGGGAAATCTGAAGTATATCTGAATCTTTTTTATTGGTTGGATTCCGCAACTTATTTTATTTTATTCGTTTCCTGAATAGTCCAAATTTAATGTCCAAAAATGGAATACTTCTGTTTTTTTATTTTATTCGTTTTCTGATTGGTCCATGTTTAATGTCAAAAAATAGAATATTTCTGTTGCCACGATAACAAAAAAGTACACTGCAAAAAAAAAAAAAAAAAAAAAAAAAAAAAAAAAAAAAAAGACCTTTTTGTTGCATAGTCATTCCACCGCTTTTATAGAAAACCGTTACTTCAGCCTACCATGGAGCATTCTCATGGGTCAAAAGAGGGATAAAAGCAGGCGAGTGATGATGCAGCAAAAGGGTAAAATTTTTTACAGTGTAATAAAAACTTTTAAAAATATAATAATTTAAAAACAAATTATGATAGAGATTTCAAACAAACTTCTTTAAATAGTGCATTTTTTTTTCTCTACGCAACAGTGTAAATTTTAAAAATGTGCAATGTTAAGAAGTTTAAAAATTTGCAATTCTGAAAATTGTAAAATTGAAAGTTCATTTAAAATTTGTTCATGATTAGGGCTGTACCGAGTACTCGGTATTTACTCGGTATTCGGCGTACTCGGCCAATCTGCCGAGTACATTACCGAGTAGTTGTAAGGATTTAATTTCTAAGCATTTATTATCATTACAATGAGAAAATATTTAGCACAATACATTACAAATGAATAAATGAAAGTTTAAAGTACTAAAATAGTTAATTTCTTCTTGCAAGCTAGTTTTGGTCGCCATAGCATACCATCATCATCATATTTTGCACTGATGATGGTATGCTATGGCTACTGAAACTAATTTGCAAGAAGAAATAAAATATTTTGGTGCTTTAAATTAAATATTTTTGATTTATTTATAATATTATTGAAGACAAAAGAATTTATAACTGATCTGTAAAAGTATTTAATTTCTAAGCATTTATTATCATTACAATGAGAAAATATTTAGCACAATACATTACAAATGAATAAATGAAAGTTTAAAGTACTAAAATAGTTAATTTCTTCTTGCAAGCTAGTTTTGGTCGCCATAGCATACCATCATCATCATATTTTGCACTGATGATGGTATGCTATGGCTACTGAAACTAATTTGCAAGAAGAAATAAAATATTTTGGTGCTTTAAATTAAATATTTTTGATTTATTTATAATATTATCGAAGACAAAAGAATTTATAACTGATCTGTAAAAGTATTTAATTTCTAAGCATTTATTATCATTACAATGAGAAAATATTTAGCACAATACATTACAAATGAATAAATGAAAGTTTAAAGTACTAAAATAGTTAATTTCTTCTTGCAAACTAGTTTTGGTCGCTATAGCATACCATCATCATCATATTTTGCACTGATGATGGTATGCTATGGCTACTGAAACTAATTTGCAAGAAGAAATAAAATATTTTGGTGCTTTAAATTAAATATTTTTGATTTATTTATAATATTATTGAAGACAAAAGAATTTAAAACTGATCTGTAAAAGTAATTTGAATATAAATGTATAATATTTGCAATTATTCAAAAAATATTTTATTTAATACATAAAAGTGTCTGTAAAATATGGAAAAGTTAAAAAAAAGACACAAATGCAAATTCTTCCCTCCAGTTCACTTTTAATCCGTTTTTCATTGTACTACAATTAAAATGACCAAAACTTTCTTTTTCCAAATAATGTAGGAATGTTTTAATTGGTAGTTTAACTACTAATATGGGAATCTATTCATTTGAGCTCATCAATGTTATGATTACTCTGAATGAAAATAACAATTTCATTACACTTCACAGTAATTGCGAAAACTGCGATTACATTTATCTTACTTTTAGCAGCATAAAGGCAAAAAAGCTGTTTTAATTCATACAACATTTTCAATATATTATATTTTGAGTTTATTACAGTTAATCATTCTAATAATTAATCTTTTTGGATCCAGGCAAGGAAACTGAACCTTTTCAAAATTTGAGCATGCAACTATATGGAATGGTCAAAATCCTCTTACAATGTTTCTAGCAATAGCTAACATGTCTAAAATAGCCTGTTAGGCAATAATCCTGATTTTATTATAAGTTGCATATTGTGAATAATGCAAGCTTATATCATTACTTTTAACATCAGTTCTTTGAATTATTCAAAATTACAGCAACCAATAATCATTCTTGATACAGATTTCCAGTATCAAAATGAATTTGTAAATTGAAGAATCAGTCAATTTGCATTGGTTGAATTTAATTTTTATGTATCATTTTTATTTTCCATTTTTTTTAAATAATGCTACTGTTTTAAACTGTTTGAAAATTTAAAAATTATCTTTAAAGGATGTACGATTAAATTTCAAATTAGTTAATTATAAATTATTTAAAAGTTAATTAAAAATATATGATTATATGTTAAGGAAGTGTGTTTATTATATTTACATAGACATGTTACTCTTAAAGCTCACTTCATGTGCATTGATAGTTCTTTCTTATACACAATTACTCGGCCTCGGTAACTCGGTACTCGGCCGAGTAGTAAATGGCCGAGTACTCGGTACTCGGCTACTCGGCCAAAGTGCTACTCGGTACAGCCCTATTCATGATGATTCCAGGAATATTAATGTTTAATCCATGTCGTACGTAATATGAGTCGTTCAGAAGTCAGTCTGATTAACTACATCAAATAAAAATGCACATTTAAACAGTTAAAGTTGTCTATTTTTAATCTACTGTTTTTTTTTTTTTTTTTTTTCTTTTTAATTCTTGGTCTAGGAATATTAATGTTTAATGCAAGATGTACGTAATATATGACTCGTTATAATCACCGTAAAAATGATACTTATTATTATTATTAATTTAAATATAGAATTTCTTTGAAAATATCATTTTTCACATAGTCATCGTAATTTGTTAAATTACAATTATATATATTTTTTTAATATTTTTATTATTAATTTTGTTATTATTTCAGGGTTCGTACGCTTTAAGATATTCAGAGGAATTTTTTAGAGATTTTTGTAGCCTGGAAAGCCCGAGTTTATTCCTTTGTCTTTACAATAACCAAAAATAATTATTTAAAATTTCTTAACGATAGTTTAAAAAAAAAAGATACATAAAATCATCAGCGGTCTGTAAAATGTTAAACAACATTGTTTTTTAAAATTGTAAAAGAAAAAGAATAAATAGGTTTAAATCGCAAAACTTTGTGATTTTGCTTTATCATTCTGCGAAATTGTTTCCAAATACCAGAGACATAGTCGAAGTGATAGACAATAATTTCCAGTGGCGTCAACTTTTGAAAAATATTGGGTTGGCTCAAAAATATTTTTATAAAATGATGCAACCAGTTTGTTTTTCTTCGAAGGGTTGAAAAATGAGAATTTTTAATTCAAGTTACCATGTTTTAATAAAGCTGCAATTTAATTAAGTGATATTATCATACGTTTTTCCCTATAAAGACACTGATATTTATTGTAATGTCATGATAGTATGAACATGATTACAAACTGAATTAGCAAAAAGTCAAACAGGGAGTAAAACATTTCAGTCACTTAGGATTTATGGTCAATCGGAGAAATAAAACACATGGTCATTGGTAAAATAAATTTTATTCTAAGGTAAAAAAGGAATAATAAAATAATAATGAAATAAGTTACTAGAACAATGAAAATTGGGTACGCTATTATTCAAAATTATTGGGTGGGCTCATGCCCCACGGGCCCATATAAGTTGGCGCCACTGATAATTTCGGAATTTTCGGTTGACGCAATAACCCGAAACATACTTTAATAGACATTATTATGTTTTAAGTCGAAACTACTTTATTGAGATGTTGACTCTTTAAATAAAAGTGATTGTAAAAAAATTGCAAAAGAAAATGGAATAGCAAATTTCAAATAGCTTTGTACTTCTGCTCAATTATTCTGAGAAATTATTCTTAAAATATGTCGGTTTATTTTATTCTGGAAATATGTTGAAGGGACTGCTTTAGACAGCTTATCCAACTAAATAAATAAAACTCGGTAACTAACTAAGCAAATAAAATTCGCTACATTACACAACAATTTCGAATGCTAAGACTAACTTTATGAATGTGTAAGTTTCTTAGATAGCACCGATAGGAACAATATTGTAATGTTGCCCCCCCCCCCCAAAAAAAAAAAAACAGATTTTAAACTATAAAACTTTGTGATTTTGCTGAATCATTCTGAGAAATTATTCTTAAATACTGAAGACAAGTCGAAGGGATCATTAGACAGCTTATCTAACTAATTAAATAAAACACGTTAACTAACTAAAGTAAAACTCGGTAACTAAGTAACTAAAACTCGCTATATTACACAACAATTTCGAATGCTGAGACTAACTTTATTAAGATGCAGATTTCTTAGATAGCACTGATAGAATAGTACTGTAAAATTGCAAAATAACAATAATAATAATAATAATAATAATAATAATAATAATAATAATAATAATAATAATAATAATAATAATAATAACAGATTTCAAATCATAAAGCTTTGTGATTTTGCTCAATCATTCTGAGAAATTATTCTTGTATACTGGTGATAAGTCGATGGGACTACTTTAGATAGCTTATCTAACTAACTAAATAAAACTCGGTAATTAATAAATAAAACTCGGTAACTAACTAAATAAAACTTGCTATATTAGACGACAATTTCAAATGTTGAGACTAACTTTATTAAAATGCTGATTTCTTAGGTAGCACTGATAGAGAAGTATTGTAAAATTTCAAAAGAAAAAAAAGTATTTCAGATTTCAAATCGTACATCTTTATGATTTTGCTCAATCATTCTGAGAAAGTATCTTTAAATACCAGAGATAAGTCTAAGAGACTACTTTAGACAGCTTATCGGACTAAATAAAACTCGTTAACTAACTAAACTAACTAAATAAATAAAATTTAGTAATTAAGTAAGTAATAAATACGCTATTACACAACAATTTCAAATGCTGAAACTAACTTTATTAAGATGTTGATTTTTTGGATAGCAATGACAGAGGAGTATTGTAAAATTGCAAAAGAAAAAGGAATAACAGATTTAAAATCGTAAAGCCTTGTGGTTTTGCTCAATCATTTTGGGAAATTGTCTCCAAATACAGGAGATCATCAAAGGGACTATTTTAGACAGCTTATCTAAGTAATTAAATAAAACTTGTTAACTTTAGACAGCTTGTCTAACTAAATAAATAAAACTCGTTAACTAAATAAATAAATATAACTCGTTTTATTAGACAGCAGCTTTGAATGCTGAGATTAACTTTATTCAGATGTTGATTTCTTAGAAAGCACTGATAGAGGAGCATTGTAAAATTGCAAAAGAAAAAAAGAATAATAGATTTCAAATTGCAAATATTTTTGGTTTTGCTCATTCATTCTGAAAAATTATCTTTAAATACTGGAGATGATGGAAGGGACTACTTTAGACAGCTTATCTAACTAAATAAATAAAACTCATTAACTAACTAAATCAATAAAACTTAGTAAAAAAAAAATTCGATATTACACAACAATTTCGAATGCTGAGATTAGCTTTATTAAGATGTTGACTGCTTGATAAAGAAGTATCGTAAAATTGCGAAAGAGAAAGGAGTAACAGATTACAAATCGTTAAGCTTTGTGGTTTTGCTCAATCATTCTGGGAAATTGTCTCCAAATACTGGAGATAGTCGAAGCGACTACTTTAGACAGCTTGTCGACAGTCATTTTCTAGGTCAAGGTCAGTGTGTGCCAACTGATCTTACTCTTCAGCATCTTCCTCTGTCTCTCGAATCTCCAGTCTCTCTTGTTTTTCTTCTATCCGTTTTTTTTTTTCTCTCTCTCTTTTTTTTTTTCTGTTTTGTATTTCCTTCATTCTTGCGGAGAATGCGACCTCCCCAAATTTTTCCTCGTACGTCATTCCAACAACGACATTGGGAAGTAAGGTGGGAATTAAATAAAAAGAAAAAAAAAAAAAAAAAAAAGCAAAATTAAGGGAGGAGCACTTCCGTTGATATTTTTGTTGCGAGATCGTGAGTAATAGCAAAGGAAGTTGTCGCATGTGAAAATAATGTTGGCATATTGTAATGATTCTAATCAAATGCTTCTTTACAAAGTTTTATTTTTAGATTCTAAGATTCAATTGTGATTTTTTTTATCCCGTCCAAATTTTACTTAACAATTCAGAAAGTGCTAAGATTGCTTTCAGAGAGATACGATTCAGGATTTAAAACAAACGCTTTTTATTGAAGCACTTTCAAACTAAAGCAAGTGAAAAACAAAATTCTTGCAATTTTAAAGGCTTTTCATAAGGATTTTGGAAACAAAATATGTTTTATCAACGTTGTTTCATAAGAAGCAATATATCGAAGTGCATATCGTCACATGCTCAATGAAATTGCAAACTGAATTCAAATGTATCTGTTCACACTAGAGGTCTGCACGGGCCGGAATTTCCAGGACCGGACCCGGCCCGGCCCGTAGGAAAATTTTTTCGGCCCGTTGTAAAGCTCAAAAGTTCGGCCCAGGCCCGGCTCGTTTAAATTTTTATATTTTAGACCCGGCCCGTACAAAAATCAGTGAAAACAGGCCCGGCCCGTTTTGGCCCGTTACAATTTCTACGATTTCTAAAAGATTCAGATTTTTTTCATATAATTAAGATTTTTTTAAAGAATACTGCATACATATCTATGGAATGATTTTACAGTATATTTTACAGGAAATACACATTAGCAACATTAGTGATTACTAAGATTCTTAGGCTTTCAACAATCAAATAAAGATTCATCAAAAAATTAATATGGCTTAGAATAAAAGAAAAAATAAAGAAAGTTAAAAACATCGTAACTTTTGAAGCTGTTTAATAAAAGAAGATTTATAAAAATATTTCTATAGCATTTTATTAAAGATTTTAAATCTAAATTCATTCATTAACTCAAATATGCGCCTTTCTGATACATTTCTAAATTCATTTTTTTTCTCAGAAACGCACAGCAGGTATTTTTATTCAGAAACTATATAATCAAGTGGCATTATCCGTTTTTTGATACAAGCAATTTAAGAATACTGAAAGGAAATAAATTATTGTTATAGTTAGCATTTTCAATAGAATTTCCGGAAGCGATAGCATGGGAAGGGAGAAAAACCTGCAACCATTTGAGAAACTATTGTATCTGAACAAATTTATGCAAGTATTTTATTCATCAAAAATGAAAAATGCTATTCGATTCCAAATGCCTTCAATAGTCAGGCTTATCACTTTTATATTTTTACAATTAAAGATTAATCTGAAAATGTGTCAAACTTTCGCGTTATTGAGAAATTAATTTAAAAACCATCAAACTTTCGCGTTATTGAGAAATTAATTTAAAAAAAACCATCAAGAAGTATATATCCAAAGATTAATCTAACATAAGTTCTTTA
Organism: Maratus speculifer; assembly: GCA_964019185.1. Taxonomy (NCBI): domain Eukaryota; kingdom Metazoa; phylum Arthropoda; class Arachnida; order Araneae; family Salticidae; genus Maratus; species Maratus speculifer. Next base: position 20,438,846 of record OZ025291.1, read on the forward strand.
TCGCTGTTAATAATTTTACAAATCATGTTGTCTGACCTACAGATCTTGAGAACAATTAAGACTTGTTCCGGTCCGGCAAGGCTATATGTAGAGAAATAATGCAAGCTTGATCTCGGCCCGATATGAGCCAGCTAAAAAAATATTAAAACGGGTTACACATAATTTAACTGTCCGATGCCGATCTCACACTGTACAAGTTACATTTTTATATTGATGCTGTCAAACTAGTATGGCTCGTGATGCACATTTATATTTATTCTCGTTAAAACCATTTGCGTTGAAAATAGATCATATTATCGTTTCTGCTTAAATCTTCAGAATGGGCCGGCAGGCGCAAAATTTTTTTTATCGGCCCGACCCGTATGGCCCGTTCAATTTTTTGCCGGCCCGGCCCGTTTATTTTGTTTAATTTGAAACGATTCTGCCGGGCCGGTACGGGCCACAGGCCAAGCCCGGGCCCGTGCAGACCTCTAGTTCATACATGAAATAAATTATACTGTTTCATTTTGTATGCATTGATGTAGTGGAGGGTATGCGGGGGTATATGCCCTATAGCCTCTGGATTTTTTTAAGGAACACCGTATACCCCCTGTTTCTCAAGAAAGCTACAGTATATACACTCTAGGGTATACCCTCTGTTTTGAGAATATACCCTCTGCTTAGAACCCGTACCCTCTGCTTTTAATACGACTACACCACTGTATTGTACGTATTTTAGGGGAAGATGTTTTTCGAAATGATTTGTTAAGAACAGATTGTATTTTTAAAGTAAAAAAACTTCGATGTTTGAAATTTGCGTTTTTTGCATCGCTGATGTGTGATTATTGTTGCCTTAAAGGCAAAGGCGGATCTGGAGAGTCCTCAAGGGTTACAGAATATGAACGAAAGTAGCTTAAAGTTAAATAAGTTATGTATTTTTACGCTGAACTACATTCTCTAAACTAAACTATGTTTATAGAACATAGAAAAATTATATACAAGGCCACATAAAGAATTAGATACATGGCTGTCTATAGAATATAATTTCTGGAAGTGTGATTTCACTGGTTTTAGTATTTATTAAATTTTACCTAAATAGTGGCATATACGTATATAAATATATTAGACATAATACACGGCTGTACAAGAAAATTAAATTTTGCAACCGTCTATTGTGTATAAATTTCTAAAAGTCAAATTTCATCCTATTAAGCGTTTTAACACTTTACAACACAGTTGAAAATGTTTAAGAATTCGTTTGTCTGTTCGTACTCTCAGTTAAACATGACGTTAAGTTTGTGAATATCTTAATTAAAATATATTGCACATTAAAATATTTTTTAAACACAGAATATGAATAGTAAATTTATTCATGTAATATAATTTTGCGACGATGAAAAGGATATCTTTTTAGATTTCGTTGAAAACAAATATTATAATCGTGTCACAGTGATACATTTAGTGTCGGTTTTTTTATCACGCAAAAGTCTAAGCTGAATTAGTAACTTCATAATTTCATTTTCTTAATTGCATTTTACTGATGACGCATAGGAATTAAGTTTAATTTTTTCGATAACTTGAAAAGTTAAAATTAAACTTTAGTTTAAAAAAATCTGTTTCAAGAGTTAACCAAAATAACATTAATTATTGTTTTTAATTTTGTAATTATTTTTACGATCGAATCGGCGAGCGATCCCAGGGTTGCTACGCTTGAAGGCAATTTCCAGGTCAAATATCAATATTTTTTTATGAGAAAATAAATCAAGTAAAGAAGCATGAAATTTCGCATTATTCAAGGAGAGATTTTCTATAATAAAATACTGGTGCCGAAGAATTTTTTAATCTGAAAATTCCCTGACCCGTATCAACCCTGGATCCAATGAGGTACATGGGATCGATAGCGATCCAACTAAATTGGTTTAGAAAAAAAAATAACCTCAATCACGGTTATTATTTTGAGAAAAAATTAAAAAACAAAACCTGAATCTTGGTTCAATCTTTCGTTAGAAATTAGTTTCAGTATTTCACTAATCTAATGATGTTTGTGAAAACACTCATAAACTGTTGAAACTTATCACCAATATCTTGGTTCAAATAGCAAATAAAGCCTTTGTGCAAAAATGTTTAAAGATAGAAAGCCAACGACAGAAAGCAAAACTCGGCGAGCTAGAAAAAGCAAAACTGAGCTCAGTTTTGCTTTTTCTAGCTCGCCGAGTTTTGTACTGAAAAGATTCTCGATAGTAGATTCGAAACAGCTGTTTGCTACCTTTTCATACGTTATTTGTGCATTTATAATCGTTGGCTTTCTATCTTTAAACATCTTGTTTGAAGAAAAGTTTCAGCAAAATTTAACTAATTTCTTGGAGAAAAACTGAACTTTATTTTTAACAGTGGGCTTGAAATACCTCTTTTAAGAATTTCAAGTTGCATAACATAAATAATAAAACATAATTTTTAAAGTCAATTGTTCCCTTAAAATTCCTACCAGAAAGTACCTAATTCTTTTATTTTCCATAAATAACTATTTAAAAAATATGTCGATAGTAAAATATACCGAACAATTAACGATGTTAAATAAAGTTTGATTTATGAGGGCGAAAAAATTGGTTGTCACCAGCATTGTTCGCTCAAAGCTATTTCTTTTATTTCTCTTTGGCTCTATTTCAAGAAAGAGCATAAAAAAACTGTACTTCAAATACGAGTTTGTGGTTGACACTAGCATAAAAAGAAATGTTTAAGGTTAGTATGTCTAATTTTTTTTCCTCGTTACAAAAGAGAACATTTTTATATCCTCTTTAAATGTATGTCTGAGCTAAACGATCTTGATCACAAATAAATTTTAGAATTAAAATATCTTTTATTAACCATATGGAAAATGATTGTTGATTTCGTCTAGAGATATGAGACATATCTGAAATCTTGTGATGCCCAAATTTTCTTCATTTCTTATTGGTCTATGTTTAATGCCCAGAAATGGAATGCTTCTGGAAAATGACATACAGTCGACTCTCGTTAATTCGAAATCGGATAATTCGAATCTTCGCTTAATTCGAACTAAGTATGAAGCCCTCAAATTTTTAATGGCAGAATGTATGTTAAAAACTTTCATTAATTCGAACTCATTTTCTCTTGACTTCTTGTACTTCGAACTAACGAGAATTCCGATTTTTCTTCTTTCTTTTCTTTCTCATGGATTTCAGATAATTTGAATAACTTTCTTTCTTTGATTTTTGTAAAAATAGTTCCGAACGAGTATACATATAATCCAGTGCATTTGATATCCACTTTCTTAGTGCCCCGTCTGTCCATCAGTGACGTGTCAAATTTTCTTCCATTGTGCTTGTTTCTAATCATTGAATTATTTTATGTATTTTATTATTATTTTTTTTTTTTTTTCTTTAATGGGAGTATTTTAAGTTATGCATTCTGAAAGGCATAAAATTTCAAAAATTTTCATTTGGCAAATTAAAGGTAATGACATATTTAGCATTTTTATCAAACATTTAACACCATAGGTGGCTGCGTTGTAGTTTTATATTTATTCTGCTTTTTTGTGAAAATACAAACGATGAGAAAAAGAGGTGGAATGCCAATTTAAAAGAAAAGATTTTTATTTTAATTGGTCATATTGTGAGAGGTGACCTTGTTCAGATTTTTTCAGCGCCTTTATAAAAATAACTATAAAAATAAGTAATATCATGTTTTTGTAAGCGTGGCGCCCTTTGTCAGATTTTTTTTCGGGGCCTCTAAAAAATAACTTTTAAAAAACTAATATCGGTTTTTGTAATCATGGCGCCCATGGTCAGGTTTTTTCCCGGTGTTTCTGTAAAAATAACTTTCAAAAAACTAATATCGAGTTTTTATTATCATAGCACTCTTGGTTAATTTTTTTTCCATCTTTATGTAAAAACAACTTTAAAAAAAACTAATATCGTCTTTTTGCAATAACGGGCTCCTTATCAGATTTTTTTTCAGCGCCTCTGTAAGAATAACTTAAAAAAGAATAATATTGTGTTTTTGTAATCATGGCGCCTTTCTTCAGTTTTTTTGGCATCTGTTGTAAAAATAACTTTTAAAAAACTAATATCTTGTTTTGGGAAACATGGCGCCCTTAGTCAGATTTTTTTCAACTCCTCTGTAAAAAACCCTAAATAAAACTAATATCGTGTTTTGTAGCGCCCTTGCTTAGATCATTTCCAGCGCTCTTTAAAAAAAACTTTCCAAAAACTAATATTATGTTTTTGGAATCGTGGCGCCCTAGGTCAGACTTTTTTCGGCGCTTCTACAAAAATAACTTTTAAAAAACTAATATCGATTTTTATAATTATGGCGCCTTTGGTCAACTTTCTTCAGCACCTCTTGTAAAAAATAACTTTTAAAAACTAATATCGTATTCTGGGAAACATGGCGCCCTTAGTCAAATTTTTTCAACACCTCTGTAAAAAAAACTAAAAATAACTAATATCATTTTAATGTAATCATGGCGCCCTTGTTTAGATCTTTTTCGGCGCCTCTTTAAATATAACTTTCAAAAAACTAATATTATGTTTTTGGAATCGTGGCGCCCTAGGTCAGACTTTTTTCGGCGCTTCTACAAAAATAACTTTTAAAAAACTAATATCGATTTTTATAATTATGGCGCCTTTGGTCAACTTTCTTCAGCACCTCTTGTAAAAATATCTTTCAAAAAACAACTATCGTGTTTTGGGAAACATGGCGCCCTTGGTCTGACTTTATCAACACCTCAGTAAAAATAACCTAAAATAGACACATCATGTTTTTGTAATCATGGCGCCCTTGTTTAGATCTTTTTCAGCGCCTCTTTAAAAATAACTTTTAAAAACTAATATCATGTTTTTGGAATCGTGGCGCCCCAGGACAGACATTTTTCGGCGCTTCTACAAAAATAACTTTCAAAAAACTACTATCGTGTTTTGGAAAACATGGCGCCCTTGTTCTGACTTTATCAACACCTCAGTAAAAATAACCTAAAATAGACTTATATCATGTTTTTGTAATCATGGCGCCCTTGTTTAGATCTTTTTCAGCGCCATTTTAAATATAACTTAAAAAAAAAAAAAAAAAAAAAAAAAAAAAATGCGTTCTTTGGAATCGTGGCACCCTTGGACAGATTTTTTTCGCGCCTCCTCGCGAGCTTTTTTTAGCGCCTCTTGTAAAAATGACTTTAAAAAAAAACTAATACCCTGTTTTTTGAAACATGGTGCACTTGGTCTGATTTTATGAACACCTCTGTAAGAAAAAAAAAAAAAAGACCTAAAATAAACTTATATCATGATTTTGTAATCATGGCGCCCTTGTTTAGATATTTTTCAGCGCCTCTTTAAATATAACTTTCAAAAAACTAATATTATGTTTTTGGAATCGTGGCGCCTTGGAATAGATTTTTTTTCGGCGCCTCTACAAAAATAATTTTTAAAAAACTAATATCGGTTTTTCTAATTATTGCGAACTTGATTAGCTTTTTTCAGCGCCTCTTGTAAAAATATCTTTCAAAAAACTACTATCGTGTTTTGGGAAACATGGCGCCCTTGGTCTGACTTTATCAACACCTCAGTAAAAATAACCTAAAATAGACATATCATGTTTTTGTAATCATGGCGCCCTTGTTTAGATCTTTTTCAGCGCCTCTTTAAAAATAACTTTTAAAAACTAATATCATGTTTTTGGAATCGTGGCGCCCTAGGTCAGACTTTTTTCGGCGCTTCTACAAAAATAACTTTTAAAAAACTAATATCGATTTTTATAATTATGGCGCCCTTGGTCATCTTTCTTCAGCACCTCTTGTAAAAATAACTTTTAAAAACTAATATCGTAAACATGGCGCCCTTAGTCAGATTTTTTCCTCTGTAAAAAACCTCTATAAAAAAAAAAAAAAAAAAAAAAAAAAAAAAAAAACCTGTTTACACTTCTTTAAAATAACCAAAAAAAATTAATATCAGTTTAATGTGATCATGGCGCCCTTGTTTAGATATTTTTATGGCGCCCTTTTGAAGGATAACTTTCAAAAAACTAATACCATGTTTTTGGAATTGTGGCGCCCCTGGACAGATATTTTCAGCGCCTCTACAAAAGTAACTTTTAAAAAACTAATATCGGTTTTTGTAATTATGGCGCCCTTCGTCAGCTTTTTTCAGCGCCTCGTGTAAAAATAACTTTCAAAATATTAATATCTTGTGTTTGTTATCATGGCGCCGATGGTCAGATATTTTTTTTTTTTCAGTGTTTCTTTAAAAATAACTTTCAAAGAACAAATATCATGTTTTTATAATCACAACACTCTTGGTCGTATTTTTTTCCGTGTTTATGTAAAAAAACTTTCAAAAAACTAATATCGTCTTTTTGTAAACATGGAGCCCTTGATCAGATTTTTTTTTTCAACGCCACAGAAAAATAACTTTCAAAAAATTATTACCATAATTTTCTAATGCTGGCGCCCCTAATCAGATTTTCTTTTCTTTCTTTCGTTCAGCTCTTTGGTGAAAAGAACTTTAATAAAATATTATATTGTTTTTGTAATAATACTGCCCCTTACACATACATAAATTAGTGCTCCTAGGTCTAATAAACTGAAGCACTCTATAATTTCTTAATGATAATATAGGTCTTAAGAACCTATATTATCATTAATTTATTAAATGATAGTATAGGCCAGATTATGAAGAATAATTTTTCAGGAGAGTTTGCAACGGAAACTTATGTAAATTTTGCTTTTAAAAGAAGAATAGGCTAATTTTTTATATCGCTTTGAAAAGTCAATAATTTTTAGCATCCAAAAATGCCAATATCTAAAAACTGTTTTTATACTGGATCTGATCTGCTTAACCTCTTTAAACTTCAAACACCACCGCAAGTTACAAAATGAAAAATACACATGTAATCAATATAAATATATAAATCCCTGAAAATCAACGTCGTTCAGAGAAGCGCAGATGTTTGTGTTCAGCTTTCTTAACAACTTTCTTAACTATTGCTTAACAGCAAAGCTGTTAGTCAATAACATGAGTGTTCCCAAGAAGACAAATTGTCATTTCAGGGGGGGGGGGGGGTCAAGTTAACTGAATATGAGCTCTGCATATACCCAGTGTGACTGTAGTAATTAATATCAAGTGTGACATTTTTTATTGATTATACCGAATTCTGAGATTTCTGGATCTCTATCTTTCTGGAGAAAATACAAGCAAATCTATTGCTTGCACAGCCTTAATACTACCAAAACACATTATGTCCAAGGGAAAAGAGAGTAGCGAAATCAGTCATCTATTGTACATTCCACAGAAACTGGAAAAGCATGTGTTTCTAATTTTCAGCCGATAGCCGGTACGGTATACATAAAGTGCTCTTGGGGTGCAGTGCAACCTGCTTCATTTTTCTCGTTTCATTTTCATCCGGTGTCAAAGAACAACTCCCTCTTTACATTATATGCTTGTGTCCTGAGTTATTTACCTGTTTAGTCGTAATCTTAAAGATTTTAAAAAACTCCACAGAAACTGGAAATACATGTGTTTCTAATTTTCAACCGATCCAGTTCCAAACAACAATTCCGCCTTTAGTTTATATTATTTGCCTGTGTCCTGAGTTATTTAGATATTTAGTTGTAATCTTAAATATTTTTCTATATAAGCTCGTGCTTCGTACTTTTTAAAAATAGTGTAAGTGTACAGCACTCTAAAAATTTCATCACCATTGGCGTTGCATGCACTTTGCATAGCAAGATCTATGATTTGCCCATTGAAAAACAATGTAAGGTAAGATTACTTATTATTACTTTTTTATTATTAATAATTGTATCACATTCGCAAGAGTATTAATATATATATATATATATATATATATATATATATATATAAACTGTTTAAAAAACACTATTCAAGTCAAAACTTGTATATGATATCATTTTATTGTTTAAAAAATAAACTTTTTTTTTAATAATTTACATAAATCGACATTAATCTTTCCCCGAACTAAAATAATTTTTCTCACAATTTTTACGCCATACTTAGTATTTGTATTCTTGAGAGTATATTACATAAAATATTATTGAGTTGTTATACTATCTTTAAGCATTTAAATGTAAGGCAATGAACAATACTAAAATAATCGAGGTGGGCGACTTTTTACACACAAACATATTTAATAAAACTGACGGCACTACAGACGACATATACACATATTGTAAACACAGAACAAAAAATCTGGAACTCAGATACATTATGTTCCTTACATAATTCCATGGAATAGACAAGGGGCGCCATCCACCGTTTAACCTGAAAAGTAAAAGTATAAAATACCACAGCACTTCCCCACTTAGTAATGAAGTCGGTCAGGAGCTTCGATGTCTTCTGGACCTTCTAAGTACCTGTGGAGAAGAAGAAGAATTAGTTTTTACATGTTCAGGGGCATCAACTGTAGCACTAGTAGGAACCGACGGTTTTTGGTGAATATTATCAGAGTTAGCTGAATTAGAACTCGAAGAATCAGGATTATGAAAGTCAGTTGGAGTAGGATCTGGAACAACTGGAACATGAGAGTCAACTGGTTGCGGATCTGTGAAACTTGACTGTAAGGGTGGAAAATCATCTTGCTTCACACTTGTATTTTCACTTCTAAAATTTTCTGTAACATTTTCTTCTGAATTTGGATCATTGGTTAAAGAAATATCTTCTCCTACATTAGTTATTTGATCCACATGCCTTTTCCAAATATTCGAACCAACTTGAACTCTGTAATGTAATTTTCCTTCTCTTGCTACAATTCGACCAATTTTCCATTTGGCTTCTGGAGTATAATTTCTTACAGCTACTTTCTGGTTGACTTCAAATTCTTTTACTTTAACTTTAGATTTCCTTGCAGTTTGCTTTTCATGAACAAAATTTGCAACATTTGGCACGATCAAATCTATGTTTGTTCTTATGTGACGCTTTAGAAATAAAGATGCAGGACTTTCCCCCGTTGTAACATGTGGCATCTTCCTGTACTGCATAAGAAAGTTATTCAGCTTCATTTGTAAAGTACCTGGTTCAGACGCTAAGGCTTTTAATCCACGTTTGACCGTTTGCACATATCTCTCAGCCTGTCCATTTGTAGATGGATGGTACGGTGCACTAAACTTATGTTTTACACCATGACTTTTTAAGAACATTTCAAATTCTTCAGATGTAAACTGCCTAGCATTATCTGATACCAAAGAAATAGGAAAACCGTATCGTGCAAAGAGAGAAGAAAGACAAATAATTGTATTTTCTGAAGTTGTACTAGGAACTATAAATACTTCTGGCCATTTACTATAAGCATCAACCACTAACAAAAGCATTTTTCCGTTAACAGGACCAAAATAATCAATATGAATTCTCTGCCATGGAGCAGTAGGCCATTCCCAATGATGTGTATCAACTTTAGGAGGGTTATTTTTCAAATTTACACAAATAGAGCAATTTCTTGCAATATCTTCTATATCATGGTCTATTCCTGGCCACCATACAAAACTACGGGCTAAAGATTTCATTTTCACTATACCAAAATGACCAAAATGTAATTCCTTTAATATTTGTTGTCGATGGATTTCTGGGATAACTACCCTACAACCTTTTAAAATACAACCATGCTGAAGAGTAAATTCTTCTTGTTTACCACCAAAAAGTAAATTCTTAGGAATTTCTGAACCAGAAATGAGGTGATGAAAAATTTGTCGCAAAAGAGGATCGGTTTTTGTAGCTGAAGCAATAGATTTAGCATTTAAAGGTAAAACAGAAAGTTGATTTATTTGAATGATTTCCGATTCATCAAGTCCTTCATTTGAATTATATTCGTGGGGCAAATCTTCACTACGTAATGGAAGACGTGAGAGTGCATCGACATTACCGTGTTCAGTAGTTTTCTTATAGCGGATGTCATACTGGAACGCTTGTAAATATATGGCATATCTTTGCATTCTAGCAGCTGATAAAACCGGAATACTTTTAGAAGGTGAAAAAATTGAAACTAATGGTTTACTATCAGTAAACAAAGTGAATCTGTTACCGTACAAATATTGAAAAAATTTCTTAACACCAAATATTATTGCTAATGCCTCCTTATCTACTTGACTATACCGTTTTTCGGCATTATTCAAGGTTCTGGATACAAATCCAATAGGCTTTTCAGTCTTGTCTGGCATCACATGCGAAAGAACTGCAGAGATACCATATGGAGAAGCATCCGTAGCTAAGATTAAAGGTAATTTAGGATTGAAATGCGTCAGCACTCTGTCCGAAGTAATTTCTCTTTTTATTTTTTTAAACGCTTGATCACATTTGTAAGACCAGTTGAACTTTACATTCTTTTTAAGCAAATTATTCAAAGGATGTGCAATTGTCGATAAATTCGGTACAAATTTTGCATAATAAGTTACAAGACCAAGAAATGCTTTTACCTGGGAAACATTTTCTGGCTTAGGGGCATTTACAATTGCTTCTATTTTATCTGGTGTTTTATGAATACCATGTTTATCCACTTTATACCCACAATAAGTAATTTCATCTGCCATGAAGAATGATTTTTCCTTATTTATCCGAATATTATAATTTCTCAACCTTTCTAATACTTGCTTTAACCTTTGCAAATGAATTTCGTCCGTTTCCCCAGTTATTCCTATATCATCAATAAAAATTGTAATTCCCTCAATTCCACTTAAAATTTGTTCGATTTTTCTTTGCCATATAGCAGGAGAACTATTAAGACCCATTGGTAATTTAAGAAACTGAAATAATCCTTTAGGTGTATCAATGGTTAATAATTCCTGGGATTCCTCATCAACGGGCAATTGGAGGTATGCTTGATTTAAATCAATTTTTGTAAAATGAACACCACCACTTAAAGTAGCTAACATATCCTCTATTTTAGGCAAGGGATATTTTTCTACTTTCAGATATTTATTTAATGTGACTTTAAAGTCGTATAGCGTACTTTAAAGTCGTATAGTCATAAGCGTATTTTACCATTAGATTTTACCACTGGAACAATCGGGGTTGCCCACTTGCTATTTGTAACTGGTTTAATTATACCTGCTTCTTCTAATCTTTGTAATTCCTCATTGACTGCAGCACGTAGTGCATAAGTAACAGTCCTAGCTTTACAAAATATGGGTGTAGCATCCTTTTCAAGGTAAAGCTCTGCCTTTTTAACCCTTTAATTTCCCCTACTTTATCAGAAAATAAATCAGAAAAATCATTTAACAATTCTTGTAATTTATCAGAATAATTTACAGTCTCATTAACATAAACAGATCTTAAATTATGTGGAAAAATATCGAATGCAGAGGCCCAATCGCGGCCAAATAATAATGGAAAAGTATCTTCTTTTATCAAATATAATTTTAACTTTTCTGTTTTATTTTCATAAGTAACATTTACTTCAACATAACCTACAGGTTTAAAAATTTCACCAGTTGCAGTTTTTAACTGAACATCTGGAGGAAATATTTTATAATCAGGAAAAATTCTGCGAAATCTTTTTAAAGGAACAGCAGAAATTCCCGAACCGGTGTCCAATTCCATATCCGCTCTGGCTTTATTTTCAATTAACACAGATAATTTAATATGATTTGCACCTGTATTTTTTATAGTTAATACATTTACTGTATCTACCGAATTTACGTGTTTTTGGAAAGTTTTACTTCTACAAACCTTTCCAATATGGCCTTTTTTCTTACATATTTTACAAGTAGCATTAATAAATCTACATGAATTGGCTAGATGGGAAGTATTTCCGCATCTATAACATTTTAATTTACTTTTATTTGCTTCAGGAATTGTATTATTTATATGATTGTTGACATTTGACTTCTGACAGTCGTTAGAAAATTTCTTTGGGTGTACATTTTTTGAACTGGAAATTTTATTAATACTGAAATTTTTATTTTTAATTTCAGAAATTTCAATATCTACATTGTGTAAGGATAAAGCTTTCTCCACTGCTTTCTCAAAAGTTAAATCCTCTACTTGCGTAATCAATTTATTTTGAATGCTTTCGCTTTTCAAACCGCGTAAAAATTGTTCAAGTAAATTTTCATTTAATGTATCACCCGTAAAACAACAAAAAGTTGTATTTTTCTTTAATCTAGCAGCGAAATCTTGAACTGATTCCGACTCATTTTGGTAACACTTACGAAATTTGATTCTTTCAATAAATTTGTTGGGGGCGGGGCTTAGATGCTTTATCAATATATCAACAATCTCCGAATATTTTAATGTTTCACAATCTTTAGGGAAACATAAATTACTCAGTAAATTATACAGCTTAGGGCCCATGCAAGATAAAAGGGCTGCAACTTTTTTTTCCTCTTTTAATTCATTCAGAATAAAATTCTGTTCCAGGCGTTTAATATAAGCCTGAAATGTTTCTACTTTATCATCATATTCCTTGAATGAAAACATCGTATTCTTTATGCAATAACACAGGAAAAAAAAAGTACTTTAAAATTCAATGTACTTACCACCCCCTTGTTTTAAAGCTGCTGATATATTCGGGAAAGCTGCTGTTACCTTGTATGTTTGTCGAACGCAAAAACGAAAGAAGAAGCCATTTCTCTTGGGCGCGCCGTTATTCCTTTAAAATTTTTACGGTAGAAACTTTTAACATCTCGTCGCCATTATACTATCTTTAAGCATTTAAATGTAAGGCAATGAACAATACTAAAATAATCGAGGTGGGCGACTTTTTACACACAAACATATTTAATAAAACTGACGGCACTACAGACGACATATACACATATTGTAAACACAGAACAAAAAATCTGGAACTCAGATACATTATGTTCCTTACATAATTCCATGGAATAGACAAGGGGCGCCATCTACCGTTTAACCTGAAAAGTAAAAGTATAAAATACCACAGTTGTATTATATAATATTTTGCAATTTTGAGTTTGATACAAATAATTTTTTTAAATTGTTTTATTTTAATATTTATTTTCGATTTGGAAACAATTGTATGGTGATTGTTATTCGGATATTCGGGATAATGTTTGAATTTACTAAGTAAAGTAATATATAGTTAAAATCAAATTTTACTTTTTATTAGTTAAATAATTTTTAATAAATATTAATCCATTAATATTCATAATATTTTAAAGTCAGCTGGAGGAGATGAGTGAAAGAGGATGTTATTGACCAGAAAATTTTCAATGAAAGATTTTATTTCTTGAGATTTGTACTGGGAAAAAAAAAATCCATTCAGAGCACTTCTAAAACAAAGTAATTTTACTTTTTAAAAGTTTAATTGTTTACAAGAAAAAAAAAAAAAAAAACTTTTTAAGTCACATTATCATTTTGTCAATTTTTTGTAAGATAAAGAATTTTTTTTTCTAATTTGAAATTGATTTATATATCATATATATATATATATAAAGAAAGAAAGAAAGAAAGAAAGAAACCCTTTTTAAAAATAATTCTTGTAAAATATATGCCATTCTTGCCATGATTTGGAACATTTTTACGCCAAAATTAGTATTTGTATCCTAGAGGTTGTATTATATAAAATATTATTGAATTGTAAAAAATAATGTTTCGAACTTTGAATTTTGAGTCAATAAATTAATTTATTATTTTAATTTTAATTCGTTTAATTTTAATTTTTTATTTTTTACTTGGAAATAATTGTGTAGAGACTGATATTCAGATATTCGGGATAAAGTTTGAATTAAATAAGTAAATGTAATACATAGTTAAAATCAAATTTTAATTCTTATTAATTAAACAATTTTCAATAAATATTAATCCATTCCATATTCATAATATTCCATATTTCTTGTGATTTTCACTATGAAAAAAAATTCTATAAGACGCTTTTGATACAAAGTATTTCCTTTTTTTTTAAATTTTAATTTTTTACAAAAAAAAGTCCCGTTGTTATTTTATTAATCGATTTCATAATAGGGAAATTTTTTTATATATATTATATATATATATATATATAGTTTAAATTTAATTTGAAACTAATTTAAGTATTATTGAAGAAAAAAAGAAAAAACAAATACCCCCCCCCCTTAAAAAAATAATAAATCACATAAAAAAAAACTTAATTCCTATTACGGTTCGGAAAAAAAATTACATCATAATTAGTATTTGTATCCTAGAGATTGTATTATATAAAATATTATTGAATTGTGTAAAATGTTTTGAACTTTTGTGTTTTGAGCCAATGAAATTGTTTTAATTCGTTTTATTTTTATTTTTTATTTCGAAATAATTTTATGGTTGCTGTTATTCAGATATTCGAGATAAAGTTTGAGTTATATAAGTAAATGTAATATATAGTTAAAAGCAAATTTTACTTCTTATTAGTTAAATAATTTTCAATAAATATTAATCCATTCCATATTAATAGTATTCCATATTTCTTGAGATTTGTATTGTACTTTTTAGGGCATCACAGATACATTTATTTAATATGCAATTCTTCTTCACATATGTTAACTGATGTAATGCGTTTAAAGATAATTAACACAATGCTTAAATTTCGCAAATATTTTTACTTAAATCCCCACTATTTCTCAATAGTAATATTCGGCTTATTTAATCTATCATTAGATAATGTGAGTGAAATTACAGTGATGCCGCTGGACTTTAAAAATCCTGGGTCCCTGGGGACCCAGAACTTCTAAAATTTTGGGCCCCCTTTTTTCCCCTTTTTTACAAAAGCGGGTCCCATCTACTAATAAGTCATGTTTTTCAATGCAAAACTTGTTCACTTGGAAAAGAAAAATGAAATGCAATGATTATTTTAATAATAATAAATAATTAATTAAAACCAATATTAAGTTTTTTAAATTATTAAGAGAAATTTTCTTTACTTTTTAAAAAATAAATGTACAAAATATATATTTAATTATAAAATAATGCTTATTTGTGTGTAGAAGATAACAAGAGTCACTCTTGTTAGCATTTCTTTTAAAAAGGGGCAAGACAAATTTATTGAAAAAAACATTTTTTCTAGTGAAATAAAAAAACTTGTTGAGTAAAGGGGTATTTTTAATTTAATGAATGGGTACTTTCAGGAGTTAAATTTACTCAGAAATACTTGGAGCAGTTAAAAACGGATTGTGAAGCAGGAAAATCCGTTTCTGGAGCAGAAAAAAAAAAAAAATGAAGCAAGAAAATTAGTTTTTGGAACAGGAAAATTCACTCCCGGCATTAACTTCTTTTTTTTTCATGCTCCTATGACGAAATTTGTGTTTTTTCACGATCTTTTGATGAAAGTTACTGTTTTTTCGGGATTTTTTTGACGAATTTTGTTGTTTTTTCGCACTCTTTTGAGAAAATCTGTCGGTTTTTCGAGATTTTGTGACGAAATTTGCTTTTTTCTCCAATTTTGACAACATTTGCCGTTTTTTCGCCATTTTTTGACAATTTACCGTTTTTTTTGCGTATTTTTTGACAAAATTTGACGTTTTATCATGATTTTTTTGACAAAAATTGGTGCTTTACGTGAATTCTTAGACAAAATTTGCTCTTCTTTCGTGATTTTAGACGAATTTTGTCGTTTTTCGCGATCTTATGAGGAAATCTGTCGTTTTTTTAAGATTTTGTGACGAAATTAGCGATTTTTTCGCGAATCTTTAGACGAAATTTGCCGGAAAATAATCGTTATTTCGCAATTTTTTTTAACGAAAGTCGCCTTTTTTTGCGATTTTTTTCGAAATTACGCATCTTATGGGACGTGTAAGAGCTATTTCTTTGCGTCCCGTCACCGATTTTTTGCGTAATTCATGCGCTATAGCGTGTCCGCGGTATCCCTGTCGAAAATAGAGGTATATATTTTTTAAAAAGTGTGGTGGAAACAAACCCTCTAAATTGGCTTGCCTAATATCAAGATTTTTTAAAAGTGCAATGTTTTGCGGAGAACTATTTTCGTGTCTATTACATTTCCGTAATTATATAATATTCTTTTGGGTGACATATATATTTTAGGAATAAAGTTTTTATAACAATGTACTCGTATATTATGTAGTATGTGTGTGTGCGCGCATATATATATATATATATATATCTGTGTGTGTGTGTGAGTATGTGTATATATATATGTAAAAAAGGGCGCAAATCCTTATATATATATATATATATATATATATATATATATATATATATATATATATATATATAAGGATTTGCGCCCTTTTGTAAGGCAATCGGCGCCCTTGTTATCCAGTTTGCCACCGCCCTCTCTGTTATGCCAGTACGACCCTGCTTTCCATAATTCGAACTTCGGATAATTCGAACATTTCTTGTGGTCCCGACGAGTTCGAATTAACGAGAGCCGACTGTATCCGAATCCTTGTGGTGCCTTTATCTTTGGAATATTTCTGTTGCCACGATGACAAAAAAGTATTAAAAATTACAAAAAAATAATAATAACTCAAAAACAAATTGAGATACAGCTTTGAAACAAATTGCGTTTAAAAGTACATTTTTTCGCTTATACGACGGCGTAAAAATTGAAAATGTGCGATGCTTGGACGTTTAACGCCAGAACTACCGAAAATTTGAGTCAAGTTTTATAAAAATATTTCACACCAGAATTTTAATATAAAACAAATTAACTTAAATATAGAACGTTTTTCTTCTTTGTTTCTTTTAAACTTATTTTGTAATCAAATTTCTGGTTTGAACCGAAACATAGTCATATGGCAGCTGTCAAAATGACAGCTTAAGACGCAACACTAGTCACAGAAAAAGACCCGGTTGATAATGCTAAGTCAGTGTTGGGCACATTCACAAAATAAACGAACTAACTTAAACTCACGTTCAATTTCTGAAAAGTGATTTAGTTCAAATTAAAAAATTTTCAAACGAACTCGTTCAAATCAAACTCATTTATAAAAGTGAACGAAGTTCACTAAAAAATTCACTTTTTTATGTTTGGATTTGGTTATTGTTGTCCAAATTTACAAAATTTTGTGAACTAATCATTTGATTATTCGATATGTAAGATAGAGGTATGCACGGACGGAAATGTCCAGGCCCGATCCACAGAAAAAAAATGTCCGGCCCGATATTAAAATAAAAATTTCGGCCCGAGCCCAGCCCGGCTCGTAGAGAAATTTTAGCGGCCCGACCTGGCCCGATATAATAGCTAAAATCAAGGCTCGACCCGGCCCGATATAATAGCTAAAAACAAGGCCTGACCCGGCCCGATATAATAGCTAAAAACAAGGCCCGACCCGGCCCGATATAATAGCTAAAAACGAGGCCCCAGCTTGGCCCGGCCCGGTAAAAAAAGTTGAAATTTCGCACCGAACTCGGCCCGACCCCGAATACATTGATGTTTACCCTTACGGAAGAGTTCTGGTCAAAAAAACTTACCTTAGTCTTTTTATAATCTCCATTCATGCAGAAGGGCCGTAGGCTGCGATGTTTATGCTTTCTTTTAAAATCTTTCCGATTTAGACATATTTCCGCCTAACACAGTCCACCTTATACAGAGAGTTTACTGTATATATCTATTTTCGGCGAAATTGTATACAGCCCAGGTCTGGTTCGGCGCGACCCGAGTCTGCAGAAGAAGTAAGACTAGGATACTGCCCAGAGAAGTGATATCCAGACTTAACCTGTCCTGAGGCTCGTGTAGGCCTCTAAATGGCATTTGAAAGAGGGAAAAAGTGTACTAAGGTCAGGAAAATTTTAAAATAAAATATGAAAAAATTGAACATAAATTTGAACGTAAATTTCGTTCAAACTCGTTTATTTTTTGAGTTTCCGTTCAGTTCAAACTCGTTTATAAAATAGTGAGCGAAGTTCAGTTCAAAGTTCACAAATAGTGAGCGAAATTCGTGAGTTTTCGTTCAGTGAGCGCGTTCATACCCAACACTCTGCTAAGTCTATGGGAGCGTTCTTTCCAAATATCTCTCTCCAATTTTAATATTTTTACACGTTTTTTTTTTTTTTTTTTTTTTTTTTTTTTTTGCATAGGATAGCTGAGGACGATCTACGACCGGCCTAATTTTTACTTTTTCAATTTTGCTTATATTTTTCTTATATTGTGATAGTTTCAATTTCAGAACCGGCTTAAACCGGTTTTGAAATTTAAAGTAATTTAAAAAAAAAATTCTGAAACCAAAATTGAAAAAGTAAAAACTAGGCCAGTTGTGGATCGTCCTCAGCTATCCTATGCAAAATAATCATGTAAAAATATTAAATTTTGAGCGTGATATTTCAAAAGAACGCTCCCATAGACTTAACATTATCATTCGGATTTTTCTCTGTGACTATTGTGGGGCCTTAAGATAGTTCTACTGTTAAGAATTTACAGTTCCGAAAATTGTAAAACTGAAATTTCACTTAAAATATATTTATAATTGGTTCAAGAATATTAATGTTTAATCCATGGAATACGTAATATATGACTCTGTCATTACGTAAGCCAAGTTTTGATCATCATAAAAATGATATTTATTATTAAATATAGAATTTGTTTATAAGTCTAAAATTTTAGTCTTTGAAAATATCAATTTCCAAACGGTCGTTGTTAAATTACATTTTTAGATTTTTTTTTTTTTTTTTGGGGGGGGGGGGGAAGGGTTCATATTAACATTCCTTCGATCGGAGTTCGATCGAATAATTCTCGATAAAACGACAGCCGAATTTGAAAAAGCATAATTTTCATTAAAACATGTTAAATCTTAAAATGACCTCGCGCAAAAGGGATTAATGAAACCAATGTTTGAAGAAATTGTGTTACTTAGTGCATTAAAGTAATGAAACATTTTAGTTTTCATTTTTTAAAATTTATTTTTGTTATCTTTATTGTGATTTTAATATGACGACATTTTCACTAACAGAAATTTTAAAGTTTTACAATAGCGTTACGATCACGAAACCGTTTTAAAGGTGTTAGTCAGTCAGCCACCAAATTCCTTTTGGTAATGTTAAGTTTATGGGCGTTTGATACATTCTTATATTCAAAATATCTTCTCAGGGAAATAACACTTTTAAGTTTTTTTACCAATGTTCTCTTCTTAAAGGATACCACTTTTTACTTAGTTGTCAAAATATTTCTAAAATTTATGCTCACTTTAATATTTTATGTTTTAAAAACTGACGTACTGTAAATAAAATTTTGAGACTTCATATAAAATTAACGTAGATTTAAGAAATATTTTGAAAACTAAGAAAAAAGTGACATTCTTTAAAAAGAGAACACTGAAAAAAGAAGCTAAAATATTAATTTCTCGAAGAGTTATTTTATATATAAAAATGGCATCGAATGCCCGTAGATTTAACATTACCGATGGGAATTCGGCCGCTGTGTGACTAGCACCTTTAAGCAATTGCGGATCTAAGGGGGGGGGGGCGATGGGGCGATCGCTCGCCCCCTTTGAGCCCAATAAAGGATCTGCAGAACGACATTAGATGCCCGCACGGAAAAGTTGTTGGTCGTAAATTCGAGACCGGTGTGACCCGGGTTGGGTCGCGCCAACTTCAATTTATTATACTGGGACTGGGTCAGGTCTTCGCAATTTCAGAACCGGGTCGGGTCTTATTTTTTTCTGCATCTTTATTTGATTTTACAATATATCATAAAACAAAAAATTTAGAAAAATTGAAAAAATTCATCTTTGAAAAAAAAAAAAAAATATGTTGATATTCTTGCGAAACTAAATGAATAATTAAAAATAATATTAAAATAAAATTTTTCAAATTTTTCAAAAAAGAAGCAATCATTACTCTTAAGGCATTCTTTCATGTCTGTAATATATTAAAGAATAAAATTTACCTTTTATAAAGAATGAAACTAAAAAGCTAAATATTCAAAATTATGTGGGAAAAAAAGGGATAAAATATTCAGAATCATATTCTCGATTGAAAAATATTATCTTTACGAAAATAGGCTCATTGTTTAACATGTTAGCGTTTGGGGGCTGTGCAAATATAACGTTATCAACTTTTTGGTAATTTTGGACCTCCTTCCGCCTTTCAATATCACATGTTATCATCCTGCGACCCCCCCCCCTCCCCAGTAATGATATCGTTATCAAAATGTATTTTTTTTTTTTTTTTAATTATGGTCTTTTGTTTGGAGTAATATACAAAATTCGTTAATTTTTTTTCGCATACTTTATTATTCAAATAAAAAGAAAACGACAAAATATCGCTTTACTCAAATAAAACTTAAAAAAAAAAAAAAAATGGTTACTATTTAAAAGTATTTTACAATAACTTTTTGTTACGTAATACATTCAATGGTAATGAAGTCTTGTTGAACTTGCCTCTCGAACGGAGAAAGGGTGGGGAGACGGAGCAGACAGAAATTCTTATCAACAAAATAAGTGGACAACATTCTTTCTCTTTTATTCATTAGTAAACACAAGCTTCATTTAAAATATACTTCACATATGGTTTCTCAAACAGTGGTGATACATTAATACACATGTGAAGATGAATAGGAATGTCAAACGTTAGGATATACCATATTTTAGAATTAAATAATTTTATATTAATTTACTGATTTTAAAAATAACTTTGTATTTTCATTAAAATAGATAATAGTCTAAATATATATATATACTATCCATATATACACCGAAAAAAAAATATACCGCCTTCATCTAGAACGAATAAGTAGTTTTTTTCTAAATCCCTATACTAGAAATACAGATGTCAGAGTTATGCGAATAAGTCTAATAAATATACCGTATCGATGAAATGATCAAGAATTTCTAATTTGTAGTTTTAAATGACGAAACTAAATTTTACGAATTATAACTACTACGAATCGTTTGAACTGCTAGAAATTATCGCTTTGATTTCTGAAATCGATTCATTAACTAGAATTCTAGCTATTGTAACATTTTTCTTGTGTTCGCATTTATTTGCAGAGATTTTTATATAAGTTTGACAGCAATAATATAGGGAAATGCTCAATAATACGTATAGATAAATCAGCGAGAATTTACGAGAATTTTAAAGCTATTGGGTTGCTTTCTGTTTTAAAATGGCGTTTTAAAAAAAATAACTACTTTAAAAATTTAAACCTTTCTTAATTTGTTTATCATCTATTTCACTATAATTATTGTTATATTTGACAAAGAAAAGGAGGCTGGACCCTTTTTATAAAACTTGAACTATTTTGAAACAAAAAAATCGATATTTTAATTAGAAAATTTTTGTAAAAATATTACTGCATACGAACATATAAGAACAGATGAGGGGGGAAGAAATCACCTGTCCCGGAAATCGCAGACGATTTGAAAAATGACTTTCAGAAGAAGAGAAAGGCAGAAAGTTTGTAGACTGGAATGGCCGTCTCGTGAGCCGTATCGTCAGTCTTGATTTAAAAATTTAACTAAAAAATTTCTCAAGAGTCCTTAAAAGTATGATTTAGATGAAATATGCGTCCGAAAAAATTAAAATTGCTGTGGCGTGTTAAAAAGAATTTATGTCATTGTTATTTTAGTTATTATCGGAACGTACACGTTTGTTCTTCATTTGTTCTTTGTGAATGTGGATTACATAAAAAAAGGTATGAAAAAGTGTTATTTTTTCTCTTTCTTTTCTTTAAATTTTATCATTTTACTCAAATAAATAACTGTCTCTCAATAATTGCAATCCAACGATAGAAAGCAGTTATATAAATTACATTTTGATGACATTTGTTTACTTGTAAAATACCATTCGTTAAAATCACATGTTTTCTCAAATTTTAAAATGATGCGGAAAAATTTAATTGTCAAAGTTTAACATTATTAGCAAATATTTAAAGGTATTTAAATTACTAATTAAAAAAGCTCTTTTATAAAATATAACTGTTTGAAAGTTTAATTTTTAAATTTTATATTTACAAAGGGAAGTTTTCAAAGTAATCTTTAAGTCTGAAATCGTTAAAAAATGAAAATACAGAAGTTATGCAACCAGTAATAATTTAAATTTTATTTTATTCAAAGATTTTAATTAAAAAAATAATGTATATATTTGAAAGAATGAAATTAAAATGAATTAATGACTGAATGATGCTAGTTTATTATTTATTTTTTTTATATTCTGGATTCTAATTCTGCTTTCCGACCCATCTGGTAGGCCTAGAGTTATAATGAGGCTTGGTATTTATAATTATCTTCTAATCTTGTAAATATAATAATAATAATATACAAGTGTGTGTTTCTATTTTGTGTTTATGGTCTGAATTTTTATACTTTATTTACATTTTAAAAAATTAACGTGATTATTTAATATTTAAAAATTGACAATATTGATGTGAAGTATGTATTTTCTACTTATTGCAAATTTGAAAAAAATCATTTGTTAGTTTTATGTTTGAAATCATTTTTTACCTATTTAAAATTACTTATTCTAACATTCGAGTAAATGTTTGCATTTTCAACGTTATATAGCATTTAAAATAATTATTCGATTTAAACACTGTTTCTTTTAGCATGTTTATCATATATTTTGCTATAAAACTATGCGTTTTCATATATTTACATGAGATAGTTTTCCAAATATAGGCAGTTAAAATCGAAAATTTACAATAAATTCAATTATAGAAGCAGCGATGTTTTTTTACTTTATTTTTAGAATAGAGCGATAGATGACAAATCAGTGTATATTTTAGAATAGAAATATTTTAAACTTTTTTTTAGGTAGTTTTGTGTTATAGCAGAGCCCGAAGGTGAATTGTCAAATTATAAAACATGTATCACTATATAATAATATTCGATGCAAGTAATATTTCGTGAGATATATGGTCCAGTTATAATCATACAAGACGCATATGTATATGATATGTATAGAACATGTTCTTATATATAGTATACGGGTATAATAAATGAGGTGTTCAGAAGTGAATCCGACTACTCCATTTTTTCGTAGAAATTCATGTAAAGACATGGTTAAACTTTTCTATGTATCTATAATGTGCTTATGAATTACCTTTGATTATAAGACAATTAATCAACGTATAATCAAAATATGGTGAAAAAAATAGTAGTTTTTTAATAGATAAATACCTACAAATGTTTAAAATAAGCGTTTTTAGTTGATGGAGTTAATCGGATTGATTTATGAATACTTCATGTGTGTGTGTGTACATATGTATATATAGGATATATATGAATGTATGTAACATATATGACACAAAAGAAGTAAATAATTCATATGTAATGACGTGGCATATAACAGAGTTTGGAGTGTATTCATATCATATACTATATATACGCATACAAATGATCTTGGCGAGATCATAACTTAAATTTTGTCATAATGAAATTTATAGAGACTTATAACAAAAATGTACCATATTGTCTGTGTCCCAAGTTGTTTGAATTAACGTGCGTTTATTGTGTTACAAAGAAATTTAAATATATTTTATAGTAAACTTTATCGTGCTATTAAAACACATAAAATATAATTAATTCATAACGAATTCTCTATTTATCTATCACTCTTTTTCTAATTGTTGTGTAGCTGAAAGAATCACCAGTAACATGTAACTCGTAATAAGTATATTAAATGAGATAAATTAATTTCATTCAGTCTCTCTATAGTTTAAAGAATACAAAAAATATTGTATTGAACAAAATATTATTTGTATATAATTTTTTTTCGATAATGCTTCAAGAATTAAACAGAAATGTTTCTTTAGTAACAATAACTTGTAAAGTATACGATTTTTTAAAGGCAATAAATAACAAATAGATAGTTTTAAAAAAATTGTGTCAAATCGAATTTTTAACAGTTTTAATTTTTACAATTCCAGTTATAACCAGTGTTCTCG
This sequence comes from Maratus speculifer, assembly GCA_964019185.1. Lineage (NCBI taxonomy): Eukaryota > Metazoa > Arthropoda > Arachnida > Araneae > Salticidae > Maratus > Maratus speculifer. The sequence goes on from OZ025291.1 coordinate 20,462,591, forward strand.
CTGACATTTGACCAACGTTAGTAATTTGGCTAATTAACAATAAAAAACATTCGCCAAATGAAAAAAGTATTAGCCAAATAGATTTGCCATGTAGCACAATATATATATATATATATCTTTAATCCTTTAATGTAATCTTTTTTTTCTATATGTTCTAAAATAAGCTGAGTTTTTATAACTGTGACAGGGATTGTTATTAATCTAATTTCAATTACCCGCTACAAATAAAAAAATATGCATATATTAAATATATATATGCATATGTATGAAAAACAAAAAAGAAAAAGCAAAAATTGAGCACTAGCAATTTGGCGAATCTAATCGCTTGTTTACTCGCCGAATGAAGAATTTAGTCGCAATTTGGCGCATTGGCGAGCGACAGCGAGAACACTGGTTATAACCGACCATGCTTTCTGCTTCAGGATATTATATTTTGTAGTTAATGTGTCTTTAAATTCTAGTTCTAATACCTATCTTAGAAAGTCAGGGAACTAGAAATTCTGATTTATGAAACCAGAAGTTATTGTTATGAAATTTAGCCATTTTGAAAATCCATTTTTTTCTAGTTCTGGGAACAAGAAAATTCTGGTCTACTGAATCAGAATATTAACTAGAACACGCTGGCAAAGGGAATTAGAATTTATAAGGATGACATGGAACTATTTTTTCTAGAGCCACAATTTATTTTCTAGATGCCAGAGGCAGATTTTTTTTTTCAGTATATATATATTACAAATTTAATTTTTTTTCTTTGCCAAAATTAACCTTATATTATATTAATTTGCTTTTAACAATATTTCGTACTTATTTCAACTTATTAAATTAAAATCCTGTTACTAGATCCAATCTATTAATCTTTATAGAAACGATATAAATTCTTAATTCGCCTTTAAAAACATTTATTCCAATATGCGTAAATTTAAAAATGGCTCTAAATTAAAAATATTCTTAATTAAATTTTACTTCTTAAAATTCCCAATAAAACTTATTTTTCCTCCTGTTTTTATCAACCCTTTTTTTAAGAAAGTCTTATTAAATTTTTCCAAAACCATACCTTTCAAAAATATCATTCTTTTCATTTATTTATATTTTTTCCTTCGTGCTTTAGATTATTGCGTATCAATAAATTCATTTCTTTTCTTTTTGTTTTAAAATTAATCGTCTGTAATTGAATATCGTCTGCAGAATATTCGAATTCTAATTTCGATTGTAAATTAGTTAAATAATAATCTTTTAAAATAAAAATTATCGTCTGAAAGATTCGAGAATGATTTGTTTAATCTCAACGCTGGATATGAAATTCTGTTTATATGGAAAAATCATGGTTAGAGATTATAGAATGTTCTGGAAGCTTTTAGTTTTTAGATTTAAGTGAGGAAGACGAGAGATGATGGGATATTCTTTTCTTTTCTTTCGATGATTCGGTTCAAGACGACTTGTGAAGAAAGCATTGCCCGCTCTATATGACTGCATTTTAATAAACTATTTTGCAGCAGTCAATGTGTAATTTAATGAAGCTTCTGCACTTCTTTCTTTTTCTTTTCCTCGCTTGCAATGACTTCTGTGCTGTAAAACGAGAAAACCGGCGGCGATGCTTTTGGCTCCTAACTTCAAAATGTCACACATATACACTCACTTCCAAAAGTTAAGCACGGAGAGGAAAATGCTAATTTCTTGAAGCCATTCAGAATTGAAGAGGATGCAAATCGCTGCAGAGATAGATGGAAGCATGCAAATATGTTGGTTAACAACCAATCGCGCTTTCATGTCAAGAAATATGCAAAAATGGCAGTCTTATAAGAAACCAGCTTTATGATGGGTTACAGAAGTTGATTGTAAGTCCTGATAGGAGGTGTTTAAAACTTTCGTACAATTTGTTTTGAAGACATACGTGTTTCTATGACTTCGAGAAGACGAATGGAAGATTCTGAGCGCTGGCGTGATGTGGGGCGCATTAAAGCAGGACAGTCGATCACAGATGTTGCGCTTTTCTTCGGCGTTCATCATTCTGTAACTTCACGTTTATGGAAACGATTTCAAACCACACAGACAGTTGTCCGAAGGCCCTTAGTCGATCGCCCAAGGGTTACAACCCCCGCGGAAGATCGATACATTGCTATTGTAGCCAAGCGGAATCGCAGAGCGAACTCCACACGTGTGACATCTACGGTTACAACGTCCATTGGTAAGGTGATATCTGCAAATATTGTACGCCGAAGATTACATATGAGTGGACTGTACGCCCGGGTACCTCGATTTTGTGTTCCTCTATCCGTCCAATCAAAAGAGGCACGATTAAAATGGTGCCAGGAACATGTCAATTGGACTGTGTCTGACTGGGGCAATGTCATGTTTACTGATGAGTCAAGATTTGCTCTGCAGCCAGATGGCAAGCGTATAAGGATATGGCGTGAACAAGGAACACGCGATCAGCCCCAAAACATCACCGAACATCACGCATTCCGAGGCGGAAGCATTATGGTGTGGGCAGGGATTTCATTAGGATACCGCACCAACCTGCACATCTTTAAACTGGGATCTGTGATGGCTGTCTGGTATCGAGATGAAGTCTTAGAACCCATTGTGAGATTGTATGCTACAGCAGTTGGCCCTACTTTTGTTTTAATGGACGATGACGCATGTCCACATAGAGCTGGCATCGTTGATGACTACTTGGAGAGTGAAGGGTTTGTTCATATGGCGTGGTCAGCATATTTGCCCGACCTTAATCCCATTGAAAATCATTGGGATGCTCTCGGCCGTGCTGTATGTTTACGTTTCCCACCTCCAGCCACTCTTACTGAACTGGAAACTACTCTACAAGAAGAATGGCGATTGCTTGATTTTGCGGTGGTTGACCACGTAATTAAAAACATGGTTACAAGGTGTAAACTTTGTATACAGATGAGGGGGGATCCTATATCCTATTAATGTCTTTTTTTCATTTTATGCTGTTTATTTTCACTTCATACATAATTCTGTTTAAGTCTCCAGTTTGTCATTAACTGATAACTTATAAAAATTTAATGTTGTTTTCATTTCTGTATATAATTATTGATTTTGTTTTATGCATAAATATATATGCTACTTTCCTGCCGAATTTTGTGTCAATCAAAGCAGTATTTGTCGAATTTTTGCATTTTACATCTTCGTGCTTAACTTTTGGAAGTGAGTGTATATATACTATTTTGAACAAAAGACCATGTTACAAATAAAAAGAGACAATTTTGATTTGGTATCGATATCAAAAGGCAAACGCCCTCCTTCCCCTAGAAATATCTTACGATTTCATGTTGCAGGCCCCTTTCCTAAAGATATCTTTTGATATCATATGCCAGACCCCCCCCCCCCTTAAATGATTACGTTATGCACAGCCCTTTGCTTCGTAAAAGGCATCTGAAATAAGAAGGATATTTGAATCCGTATTTAGTAAAGTCGTGGCGTAATCGTTAAAGGCACTGGCCTGGGAGAGGACGGTTCCCGGATTCGATTTGAATTGAGATAAGTGTTGTTGATTTAGTGTTGTTTGAATTAAATTGTGATTTTTCTGAATTTAATGTAAACATGTCTTTGAAAAGCGTCAAGTTCCTAAATATGTAAGTAAAATTTTTAAATACAGATATATAAAAAAAAATGTGATAAAAACGGAATTTTTCTAAAATTTACAAATAATAAATAAATAAATAAATAAATAAAATAAAATAATAATAATAATAATAATAATAATATTTCCGTTAAAATAAGAAAACAGTACTGGCTTTTCGATCGCAGTACAATTTCCACATTTTAATAGTTTTTTTTTTTTTTTTTTACTGTGTAATAATTCGTAAATTTAAACTGTGTAACTCATAAAAGCTTCGATAAATCTACATAAGGATGGTCTACTCCTTTTGAATATATGTTTAAGACACAATTAAAATAAAACATAATTTTGAAATGATTGAATTGTTATTATTATTTACAGGGTTAGGGTACCTTTTAATACAATTCTATAAAAAAACCTTTCAATTTAATATATATATATATATATATATATATATATATATATACAGGGTGTCCCTAAACTCGTGGTATATACGCTAGGGGGTGATAGAACACATCAAGACGAGTAATAGTAAATAGGAAACCAAGGGTCCCAAACGTTTTCCAAAGGAGATAGCCGCCATTAAAGTTTGGAGTCCAAAATTTCAAATACACATAAAAAACGGAAAAATTCGTCGATTGATTTGCGGTTTTCACTAAAACTATTCTTTATGTTGGTATTTTCTTGAAAATAAATTATAAAGATAAATTTAAGACCGTGATTTTTTGCATCTCATTAAATGGTTTTTAAATTTTGAGCTCAAAATCTGAATAGTTGGGAGTGATTAAGTAGCACAAACTTAACTGTGTTCAGAGGGTTTAAATTTCAAATGATTATAAAAAACGGAAAAATTCGTCGATTGATTTGCGGTTTTCACTAAAACTATTCTTTATGTCGGTATTTTATTGAAAATGAATTATAAAAATAAATTTCAAAAGATGCCGATAGAGGGCGCTTTATACTTTGGAGTAACGAACAACTATTTTTAACCTTATTTTTTGCATCTCATTAAATGGTTTCGTAAGTTTAGACTTAAACTTAAACTTTGAGCTCAAAATCTGAATAGTTGGGAGTGATTAAGTAGCACAAACTGAACTGTGTTCAGAGGGTTTAAATTTCAAACGATTATAAAAAACGGAAAAATTAGTCGATTTGTTTGCGGTTTTTGCTAAAACTACTCTTTAAATCAGTGTTTTCTTGAAAATAAATTTTAAAGATAAATTTCACAAAATACCGATAGAGGGCGCCTTAGACATTGGAGTAGCGTACAACTATTTTTAACAGTTATTTTTTAAAATCTCATTAAATTCAAAAGATGCATAGATTTAAATTTTGAGATCAAATTCTGAATCGATGCGAGTGTTTAAGTAGCGCAAAAGTGAACTGTGTTCTGGGGGGGGGGGTTAAATTTCTATTCCTGAACATACTTCAGTTTGCGCTTCTTAACCCTTCCCAACGATTCCGAATTTGAGTTCAAAATTTAAGTTTAAATATCTAAGATTTCGAAAACATTTAATAAGTTTTGGAAAGCATTTTATTAGATACAAAAAATAACGGTTAAAGTTAGTTGTTGGGTACTCTGAAGTTTAAGGCGCCCTCTATCGGAATTTTTTGAAACTGATCTTTAAAATTTATTTTCAAGAAGATACTGATTTAAAGAATAGTTTTATTTTAAACCGCAAACGAATCGACCAATTTTTCCGTTTTTTATGATCATTTGAAATTTGAACCCTCTGAACACAGTTCAGTTTGTGCTACTTAACGACTCCCTACTATTCAGATTTTGAGCTCAAAATTTAAGTTTAAGTCTAAGTTTACGAAAACATTTAATCAGATACAAAAAATATCGTAAAAAATAGTTTTTCGTTACTCCAAAGTCTAAAGCGCCCTCTATCGACATTTTTTGAAATTTATCTTTATAATTCATTTTCAATAAAATACAGACATAAAGAATAGTTTTAGTGAAACCGCAAATCAATCGACCAATTTTTCCGTTTTTTATAATCATTTGAAATTTAAACCCTCTGAGCACAGTTAAGTTTGTGGTACTTAACCACTATCAACTATTCAGATTTTGAGCTCAAAATTTAAGTCTAAGCTTACGAAACCATTTAATGAGATGCAAAAAATCACGGTAAAAAATACTTTTTCATTATTTCAAAGTCTAAAGCGCCCTCTATCGGCATTTTTCGAAATTTATCTTTATAATTTATTTTCAAGAAAATACCAACATAAAGAATAGTTTTAGTGAAAACCGCAAATCAATCGACGAATTTTTCCGTTTTTTATGTGTATTTGAAATTTTGGACCCCAAACTTTAATGGCGGCTATCTCCTTTGGAAAACGTTTGGGACCCTTGGTTTCCTATTTACTATTACTCGTCTTGATGTGTTCCATCACCCCCTAGCATATATACCATGAGTTTAGGGACACTCTGTATATATATATATATCTATCTATCTATCTATATATATATATATATAAGTTTAAGAAGCTTTTGAATCATAAAGTTTATAATCGAAATCTACTTTTTAAAGCCAACCAAATACTTTAACTGAAAGTAGTAAATTATATGTAAAGCAAAAATGCCCTTATTAACAGGGATGCAGTTGTACAAATAACAGAGGATATACGCTCTAAGAAGAGGATACACGCTCAATGCAGAGAGTATACACTAGGGTGTGTATACTATACGCTTTCTTGATAAACAGAGTGTATACAGTGCTCCTTTAAAAAATCCAGAAGGTATACGGCGTATACCACCGTATACCCTCCACTACACCCTGCTTATTAACCAGAGACTCAGTAACGAAAATGGGTTGTATTTTATGTTTCGTAAAATAGTCTTGTCATAAGATTTTTTTTCTTTTACTTAGGGCACATAAAAAATTTAATGTAATAGAGTTGTTTATTTGTCTTCAAAATGAGCAATAATGACGTTTAAAGTAACTGTGAATGAAAAAAAGGGTTGCCACATAAACATTCTGCTGTGCCAAACCATTTTCTCTAAAATGCGCATTTGGCACGCAACAAATAAATATCAGTGTAATGAGGTAAGGAACAATCTCTGGAACTTCGTTCATTTATTCATTTTTCATTCAAAATGCGTTCGTATTACAACGATGTTTTTAAAGTATATGGCACTTCGAATACAGAAGAGTATGCGAAATCTTTTGTGTGTCCCTGTAAATATTATATGCTTTTTATTCTACAGGAATTAATTTCTAATAAACCTCAGCAATGTATATCAATTTCAATAAATGTGAAATAGTTAAACATAATTAAAACGCACCTCAAACAATGTTTCCCCTATACCATTATGTAATAGAATATTTTTGTGCGGCCTTGTAAATTAATAACAAATATTCTTTGCACCACAGATTATACAGAATGTATATTTCAGTATAAATTTTATAGATGTATATAAATTTTATTATGTTCGGAAGAGTGTAACATCATTAAAATGTACGTGGAACTATTTTTTCCATAGGCCGTAATGCAACGGAATATTTTTTATTGTCCTTGTCATTGAATTATACATCCGATTTTCATAAAATTTGAAATGACTCCACAAAATTATGTCATAATTACATATTTTAAATTTCAAACAATTCGATTGGATAATTTTTACGTTGTTATATCAGAAAGATGGACGGATTGAACGATAACTCTACGTTCTACATATTTAGATAATTACGAACGCAGCTAATGATAAGACAATTACAGTTCCTATTTTTGGTGTACACCTCATATTTGTAATGATTATTCTGCTCACTAAAAATCAAAGCTAACTGGAAAATAAATCACCCTTAAAACTCATTACTCAACTGAATGAAGATTTCATGTCTCATTTCGGCAAAAATTTTCAGGACGATCAACCTATTAGTATTAGAGTTCCGGTCGATTTTCCCAGAAGCCCGATCCGATGAGTTCGTTACGTTTATTTTGTTCAACAAAGAATAAAGTTAACTGGAAATAACTCCAAGGGTAGTCATTACCCAACAGAATGTCGATTGCATGTCTCATCTCGGCAAAAATTTCAATACAATCAGCCTTCTTCTGATAAGCATTACCTACTATAGATTTTTTGAAGAAGAAAAGTACAGGTAAACGACATTTTCCAAGCAAAACACTCCGAAACAAAACTAATTAAATAAAAGCAAGTGCCGTCAATTGATTTAAATGAAGAAGAAACAGGCCTTTTTCAAATATACGCAAGTAGATAACAAAATTATAAAATTATTTGAGTTCGTAACGTTGATTTTATTCAGCAAGTACAAAGTTAACTGGAAATAACTCCAAGGGTAGTCATTTAAAAGTTATTACTCAACAGAATGTCGATTGCATGTCTCATCTCGGTAAAAATTTCCAGACAATCAACCTCCTTCTTAAACGCATTGCCAACTGTAGATTTTTTTTATGAAAAAGAGTGAAAAAAGCAAAACATTTCGAAACAAAACTAAGTAAATAAAAGCAAGTGCAGTAAATTCATTCAAACGAAAAAGAAACAGGCCTTTTCTAAATATACGTAAGTAGATTACAAAATTATAAAATTATTTGAGTTCGTAACGCAGATTTTGTTCAGCCAAAAACAAAGTTAAGAGCCCACACGGAGTCACTGAAAAAGATCCGAATGATAATGTAAGTCAGTGGAAGCGTTATTCTCAAATATCTCGCTCAAATCGTAATACTTTTTACATGTTTTTTTTTTTTTTTTTTTTTTTTTTTTTTTTTTGCATAGGGTGGCTGAGAACTATCTACAATCGGGCTAATTTTTACATTTTTGATTTTGGTTATATATATATATATATATATTGATATTAGGATGGTTTCAATTTCAGAACCAGTTCCTTCTGGTTCCGAAAGTTAAAGTAATTTAAAAAATAAAATCTGAAACCAGAATCGAAAAAGTAAAAATTAGCTCGATTGTAGATCGTCCTCAGCTATCCTATGCAGAAAAAAAATATTAAAATTTGAGCGAGATATTTGAAAATAACGGCCCTAAAGACTTAACATTATCATCCGGGTTTTTTTTTTTTTTTTTTTTTTTTTTTTTCTTTTAATGACTCGAGTGGGGCATCGTAACTGGAAATAACTCCAAGGGTAGTCACTTAAAAGTCATTACTCAACAGAATGTCGATTATCTCATCTCAGCAAAGATTTCAAAACAACCAACCTCCTTCTGACAAGCATTACCTACTGTAGATTTTTTGACGAAGAAAAGTACGGGTAAACGACATTTTCATTCCGAAAACATTCCGAAACGAAAGTAAGTAAATAAAAGTGAATGCCGTCACTTAATTTAGTGTAAGCGAAACAGGCCTTTTTCAAATATACGCAAGTAGATAACAAAATTATAAAATTATTTGTGTTCATAACGTAGATTTTGTTCAGCAAAGTACAAAGTTTGCTGGAAATAAATCCAAGGGTTAGTCATTTAAAAGTCATTATTCAACAGAATGTCGATTGCATGTCTCATCTCGATAAAAATTTCCAGACAGTCAACCTGCTTCTTAAACGCATTGCCTACGGTAGATTTTTTTGATGAAGAGTGCGAAAAAAATACATTTTCAAAGCAAAACATTTCGAAACAAAACTAAGTAAATAAAAGCAAGTGCAAGCAATTAATTTAAATGAAAAAGAAGTATAATTCAAATGTATTTGAGTATAGGTTACAAAATGATAAAATAATCTGAAATCGTAATGTTGATTTTGTTCAGCAAAAAACAAAAAAAAATTGACGAACAAAGTTAACTGGAAATAACTCCAAGGGTAGTCACTTAAAAGTCATTACTCAACAGAATGTCGATTGCATGTCTCATCTCAGCAAAAATTTCAAGACAATCAACCTTCCTCTTATAAGCATTACCTGCTGTAGATCTTTTGATGAAGAGGAGTGCAGAAAAACGACATTTTCCAAGCAAAACATTCCGAAACAAAAGTAAGTAAATAAAAGCGAGTGCCGTCACTTAATTTGAGTAAAAGCGAAACAGGTGAGGGAAAAAAACGAGCCGAGTGCCAAGAAATTTGTTCGGAGCTGGTAGACGAGTCGGCAGGTTCTCGGATGACCTTCACAGACCTTCGCAGGTGTAACTGGAAGAGAAATAAAAAGCAATGAGACTACACACATTTTCAACGCGCTTACTTTCTCTCTCTCTCTTTTTTTTCTCTTCGCCGCCTTGTGCTCTTCAACTCAAAAAACGCGTAAGATCGAGTGGTTACGAACGACAAACTGATCACTTAAGGCTCCTGTCAGGGCCTGACTTGCAAGCTTTTATGCCCAGGGCACTTTAAAATTTTTGTGCCCCATTCGATTGGTTGATTTACTGATTCTAGTAAAAAAAATTAAGTTTTCCGGAAAATTGAAAAAAGTTTACAGGGATATATCTAAAAAAAAATTCCCATTATTTATTGAAATGTGCTTTTAACCACATATTGAGATATATTTTTGTCATTTCATTGCATTAGTATCTCAAATATTGCAAATTTTTCCCAGTTATGATTCTTTAAAGGAAATTAAAATGAAATTTTGTGCCCCTTAGAAATTTCGTACTCAGGGCATGGGCCCTGAGGGGTACACGACATTTCGGCCCCGCCGTTTCGGTCCCGAGACATTTCGGTCCCGAGACATTTCGGTCTCGAGACATTTCGGTCTCGAGACAATTCGGTCCCGAGACAATTCGGTCCCGAGACAATTCGGTCCCAAGACATTTCGGTCCGGAGACAATTCAGTCCCCAGCAACTTTGGTCCTTTGCCATTTCGGTCCTTAGTCATTTCAGTCTCTTGTTATTTCTTTGCTCGCTATCTTATAAGTCGGATTCTAATTGTTGTGGGCCTGCCAAATGTTATAAGTTCAACATTATTCGGGCCTTTTTTAAATATTTTTAATTCCCCCCCCCCCTTCAAGTTTTATAAAAAGTTGAATATAAGAGTCCGATAAATTTATACTTTTATAACTCAAGACAATGAAATCACAGCGAGCTGAAAATTATGTTTGGTTAAACAATGTGATATAAATTTAGGGGATATTGTCGTTTGCTTTTAGTAGTATTACTATTAATCAGAATAAATATTTTAAATTTTATTATTAATTATTAGTATCAGTATTTTATGTAAACGTCTATAAGCTATATAAACTAAAAAGTATTTTATATAAACTGCCATAAATATTTTTTTTTTCTTGGCTGTTTACGTAAATTTTTTAGAGAGAATTGTGATATTTAAATTGGCATTAATTAAATAATAAAAAACTGTGTTTATTTTTTCCCCTTCCAATTAGTTTGATAATAAATGTCTTTGATAATTCAATTAGTTATAAATTATAATCTATACATATTTCCTCAAATCACCCATCTACACCCTCTCCTTTGATAATTCAGAAATGGGATAGATTTATTGAAGATTTTTTTATCATTATTATTATTTTTGTAATACAAAGTTGCATCGTATACATTTTTTTTTTTTTACTTTCCATTATTAACATTGCGAAAGCAATAGTTATTTCGTAACTGGGAATGCTATGAAAAAAAAATTGTTTTTAGAAATTTGCCTCCACCACTTAAAAAAAAAAATAATAATAATAATAATAATAATAATAGTGTTTATTGATTGCATTTTTTAAGAGTTTTTTCAGGCCATGAAGACAATTTTTGTGAGTTAATTTTATTGAAACTGGGCCTATTTCATTCTAATAAGATGATTATTTTTTATTTTTATTTACATAAAATTTATATAATAATAATTTAAAATATAATATAAATATTATACATAAATAAAATGATATAAATATTATACATAAAAATAATAATATAAATATTATATATAAAATATAATGCATAATTTAATAAAATATATTAAAATGTACTATAATAATATTTTAAATAATTTTATTTTCAATTTTTAAGTGACAAAACTAAGCTTTTATTTATTTATTTATTTGTATTACCTTTTAGCTTCTACTTTCCCAGAAAAAATATAATAATTCTTATTTTAGTTTTATTTTTAACTATACTAATTGTTTTAAATTTCTGTAGTTTTAAATATACAATAAATAAACAAGTAAAAGGTAAATTTCAGTTTAGAACTACTAGGAAATATAATGATGTATTGAATATAAAATGGATTATATATTGAGTTTATTTTAAAATAAAATTCATTATGTAAATTAATCATGTTATTAACAATAAATATATTTAATAAAATATTAATTTGGTTTTTATGTTAAAATTACTAACTGTTTTGAGAATTAGGATTACCAATTATTATTAGAATTACCAATTATGATTAGGATTGCCAAACAAAATTTGTGTGAATTATAATATTTTGGATATGAGTTAAACGTGTGTGCGGTTTTCGGGCACTTATAATCGCATTATACACTGTAAAAAATAACGGACGATTTAACGGAAGTATTACTGGTAATCTAGAAGCCAGTACTATTTATTGTTTTTTAACGAAAAAAGTTCCGTAAATTCAGGGAAAAAGTAAAAAAAAAAAAAAAAACGGAATATTCACGGAAATTTTTCTGTTAAAAAACATTAAATAGTACTGGCGTCTAGATTACCAGTAATACTTCCGTTAAATCGTCCGTTTTTTTTACAGTGTACTAAAATTTTATGGCCTTCAGTTTAAAAACTCTGCAATGTTCCCTTTAAAATTATTCTTATCTCACAAAATTTCAGTTTGCAGGAGAAGGGACCGAAATGTCTTGGGACCGAAATGGCTAGGGACCGAAATGTCTTGGGACCGAAACGGCTAGGGACCGAAATGGCTAGGGACCGAAATGTCTCGGGACCGAAATGGCGGGACCGAAGTGGCGGGACCGAAATGGCGGGACCGAAACGTCTTGCTTCCGGCCCTGAGTGCCCGTGCGATAGTCAGACCCTGGCTCCTATCTCTGCAAGCGAAAACACTCACGAACTAATGCTAATCCTATGGGGAGGTATTTTTCTAATATCTCGCTTGCATTTCGACTTTTTTAAATAATTTTTTCAACCCCGGATACTTAAGGGCCATCTCTACATCGCTTCTTAAACTCAAAAAGTTCGAGTACTAACGACAAAGTGATCACTTGAGGTTCCTGTCGCTGCAATCAAAAATACTCATAGGGAGGTATTTTTCTAATATCTCGTTTGCATTTTTACTTTTTGAATATTTTTTTCCTACACTAGATAGTTGAGGTCCATCTTCACATCGCTTCTTTTTTACTTTTTCGAATTTGGTTGCAGATATTTTTTAGAATGACACTTTCATTTTCAGAACCAGTTTCGAAAGCGAAACTATAAAAAAATATCAGCAACCAAAATCGAAAAAGTAAAAAAAAGAACGATGTAGAGACGAACCTAAACTATCCGATGCTAATTAATTAATTAATTAAAAATATCGAAATGCAAATGAGATATTACAAAACAACGTCCAAATGAGACGAGTTACGAAGTCGTGTAACTGTCATCAACAGTTCCGGGCTGACCACATCGCTTTTTATATGCCAGGCGGCTATTTTAATACTATTTTGATAAATCGCTAAATATTGTTCCATTGCCATCATTTCATCTACATTATAATAATGCAAGGCAAGTCATGTGATTGTCATAAAAATTACTTTTTTATATGCCAGTATAACAGGCCATTTTTAATATATATATATTTTTTTATATAAAACTTGATAAAAGTCACCATGATCACAAAGAATTCTTGGTACTTTTCTGTTAGCCGGGTAAAAAATTTGCCAATTTTTTTTTAAATCACCAGTTAACATTTTTTTTTCACATGGTAAATTAAAATAATTCTTTGATATTGAAATTAAATGTCGTGGTTCATGGCAGAGGTGCAAGCCAGAGTGCAGTCTTTCACCACTAAAATTTACTCATTATTTTCCGTCTAATATTTCGTCTAAATTTCCTCTAAGAATGCTGATAAAATTTAAGCGAAGAAAACTGAAAATTTTTAGTGGTGAAAAACTGCTCACTGGCGCCTATATTTTTGCATCCTTGGTTTAGGGTATAATTTATTATTTTTCTTTTTTTAAGGAATAAATAAATGTCGTGGATTTTAAATGTTTCAGTTTTAAATGAAAGTTACGCAGTTTTAATAAAATGAATGAATGAAAGGATTAGATTTGGTACTACTTGATTATCCTGTTGACCAAGAAACTATCACCTAACTATAAGATTAAATGCCCCCAATGAATGATCGTAAATGTCGCATTCACTTGCACTTGACACTAAAACGATAATTGTTACGTCATCAAGTAACTTTTAGTTCTACTTTGAGTTCGTAATTTTATTAATGTTTCACTAATTTATCCGTTTTTCAGTTATTTAAAATAAATATATATTGATTTGTATAATTTGGCGAAACTGGTCGACGGTATTATCAAATAGTATCTTGTGTTTTTAATTAAATTAATGAACGGCGAAAAAATGCGGCGGGAACAACATTTGGCGATTCATCCCCTGCGTCTGGATAACATAAATATCCCGAACTCTTGATTTCTCTATCGAAAACTCCCGCTTTGGCGGAGGATTGAACAAATAAACTAAATTATCGATAAAAGTAGCATTATAAAGATATTAGTATTACATTTAAAGGCGACCAATTTAAAATTAAAGTTAAAATATTAGTAACTCTAGATTTATTGTAGAAGCTTCAGATGAAGGGATATTTTGGGATAGAAATAAGAATTGTAAAAAATCATTAAATTCCATCATTTTGAAGATGCCTTGCTCGAAAAATCGAACAATCAAAGCAGTTTTCTTGAATTAAGGTGTCCCCCCCCCCCCCAGTAATGACGCCTTAAAAATTCTTTCTTGTTCAAATCATTATTACAAAAGTCCAAATCCTTATCATATTTATTTTCCCTTTTAAAAGTATAGCAGAGATACATTTAAAAATTACTGTTTACAAAATTCACAAAAATTATGCTTTACATTATTAATATTTTTTCTTTTCTACATGGGCCATTTTCACCATTCGCTTACATTTCATGGTAATGGACTTGACAAGTAACGGATGTGACATTTCAAATAAAACTAAAAAACTATTAAAATGAACTAGATTGTATATTTTAATTTGCATACCTTCTAAAACTATTTAGCAAACTTACTCAGCAGCTTACATTTCATCGATTACGTTTCATGGTAACGGATTTGACATTTCAAATAAAATAATTAGATATGAACTAGCTTGTATAATTTCTAACTTAGATAACAATAAACATACCTTCTGAAACTATTTAGTAAACAATATTTAATTACAAAAGTGCAAAAATCATTATTTTAATATTAAAATTTACGGTAACAGACTTGAAAGTGAAAAAAATACCAACCTTCATAAAAGCTTATTCTTGCCACTATTACATTGCTTCACAATTGAAGAGTAAAAAATAGCAAGTAGTAGTAGCGTGAATAATTTGACTATATCACCGAATATTTGCTGCTAACTTTAGGCAGATTCGAAACCTATTTTGAGTAAAATAATCACAAGGTAACGGACTTGACAAAAGTAAGGGACAAAAGATATCTGTTAATGTCTTAAAGAAAATATCTTTTGTAATATTTTTTTTCTTTGATATAGAACACTAACAATTCATATTTAACACAAGAACCGCGGGAAAATTCATTCAAGCTTTATACAAATATTTCTCACCGGAATTTTCCTTTAAAATTGTTTAAGTTGTTTATAGAAACTATTTTACTCAACTTATATTTAGTTTATTTTATAAAGACTTTTCTGGTTCGAATCAACATCTCTGCATATGATACGGGTCAAAATGACCAGTCACCGCGGTTCTAGTGTTAAAATAATTAAACCTTTTTATTTAAAAAAGTCAGCTCAAATTAAAAAAATATATATACAGTTAAAAACATAAAACTTGGAATGGGACCGGCATTTTTGCTTAGAATCAGAATTTTAAATATTTATCTATCAAAAATTCTTATTAATTTTTTTTAAATTTTGCATATTAGAAATGTTCAATATAATCTTTTTTATCTAATGCATAGCTCAAATCAAACTTTAAATCTTAATTTATGTTTGAATTTTTCTCTTTTTACTTTGGGACAGCATATGTAAGTGAAATTTGAAAATGGCCCACATCCTATAATTTCAGTAACTGACAACAACCCGATTAAAAAAAATAAAATAAAATAAATGACACAAAGCGAACCAGCGTCCGGCACTTTACTTGTAACTTTTTTTCAAAATTATTTTATGTTTCAAAGAATTTTTGCTTTAAAATAAATTAATCTTTATTATAAAAATAAAATACTTAAACCATATTATATGTAAGACTAACAGCTATCGCCCGTTTCGATCGTCGGTTTTTCTGAAAGAATCTTGAATGAAACAAAATATAGCTAAAGCAGGTGAAATTGATACAAAAGCAACAGTTCTTGATATCTAATCAAATATCCTTAATTGTCAAATTCGTATAACCTTACATTATCAAGTTCAAAGTAGATGTTTTCCCCTCCCCCGCTGCCCAATAGAATAAATTTCTAAAATCGGTGAGACACGTTTTTAATCATATTTTTAGTCGATACTTTTTTCTAAAATTTCAGGCTTCTATCTTTCTAAGATATTGCTGAAATATGATAAATGTTTTAAAATGCTCAACATCTTTCCTTTAACATCTTAAGGCGCACCACTAGGCACAGAAAAGGACCAGGATGATAATGTAAAGTTTATGGGAGCGTTCTTTTCAAATATCTTACTCAAATTTTAATATTTTTACATGTTTTTTTTTTTTTTTTTTTTTTTTTTTTTTTTTTTTTTTGCGTGGGATAGCTGAGGACGATCTACAACCGACCTAGTTTTTACTTTTTCGATTTTGCTCATATATATTTTTTATATTATGATAGTTTCAATTTCAGAACCGGTTTAAACATGTTTTGTAATATAAAGTAATTTTTTTTAAACAAATCTGAAACCAAAATCAAAAAGTAAAAACTAGGCCGGTTGTGGATCGTCCTCAGCTATCCCACGCTAAAAGAAAAAAAAAAAAAAAAAAACATGTAAAAATATTAAAATTTGAGTAAGATATTTGAAAAGAACGTCCCCATAGACTTAACATTATCATCCGGGTCTTTTTCTGTGCCTTAAGTTGCAGAATTTCTAAAATCGCCGTGTTTAATGATACTTCGAGCAGATTAATTTTCTGGAATTTAAAGCTCTTATCTAAAACAACTGCTGAGATATGCCAAGTGTTCTAAAATGTTTGACCCCTTTTTACCCCTTAGAAGTAGGAATTTCTAAAAGTGCTGAAATGCATGTTTAATCTTTTTTTTTTTTTTTTTTGAAGATTTATTTTCTGGAATTTCATGCTCCCCCTAAAACAGTTGATCAAATATGGACAAATGTTATAAAATTACTGAAGCCCTAAACCCCCTAGGTGGAGAATTTCTAAAATCACTAAAACACATGTTTAATCATTTTTTAACACATTTATTTTATGGAACTACAGATTCCTGTGTAAACAGATGCTCAAATATGGCCACATGCTCTAAAATTTCCGATCCTCTCTGAAATACTCATACAAACTGAAGTACTTATTGTACTACATATAGTTATATATCTATTTTATCGGGGCGATACTAAATTCCGAAAAAGCAAAATTTCTCTCCTTTTTTATTTATTTATTTTTATTTATTTATTTTGTGGAAAAGTAGAGTCAACCGACCTTATATATATATATATATATATATATATATATATATATACCAATCTTATTCCTCATTCTTGAAAGAATCAAAGGCCAACCCGAATCTTGAACAATTAAAGTCAAACCCGTGCCGCAATAAAAAAATAAATTCATATTAAATCCAACCTAATGAAGTACTCTTTTATCTTATAATCATGAGTGCTGTCATCTATGGTTTATGACTATGCATATAAAGCCATTCTTTTTGTAATATTGTAACCATAAATTTAAAATTATCTAAATAATAATATGTTTGTGCACATAAGTTTTCAAAAGATATTAGGCTTTATATTTTTATGCGTCAAACGAATTTCGAAAAGGAAAACGAAACAAACATTTTCTGATATCTTAAACAAGAAGTACAAAGATTTCAGGAGATATTTTTAGCATTTCCAGATGCATCAAGTTAATCTCTTGAAATTTTGTTTATACTATAACTAGTTTTTGGTGGACTTCCAAGAGAAATATTACTTTGGCATGTTTAATTATAGGTTGATTTAGCAATGTTTTGGAAAGTATTTTATTTAACTTTTCTTTTATTTGTTCAACACGTGAAGAAATGTTGAAGCCATTTTAAATAATTCAATGTTTTATTAGAGTAGTTCGAAAAATCTCAGAGTTTAAATGTCAATAAATTTTAACTTATCATCAAATACTAATGTAAAATTATTTTTAAAAATAGCCTTTCTAAGATAAATATTTGAATTCATTTTATTTATACAAACTTTTAGTACATCGAAATGAATTTATTTCGTCTGATGTTTCGTGAGAATTTTGATAATTTAATAGAAATATCGGAGATTAACTTATATAATGTATAATACAATTAAAGCTAACTTAGGCATATCAGAAGAATTATTTTTTAACTAACGGTGCAATTTAACAACATGTCACATTTAATATTTTTTCTCACTCTCTAGGAAACATAAATGCATAAATTTTTTAATACAGACAACTCAATATCTCTTCTATCTAAAATATATTTTTTTCTTATATTCTGTATTGAAATTTTATTTATTCATTTATTTATTTATTTTTGTGTTTGTGTTTAATTTAAATTTTAAAAAATTGTCTTTTGACTTGTATCCACTGCGCTTAAGACTGTAATACAACTATTGGTGTAAGAGCTCTCGTATACTTCATTTGTAAGCATTAATTTAATCTCTTATTTTAAATGGTAATTTTTCAATAAAAAATGATTTTTTTCAAAATTTTAAAATTTTAATTTCAATTTCAATTAAAAATAAATAAATAAATTGCTTAAAAAGACTTAAATGCTTGAAAATATATTAGTTTTAGAATATTATCAATATTTGGGCGTGTTCTTGAATCTTAGTTTTGCTACAGGTTTGTGTGCAATAGATACAAATTAAAAAAAAAAAAAAAAAAAAAAAAAAAAAAAAAAAATTACAAAATTTAACACAAAAAGTAAATAAAATTTCAATATACAATATTGTAAAAAATATTTTAAATAGAAGAGATATTAAGTTGTCTAAATAAAAATAAATAAATAAATAAAAATGCATATTTATGTCTTACAGGGACAGAAAAAAAATTAAATGTGACACGTTGCTAAATTGCACCGCCAGGTAAGAAGTAAGACACCTGAGACCCCATAAAAAATGAGGTAAAGTAATAGGGTAGTAAAATAAAGGCTAATAATAATTAACAATTATTAACAACAAGACAATAAATGAAGATGAATGGTAAGATAAAATAAAATAATAATGCAATTCTGAACATATTCCATTTCAATCTTTTAATCAATTTAAATCACTTATATGTTAGTTTTAAGTTCAACATAACATGAAAATCTGTCTTTACATCGCCAAATTTCAGTTTTAATTAAAAAGAAAATAAAAGTCAGGTGTGGCAATTTTAAAACTTTCTTTTATCTTATGCATCTTATTACTTCCTGAAAACTGTAGCATAGCAGCGCCACCAGTTAGGTAGTTTAAACCAAAATCTAGTCCACTCGTGTTAACTTACAGCTGAATCTGAAGTTTGATGAGAATCCGTGCATTATTTTTTAAGATAAAACAATTGAAAAAAAAAAGAAAATGCATAACAGCGCCACGTGTTAGGTGATGAATGCAAAAAACTAGTCATGATCAATTTTTATCAGGTACTAACTGAATCTGAAGTTTGATGAATATCCATGCATCAGTTCTTCAGATACATTTATTGCGAAATCGTGAAAAATGCAGCATAACAGCGCCATCTGTAAGACGATTTACACCAAAAAATAAACAACACTAATCTATAACAGGGAATAACTGAATCTGAAGTTTTAGAAAATTTCATACATTAGTTCTTGAGATACAGCTATTGCGATAATCACGAATAATGCGCCGTGGCAGGTCCACCTGTTGAGCGATTTGCACCAAAACATAATCAGCACTATGTTATATCAAGTACTAACTACATATAAAGTTTTTTAAAAATCCATGTACTATTTATTGAGATTTGGCTATTGTGAAAATTGAAAATAATATAGCATAGCATCTCCACCTGGTGATTTGCACCAAATCGTAATCAACATCATATTATACCAATTACAAACTAAATCTAAAGCTTTATAAAAATCCATGCGCTAGTTCTTGAGATATGGGTTTGGTGGAAATTGTGAATAATGCAGCATAGCAGCTACACCTGTTGAGCGATGTACACCAAAAACTAACCAGATCTAGTTTATATCAAGGTCTCTAAGAGAATTTAAAGTTTTTTTTAAATTCTGTGCATTAGTTATTGAGATAATGCGCCCACAAAATCTTTGTCACAGACAGACATTTTGCGAAAACATATTTTTGGGGTTCTCTGACCCTTAAAACGTGTAAATTCGTCGGATCCCAGATTTCGAAAATTTTCACGAATGCAATACTTTTTTCTTGTAAAGATAGAAGATAGTAAAAATTTCGCTTACTTCTTACGAAGAAGATATGTGTAGAAAATAATAAAATGATTTATTATTGTAAATTTTTAAATAATAATAAAAGTGGCTATTTTATTATGACTTTCTTTTAAAAGAGATAAAAGATATTTCGCAGGGTTTCGTATTGAATTTCGACTCTGAATAAACCAACCCGGCTGCAGAGCACGAAGTTAGATCCGTAGAAAGATTATGAAAATAAAAAGTGTTGTGTGTATGTGTGTTTTTTATTCACCTGACGTGAATCCCTTGATCTGCAACTTCACTCGTATTCATGTCATGTATTTAAAAAATAACTTGAAAAGCTGTACCTAGAGTTTATTTTCACTTTTAAGATTTCTTTTTTAAGTCATAAAATCTCTTTCTCTCTCATTCTCAGAGTAGTATTTTCTTTTGTCGTAAATAAACTTATCGTAGCAATGACCGCTGTTTAAACATTTGTGTCCGGATTTTTGATTCAAGAAAACACGGGTTTAGTTTCGATAGTCTTTGTGAGAAAATTAAATTTTCTAATTATTTTTTTTATCAACTTAATATGCATGTCTTAATTTTTCAAACACAAAGTCTATGGAAAGTATAGTCGAATTCTGTTAAAACGAGAAGTAAAAAAGTTATGAAAATCCTCGTATTAATCGTTACTCCTAATACCCAAAAGGTAATAAAAATCGTTAAGACACCCAAATAATTACACTAATTGCCACTATTAACCCTTAACTGACCAATGCAGCCATATTGGTGACACTGACACCTTTACCAAAAATATTCGCTAGGCGCATACACTGTAAAAAAAAAAAAAAAAAAAAAAAATTGTAAAGGTATTAAACATTTTCTAGGAAACTGGAATTCCAAGAACTTTTCATGTAACCATAACAGGAAAAATCCATGTAACCGATTCTAAAACTTGTGTTTTTGTTGTTACCGTTACAGGAAAAGTTCTTGGAATCCCAGTTTCCTAGATAAAGTATAGTACCTTTACAGATTTTTTTTACAGTGTATTTTTTTTTTATATATTTTTACTTGTACTTTGAAAATATATGGAAAAGAGTTTTTTACTAAAAAAATTACTATTAAAATATAGCGGTGCAAATGGAATACAAAAATAAAATCACGTATTTCAAGCTACGATCCGTTGAGAATTAATTTCTCTTCTAATAATTTCAATGATAAAATAAATTTATTACAGCAGTGATATTATATATTTTTTACAGTATTACAGTTTATGATGCATTTTTAAGACTTTTTCATGTAAACATTTTAAATGAAATTTTAAAATAGTTAAAACGTAATTAAGTTTTAATTAAATTCATCTATTAATTTTCATTAAAAACGTTAAAGCATGAAAGATATAAAATTCAAAATCTTAATCTATCGCTTTACCCAAGTTTCCACCTTATTCCTGTTCGCAAATCTAAAATTACTCACATGATTAAAAGAGAAGCATCATTTCAAAACTTTTTTATCAAATGAATTCCGAAATACTTTGCATGCTAGTGAGCTCTGCTCACTAGGAGCTGTGCTCAAACCCCGTTCAGATGTCCCAGATTTTAAAAATTCTCTAATTTCATCAGCTGTACACTGTAAAAAAAATCTGTAAAGGTACTATACATTTTCTAGGAAACTGGGATTTCAAGAACTTTTCATGTAACGGTAACAGGAAAAATCCATGTAACCGATTCTGAAACTTGAATTTTTGCTGTTACCGTTACAGGAAAAGTTCTTGGAATCCCAGTTTCCTAGAAAACGTTTAGTACCTTTACAGATTTTTTTTTACAGTGTAGAAGATTGAGTTATAATTTAAGAAAATAAAAAAACATTGGCAATCTTTCTTTAAACAGGTTTCCGTTCATTTAACATTTGTTAGATATTTTTAAAGCCAAATCAGCCGCTGTTAGGGAATACAACGTCTGTTTTCATCTTTGATTTAAAAAAAAAAAAAAAGAGTAAAAATTTAAAATAAGCTAATGCAAAATGAATTAAGTAAACAGAATCTTTGTCTCTCGGTATTCAAAACAATGCTATAAGAAAATTATTTTGAATACAACATTTGAAATGTATTGCTTTAAATATGACGTAATTTCACATTTAAAATGTGAATTCTTGTTAACGATGAAAAGTACCTAAAATTGAAACTTTCTTTTTAAAATCTTTTATTGATCTAAACTTAGCATACTAGAAATCACAAACTTATAAATTTATTATGTGAATTTTTGTTAACGATTTAAAAACAGCTTTTTAAATATTTACTTAAGATTCATTAAATAATTAACTCAGAAATTTATAATGTGAATTCTTGTTGACGATTAAAAAGTACGTACAAATTTAAATTTCATTTAAAAAGTCTCATTAATCTGTACTCAACATTTAGGAAATAATTAACTTATGGACTTATAATGCCAATTTTTATTAATGATGCAAAAGTACTTACAAATTGAAATTTCTTTTTTAAAATATTTTATTAGCCTGAACGTAACCCTCTAGAAATTACAAAATTATACATTTATACTGTGAATTCTTGTTAACAATTTGAAAGTACCTACAAATTTAAATTTCATTTTAAAAAATCTTGTTCATTTGTCCTTAAGATTCATTAAATAATTAACTTGTGAATTTATAATGTCAATTTTTGTTAATGATGCAAAAGTACCTGTAAATTGAAATTTCATTTTTAAAATCTTTTATTAATTTGAATTTAATAACCTGGAAATATATAAACTTATGAATTTATAAATTTATAATGTGAATTTCTAATAACGATTTAAAAGTACACACAGATTAAAATTTCATTTAAAACATCTTTATAATCTATGCATAAGGTTCATTAAATAATTAACTTATGAATCCATAATGTCAATTCTTTTTAACGATACAAAAGAACCTGCAAATTGAAACTGATTTTTTTTAATATTTTTAATCTGAATTTAATAAACTGGAAATTACAAATTTATAAATTTATAATTGAATAATTAATAATGATTTAAAAGTACTTACAAATTTAAATATTCTTTAATATCTTTTTTTTAGTCTGTACTTAGATTCATTAAATAATTAACTTATGAATTTACAATGTAAATTCTTGTTAACGATGTAGAAGTAGGTATAAATTGAAATTTCATTTTTAAATCTTTTATCTATCTCAACATAACATTCTAAAAATTATAAACTTATAAATTTATAATGTCGATAATTTTTAACGATTTAAAAGTACCTAGAAATTTATATTTTATTTAAAAATATTTTTTAATCTGTACTTAAGACGCAATACTAGTCATATAAAAAGACCCGGATGATGATGCTAAGTCTATGGGAGCGTTCTTTTCAAATATCTCGCTCCAATTTTAATATTTTTACGCGAGTTTTTTTTCCATAGGTTAGCTGATGACGATCTACAACCAGCCTAGTTTTAACTTTTTCGATTTTGCTTATACATTTTTTATATTATGATAGTTTCAATTTCAGAACCGGTTTAAACCGATTTTGAAATTTAAAGTAATTTTTTTTTAAATCTGAAACAAAAATTGAAAAAGTAAAAACTAGGCCGGTTGTAGATCATCCTCAGCTATCCTATTCAAAAAAAAAAAAAAAAAAAAAAAAAAAATCATGTAAAAATATAAAAATTTGAGTGTGATATTTGAAAGGAACGCCTCCATAGACTTAACATTATCATTCGGATTTTTTTCTGTGACTGTTGTGAAGCCTTAAGATTCATTAACACTTTGAGTGCCACTGTGACTGACTCTGAACTTTCCGCATAGGCCGCGTCAGTCACTGGTAATTGACAGTTTTGTATTATATAAAACTAAAAAAATATATATAATATTTTAATTAATTATTAAGAAAGTAAAACCCTGTAATAAATAAAAGTTAAGTAAATTTTAAATATATTTTCTGTAATTTCTTAAAATAATATGTATATTCTTTTGTTTTATGTCAAATTTTAGACTGTCAGTCACCCGTGATTTAAGCGGTCTAAACGGAAAATTCAGTGTCAGCCACCGTTTTAAAAGTCTAATTTTATTCTGAATTTAATAAAATGGAAATTACAAACTTGTAAATTTATAATGTGTTTGTTAACGATTTAAAAGTACTTAAAGATTTATATTTTATTTAAAAATTCTTTCTACTCTATACTTATTATTTATTAAAAATTAAAAATTAATTTTTGAATTTATAATGACAATTCTTGTTAACAATATAAATGTACCTTCAAATTTCAATTACATGTTTTAAATCTTTTATTAATCTGAATTTGAAAAACTATAAATTTTAAACTTATAAATTTATAATGTGAGTTCTTAACGATTCAAATGTACTTTAAAATTTTAATTTCATTTAACAAATATTTTTAATCTGTTCTTAAGATTTATTAAATAATTATATTAATAATGTCTGTTCTCGGTAATGATTCAAAAGTACATGCGAAGTGAAATTTTATTTTTTGAATCTTTTATTTAACTGAGTTTAATATAAACTGGAAATTATAAACTTATATATTTAAGATTGAATACATAGAAATGATTTAAAACTACCTAAAAATTTAAACTGCATTTTAAAGGTATTATTAATCTGAATTTAAGATTCATTAAATAATTAATTTATGAATTTCTAATGTCAAATCTTGTTGACTATTAACAAGTGCCTTCAAGTTGAAATTTTTGAAATTTTGTTTTAAAAATCTTTTATTTATCTAAATTTAATAAACTGGGAATTACGAGTTTATAATTTCATAATTCGAATTCTTAATAATGATTTAAAAATACGTATAAATTTAAATTTCATTAAAAATTATTAATACTTACTTAAGATTCATTAAACAATTAACTTATAAATTTATAATGACAATTCTTGTTAACGATGCAAAAGTATCTGCAAATTGAAATTTTATTTAAAAAAAATCTTTTTAATCTTTACTTAAGATTTATTAAATAATTAGCTTAGGAATTACATTACGAATTTATAAATATATATTTATAAATAATTAGCTTACAATATGAATTTTTGTTAATGATGTAAAAGTACCTAAAATTTGAAATTTCGTTTTAAAAATATTTTATTAATCTAGAAATTATAATTTATTGTGTGGATATTTTTAACGATTTAAATATACCTAGAAATCTATGTTTCTTTTGAAAATTATTTTAATCTGTACTGAAGATTCATTAAATGATTAACTTCTGAGTCTGTAACATCAATTCTTGTCACGATACAAAAGTAATGTCCACATTAAAATTTCATTTTAAAAATAAGGTACCCTGGGGTAATAACGCCAGGCGGGGTAATAACGCCAAGTGCTAATATTATGCATATTTATGAAATAATCTGGTAAATGACACCCATGTGCTCTGCGCAGAAGGGTTTTGAGTCATATAAATTGCAAAAAACAGCTTCAAGTTAATTTGTTTCATTTTTAGGTCTTATTGTTTTTACAAGCAACTAAAATTAACGCTTGATCTAAAATTTGCGAGATACGTTTTGTGATGTGAAGACTATTTTTTTTTTATCCGTAAATACTTTGTTAATTACATAAATTTGTAGTACTTTTCATGGACTTTCAAAATGTTGTTGAAGATTTTGTATATCTTCTCGAGATAATTTGTAATTTAAAATGTACAGCGCAATAACTATAAAGGGGTAATAACGCCAATCTTTGGCATTAATACCCAGGTCGATTCTCTACAGTGGCCGAACTACATCCTAAATACTGATTCAAATAAACACAGTTAAAACTGTGCAATGTTTCTAATTATTCTATTTAAGCGGTCTTTTTTAAGCAAAAAGAAGCTTACGGTCTGATATTCTTTTGCCTCATCTTCCCCCACATACCACACCTTTATTTTTCTTACACTTTCACAAAAAATTGAACATTTTCAATAGCTTAGAATGCAATTTGTCAATTTCTAAGTTTGTAGAGTTTGTATTTTTAGAATTGGGCAATCTACATGCAATTATTCCATCTTATTTCATAGTTTTGTTTGCATGGCGTTATTGCCCATATAGGTGGGTAATAACGCCAAATAGCATTGGTCAAGAAGTCCCGCCATTACATTTTATGCACACATTTCTGTTAAATTATTTTTTTATATAGATAGTCAATGTGTTGTTGTATCAAATCCTATTTTTGTTTGAAAAATACAAACTAAAACTGAGCCGTGAAAATTGGTAGAACCTTAACTTGGCGTTATTACCCCAGGGTACCTTATATTATTAATCTGAATTCAATAAACAATAAATTATAAACTTATAAATTTATAAATTCTTAATAGCGGTTTAAATATTACAAATTTCATTTAAACAATTTTTTTATTTTGTACTTAATATTTTGGTAATAATTAACTTATGACTTTGTAACTTGAATTCTTTTTAATGATGTAAATCTACTAGAAATAAGAATTTCGATTATATTTAAAACATTTTGTATTGACCTGAATTTAGGGTACTGAAATCATAAACTCATTGACAAAGAGCTTATAAATTTATAAATTCCATTTTTGATACTTCGAATTTTAAAGTCTTTTCTGTTGTCTGTTGTTGCTCAGATGATGAAAACATTTGTCGAACCTGGGCCATATCAAAAGACATTCTTTGTTTCAGTCAGTGTTCTCGCTGACATTTGACAGACGTTAGAAATTTGACTAATCATAATTAAAAAACATTCGCCAAACGAAAAAAGTATTAGCAAAATAGATTCGACGTGTAGCACTAAAAATATTATCTTTAATCCTTTAATGTTCCCATTTTTTTTTCAATATGTACTAAAATAACCTGAGTTTTTATAGCTGCGACATTGATTGTTATTAATCTAATTCCAACTATCCGCTACAAATACAGTCAAACCTCGTTAACATGAACACGCTTAACGTGAATTACTTTTAACATGAATTGTTTTCACAGTCCCCTATAAAAACGAATACAAAGATTTGATACTGATAACATGAATTATTGTTAATATGAACAAAATTTTGATTCCCCTTGAGGTTCATGTTAACGAGGTTCGACTGTACATTAAAAATATGTATGTGTGCATATGTATGAAAAACGAAGAAGAAAAGAAAGAAAAAGCAAAAATTGAGTACTAGAAATTTGGCGAATCCAATCGCTTGTTTACTCGCCAAATGAAGAATTTAGTCTCAATTTGGCGCAAAGATGAGCGAAAGCGAGAACCCTCGTCTCAGTTATTTGTTACATAAAAGAATATGTTTAGAATAACAAATTAAATCACGAAAACACATAGAATCATTGATAATGTAAATGCGACAGTGTGAAGATGAAAACTGTCTTACGAGCGAAGTAAACAGTAAAGCAAAATAAAATATGGTAAGAAACGAGGTTAAAAGAGCGATTGTGCTTGTCGTAGCTCTCTATATTATCTCTGATAAAGAGTTCACCAAAATAGAGTACGGAAAAAAACACGGTAAATCATCCCAGTCTTATTAGCCTCCTTAATAGAAAGTAAAAGTTCGTTTTCCTTTAGGAAGATCTAGGAAGAAACTATCAGATATGTAAACTATGTTTCTGTGAGCTTCCTTTCAGTATCGCACATCGATTATCGTTTTAAGACCTTTTTTAATTACGTTCGTAATTATATAAATATGTAGAAAACTATAGTTGATGTCTGGTCCCTCCGTCTATCTGCGTGTTTGCCCGTATGTAACAACACAAAAACTATCCAACCGAATGATTTGAAATTTAATAGATCTGTAATCTTTGCTCAATTTTGTAGAGTCATTTCAAATTTTATTAAATTGAATTAAAACTTAAAAAGATATTAACAAAATTTTTCTTTATCCTATTAAATCCTATCTTACATAATTAGTTGAATTTTATCCCATGACAGGTAATGACACTAGATTGACATGAGGTGATGTCTTATTTAAGATTGAGTCCTTTTATTTCCGTATTGTTAAATTTAAAGCATGAAAGCGTAATAGATTCGGTATTTATGCATTTTTCCATACGAGTGAAACAATTATCACACCAAAATTTAAATATTCATAAAACTAGTTTTACTGCGAACGCACGTTTGACGTACAATTTATGAGTTGTATTACATTCATGTGGGTTTTTGTACGTAACGACATCATTTTGTAATACATTTTTAAGAGGTTTTTTGATGGACTAGAATTATAGAACTTACATCCACACGTGTGTTTCTGATGATAACACAGCATTTTTATGTGGTTAGAACTTTTTATAAATTAATCAATGTATTAATTTTACGGCATTTTCCCATTTGTCCGCTATAAGTGATTAACCGCCTAATATTCTCTGTATCCCGTACCATTTTATATGAGTTGAAGCAATAATGAAAAAACTTTTCTACCAAAAATTGAACCGACTTCAAATACTACTGCAAAGTGAAAAATAATTTTTTTTATATAATAGTAATAAGAAATTAAATTAAGAGCGTAGTATTTACCATGCGTATTATTATATTTATGTACATTAATTTGATTTTTTGGAGTCGGTCCCAGCCAAGCCAAGTTACATGTAATTTTCCAATAGACACACATCCAAGTATCTACGAGTTTTTTTACGATTTAATATTTAGTTTAAAAATTTAACTTTATCCATTTACGATTTGCAATGAATAATTCATTTTAATTTTAAACTTGGCTTGGCTGGCACCGACTCCAAAAAATCAAATTAATGTACATAAATATAATAATACGCATGGTAAATACTACGCTCTTAATTTAATTTCTTATTACTATTATATAAAAAAATTATTTTTCACTTTGCAGTAGTATTTGAAGTCGGTTCAATTTTTGGTAGAAAAGTTTATTTTTCTCTTTTTAGTGAAAAGTTAACGATTTTTTGAAGTCAGTTAATAAAAATTATAATACGGAAAAAATTATAGTAAATTACACACCCACTTCAGGAGTAGGGTTCGAACACACGCTCTCTTCCGAGAACCGGAGTTTAAATCTGGTGCCTTAGACCGCTCGCCCATCCATTCGGTGAACTTATTCAACAACCATGCTACTTTTAATTTGCGAGAAATCGCTAATTTTATTAGTTTTTGCCTAATTACTGAACCAATTTCAATGAAATGCAAATGGTACTAATTTGAGTGTAGCCTTTTTCATTTAACACAAAAACCAAATTAATCGGTTGGATAGCTTGGGAGTAATCAGTGAACATACATAAAAAAAGTACATACGTGTCGATTTGATAACCTTCTCTTCCTTTTTTGAAGTCAGTTAAAATTTATAAAACTGAAAATATTGTTGTACACACATTTGTCAGGAGTGGGGTTTGATCCCACGCTTTCTTTCAAGAAACAGAGTTTAAATCAGACGCTTTAGACCGCTCGGCCATACTGATTGCATTCCGTTCGGAGAACTTAATCAACTTCCATGCTACTTTTAATTTGCGCGAAATCACTAATTTTATTAGTTTTTGCCTAATTACTTAAAAAATACTTAACCAATTTCGATGAAATGGAAGTGGTACCTATTCGAATGTAGCCTCTTTCATTTAACACAAATACTTGTTTAATCGGTTACATAGTTTCGGTGTAATCGGTGAACATACATTAAAAAAAATAGATACGCGTCGAATTGATGATAACCTCCTTTCATTTTTTTAAAATCGGTTAAAAAAATTATTATACTGAAAAAACACCTATATTGCACACGTATGTCAGGAGCGGGCTTCGAACCCACGCTCTCTTTTTTGAGCCAGAGCTTAAATCAGGTGCCTTAGACAGCTCGGCTATCTTGACTTCAATCTATTCGGCGAACTTATTCAACGTCATGTTACTTTTCGCAAGTCTATTATTTTAGTACTCTTTCGCTGATAATGTATTGAGTTGATAAAAGATCACTGATACACTGTGCTAACGGCTAAATAAAAAATATTCTTAATTGTATAATTAGTAAAATTTAATAATTTGCAAAATCTATATGTAAAAATTATAATACGAAAAAAGGTTATTGTATACGTATATGTCAGGAGCGGGGTTCGAACCCACTCTCTCTTTTGAAAACCCGAGCTTAAATTAGGCGCTTTAGACCGCTCGGCCATCCTGACTGCACTCCCTTTCGCGAACTTATTCAACTTTTTTTATTAGCGAAAAATCACTAATTTTATTAGTTTTTGCCTAATTATTAAAAAGTACTAAACCAATTTTTATGAAATGAAAGTGGTACCAATTCGAGAGCAAGCTCTTTCATTTAACACCAAAACCAAATTAATCGGTTGGATAGTTTCGGAGTAATCGGTGAACATACACAAACAAAAAACCATACGTGTTGAATTGATAACCTCCTCTCCTTTTTGGAAGTCGGTTAATTAATTATTAACCACTATATGTTCGCAAAATAGGCTAAATTGCTATGAAACTACAACAACGAAACATTTAAAGGTCGAAAAAAGATTATAAATAAAATAGAGTAATATATATATATATATATATATATATATATATATATAATATGAAGAGTGAACATTAAAAAAATAGTCTTTTACTTATTAATAGTTCAATATTAATTTCTTTATGATTATTGACTATGATTATTTTAGCTCTATTTTTTAGGCCGGTAAATTAAAACTTAAAAATTTGAACCATGTTATGTTCCTTAAGTTAAGCCCCTAAGTTGCACTAAAATGTATTAACTTATTAATAAGACTTTTGTTGCTATATGTTAAATAAAAGAGTGCTTTATATACTTTATATACCATCCTTCACGTGCGTCGCATTCACGTTATACATTGGCGTTATTATATTTTACTTTTTTTGCATGTGTGCACTGAAAGAAAAATGAAGTACTCAAAAATGAGTAAATCGATGTACTGATATCGAATTGAGTATGTTTCGATAAAAAATGAACACATTGCTTTCAAAATTTTGAAACATCACGTGTTATCAAGTCCAAACAAACGATAATTTTGTACCCTGTAATAGTTTATTTAATTCATGGCGGCATAAAAGATGTTTATTAAAGTAAATATTAAATTATGCACAGCATTTTAAAATAATTTAAATGTGCTTGCAAATAATGCTTTTGTCATAAAAATAATCGATTTGGATATCTTGCTAATATTTTGCCAATTTTCGTAATAAATAATCAATTAAACGTTTATTGCTAATCATTCTGAGCAAGAAACAAATGCCAATATATTTTTAGTTTAATCTGTAAGTTTAGGGGGCAGTTCATAGCGATTTATATTTGAACACAACCATGGAATCAAAAATGAGTACATGTGTTTTTCAGTTTTGAGCAAATTTGGATCTGAACTATTTTGAGTATGTGAAGTACTTAAAATTGAGTAAATTTTACTCAATTTTGAGAACCAGTTTTCAGTGTATTAATTTCATTACTTTACATTACTTACAATGAAATAAATCACCCCATGGTTGCATAATATGTTTTAATATCGATTTTCTTTTTTACTCTGCAATTAATTTAATTTTTAAAAAATCCTGTTTATGAAAGTTAGGAGGGAGCATTTGTTCCCCTCAGGGAATTTGGTATTCCAGAATTTGACGGTCAACACAAGTCATATTAAAAAAAAAAAAAAAAAAAAAAAAAAAAATCATAAACTGCAAAGTAGCTAAAATATCTTCATATTCGATTTCAGTGAGAACATTATCAAGAAATAAACACTTTAAGCACAGAAATTAACGATTGCAGTAGATTCTAGATTAACCGGTATTGTATTATCTTTGACAATAAAAATCTCACAGTTTTAGATGCAATTTATTATAACAGATGTAAATTTTTCCATTTATTCATTTTTGGGTAAAAAAAAAGTCCGGGCCAGAATTCGAACCTGGAATGTATTGGCTGAAGTCGTCAATGCTCTTCCAACTGAGCCATTCCGGACACGAACACTGGAGGACTATTTCACCCCATTAACCTCAACGATCACTTTATTTGGTCTGATACTCTGGATCAGCTCAACAGAATAAATCGAAGGTCAATATATGAAACTGCAGAAAATCGCTGCATATGAAATTACATTAGATTAATTTTAAACACGATTATTCAAACGGTAAATTAATTGCAATAGATGTAAATTTTTCCTTTGGATGAAATAGTCATCCAGTGTTCGTGTCCCGGATGGCTCAGTTGGAAGAGCATTGACGGATTCAGCCAATACATATCTGGCTCGAATCCTGGCCCAGACTTTTTTCACCCAAAAAGGAAAAATGGAAAAATTTACGACTCTTATAAATAATTTACCGATTGAATAAACGCTTTAAATTTAATCTAATGTAATTTCGTATGCAGCGATTTTCTGCAGTTCCATATATTGACCTTCGATTAATTCTGTTGAGCTGATCCAGAGTATCAGACCAGATAAACTGATCGTTGAGGTTAATTGGGTAAAATAGTCCTCCAGTGTTCGTGTCCGGGATGGCTCCATTGGAAGAGCATTGGCGGCTTCAGCCAATACATCCCTGGTGCGAATCCTGGCCCGGATTTTTTTCACCCAAAAATGAATAAATGGAAAAATTTACATCTGTTATAATTAATTTACCGATTTAATAATCGTGTAAGGCAATTTATTATGTTGATGTTGCATAGAAAATAATAAAAGGCACTACGGTTAAGAAATCATGGAGGACAACTTTATAGGATTAAAAAAATAAAATTCCTACAGAAGATACAGTATGTAATATTGATTTACAGAGAAAAATCTGAGAAGATATCCGAAAGTTAAACTCTTCTGAAGAAGCAGCGGAACAATGGATTAATGAAGATTCGAAACTTCAATGTTGCGAAGTTTTAAGTAATGACGATATTGTGTTCCGGTGTTACTTGTGGTTCAGAAAAACAACGAGTTGCGAAGAATATCCAGAAATCTATATTACGCTAACGTATGCGGCACAACAATCACGATTATTTGTTAATTGTTTAATGGCAACATCTGAATAATAATACGCAAATCATTGGTTATTATGTAAAAGTTATTTAGAAGGATCTAGACCAAGGTAAATCTGATTTATTTACATTTTTCTCTTTTGCTACAATTACAGAGTTTTAAAATATTATTTTTAGTTTTCTGTTACGTAAAAAAAAAAAAAAAAAAAAAAAAAAAAAAAAAAATACAAGTCATGAATTTTAAATGTTTCAGTTTAAAATTAAAATTATGCATTATAAATGAAATGAGTGTGCCCGGTTAGTATAAAAATACCGAGTTTTTGAATTTTCTAGCAAAATTTTCTGATTTGGCACACAATTGAGCAGGTAAAATTAAATTATGAATAAACGTATTATGATGTAATGTTTAGTTAAATTTAAAGGAGACCAAACTGGTCGCCAAGGGCGGATAGTAATGAAGAAAATCTTATAACTCATCAAAAATTAAGTGACGATGACGCATTAGTACATAGTACCGCGGTACTTAATTACTTGGAGCAAGAACACGAAAACATGCCTGCTAGAAAAAAGATGATTAGACATTTGCGTAGTAAAATACGCAAATTTCTAAACATCTTTTTTAATAAATAACGTAAATGTAAAAGACGTAAAATACGTAAAAAGAGCACATAAAAAACGAATCTGTCATTTTATTCTTCACGAAACAGTGAGGTAAACTTCGTTTTTTATATTTTTTTTATATTGCCCTTTTATTATTATTATTATTATTTTCTCTGTGTTAATTAAATCATTAATGTTCTACTGTATAATAATTTGACATTTTCTATCATTTTCTCAAAATTTACACAAAATCGATTATTTGGAATATTCGCTTATTCGCGAGGAGGCATTTCCGGGCATTCCCAGTTAACCGAAAATCTACTCTATCAATAATATTTGTAAAACATGCAGAGCCCGATCAAGCTGAAGTTGGGCCCAGGGCCTGTTAAAAAGTTGGGCCCCCGCTACCTACCCATTTTCGGCGACACTTTCAGAAAAAGAAGGTTTATTTGATGAGTTGACAAAAGTTTTTTGGGTGAAAAGTGTTTAAAAATGCCTAACTTCTAAAAATTTTACTGAGTCATTCAGAATATTTAAATTTTACATTTAATATTTTATAAAACAATATTTTTGAAAAGTATTTGATTAAGGGAAAAAAATCAGCCACATAATATTTGGGCCCCTGAAATTGGTGGGCCCAGGGCCGAGGCCCTGGAGCCCCGTGCTTTAATCAGGCCCTGAAAACATGTGCAACTGAATAACTCTCAAACACATATAATATTTTGAGAGTACTTCGGCTAATTTCTAAAAGAAGTGTATTAATTACTTTTCAAATCATAATAAATCTTTGCCCATTTCAAATAAAAGTTTGCCCACCCTCATCCCCTTTCTCTGAAAGTTTTGAAATGGCATTCTTAAAGTAAAGTCAATTGAGAGAGATTTTAGATGTATTTTATTACCTAAATAAAAGGACTTAAATCCTTAATATAACAAATGTAAAATCTCTTTGAATCAGTTTGGACGAAAACAAAGCGATAAATATTTCGAGCTGTCAGAAATAAAGGAAAACATCCTTGGCGATTCATTCCGGTATAACCGTCAAGCCACTTTTGCACTGGTATGGTGATCCAAATTTAGTCAGCAAGGATTGAAAAACAACATCTCTTCAAAAAAAAGAAAGAAAAGAAAAGGATGGCGCCTGAAGCAAACAGCACGAAGCAGTTCTTTTATACAGTTTTTGGAATAAGTATAAAACGGTAAAATCTCTATTCGAATAACAAAAAAAAAAAAAAAAAAAAAAAAAGAAAAGAAAAGAAAAGAAAAGAGAAAAAGAAAGAAAGAAAAGAAAAGAGAAGGGGGAAAAGTGTTTCAAATTTGAAACATTACAAATATGTAATTTAAAAAAAAAAAAATTCATTTCCAGGTTATAGTTTCTGCTTTTAAGGCACTGATATTTAATCATTGTATCTTTATTGCACCTGTTAGGGTATTTTATTTATAACTTCTTGGCACAACAAAGTGATTTTTAAAACCGCGCTTTTTTAGCCTGCTACAGATAATAAATCGCCAAATACAAATGCATACAATTTACAATAGCAATGGAGTTAATTATGCGCCAAACTACGTTCGAAAAAATAGATTAACTAGCTGTGAAACTGCAACAAGAAAATATTTTAAACACAAAAAAGTCTAAAATAAATATGTAAAAATATTTATATATATAAAAAAACAGAATAAAACACTAGTTTTTAAGCATTGATGTTAATCTTTAAAATCTATCTAATTTTATGACTGCATGTAATTTAAAAAAGTTTTGGTTAAAATACTTTAATGTAGCAATGGTTCCGATTACTAAAAATTTATCTCTTTCATTTACTCTTGATAGAAAGGATGAGCGAGTGATTTTATTAAAATATTATAATTTTTTCTCGGTTTCTTTATTTAAGATATGGCAACAAGAAAGAAAATGCAGTCATATTTAAAAAAGCAGCTCATCATTCAGCTTCCGAATTTCCCTTGATAATGTTAAGTCTATGGGAGTTTGATGCATTCTAATATATAAAATATCGTCATGGCATATTAACTATTTTTATTTCTTTTTTCAGTATTATCTTCTTAAAGGATTCTCTTTTTAGGTGCATTCGTAATTATGTAAATACGTAGCACTTATAGTTGTCGTTCAGTCCGTCCGCATACAAAAACACAAAAACTACCCAACCGAATCGTTTGAAATTTAAAATATATAATTATTACATAATTTTGTCGCGCCATCTCAAATTTTATGAAAAACGGATGCGTAGATCAATTACAGGGACAATAAAAAGTATTCCATTACATTACGGTCAATAGGGAAAAAAGTTTCAAATGCATTTTAATCGTTTGAAATTTAAAATACATAATTATTACATAATTTTGTCGAGTCATTTCAAATTTTATGAAAATTGGATGCATAGTTCAATTACAGGCAAGTCCGTAGCTAACGGGGCTCTATGGGCGGCTCAGCCCTTCCCCCTAAAATATTTCGAGCCTCCCCCTCCCCTGGAAAAGATTTCAAGGTCACTAAATGAATTTCTTTTCCGAAAATCCAAATGAAATACTATTCAAAAACCTAATTTAGTTTTCAGACTTTTTCCTAGTTTTGCAGAGTTACTAAATTGTATCTAAAATAAGTGTTTCAACGCTCGCTCATCCTATTTGTATATACGAAGCTAACATGATGTTTAATTTTGCCCCAGTTATACACTCAAAATTTCCATCATCATATATTTTTCTTAGCATAAAATGCAATTTTTATAACAGTTTAATAAAAAACATAGTACCTACAATGCAAATATGTACTCACTTATCTTTCTGCGTTAGAGAGCGAGAAAATAAAATTATGAGCCCCCCCTACCTTCTCTTTAGCCCCCCCCCCCTATCGTTCATTTTTGGCTACAGCCCTGATTACAGTACACAATCAAAAGTATTCCGTTACATTACGGTCAATAGAAAAAATGTTTCAAATGCATTTTAATGGTGTTACACTCATTCGAACATAATAAAATTGATATGCATCTATAAAGTACATATTATAATATACATTTTGCATAATCTGTAGTGCAAAGAACGTTTGTTATTGATTTACAAGGCCACACAAAAGTATTCCATTACACAATGGTAAAGAGAGAACATTGTTTGGTGAGCACTTTAATTGTAATTAACTATTTACAATTTTTTTGAAATTGATATATGAGCGTGATTTTTTTAAAAACTTCGTTATCGTACGAACGCACCTCATTTGCTACGCTTTACGTGCAATTTCCAACTTGTTTTCTTTAGTTATGCAAATATTTCTTAAATATATGTTTACTTTAATATTTTATGTATTAAAGGGGGCGAGCTGTGGGTAAAATTCACAAAAAAAAAAAAAAAACTTCATATAAAATTAAGTATAGATTTTTTAAATATTTTGAAAATTAAGAGAAAAAGTGACATTTTTAAAAAGAAGTACAAAAAAAAAAAAAAAAAAAAAAAAAAAAAAAAAAAAAACTTATAAATATTAATTTCCTGAGGACATATTTTAAATATAAGAATGCATCGAATGCCTTATAGACATAACATTACCGAGGGGAATTCCCAAACTGAGTAACAAGCAGTCTTTACGGGTAATTGTTTTCCGTAGGTATAATGTATAAAAAAGTTCCGTTTTAAGGGTATATCCGTTTTTCAATATGTTGTTCAGTGATTTTGGATCAAAAAACAAATTAAAAACTTCTATTGAATTTTTTGTCGAGGTTGAAGCATAAATTGTCCGGGCTATCAAGTTTTTTTCTGTCACATGTGGATAAAATGTTACACAATAACTATACACAAATGGCGTATACCTACATAGTTAATTTTGTCGATTAGAAACATACCTCTGTTTCAAGATTTATTTTAAGACGCGAAAGTTAAAAGTGGTGTTCTGCCAAAAATTTTAACGTTCTAATTTGTAACTTTTTCATTATCAAAACTCTATTCACATGTCTCGAGCATTTAACGAGCCTTTTAAAAAATGATAGTGAACACATTTTTCAGATGACAGTCAGCATGTTTTGTTTCATGCAGTCATAAAAAAGTTGCATCTAATGTAACAAGGAGATAAACCCAAATTTCCAGGGTTACACAATATAGTTGAGAAGCATCACGTACAGTGAAAATTCCATTTAACGAAATCTCGTCGTAACACTTAAATACTTCGTTATGAAAAAAAATTCGTTAAATTGAAATAAACATAAAGTCATGAAATTTGTAATAAAATATGCATAAAATGGAAATATTGGAAATATGTATTTTGATTCGGGCAGCAATTTTTTTTAAATGCAATGCAGACATTAACCTCTTGGGGACGAGCGATACATATACGTGCTGCAAAAAGGCTTAAAAATCCTTTTCTACCCCACGCTGTAAAAAGTATCCGTTAATATACACAAAATTTTCCGTAAAGTTTTAGGGAATAGTTTCATTTTTCCGGAAAAACAGAAGAATTTCCGTATTTGACATTTTGGAATCACAAATCCCCTTAAATAACGGCAGTGTTCCGTCATTTTTGTCAATTTTCCGAAAAAAGTAGAGTGTAGTGTTGCCATGTACCAGGAAAATAAAAACATTATACCCAGATGATGTTTTTTAAACAATTTGCAAGAACATTTCTCTATTTCGTTCTGTTTTAATAATAAAAAGCTAACGTATTTTTAAAATATTAAGAAAATAATAATAATAATAATAATAAATATATAAAATTTTATTAATTCTTTTTAAGTTTGAAATAGCTGAAAGGGAATGTTGATTATGATTTTAAAATAATGTTTAATTTATTTATATCATATATATATATTTTTAAGTGCGTTGGATATTTTGAAAAAAGTGGGGGGAAATTCTACTTTTAATTTTAATATATATATATATTTTAATTTATTCAAATTAAGAAGTTAGCACATAAAATTAAAAATATATCAAAATATATTACCGAAATTATTATAATTTTGGCGATTACATAAGTTATAAAAAATCAATAACTGAAATTTATTTTTATAACCCATTGTAATTATCTTTATTGAGTTTACCTTAGATCGTCATAAAATAATTTGTTAAAATGCACGTTTTTTTTTTCTTTCTTTCAGTATGTTAGTATTTTTTTAAATAAATAAATAAATATCAATAATATTACAATAGAATTTTTAAACTTTTCGAAAAAAGAAGGAAACAAAACTCTTAATAAATTCTTTCATGCATGTAATATTTGAAAGACTAATTTTTATATACATATAAAGCTAAAATTAATAAGCTAAATATTCGAAATTGTGGTAAGAAAATCTGTAAAACATTTAGAATTATCCATTCAATAGAAAAATATCATCTCTTCAAAAATAAACCTGCGTTCAAATTATCTTTATGAAATGCATCCTAAATAACTAAGGATATTTGAAAGGGTGGTTTGAATAATCCTGGTGTAATGGCTTTACACTGCAAGCTACGACCGAAGAGGTCCCGAGTTCAAACCCCATGGAAGGTAAGTGACATTTCTTCACTGTTGTTTAAATTAAATGTATATAATGTGTACTTGATGTTAACTGTCTTTGAAAAGTAAAGAATAAAAATCACAAAGATGTTAATTGTTATTGTCCTAGAAAAATTCTTTTAACTTTTCAAACAAAAATTTTTACATAAGAAAATATTTAAAAAAAAATGGAAATATTTTGTGAAAAAACGAAATTACTTCTGGAATTTACTGATTTTTTTTCCATTAAAAAACGGAAGTAGTACTGGCGTCTAGATTACCAGTACTATTTCCGTTCTTTAACGGAATTTTTTTTTTTACAGCTCACCAGTAAAATTTTACTGTAAAATTTTGTAAAAGGCTCCCGTCGCGAAGGAGTTTATTAGAATAATGTCAAAAAAAAAAAAAAAAAAAAAAAAAAGAAAAAAAAAGAAAAGAAGAAGAAGAAGAAGAAGAAGTAAACAAAAACTATCAGTGTTGCGTACTTTTCCTCTTTGTTTTCAATATTCCAAATCTTTAACTTAAAGAAAAAATCTGTAATATTACTTTGTACATGTTACTGTAGCTGCTATCAGATTCACAAACTTTTCGAGCAATTTTTGGGCCAATGTTTGATTTCCTCAAATAAAGTGCTCAAATAAGTAATGAAATGCATTTATTAGAAGATAAGACTGGTAAAATATGCGAGTTTTAAGAGCCGTTTCCTTGGAAATTACTGACTGATTTTAGTGAAGTTTGAAATCCATATTCACTGGATTATGCTCAAGATTTATGGCAGACAGATTGTCTGCCTTAGTCTGCCTGTCTGTTTTTGAGACTTTAACTTCTGATTTAAAAAAAAAAAAAATGTCAAATTTTCAAAAACTTTGAATTTTTCAGGGTTTTTTTTTTTTTTTTTTTTTTTTTTTTAAACTAAAATTTAAATTTAATTATTCGAGTATTTTATGAGATAATGTGATTTTTACCTGGAAAGTACGATTTTTCAGGACGGACAAAAATCTTAGACATTTCTAGCTTGTGTGAAATTCTTGCACAATCTGACACATGGATTAAAATATATGCATAAACATTTGGATAAAATTTAGTTTCATATATTAAATGAGATAAGGTTTTAACTCTCATCGGTTCTACGTCCCTCCCAATTTGACTTCCGGTTCATCATCTCTTACGCGAATGTTTTTCGATTACTACCACTTTTTTTTTTATGTAACAATAAAGGCTATATTTGTACTTTGATAACATGTGCTGTGCATACTTTAAAATTTATTTTTTAAATATAGTGGTACGAATAGAATTTAAAAATCGGAATAAGTATAAAATACGAGTTGAATATTTCCTACTGAGCTGAAAATTGTCCAGGCCAGTAATGGAACCCAGATCTTTGGCTTATATGGCCAATGCTTTACCATTTAAGCTAACTGGGCGATAGCCGGCAGGGATTTTCCGCTCAGATAACCTTATTGGTCATAACATCTGTTTCTGTATTTAGACAGCTCGGCAGAATAAGTCGCAGGTAATGGAACTCCATATAACAATGGATACGTAGATAGTCTATTATTTTAGCACAATCAAACTGATTTGTAAATTCATCATATGAATTGAACATTTCCAACTGAGCGAAAAATTGCCCAGGCCGGGAATCGAACCCAGATCCTTGGCTTACAAGGCCAATGCAAGGCCGATTTCGCTCAGTTGGAAATATTCTATTCGTATGATTTCGCTCAGTTGGAAATATTCAATTAGTATGATTAATTTACCAATCCGTTTGATAGTACTAAAACCAACTACGGATGGATATATACGTATCCATCGTTATATGGAGTTCCATTATCTGCGGTCTATTCTGTTGAGCTGTCTAAATGACAGACCAGGTGTTATGACCAATAAGGTTATCTGAGCGAAATATCGCAGCCGGTTATCGCCCAATTAGTTTTAAAGATAAAGCATTGGCCTTGTAAGCCAATGATCTGAGTTCGATTCCCGGCCGGGGCAATTTTTCACTCAGTTGGAAATATTCAATTCGTATGATGAATTTACCAATCAGTTTGATTGTGCTAAAATAATAGTATAAGTATAAAATGCAAAATTAAGGTGAATGGGCGTGGCATCCGAATCGGCGTATTCTCTTGAATTTTTACGACTATTTCTAATGGTCAAAAAGAAAAGGGCATGTTAAAAGATTCAACAAGGTTTTAAAAACTTTTTAAGCGAATAAAACAAAAATCATTTTTTTCAAAAAATTGCACTCGTGAAGCTCTAAGAAGCCATTTTATAAAGGCCAATTAATAACCTAAGAAAACACCGAGAGATTGTTATTTACAATCAGCTTTTTTGATTACATTTATTTCAATAGTTTTGATTAATTCGATTACATGTATTAAATTTTTGCTTTATTTATATTTTATTATACATTTATTGATTGATAAATGTGTCAATTTCGATGCGGAATAAAACTGAAAACAAACGATATATATTAATCTAAATGCATTTTTTTTTTTTTTTCAATTGTTTGAACACGACAGAGATAGATTTGAACAAAAAAATACCGACAGACTTGAAAATAATTTTTAAAACATAGAAATGGATTAAACTGCAATACAGTTTTCAAATAAATTGCATTTAAAAGTACTTTTTTTTTTCGACGAAGTAAAAATCAAAAATTAGAAGAAAATTAAAGATTATTTGGAAATTTTTAAAAAATTGCAGTAAATTTTAGTAAAAATTTCATTTTATCTTTTGCTGTTGAAATTCACAATATGATATCGACGTTGCGTACAGACATGTTTGTTATTTATAATATAGATAGTTATTCATAAAATCATAATAATGCATGAAAAGGTTTTTTTTTTTAAGTTTAATTGAGTTTTTAATTATATCTCAATAGATTTAGAGCCTGAAAAATTAAATTAAAAAAATTACACACTTTTTTAAAAGTTTGATTAAGGTAATTTTATGTTTTGGCTTTGGTACTACAACAACATGCAAGAAATTTGATATGCTTCCTTATTCCAAAATAAAAACGTAATGTGAGAGTAAAATTTAATTACTAAGAGGACAAACATAAAATTGTATCCCATTTAATGAAACAATTAAAAAATCATGTTTGGCGTAAATAAAAGTTTTATATTGTTTGAATATATATATATATACCTTGTATTTCAGAAGTTTGGTGCGAAAGGAAAATGCTGTAAAAATATCTATGGATCGGAGAGACATGTGATTCGCAGATAAATATTTAGCGTAATACGGGATTTTTCATAACACCAAAGAAAAAAAAACTAGTTCAAAATCTCGATAATAAAGGGTGCTACTGTAGGCAATTCCATGGAATAATTCCATATTGCTCATATAGAGCAAAATTTTGATACAAAAATATACACATGCAAAATTATCTAATGCTTTGTAAGTGTGCTATATGAGCAATATAGAATTATGCCACGGAATTAGCTGCAGTAGCAACCTCTATTGTCGATATTTTGAACTAATTGTTCATTACGTGTTATACGAAATCCCGTAAACAAGCGGAAGATTTATCTGCAAACTGTATGTTTCCCCGATCCCGATACTTTTTTTTTATCTTATTTATTTACTAGCTGACCCGCCCGGCGTTGCCCGGTTCCGTATTAACAATATTAATCGAACTTGAAATTTGTATGATTTTATCATTAACTCGTTACATGCAGAAATGCATTATCTGAAATACTTAGTCACTGACTGTGTGAAAAATCGGTTTTAAAAACAACTAATATTAAGCTCTAAAAATACTCAAAATGAGCAATGAAAAACGCGGGAGGGAATATGTATCCAACGATTGCATGATTTTCGTGTTAAAAAGTAAATATTTGCCCGTAAAAATCACTGTTAAGTCACGTAACTAATTATTATTTTCACATACATACAAATCCCAAGTGAAATATTTTGAATTTCAAACTAATTATATTACACTTAAATCCGACTACACCATGAATGAAATCGATACACGATGGTAGCTAAAAGATTGGTATATAGTATTATAATTTCAGAGCTATTTAACAAAAGTAAGTGTTATTTTTAATCAAATCTTGCGTAATGGTCACTCTGTGTATAAATTCCTAACCTTAAACTTTTGTACCGTAACCAAAACCTGTCTGTAACCTAACAGCGACTTAACAGTACCCTACCGTAAATTAAATATAACAGAAATGTAACATAGCCTTCACTTTATTGTAACATATCCTTATTCTAACCATA
The DNA here is from genome assembly GCA_964019185.1 of Maratus speculifer. Taxonomy (NCBI): domain Eukaryota; kingdom Metazoa; phylum Arthropoda; class Arachnida; order Araneae; family Salticidae; genus Maratus; species Maratus speculifer. The sequence continues at coordinate 20,505,918 of OZ025291.1, forward strand.
ACATAAATGCAATTTAACTTTAACCTAACTTTAACCTAAATAATATAATAGAAAAAAACCATTTTAAAAAATTACTATTTTTTCGTAAAATATGCTTCAGCTGTAATTCATTTCTTTCAATTCGTTTTATTAATACAAAATTCCTTCCTCGCGCTTTTGTTTGAGACATTAAAATTTCAGCGATAAATGGTTTAATATTGTAAACCTTTTTTCGGTTTACTTCGCCTCCACCTATCTTTTTCTCCATGGTGTACAGCAGCTGTGATAAAAAAAAATATCCTCATTTAAACTGACAGTTTGCCAGTCTATGAATTTTAAAGGTCTGTCCCAGCTTTTTCAATTATTTCTGCGAAAATTTTATGCAACCAATCAACCATAAGAAAATGAAAGGGAAAAAAAGCGAAAAAAGGCGTTTTTTATGAGAGTGAGCTTTGGAATTTAATTAATTAGTTAATAAATAGAATTTTGAAATTCTGAGCTTCAGGTGCATCAGGAGAGACATTGGGCTACTCTAAAAAAAATTTAGAGCTTCGTACGTGCTGTAGATTTTGCTAGCCATCGCAGACACAGAGACACACACACAGACAGACAGAGCGTTTTGTTCTTTTATTAGTATAGATTTATTTATTTTATCGCGTTTAATTTTTAAAAGGGCTAATATAAACTTCAATAAAAACTACTATGATCTTAATAATAGATCCGAAATATTTTCAGGTTTCAATATTAAAAGCAAAATCTCAAAATTGAACAAAAGTAATTATCTTCCTTGCAGACATGATACGAGCTCTAAATATTTCATTTGTTATTTTTTTGCTTCGTTTTCTCACAATTATTAAAGAATCTTCTCACGTGCCAGATTTCAGATTGGATTAGGAGATTTCTCTGCCAATTAAACGTATTTTTATCGATGTTTCTATCCAATTATTCTGAAATACTAACCACAGCCTTCACAGGGGTTGTTTACGCAAAGTAGATCGCTGGATTTGGTGCGGAAGAGCCCCAACTGGGATGCTCTTCCGGCAACACATAACGTTAACTGTAACTTCGCGCGTCTTGGAATGTAAATTGTCAATGAATGTGTTATTTATTTGTGGGTCATTGAAAATGTTACGTTTCATTGAGGCAATTTGTTTGTTTGTTTTGGATCGGTAATTCATTGAAGAAATTTTAATAAGGCTCAGATATAACAAGTACGAAAAAGCATGCATCAGGCCGTAGATTATGAAACATTTTCCAACTCTAAGAGGGTATTACAGTAAAATTTCTATTTATCGAAGTCCCATAGTTACACCTGGTTCGCGCTTCTTGGAATGTAAATCGTCATTGAATGTGTTATTTATTTGTGGATTATTGAAAACATTACGTTTCATTGATTCAATTTGTTTGTTTGTTTTGGATCGGCAATTCTTTGAAGGAATTTTAATAAGGCCGAGTCTTCAGAAAAAAGTAAAGCCCGGCCCCAGCCCGAATGCCATTAATGAAAAGTTGCCCGAACCCGGCCTGTTCAGATCTTTACTCTGAGTATTCACTTTGCCCGTAGCATATTTTCTCTGATTTGTTTACAATGCATCACTAGATATGGATAGATACTTACATTTTTTTTTTCATTTGAAAAAGGCAACATAGCTTTATTCCGAACTATAAAGGATACAAAGAATGAAAAATACTTAAAAATGCATTTTGTTAATGCGAGTGAGTCTTTCATTGTTCTTTTATCAACAGTTTTCATTTTAAGAAAGAACATAAAACTGCGCAAAGACTTTTGAGAATTTTTTTTCTTTCCATCAAATCCATTAATTACAAAGAATGAGTGCAAACGCAGCTGTTATATAAAATAAAAGTGTTCCATTAGTAATGTTGACATGAAAATAATCAATTTGATTATAACTTTGTTAAAACTATAACAATAGAATTAATTATTTTGCACCGGTGTGGCTGTAGACTCAATTAATCTTGACGATAGCACACTGGCGGTCGGCTGAATTTTGCTTGTATTGTCTTTCGATGTTGTCTGTTGCGTGTGAATCTAAATCCTCTTTTGTGTCTCTAAATTTCACAAAGTATGGAATATCTACAGAAAAATGGATCCATGCCATGACCTAGGGGGGGGGAGAGAGAGAGAGGGGCTTTTTTCTATCTCATCCTTCGAATCCATCTTTATTTCTAAAGCTTGGGTAGAGCTGCCTCTTCACCTAATTAACCCATCTTTTTTTTTTTTTTTTTTTTTTTTCTAAGATTTTTAATTTTTCATCGCCGGTTTTTCAAAATAGAAATTTTGTCTATTTGAATCAAAAATGCTCGGATTAAAGAATGCAAATTTTACAATAAAAATTTACTACTGAGTATAATTAAATATTCTCCTCACCTTATGCGACCACATATTCCGGTCAGTCGTCCCAAAGGGGTTAAATTCATTTCATTCAAAAGAGATTAAAAGTTTATTTTCATTCGTTAAATAGAAACACGATTCAACTAACTGCTTTGAAGCGTTATATGTAGACAAGTTACAAACGAGACTAGAACACCGACGGTTTATATAAACATGTTTATGTTGTGACTGTTTATATAAACAGTTTGTATAAACATGTAGTTTTTAATAAATTTTTAAATTTTATTGTTTGGTTACATAACTGATATATTTTATAAATATTTTTTTTTTTTTTTTTTTTTTTTTTTTTTTTTTTATAATGCAATTGTTGGGCAACTTAAAACATACGTTACATGTAAAAAATTTCAGTAATAAATGAGTTTATTATCCTATTAGTTTATTAAATTAAAGTGCAATTAGTTTTTCATTATCAAATAATCTGTACTCTGTAACCCAGGTAATCTGAGTTCGATGTCCTGATATTTTAAATATAAGTTTATAGAGGATTCAAAAATGGGAAGGTATACGTCGCATACGGTTTGAGGATGACATAAACACGATTTGAGCGAAAATTCGTCGACACTATATGCATTAACGTATATATCCCACGACACTAGAAAACTGAAAAGCAATTGTGTAAGTGTTTTGCATATGACCCGCTCGCGTACGCAAAACAAGTCGTTTGAAAGAAGGGAAAAACAGAGATCTATTTTCGTGTTACATAAATCTGAGGCTTTTGTTTTGTTTCGTTTACTACTCCACGTTGGAGCACCTCCAGAACTGTTTACATCCTCTCAGTCTCGTCTTCTTTTTTCCCATGCAGCAGTCTTTGGCTGACAGCCAGATGACCAATAGTCGTTGGGTCGCTGGCCCTGCACTTGTTGACGCCGAAATAGAGAAAAGAGAGCGTGGAATTTTTAACTTCTTTAAGTGCAGTTCCTTGTGAATCACAATCTTACACAAAACGTGTCGAGAGGAAGCAAAAGCATGATATCATATTCGAGTGAATTTTCTTTTCAGGGGAAATGTAAACAACGAAACATTTCTGGGCTTCTCAGTTAAGAGTTTTTACGATGTAGAGTACTACGAGCAGACGAGTCCAGTAGTGTCAATATTTAACAACACTAACATGGAAGATGTAATCTCTGAGTCCGCACTATGTCGACTACGCCAAATGAAATTTTTTTTGATGAAAAAAACCCATGTTTTAAAAGCATTACTGGATCCATCCATAAATAAGACCTCTGAGATCGCATATGACTCCTGTTATGTGGTACTTCTTAATGGTAGTGTGGTTTTAGAAAACCAGACCGTATCGGGGCCATCGCGAAATAAGTTTCTTCTCTTACGGGCCTGATTCATGAAAAGATGACGTCACGCAAGAGATCTGAGTTGCAAACGGAACCTATAGAATAGTTGTATGTGTGCATCAAAAACAAGGCTATAAATTTCCGTTTTATGATATTTTTTCAACAATTTGAGGCTTATTTTAGATCTGTTGAATTATACATTTACTATTTAACACCCAAAGTTCATAAATTAAGACTTTTTTGTTTTTAATTTGATTTCAAAACTAAACTTATCCTTTAATTTCAAATACGTAAGATTCGTGGTTTTTATCGAAGATTTTAACTTCAAATATATATTTATGACAGACAAAATCATGCATTTTAATTGCACAACTTTAGAAACAAAATAAATAAGTAAATAAATAAAAGAAATTATACAGAATTGAGATTCGTGATATTTTTCATAGCGTTTAACTTGAAATACAAATCTATGGCAGGAGAAATCCTACATTAAAAGTACGCAATTTTAGCAGCAAGTAATTTAAGTTCCTTTTAAAAATAAAAAAGCCTTAATTTTAAATTGTAAATATCAGGATTATTATTGCATAAACTCAAAAATATTATTTTTTTTCAAACAATTAAAATAAAAATTCTTTTTGTCAATTAAAATTTCAAATTTCATAATGTATAATTAACTTAAAATACACATTCTTTTAATAGATATTACAACTAAAAGAGTATTTTTCACTAGAAACATGTACTTTCAAATAATTTACAATAAATAAGGCACTTAATATTCTCTCATAAAGAATAATCTCACTTTTGTTAATACAGATAATTTTTTTATTATTATTATTATAAGTGAATTTCGTAGTATCATTTTAAACTTTTGTATAGTAATTTAGTAAGATATTTGTAATTCCTAATTAAAAAAATAAATAAAAATAAAAATAAATAAATAAATAAATAAATATAAAAGTTGGTTTCCACATTTGCATTTATTTACGAATGCAGATCGAAATAATTTTTTTCAATAATGAATTGCATAATATTTTTGGGGTCTGGAAATTTTAGGAAAGTTCTTTCATTATTAAAATTCATGAGTTTTTGTAAAGCATTTACAATTATTTTCTGGAGGTATTAATTGTCTTCTATCACCCAACATAAAGTATTTACATTTCAGACGGTCCCATTTCATTCGGGCAATCTAATTCTAAAATTTTTGTCTTTGACTAATAAGTTAATGCACTCACAACATTTTAATTTATGTGAAATTTCATATTTAATGTTAACTAAATATAAAAGTCAATACAGACATGATGTCATTTTTATCTCAATATCTTCACTGCTGTTAAACACATCGCAAAAGAAATCCAATATGTTTAATTATTTAATTTCATCAACAGCTATTAAAAAAAAGTAATAATTGAAATTGTTAATTTTGCTGTTAGTATAAGATAATTAAACTTAAAAATTTTTTACCTTTTTTTCTGCTTCCATAACTTTTATATAGTAAATGAATTTTTCCTTTCATTTAAAAGAATAATCAAGGATACGATAAATATTATATACTCATCTGATGATGTTGTCCAAAGCGGGTTTCTAAACTATTGATCTGATTACATATATATATATATATATATTTAAAAGATAGTCATTAAATAATTTTTATTTCGACTATCCCTATGTATAAGAACTTAGTACTATTTCTGTTTTAAATTGCTTTTGATTTATGCAAACTGAATTGTAAACAGAAATTCTAGACCCAAAATAGGATGTAAAAGGGCTTTCTTTTTACTCTTATCTGTTAGATGATTCTAAATGTTTACTTCCCGACTTAAAAACAAAACTTATAATTCACATCACATGTAAGACCACGTGGGAATGGCGGCCTAGATTTATTTAATTCATTTTAAATAATGAGGTAAAAGGAAATACTCAGTGACTTAGGTTAATCCTTTACCCACTAATTAATCTTTTTAAAATACTCATTAAAAAAAATATATTCGTATAACAGAATATGTAATAGACTCAAATTATCTAAAAATATACATACAATATTAATGGTGATTGGTTCAGCCCTAGCCTAGCATAAGCAAAATTTCATTGAGGGTGAAGTGGTCTGTGAGATGAAAAAGTCAGATCTCGTGTATGACTCATTTCTCCTGCTTGGGATTTCGAATCAGGCCCGTTAGAGAAGAAACTTCTTTCGCGACGGCCCCGACCGTATACGCTGTAGGCAGGGGGAAAACACTGTTAACTATATGCAGTGGCGCCAACTTTTGAAAAATATTGGGTGGGCTCAAAATTTTTTTTAATAAATACAAAAATATTGAGTGGGCTCAATTAATAATGGATGGATGGACATATCAAATTATTGGGTGGGCTCGCGTCTCATGGGCCCATATAAGTTGGCGAAACTGACTATATGCTACAGCTTTACTTGAGAAACAGGGGCTATGCGAAATTTCTTTAACAAATCCAGAAGGTATACGGCATCCTCTACAATATCTCTGCTTTCTCATCTCTCCAGTCATCGAGTTAATAAAAATCATTTTCTAACCACTGAACTGTTTAATTTTTTTTTTTATTTTTTTTTTACGTATAATAAATTAAAATGTGAGATAACACCACTTTTTTAAGCTAAAATATTTGTAATATTTAGTCTAAATATTCTGCCAAAAAATAAAAAATATTGTGCCATTAAATAGTATGAAATTGTATTTTAAAAATTTAATAATGTCAAAAGGCTTTAAATGATGGATCAAGGACATTTTTCTTGCTCATAGGACATACGGGCAAATCTGTTAAGTTGTTAAAGAACTGCCACATATCAGACGGTGAAATCTGAAAATATTTGTACACAATTCCATCCTCTTGAATTTGAAAATAACCAAAAGCAATATCCTAATACGCAAAGCCAACGTGACGTATGTATCTTCTGTAGCCCAAATAAAATTAAATTCTAAGCTGTCTTTTGAATGAGAAAGAAAAATTATCATGCATGTATCATAGAATACTTTCCAAAGTTGCATACTATGTTGCTATTTTTCGGTTTATCCAAGAAAATCTTATTCAAGTAGTGATGCATTAAAAACATCGTAACGAGGTTTTTTAATATGATTTATAATACATTTCAAACACTAAGCAGAGAGTGATAAATTGTTATTTATAGTACTGTTCTACAAGTAACAAAATTGACATTGTGAAGTGTTTCAAAAACTTCATGAATGCATATAATTTAATATATTTTAATATAAAACTACTGACAATTATTGTTTTATAATATTTTAATTTTAGTGTTGTCTAAAATAACAGTGTGATGGTCTCAAAAAAATTTTTATAGTTACAAAATATTACAAAGCATTTTATAGAAAAAAATATTTTTTTCATGATCTATTTTAGTTAAAAATGAATATATTCACATATATGCTTAGAAAAGACATGCTTAGAATTGAAATACAATCACAGATGTTACATATTAGAGGCTGTACTTGTAAAATGTTACCATTTTTTTTATTATAAATTTTGGAATTCCCCCCCCCCTTACGATAACATACATTATCATCCCTCGAGCTATTTATAGTTCGAGTTTAGAGTTCCATCAATAAATAGAAAACTAAACCCCCTTTAAAAAGAATCCTTTCTCTAAGGCAATTATTTGTAGGATCAACACAATATAATTAAATTTTTTTCCAAATCTTTGGGGCTCATTTTTTACGGTCTTCATTTATAAGTAGATTTCCGAACAAATATGAACACATAAGACCTTGGGCCCTTTTTTTTTTTTTTTTTTTTTTTTTTTTTCCTTTTTAAACCCTGAGGTTTTGAAAATTGTTGTAGGGGTAATATCTAAAAATTAGATACATTTATTTTATCATATTATTAACAATTATTTTTTTTAATTGCTGATTTATATTTAATCATGTAATAAAGTACATGAAAAAAAGATGGTCATCGATCAGAGAAGTTTTAAGGGAAACAGTAGTATTTTATATTAAATTTAAAAAGTGAGTATTTTTTAAATACTTGTATTTTCCATGAAAACTCCCTGATTGTTGGTATTTCTTGAGAAACCGAAGAAAACACTCTTCTGAATAGCTACAAATGTATATTTATCTTTTAAAAAAAGAAATGAATGTTGTGGCGTCAACTCATTACTATAAAATAATAGTTTTTATTTAAAATGCATAATGCACCTTAATCCATAAAAAGCCTCAATTTTCACTCATAAAGTTGCACAAATTCAACATGATCAAATTTCGCAATAAAAAAGGTGGAATTTTATTAATGCAACACTAATTTCCAAATACATTTCATTGTACATAATATACTAAAAGTCTTGGGAGTAATTTAAAATTCAATATAATGTCAAATAATTGTTGTATAACAATGCGATTTGGACTAAACTGCTTCTCAGGTTGAAAATCTTCTTCAAATGAATGAAAAAAAATTATTTTTAAATTTTGATCATAGATGATAGCACTGTAGGCCACATCTTTGTTTTCAAACGTGCGTTTATTCTTATTTTCTAATTTTGACACTGTGATACAGAAAGGAGACTCCGTGCGTATACCCGTCATATCTGTATCACAGTGACAAAATTAATCAAAAAATCAGAAAAAAGCACGCTTAACCCTTTAATTCCCATGCTAGAACACGTTCTAGAAATTACGTAGTTCATTTCACACCAGAAAAATTCAATGGCTAATTTCGTTTTATTTAATTACGGAATGTTCTGTTATTGATTAAAGCAAATATTGTTGTTTTAATTTTCTGGTGGGAACTGAAATATGCGAATTAAAATATCTCGGGCAGTTTGGGATCCAGGGGGTTAAAAGCAAAGATCTGGACGTCATATATTGGCACAACTGTTAAAAAATCCGTCAATATGCACAATTTTTTCGGTAAAATTTTACTGGGTAGTTTTATTTTTCTGAGTAAACAGTACAATTTCCGTTATTGACATTATAAATTTATAAATCCAGTAAATTTTCCATAAATTTTACGGAATATTTTTATATTGCTTTCAACAGTATTTATTCCGTATTAAGGCGCCATCTATGAGTGCATATTTAAACAACAGGCTATAATATTATTATTTTATTAATTAATTAATTAATTAATTAATTAATTAATTAATTTTTTTCAAAGCTTTATTATTATTTTTTACGATACTTTAAAAATTAAAATCTTGTTAATTCTTTTGTATTTCAGACAATTAAAAAAGAAGTGTTACAGTTTTTTTTTTTTTTTTTTTTCTCAATATGATTTTAAAATGATGTTTTACTTATTTATGTTTGGCTTATTTTTACTATTAATACTATTTTTGAAAATCTCTAAAAAAATTACAAATTATTATTTTTACAAATTATCAATTCTATAATTTTAATATTTTTTAATATCTATATACTTTAGCAGATTCGCGCATAAATCTTAAAACATATCTGGATTATAATAATGAAATTGTTATAGAAGTGACGTTTACCTAATTTATAATAAGTTATAAAGGAAGTCTATTTAAATACCATGAAATAATTCCCTTTATTTGAGTTTACAGTAGATAATCACACAAATAATTTGAAAAAGTACATGTGTGAAATAAACATGTTGGTATTCTTGCAAAAATAAATGAATATATAAATAAATAAATAAAAATTATCTTTCAATACAATTTCTAAAATCTTGGAAAAAAAAAAGAAGCAATTATTACATATAATACATTTTCTCATGCATTTAATATTTTAACGGCTAAAATTTTTTTTATATGGAGCATGAAATAAAAAAGCTAAATATTAAAAATTATGGAAACATCCTGAAATGTATACTCAATTGAAAAATATTATCTCTGTGATAATATGTTCTTTCTTTAACATTTTACCCATATTTCATAAAAAAGCATCTTAACCTTTCGCCGGGCACGCCAATTTTCATCACATGAGCAAGCGCGCATTGTAAATTGTACAACAGGAGGAAATCATTCAATTATTGCTGTTTTATTTTAATTTTATAAATAATTTAGTATACAAATATCATATAAGTTTTCTCTGCTCACAATTTATTAAAGTATTCCGCAATACACTTATATTTATTTTGTTACAACATATTAAAGGAGGCATGAATTTTGTTTTAAAGAAAAAACAAAACGAATGTTGTACTTTTTACAAAGGCGCATCCGCCGGGAAGTTAAATAAGTAACGATATTTGAAGACGTATCTTATGTTCCCGTGGCATAGTAACAAAGAGCACTAAAGTGGAGGAGTACAGTTCGCTGATTCGAACCCTGCTCTATATAAATATGTTTCATTACTGCGGTATGAATTAAATAGAGATATTCTGACCTTAATAAACTTGTCCCTAAAAATTAAAATTCATAAAGATGCAAGTTTCTCGTTAAAAGGCTATTTTATTTATTTATTTGTTTATTTTGTCTTTGGAACAAAAAGAGTTAAGGTTTCAAATAATGAAACATAAAAAAATATGTACGGAAAAAAATTGTGAGAAGACGGAAAGTTCTCGGGAATTTACGGGAAAATTTTTCCGTTAAAATATGGAAATAGTACTGGCGCCTCGATTGCTAATACAATAACCAGTATTGATGATTTTACTTATAGAATCGTTCGCAAAATGGCTTGAAAATTGTTTAAAATTTGGTTAAATATCTGATACATTGGTCTATTATTACAAAATTTATACAATTCTTGCAATAGTGGTCTGCAATATATTTGTCAAAGGGGGACTTCATTGAAAATATCATTTTAGAGCTATTTTGTTTACAAAAACACGCGCATTTTATTTATTTATTATTATTATTATTATTATTTTGACTTAGCTGTTTATTGCATATTACAAGACAGCTGTAATCAATGCAAAACTATAAAAATTTTCCGCATTAGTCAATGTTGTAATCTCCTTCTCTTCCCCCCCCCCCCCCCAAAAAAAAAAAAAAAAAAAAAAAAAAAACCTCCACAGAATATTATGAAGGTAGAATATAAGCTATAGGCAGGGAAAGTACACTAAAGAGTATATGTTATAGCTAAGAAACAAAGCGTATGCAAAGCTTCTTTTTAAAAAATCTAGTATATCACTGTATATTATCAACTACGCCTCCTGATAGTTGTACTTTTAATTCTGAAAATCAGCTAAATGATTTTGTAAAACATGTAATATATAAACTTTCTTATGAAAGACATGTTTTTTCATAAATATAGTTAAGAAATCATACATTTTTTATTGGTTGAAGGGGGGGGGGGAGGTGATGGAATTTGTACTGTACCAGTCAGAAAAAAAAAAAAAATTAAAAGGGAAAAGCAGAAAATGCATAGTGAAAACGCTACTGATTTTGCCTCGATTATTCTCGATTTAATGCATTTTTTTAGTTTACATGTGCTTTTTTTTTTTTTTTTTTTTTTTTTTTGTTTTCTCTTTCTTTCTTTATCCAGCCTGGTAATAAAAAAGAGCAAGAATAGTTTACGACGAAACCGTTTTCATATAACTTACGTAGCAATGGGCAGTAAAATTTTATTGCATATTCTTTTTTTAGCATGTGTGTCGTTGTGAGTCAGGAATTTCTGCCTTCTAGCATTAGCGTCAAAGTGCTTATTTAAATAGTCTAGTTATAGCTGGAGACAATAACATCTAAGTAGTTAATTCTAAATCATTACGGCGTGACTGATTGTTGGTGACTTGCAAATCAATATTCTGAGTAATTAATACAGAAACAACACTTTAGTAACTGCTTCTATGACTCCATCATATGCACACAAGTATGAAATATCAATATAAAAATCTTTAAGAAGTCTCAAGAGTATTACTTTTTACTTGTTGGTGTAATTTAGCAACATGTCACATTTAATTTTTTTTCTCAGTTTCTATTAAACGTAAAGCCATAAAATTTTTAATACAAACAATATAATATTTCTTCTATTTAAAAAATATTTTTTTAATATTCTATATTGAAATTTTATTTTATTTTTTATTGTTTAATTTTGACAAAATTTTTTAATTGTTTTTTGACTTGCATCCATTGCGCGCAAGATTGTCACAAAACTATTAGTTTAAGAATTCCCCAAAATATTGGTAACCGTGTAAAACTAATGTATCATGAACTTATATTTCATTTGAAAGAAATTTATTTATTTATTTATTTTAAATTTATATTTAAAGTATAAAATTTTGAAAAAAAAATATTTTTTTATTGAAAAATTGTCATTTTAAAATAATTAATGGAATTGTAATATTACAATTTGAAGTATAAGTTATTCTTTAACTTAAAATGAAGATATTTACAGTTTCATACAAATTGCTTTATTAGTTTTTGAGAAATGTGCGCGGTCGATCCAAGTCAAAAATTAATTTAATTTTTTTAATCAAAATCAAGCATTAAAAAAAAAGTTCGATGTAGAGTATTGTAAAAATTATTTTAAAAAGAAGATATATTAAGTTGTCTATATTTTAAAAATTATGCATTTATATTTAATAGTGGTTAAAACAAAAATTAAATGTGACATGTTGCTAAATTGCACCAACAAGTAAAAAGTAAGACTCCTAAGACCCCTTAACTGGTTAAAAATTTTTGATGCAGCATTTTAGCTTCTGGCTCCAAGAATTTTAAATAATAAATGTAATAAAAATAATGTTATCAAATTTTGAATGATGTTGTGCTATTAAATGATACATGTATTTCCTCATTTTATTTTTTGTTTTATTTATCTTCATGGGTGCAAACATTATTTTGCACTTCAAAATATGTATATAAAATTCATTCACGGATGCTTTTCATTTGCACCTCTCATAATTACAAAATATGTGTTTAAAAAGTAATGACATCAAAATTCGAGTGACGACTTGATATGACTTTCAAAGCTATATAAATAAAATAAAATTTCAATAAAAATTAGTTTTGGTTTCTCTTTTAAAGTGTATTTACATATTCAAACAATAGTTTTAGTTTTCCAATATACTTTTAAAATATCACATTTTCTCTGAGCCTATATTAAAAATTAAAATTTATTTATTTTAATAAATTGATTTCTCTTTGCGTCATGCTATCCAAATTTTTAAGTAAATTATACATCTAAAAATTGTTTGTTATTTATTAGAAAAAATTAAGTAAAATTAAATCTAAATGTTTAGTTTGGATCATAACATCATTTGGATATATCACAGTATACTTAGATACTGTAGCGTAAAATAAATGTTTACATAAATTTTACTTGCAATTTTAGATGGTCTGACACAAAAAATAGATAAATTTATTGAAATAAATATATTTGAATAAATGATATAGGATTGATGGAAGTATTTAAGATTTCACCGAGTATTGTAAGATAAAAAATATTGTTTAAATGCGTAAACACGCTTTAGAAGAGAACAACAAGAATAAAATCCAATATTTTTTTTTATATCTTTTGATTTTCGAAATTATGTTTGTATCTGTAAATGTAAATAGAAAAAAAAAATAATGAAATGATAAAAATGAAAAAAAAATTAAATTCAATAGCGTAGCTTCTCTCAGAATTTGATATCATTATATTTAAGACCCACATTCTTTGAGCTTTTGATAAAATTCTGCACTCCAAACTTTCAATTCTTTAAGGAATTTTATACTGATATGTAATTTTTTGTGGCTATTAATAAAAAGATGAAAAAATTGAAATTTAAAAAGACCAACACAATAAGTTCACAGTCATATTTTTATTCACTTTCAATCTCTCTCACCCCAAAACAAATATATATTAAGGCATGGAAATAATGTGTAAAATGCATGTTTTTAAAGAGGGTTTTTTTTTCCTCGTTCCAAACATATAACAAGCAGTTATATTTTAGTATATAAAATGTTTACTTTCTGGGACTAAATAGCAAAAAATATTACTCTTTAAAAAAACAATTTGCAACGTTCGCTGTTTACGATTAAAACAAAGCACTAAATAGTAGCAATAAATGAAAAAATAAATAAATAATCGTCTAAATTATGGCGAATTTTTTAAATCGTAGCTATTTCGACAATAAATGTTATTTTTGGTGTGGATTTTTTATGGAACTCTCCGGTAAATATTATTTATTAAATATAAAGATTTTAAAGTGGGGGCTGCATCATTTTTAGATGTATTCTAGGAAAAATAAGTGAACCCACGGGTGACATGTAAATTTCAAACCTTTTTTTTTTAACCCGTCATGTTATATATACATCATCGGAATGTTTTGGCACCTCCTTTTCATTTTACAAATCTTTCTCCTCCTGGAGTTGAATTTCAGGAGGAAGGAGGGGGGGGGGAGAAAGCGATAAGAGAATGAATTTTTTAAATCGTAGCTATTTCGACAATAAATATCATTTTAGATGTGGAGGTTTCTTTTATGGAAATCTTCCGTAAATATAACTTATTAAATATAAAGATTTTAAAGTGGGGGGTGAGTCATTTTTAGGTGTATTCTTGGAAAAATGAGTGAACCCACAGGTGACATGTAAATTTCAACCTCTTTTTGGACCCATCATGTTATATATATATATCATCGGAATTTTTTCGCACCTCTCTTTCATTTTACGAATATTTCTCCTCCAGGAGTTGAATTTCAGGAGGGAGAGAGAAAACGATAAAAAAGTAATTTTTTTTTTTTTTTTTTTTTAATCTTAGTTATTTTGACAATGAATGTCATTTTAGATGTGGTTTTCAGAGGAACGTTCCGGTAAATATTATTTCATAAATACAAAAGTTTAAAATGGGTACTGCGTGATTTCCTGGGAAGAAAAAGTAACATTAACAGCCACGGATGAGGAGTAAATTTCAAACTTTTTTTGGATCCGTCATGTGATGTGTCATAGGAAAGGTTTCGGAATACTCTTTCATATTATGGACCTTTCTCTTCCTGCAGTTTAATTTCAGGATGGGGGAGCGACGGGGAGGGAATTTTTTTAATCGTAGCTATTTCGAGAATAAATATCATTTTAGAAGTGGTTTCTTGATGGAATTTTCTAATAAAAATTGCTAATTATAAACATTTTAAAGTGGGGGATGCGTGATTTCCGGGTGTATTCTGTTAAGAAAAAGTAAACCTGCGGTGAGGAGTAAATTCCAAACTTTTTTTGGACCCTTCATGTGATTGATTATTGGAATGTTTTTCGAACCACTCTTTCTCATTATGAACGTTTCTCCTCCTGGGGTTGAATTTTCGCAGGGGGGAGGGAAGCGATGAGGGGTGAATTTTTTAAATCGTAGCTGTTTTGAGAATAAATTTCATTTCAAATATGATTTTTTGATGGAGCCCTTTGGTAAAAATATTTTATTAAATATAAACATTTTTAAGCGAGGCTGCGTGATTTCCGGATGTATTCAGGAAAGAAAAAAATAGTGGAGTAGTGAGGAGTACATTTGAAGCTTTTTATGGACCCGTCATATGATATATCAACGGAAAGTTTTCAAACCACTCTTTCATATTATGAATCTTTCTTCTCTTTTCCTCAATTTGGCCTCCTTACAGAAGCGCTTTTCAAACCTTTTTGAAATCATTTCGTTTTTGTGAATTCAGATCTGATTTCTTTATGGAAACTTCCAATATATAATTTATAATGTATGAAAAATTCACAAACTGTGAGTATAGGCTGTATTCCGGGTGTTTCAATATTTGGAATTCTAAGGGGAGTGTTTTTAAATCTTTTGTTGACTCCTCTTTCGTGATATATCATTAGAAAGCTCTGTAATTACCATTTTATTTTATATACCTCCCGCGCTCATCCCTCCTCCCTTTGCCCCCGCGGGAAACTCTTTAATAAATTTAACCGACACCCATCATGCGATGTATTGTTGGAAAGCCTAATGACCATTTACTCATATTATGCATTTTCATTGCTCCTGCACTACTTCCCGAATGGTCCGTTTAATGAATTTCAATAGAGAGTCTTCTAATAATGGGAGAATTGTAGATCGTATCTCAATTGATGTACAAAAATCAATAAAAGATTTTGATCACTTTTAATATCCTTTTAGTTCATGTTCTTTCACTAGGAGTGCTTTTAATTATTTTTTCTTTGGTCATTTTGCTACTTACGACTTTACAACTGTTTGAAACCAAGGAATGCCGTTACATGATTTTTCTACTATTGCGGCTCCATAACATATTTTTGGTTTGTTGTTGTTTTTTAAATTCACTTGTTTTCATTTACCATGTATTTATTAAATTATGCTTTTTTAAACATGTAATTACAAAGATTTCAATAATCGATTGTAAAAACATCTCGATTGTAGATCCTCGAAATTAATCGATGACTTTATCGAATGTGCTTTTTTACGATTACGATTTTTATCGAATAGGAAATTTTCGAGAATCGCCCATCGCTAAGCTGAAGCGTGATGTCAGATGCCCGTGTGAACTACAGAAATATCCAATGTTAGTTCCATGATTCTTCCTAAATAATTTACATACAGGTGTAACTATGAACCGATAAAATAATGGTAACCTTGAATCAGCATTGTCCTTTTTATTCAGACATGTTTAAAAATTTCCACTTAAGATACTAATAAGCATAGAAATATAGTCTCATTTTGAAGCCGGATTTTATAAATAACAAGAATTTTCCTATATCAATGGAAAATGTTATTCATTTCATCGAAAATTAATTAATATCATACATTATTTTCTTTTTTAATTATTCGAACCATTTGGTCGATTTTTTATTATAGCATTATGATATCATGACACTGTCATTTTTTTCTTAAAAACTGGAATTTCAGATCTTAAAGTATAATAAATGTTGAAATGCATAATAGAGTTATAGAGGAATTCAGAACTTAGACACACACATACACACACACACACACACAAAAAAAAAAAAAAAAAAAAAAAAAAAAAAAAATAGAATGATAGGTCTTATACTTGTTGCAATATTAAACGGCGGTTTTTTGAGTTTCGTCGATCGCAAACTAGTGATATGTATTAAGTGCCGGATTAGGAGTAGTAGGGCTTTACTGTGTCTCTCCAGAAACAGTCGTCTCGCCATGATTACTAAATGAAACGTACTATCTCGCACCACTCCTGCATACAGTCTAATAATATTAACTTCAGAAGTAAATGGAAAACGTTAAAATGCACACATTGTAAATATAAATTTTCAAAATGGACACAGCTGTTTCGGCGCGTCTGTAGCTCCATCATCACTACGAAGATTAATTAGTGTTTAAATCAAAGAAGTATACAAGCGTCGCAGATCGCAGTTTATAACCACCGGAGAAATGGCGTTAAGTGTTGAAAAACGAACAGCGTAGTCAATAATTCCCGTGTATCCGAGGAGTCCAGTTCTTATCCATTCAGGAAAACTTAAACAGAAAGAAGTAGAAAGTTCATTATTTTTTAATACATCGGCACAAAATTTAATCATTCCATTTTAAATACTGTCTTCATTTAACGTTATCTTTACAGGTAAGTTGTTAAAAAGAAATTACGGGGATTGATACTATTGAACTATAAATGAAGTGATGTGTAATACATTTCATTTAATTTCAATCATTCTTTTTAAAATATTATTAGTTAACTTGAAAAATTAAAATTTCTAGCAAATAAAGATTATTTCTAAATATATATTTAGGCAAACGCTCATAAATATTTCTTTTTTAAGTTATATAATATAACACTATAACTATATTGATCCGGATAATTGGAAATCCGAATGCCTGAAATGAGGAAAATTACCGCTTTTTACTCAATAAAAACGTAGTAATCCTAATAATCCATTATATTTAAAATGATTATCAATGAATCAATTTTTCCATGTTCATGTTCTTTTTTTCGCAGCACCCGAAACGTTGAAAACTATACATATTCCTAAAACTTCTAACAATAGCGTATTTTTTACCTTTTTGTTTTATTCGATTCTTTCTTTTAGCATGAATTTTATTTTTAGAAGAAAATATTCCGTATATATATAGGCTGTCACGATGCCATATTTGGAAACAAAGAAAAAAGGAAAAAATATATATGTCTTCCAGTCCTCTCAAATGGGAGACTCGTGCCACGACAAGCAATAAAAGTTCTTGATTCTAGACGACAAAAGAAGTTGAAATACTTTTATTTTCATTTAATTTTTTTTCTTGTTCTTTCTGTTCTTCGTCAGGCATGAATGAATAAAAACAAGGATTTCGATTTTGAAAACGAGACTCATCTGTTGAATACCGTTTTTCAGAAGTTCGCGTAACAAGACATTTCGCTACCTTGAACACAGAAGCTGACAAGAGACATTTAGAAAGAGAAGAAAAATAAATTACGCCTTCTCTCGTTTTCACATTTATCTGTAGAAGAAAACGATCCGTACCTTTTTCATTCACTTTCTTGTGAAGTGAAACTAGTCATTGAAGGGACACCGTAATACTTACCTATCATGAATATGCATATTATAAAATATGAAAATAAAACATGTGTAAACTATTTATAATATGCATAGTAATTTCAAAATAAAATTTAAATGCATATTTGAAAAAATTTAATGCATAGTAATGCTCTATTACGTAATTGCGTGTACTACTTGATTATCCCATCGACCCATTTCGATAAATTGTATAAATTGCCAAACTATTCGTAAATTATACAAATTGACATAATTTTTATTTGAAATAACGAAATAACAAATAAATTAGTAAAAAATTAAAAAAGAAAACAAATAAAACGTCTAATTAAAAAACGCTTGATGAAGTACAAACACATGTAACGTGTTTAATGTCAAGTGAAAATGACATTTACGATAAGCCATTATTGGCATTTAATATTATCGGCTGGCGATAGTTTTTTGGATAACCAAATAGCAAAAATCAAAATTTTAATAATCAAATAGTAAATAAAACATCCTTATAATTCTAAAAAGGGATAAACGTATATTAACTAACAGTTTACTACGTCGGAGGAAATATCTTATTTCCAATTAAAATATATACAGTCGAGTCTCTATGTAACGAAATCCATCGTTCCAGTAAAAAATTCGTTATATAGAGAAATTCGATGTATAGAGAATGATGTTAAAAATAGTATTTAATGTGTAAATTTTAAACAAATATTATTTTTGATCTTTTTAATTAAGAATTTTAAATGTTTAAACGTATATATTAACCTAATATTTTATTTCCTAATTATTTAAGCAGTTTCAAAAAAGAGAAAAGACATTTATTTGAAAGCTTAATGAAAATCAAATAAGGAAGACTTTCATAAATTTCAGTGGAAGAAACCTGTAATTTTTTGTTGTTTTGATTTTAAAATTGTTAAAATTGTTACGCTCTCAAAAAAAAAAAAAAAAAAAAATTTAAAATTTTAGTAAGGAAAGAAAAATTGTAGTTGATATTTTCCTCCATTTGAAGGTTTCTCTTATGTGCTCTCATTGATTCCTCTCTTATATGTGTAACAATCCAATTGACTGTGTTTTGAGAAGAATGTTGAAAGGTGTGTGGGAGGTTGATAGATTTAGATGGGAACTTGTTAGATTTAAAGAATAAGGAGAGAAGTAATATTTATAAAAAAAAAAAAACTCAGCACTGAACGATAAATAAAAAATAAGTGATGGAAAATTGATTCCGTATGATTTCGAAGCTTTTTTAAAACTGAATAAATTAAGATCAATTTATGAAAAAATTCGTTATATGGAGATAGATATTTCGCTATATAGAGTCTGTTTTTAATGTAATCATGCGAAAAGGGGGCCGTTCTTACTAAAAATTTCGTTATATGGAGAAATTCGATGTATGGAGTTTCGTTATATAGAGACTCGACTGTATTTAAATTGAAATTTGAATGAAATACAGCGTCACAAAAAAGTGAAGAGTGTGGGAAATAGGATTACATATTTCTCAACAACTAATTATCCAATCGACTGATTCTTTTTGCAAAATTATGTTTTTTTTTTTAAATCTTTTACAGACACTCCTTAAAATTAAAAAAAAAATTATATACGTTTCATCAGAACGAATATTTTGAGTGTCCGAAAATTATAATGCCGGATAATCAGGATTTCTTATATTCAGTTGGCTCTTTCCATTATTGCATATTATTTACATAGCAAATTGCTCTCAATTTGTTCGGGAGATAGAGCCGTTTACAGACAGACAAAAAGACAAATGTACGGCAATTTTCTTTTTTTTTTTTCTTTTCTAAAATATACGTTTTTCGCAATCTCCAGTATCTAAAATGTGTAAATCTAAAATGTGTAAATGAAAATTTATAAAATATGTAAATGGAAAGAAGATGATTTGCACTACAATTGACCCAATTTAATTTTGAGAATTATTTGGAAATATATGACTACCATTTATTAGAGCAGACGAAACAAAGAATTACTACATTGGAATTAAAACTAACCAGGAGGCAGTTAAAACTCGATTCATATTGAAACGCAATCAGCCTGCAGCTTGTTAAGTCATATTTTGGTGGTAAACAACTGAAAACTCCATTTTAGCCGTTGACACGTAGGTTTACTACAGTGTTTCCCTGTGTCTTAGAGTATAAAAACATGAAGGACTGGGAATACGATAACACAATGGTAAACCTCGAAAATCGGGTGTTTAGTAAGAGTTTTATTAGTTATCGGGTGTTTAGTATATATTTAAGCAAGATACGACTTGGCAGACTGATTCTCTTTTAATATGTGAATCGAGTTTTAACTAATTCTGGAATTTCAACTTCTGACTCAATGAGGTGACTGTCTGTGTTGCTGCTTCCCAATCTACATGACAAGAGTATAGAAAAAAAAAAAAAAAAAAGTATAGTTGATGTAATGTAAGGTGGTCTGGTGTAATAACGGCAGGCGGGGTAATAACGCCAAGAGCTAATATTTTGCATAATTATGAAATAATCTGGTAAATGACACCCATGTGCTCTGCGCAGAAGGGTTTTGAGTCATATAAATCGCAAAAAACAGCTTCAAGTTAATTTGTTTCATTTTTAGGTCTTATTGTTTTTACAAGCAACTAAAATTATCGCTTGATCTAAAATTTGCGAGATACGTTTTGTGATGTGAAGACTATTTTTTTTATCCGGAAATACTTTGTTAATTACATAAATTTGTAGTACATTTCATGGACTATTAAAATGTTGTTGAAGATTTTGGATATCTTCTCGAGATAATTTGTAATTTAAAATGTACAGCGCAATAACTATAATGGGGTAATAACGCCAATCCTTGGCATTAATACACCGGTTGATTCCCTACAGTGGCCGAGCTACATCCTAAATACTGATTCAAATAAACACAGTTAAAACTGTGCAATGTTTCTAATAATTCTATTTAAGCGGTCCTTTTTAAGCAAAAAGAAGCTCGCGGTCTGATATTCTTTTGCCTCATCCCCCCCCCCACACACACACACACATACCTTTATTTTTCTTACACTTTCACAAAAAAATGAACATTTCAATAGCTTAGACTGCAATTTGTCAATTTCTAAGTTTGTAGAGTTTGTATTTTTAGAATTGGGCAATCTACATGCAATTATTCCATCTTATTTCATAGTTTTGTTTGCATGGCGTTATTACCCATATAGGTGGGTAATAACGCCAAATAGCATTGGTCAAGAAATCACGCCATTACATTTTATGAATACATATCTGTTAAATTATTTTTTTTATATAGATAGTCAATGAGTTGCTGTATCAAATCATATATTTGTTTGAAAAATACCAACTAAAACTGAGCCGTGAAAATTGGTAGAACCTTAACGTGGCGTTATTACCCCAGGGTACCTTATAATAGAAAAATCACATCTTTGTCAAGATTAAATCAGTATTATCCATTTATTATAAATAGTATTATCCATTTATTACAAGAGGAGGCATGGAGATTGTAACAAGGAAAAATTCAATATGTACTTTATTCAATTCAATATACAATATTATTTAACTTATCAAAATTATGGCTCGAGTTATTTCATGGTTAAGAATATGGAAATAAACATATAATGTAAAATAACAAACAACGTGTGTAATCTGAAAAATTGATTGATAGCGTTCCAGATCATTACATCATAGATCGTGCAATTTTAGAACATTCTTATTTATTTGCTTTGAAAATGATTTGGATAGAGTTGAAAATATGTAAAAAGTCTAATAAAATTATTTTCATAGCTGCCAACTCTTTTGCTTTTTTGAACCCGAAAAAAATAATAGAAATTTTTGTCTTATTTAATCGGTATATTACGGCAATTTAAAAAGATAAAATCTACTCTAAAAATTTTGTAGTACAAAAAAGTATAAGATGTTAGCAGCTTGTATTTTTACTGTTTTGAAAGTTTTCATTTTATATCTTGTAGCAATTAAAATTATACTTTTGAACTTTGTCAAAAATTAAAAAAAAAAAATGAAATTATTTCTATATTTGAAATTGCTGCAATTAGTTCTCTATGAAAAAATGCGTCAGGGTCAGTGATATAGTCGTTAAAAATCCCATAAAGTATACGTCGATATGCGCTAAGTCATGAACGTATTGCTTAGAGTATACGCGATAGAAAAATAGAAGGTATACGACGATAACTCAATATACCCTCGGGAAGGGAGAGATGTTCCATAAAGACTTTATTTTGCAATTATCAGTTTAAAAAATAGATCCATATTCTAAAGGTAAAATCAATGTTAAATCGATTTATCACTAAATAGCGATATCATATGGGTGATAAATAAATTTCATAAGTTATTACATTGTCCAGTTCTACCCTTCACTATACATCTGGTCAATATCAGCTATTTTCGCAGATTTCACAACAGTTGTTATCCTCTAAAGTCCACACAACTTTTATTTAAATGATTCTACAACGATTTTTAGCTCATTCTGTGGCAACAATGTAATTATCATCATTGTTACAAAATTGAAACGGAAGAGTAATAGAATACTCTTAAAAGAAAAGAGTGGATTTGGCTTCTCAGGAAAGAGCTGTTATTTATAGGATCGTGAATGAGTTGTTTTTACTCATTTTACTCATCTTATGATTTAAACTGGTTACTTGAATTACTCATCTTGATTTAAATTGCTTAAAAACAACCCGTTTACTCGAGTTGTTTAAACTCTTTAAGAAAAGCTAACTTTCAAATCGTGAGGTGAGTGGATTTCGGCTCAACTTGAGTTATTTTTTGGCTGATGTTTTAAAAGAGTATCTGTAAGAGTCGCATGTTCTATCTAATTATCGCTTTCCTTTCGTAAACATTGACAATATCGAATTCATATATATGAAATTGTAGTTTATTACAGCTAATAATAATCTATTTTACCTTCATAAGTAAAAGATGGTGATGTGCACCAAATAATGATTTCATACCTGTGGCTTTTCCTAATGTTTCAAAAAAGATCATTTAAATTGAAACAGGTGTGAAAAACTTTTTAGGACCATAAATTAAGGGGATAGTGGTATTTAAAAATATTTTTTCATTATTTTTGTTATTCTAACTATTATCATTTTAAAAATAACATAATTTACACCAAAGTTTTTTTTTTTTTTTTTTTTTTTTAATAAAATAATTTCTTGCGTAAAATAATTTTTAATGTCGATAACAGCCAAGTAAAATTTTGATGAAATACAAGTAATAAAAATATTGTCATGGTTTGCAGACTCTTTGGGATTTTCAGGAAAATTTATATATATATATATTTTTAAACACAGAATCCGCAATCCCCGTCTTTATTTAATGATTTTAAATTACTTTTATTCGGTGAAATAATTGGATATACCGTTAAAATTCAATGGTACATTTGTGCAAACCCTGTACTTCATTTGTTATTATTATTATTATTATTATGTGTAATACGTTGAATATGCTCAGAATGTTTAGCCCTTTTATTATATAGTTATCATATTACCTTCTGAGACCGAAAAATTAGAGGTGCACCAAAGAATAATTCATAAATATCATAATATATGTGTTTTTAGTAAAATGTTCAGAATGGGCTATAAAAGTTAAAAATAAAATTAATAAAATACTTAATAACGAAAATGAGATATTGACAAAAATAATAATTTGTAAAATCTCCATGAAATAGTGCAACAATTTAATTGATAAATCTTTTTAGTAATGTTGTTTGCTTTTCTTCCGAGGTTTATAATGACATTATTACAATAAGAAACGTTAATCGGAACATATATGATTGTTTAGAAAACTAATTTTTAAAAATTGCAATGTGTAATACGTTGAATATGTTCAGGATGTTTAGACCTTTTGTTATATAATTATCATATAATCATTTGAGAGCAAAAAATTAGAACACCAAAATATAATTCATAAATATCATAATAAGTTTTTAGTAAAATGTTCGGAATAAACTGTAAAAGTAAAAAAATAAAATTAATACAACACTTAATAACAGAAATGGAAATTTTAAAATAATAATAATAATTTGTGAAATTTTCATGAAATAGTAAAAAAAAAAAAAAAAAAAAAAAAAATTAATTGATAAATCTTTTTAGAAATATTGTTTGCTTTTCTTCTGTGATTTATAATGAATTTATCAAAATAAACATTGATTGGAATATATATTATTGTATAGAAAACTAATTTGTACAAAAGAGTAATGTGTAATATGCTGAATACGCTCAGAATGTTAAGCCCTTTTTTTAGCTCACAGGCTATCACAGCCTGAGAGCTTATGTGCCCGCCCGTTCTGTATGTACGTTCGTACGTAACGCGATAACTCATGATAAAAATATCCGATCCACTTGAAATTTTGTATATAGGTATATCCTGACAAGGCGCTTCCCTGATTAGTTCTTGGAGTTCATTCGATATGCCCCTCCCCTTAATAGAAATAAATGGGTTTTTCATGCAGAATTAAGTTTTCGTTCAAAATTTAGATATAGGATCATTCTGATGAGGCGATTCCGTGACTGTTATTAGGTGTTCATTGAATAAGTATAAACAGGGGGAACGGGGGTTCTAATGTCCCTCCTCTTAATTTATATAAATGGGTTTTTCAAGCAGAATTGCCAGATTTCGTTCAAATCTCTGAATAGTTTAATGGTTAAGTATAAAAGAGAGGGATAACTCCTCTTAAATTATACAAATGCTAAATAGGTTTTTATTAAGAATTATCCGATTTGCTCTGAATTTTGGATATAGATTTTTTTATGATAAAGCATATCCTTGATAGTTTAGGAGATTCAATGATTAAGTATAAAAAAGTTGAAAGGGGAGAGCTGTTTCCCCTTCTTAATTTGTTTTTCGAACGGAATTAACTCTTGAAAATATAAGGCTATAATGTACAATTAGTATGCGTAGCCTGTGAGCTCAATGCCATCAGTTTAACTGGGCAGTATTCTTTTTATTATATAACTATCATATAATCCTTTGAGACCGAAAAATTAAAAGAACACCAAAATATAATTCATAAATATAATATGTTTTTAGTAAAATATTCTGAATAAGCTGTAAAAGTTAAAAAATAAAATAAATAGAGCACTTTATAGCGAGAGGGAAAGATTTGTAAAACAAAAATATTTTGTAATAATTTCACGAAAATAAAAAAGAGAAATATTTGATAAATCTTTTTAGAAATATTGGTTGCTTTCATTCTGTGATTATAATGAATTTACTAAAAGAAACGTTGATCGGAACAAATATAATTGTTTTAGAAAACCAAATTTTTAGAAACTGCATTATTTAATACTTTGAAAATGCTCAGAATGTTTATCCTTTTTTTAAAAAAATATAATTATCATATAATCTTTTGAGGCCAAAAAATTAGAAGAACACCAAAGAATAATTCATATATATCATACTATGTTTTAGTAAAACGTTCGGAGTAACCTGTAAAAATAAAAAGAAAATTAATAAAGCAGTTAATAGCCAGAATGAGAGATTAGAAAAAATAATTTGTAAAATTTTCCCAAAATAGTAAAAGAAAAAAAGAAAAAAAAAAGATTATTTTTTTTAATCAATATTGTTTGCTTTTATTCTGTGGGTTATAATGAATTTATCAAAAGAAACGTTAATCAGAATTTATACAATTGTTTACAAAACGAAATTTAAAAAAGAGCAATGTGTAATACGATGAATACGCTTTGAATGTTTAGCCCTTTTACTATATAATTATCATATAATCCTCTGAGACCGAAAATTTAGCAGAACGCCAAAGAATAATTCATCAATATCATAATATGCTTTTAGTAATATGTTTGGAATAAGCTGTAAAAGTTTAAAAATAAAATTAATAAAGCTCTTAATAGCCAGAATAAGAGATTAAAAATAATAATAATTTGTAAAATTTCCATTGAATAGTAAAAAAAAAGAAAAATATTTGATAAATCTTTTCGGATATATTGTTTGCTTTGTTTTGTGAGTTATAATGAATTTACCAAAAGAAATATTGATTGGAATAAATACAATTGTTCAGAAAACTGAAAAAGAGCAATGTGTAATACGATGACTCTGCTCAGACTGTTTCGCCCTTTTATTATATGCTTATCATATAATCCTTTGAGACCGAAAAATTAGCAGAACACTAAAGAAAAATTCAAAAATGTCATAATATGTTTTTACTAAAAGGTTCAGAAAGAGCTGTAAAAACTAAAGAGTAAAATTAACAAAGCACTTAATAGCGAGAATGAGACATATAAAAAAAAAATAATAATTAATTCGTAAAATTTTCATGAAATAGTAAAATATATATATATTTGATAAATCTTTTTAGACATATTTTTTTCTTTTTTCGCGATGTATAATAAATTTGTTGAAAAATAATTGCTGAGAAAATAAGATTTAAAAAAAATAAATAAATAAATAAAAAAGCAGTTTGTAATGCGTTGATTAGGCGCAAATTTCCGAGACTTTTTATTACATAATTATCGTATGATTTTTTGAGGCCGAAAAATTACAGGAGAACCAAAAAATAATTCATAAATATTACATATTTCATTAAAATGTTCGGAATGAGCTATAAAAGTTAAAAAATAAAATTAATAAAGCACTTAATTGAGAGAGTGAGAGATAAAAAAAAATATTTGTAAAATATTTATGAAATAGGAAAAAAATATTTTTTGATAAATCTTTTTAGAAATATTGTTTGCTGTTCTTCGTAAGGTATAATAAATTTGTCGAAGAATAATCGCTCAAATAAGAAAAAAAAAAAAAAAAAAAAAAAAAAAAGCAATTTGTAATGCGTTGAATACGCGCAAATTTCCGAGCCTTTTTATTATATAATTATCGTATAACCTTTTGAGACCGCAAAGGTATGAGAACATCAAAGAAGAATCTATAAACCTCGTAATAAGCTATTATGTTATGTCCGGACTCGACTGTAAAAGTTAAAAAAAATAAATAAATGAAAAACAAAAAAAAAACCTGAAAGGACGTTGGGCAAGTTGTATCTGCTAGGCGTCTAGTGAATTTTGTCTGTCAAGGTCATACGTTTTTTCTTCTTATTTCCGATTTATGTTATTATTCTTATTGGTGTTTGCCGTATCGTTGAATCGGGAACGACGAGAGCAGACAGAACTGCTGGCTCCTGGAGAGAGCGTTGAACTTTCGGCACCAACGCCAGAGTCCTGGGGCCATAGTGACCAGCTTTGAAAAGCTTTTTAAAAAAAATCAAAGACCCCATGACGAAGTGGAAATCGATGACATACAAATAAAACTGCGAATACATCATTCATTCCCTTCCAGTACTTAATTTACGCCGGAGATCACCTGAGTTCAACTCCGGTACTTTTTTTGTTTTTTGGTGAAAAAATATTTAAATATTGTCCGGAATTCACCGGAGTTCATAAATACAGCTTCCCAGAGAGTAGCAGTGCTTCCGAGAAACCGAAGTCTAAATTTGACATTCCATTTCCATTTTTTTTTTTTTCGTTCTTTCCTATTAAAGCACTTACATATCTGACGACGTAGCATATCACACATGTAGGAGCCTTTTCCTCAATCGCAAGTGTGGATTTTATTTGAAGTATAATCCCAATGATTTTCTGTCTCCACAATTTCGGAACAACGATGATCAATTCCAGAACTAACCACAACTGCATTGATCATTTTTACTCGCAGTCTTGTTTCGTTTACGCACTGCTTTTCTTACGTGTTTTTAAAATGTTCTTACAGATGAACATTTTTTAGCTCCATCTGGTGCTTGATTTACTCCGAAACTTATGGAGTAGCATCTCCAATACTTCTTCATTTTTGTTGAATATTTAAATAAAAGTTTGTATCCATAGGAACACTGCAATAGAGATGCGTTGTATTTTGCAGCTGATGCAAATAAATCCTTGTCCAGTAGGACATTCTGAAGATTTCTCACTCGCAGTTCTGATGTTTTCGCTTTGTTCTCTCTGTTGCTAAATATTTGATTTTATGATATATATAAACATATAGATGGAATCAAAATATATATTAATTGTTAAAACATTATGGTTGTTGATATTGGACGAAAAATAGAGCTCCGGTACTTATTTTTATTAGAAAATAAGCACTGTTCCCGTGAATATCCCAAGAAATCAAATACAACTGGAATCAACACAAATGCTCCTCTTTTGAACGCAGTACAAAGAAATTATCAGTAAATTAAAAATAATTCCTCGTAATTTTAAATCAAAAATTCACATTCTCATATTAGTCTGTTTTAATTTTTTTTTCTTTTTTTTTCAGATGATATTTAGATGATTTATTTTCGAAATGTTACGTGAATAATATATAAGTAGAAAAAAAGGGAGGGAGAGTCAGATTCCACGACGAACGAAATATGATGTCATAAAATTGAAATGTACTTTCGACATCCAAATGCTTCAATATCAAAGGAAATAAAATATCCTGGGGATGAACAAAAAGACCCTCTTTGCATCATCTTTGTTTAAAGCAAATTTTGCCCGTTTATTCGATTACGAAAGATTGGCAATTACATATTTCATGTAAACATTTTTTCAAAATTTTTCATTATCGATAAAGTCCCAAGGAATTTTTTATATTATTCAAATTTCCTTTTCTACCACAATATGAAATAAGAGTTGCTAGGTAACTGGTAGATTAACGGAATCCATTCAAAAAAGGGTCAGTAAATTAAAAAAAAAATTCTCTTAATTTTAAGTCATACATTAAATTTTTTACACTAATTTTATAATAGTTTCTCTTGTACTAGTTTTATACTAATTTTTTACAGAATTATTTAAAAGTAATTCTTTTAATTATTTTCAGATCATTTAATTTCAAATTGCCAAGCAAATGCATATAAATACTAGCGATCTTCGCCCGCTACGCTGGTTGGTTTATACGGACAGACGGGCATTAAATAATTTAATAGTTTATTAATTACGGGCATTAAATAGTTTAATTGTTAGTATTAAATAGTTTAGTACTATTAAAATGCATACCAAACAATGTCTCAATATATAAGTATGCAATGGAATACTTTTGTGTGGCCCTGTAAATCAAAAAGAAATATTATTTGCACCACAGATTGTACAGAATGTATATTATAGTATACACTATATTGCCATTGATTATTGGACACTTGCGATTTTAGACATTTTACTAAATATCTAGAAAAATACATGAGGAATCATCTCGAAACTCTTAGTGTATAAATATAATAGTATACGTCATACATCTCCGTGAAGATTTTTTTTACCGAAACTCCATAGGGGACCGTCAACAAATTAAAAAAGAATGAATATCTTTTGAATAATCCTGTCAAAACTAATGTAGCAAAAGCGCTCAAACTCTAGATTATGATTGAATGCCTTATTGTAATACACTGTGTTCATTTTTATGCAAATAGCATGCATACTCGCAGAGAAATTAAGGTTTTTATAAAAATGGTCCCAATTTTTTCCAAGTTTTTCCCTTATAATTTTCAGAGTTCTTAATATAAAATAATATTTTTTTTTCAGAAAATATGACAAACAACATTACACACAGTACCTTGTAATCAGAATTAAAAAATAATAAAAATTGTATGAAAAATGAGTAGGTTTACTAAAAATTTTTTTACTGCGCATGCGTCAAAGATATCAAAATTTCATTTGCATATTATGTTAGCAAAATGTATAGAGCAACTTTTGTAAAAGTCTCAAAATTATAGCTTGAAAATTCTGAAAGTAATCGTCTATAGAAAAAGGACAAAATCCGTTGTTTCCAAATTAAAGCAAAAAAATGAGGGATTTTATCCAAAAGTAGTCGTAACATCCCGTATTGTGTATTTTATATTGGCACTAATCAATGAATATATGGATACAACCCCTCTTGTTTTTGCTTCATTTTGAGAATAACGGATTTTCAACTTATTTAATTGATGATTATTTTCAGAATTTTCAAGTTATGATTTTGTGACTTTCACAAAAGTTGCCCTATACATTTAGCTAACATAATATGCAAATGAAATTTTGATATCGTTGACGCATGCGCAGTAAAAAATTATTTAGTAAACCAACTCATTTTGTATACAATTTTCATTATTTTTTAATTCTGATTACAGGGTACTGTGTGCAATGTTGTTTGTCATATTTTCTGAAAAAAATATTATTTTATATTAAGAACTCTGAAAATTATAAGGAAAAAACTTGGAAAAATTTGGGACCATTTTTATAAAAACCTTAATTTCTCTGCGAGTATGCATGCTATTTGCATAAAAATGAACACAGTGTATTACAATAAGGCATTCAATCATAATCTAGAGTTTGAGCGCTTTTGCTACATTAGTTTTGACAGGGTTATTCAAAAGACATTCATTCTTTTTTAATTTGTTGACGGTCCCCTATGGAGTTTCGGTAAAAAATCTTCACGGAGATGTATGACGTATACTATTGTATTTATACACTAAAAATTTCGAGATGATTCCTCATGTATTTTTCTAGATATTTAGTAAAATGTCTAAAATTGCAAGTGTCCCATAATCAATGGCAATATAGTGTATACTTCATAGATGCATATCAATTTTATTATGTTCTAAAGAGTGTAAGACCATAAAATTGCACTTGAAACTTTTTTCCCCATTTACCGTAATGTATCAGAATCCTTTTGATTGTCCCTGTAATTGAACTATGCATCCGATTTTCATAAAATTTGAAATGACTCGACAAAATTATCTAATCCTTATATATATTATAAATGTGAAAGTGTGTCCGAAAATTGGAATGAACTTGGCTTCAAAACGGATGGATTAATGTCTTTGAATTTTTGTATATAGATAGATTATTGGTCTGAAATGAACATAGGCTAATTTTTATTTATTTTATTCAAATATTTTTCTTAATAATTCAACATTTCACTATTTTTTATACAGAATAAATTGAAAAATTTTCCATAATATTTAATCATCTTTCTTTTTTCGTTGCCAAAAAATAAAAAAAACGGAATAATTATTTCTCTTCTGTAATTAATTTTCAACTGAAAGATTTTCACGTGATAAAAGAAAATGAAATAAATAAATGGACCCTATTCTGTTTTTCGGTTCGAGGTTAAAAACCGCGATTTTACCAATTGTGACGTCAGAGGACTACTGTTTTTCTTCTTATATCACGCAGACGATTACATAAAATTTCTTTTACACTTAGAAGACTTCACAAGAATATAAGTTCACACTTTACAAGAATATGAATATTTTAGTAGTTTTTCCAGATATTAATCCGTAATAAAAATGAACTTTTTTCTTTCTTTCGGTTCGAGGCTATAAAATTCAACTTTTTACCAATTGTGACGTCACAGGAATACTTTCCATTAAGAATTTTAAAAATATCAATGTAACGTCATATCTAAAACAAAGTATAAATTTTTAAATTTTCAAAAATTCTGTTTTTTTTTTTTTTTTTTTTTTTTCGTTTTACGGAAACTACCCCCTTTTTCACACTTTCTAACATGGTCTAAAAGTGTTTACGACTTCAACCTGTCTGTATACCGGATGCCGAGTGCCTGGGGTCTGCCGTCTGTTTGTCCGTGTTTCAACTTGAGTAAATATAGTGGGATACATACGTTATTGAGATTTGCTATAGCATGTGCGGCATTGAAAATGAACCAGGTAGCAATTATAGCTGAATCACAGGAGCACTCAAAAGGAGACTTTACATTATGATATACGGCGAAAAAATCATTTGTGATGTATTTTGATAATGTTACATAATTTTAAATGTAATGAAATTTACATGCATTTTTAAGGTTCACAAGAACATGGTTACTATCGAATATGTTAAGTATAGTACTTATAGTGTGGGTACATTGAGCTCAAAAGTATTTCAATATATCATACTCTGTGAAGAAAAACCATTTGCAGCATATTTTAATAATGTTATTTTATTAAGGTTATTTTAATAATATTGAAATTGATATCAGTTTCTGAAATGCACTAAAACAGTATTTCTGTAGAAAATGGGGTGAAAAGATTTAACATTCTTTTACAAGATAACAGAAAAATTTTCGGTAATATAATAGTCTACGGGGAAAAAATATTCCCAGCGTATTTTAATTGCGTTGCACTATTTCAAACATGATGAAATTAATATACTGAGATAATCAATACAATGATAAATACTGAAATTTACTAATATGCTTGCAGTAAAGTATGATTTGCATCACATTTGTTGTTCATTTACAGAGACGCTTAAAAGATTTTGGACCTGTGTCCAGATCTCAGATATTGTATCCAAAGTATGGTCTATTAGAAAAGATTGCTGAAGAGCTTTTTCAATTATAGTATGTACTATTTTAAGGAAAACTAATGCATCCTGAAGTTCAGCTACATTTGGTATAATAAGAGATGTTTGTAGAATTTAAATAAATCATGTATCGGACTAAACAATAAACTGGATATATGGTCACCTGTGCAATAGCGAGTCCCGGAAATATGAATTCAATAATTTGAATCAGGTTTTTTGCTTGAATAATTTAAGCTAAATATACGGTCGTGTAATTATTTGCACGTAATATAAAGGACTGTACAAAAGAATTCAAGTACGTTTCTGTCTATTATTAGAAATTGCTGAAGGTGAATTTTAATCTTCGTTATACTTTTTCTAACTAAGCAAAATTTTAACATTGTATTTAGAATATTTACAAGCACATAGATTACATGCACAGATGCAGAAAAGAATGGGCCGGCGAAGTTATGTATTATGGAGATGTTGGATATTTTTTTTTATTACCTAGGTTTAACACATGATTTTTCTTTCTTTGATATGGAATTCTGAAATGCACTACAACATGATTTCTGTACCATTGGGGTGCGTTACAGGGGTTTTACAGTATAAATGGTTGCAATTTCATTTTCGCGATCGTTAATATTATCTAACACATTTTCCATTTATTTGACTGAGTTCTTTAAGTCCCCTAAAAAAAAAAAAAAAACTACTGCATAGCCTGGTATAAGATATGTGTTATATATTTTTTAAATTATTGTTAATGAAACGTTTTGTTTAATTAAAGTGTTTATCTTTTTTTTTATGCTACGTGAACGACGTCACGGGTAACAGCTAGTAATTATATATTTTAAGTTTCAAACGATTCGGTTGGGTAGTTTTTGAGTTGTTATATGCGTACAGACGGACGGGCGGACAGACAGACGATTGAGCAACTCGGAATCCCGGGATTTTTTCCCTTCAATTCAAAACAATCGCGACGTTTCTCCGTTTCCGGAATCGGAGGAGATAGCGTCACATACATACATGCATATGTATATGCGGCCGGATTTTAATAGTGTAGATTTTTTATAATGACATAAATTATTTTGTTCTACATAATAATTGTATAAAATATCGTTTATTTATTATTTCCTCTTTCAAATAATAGAAAATAATTTGAAAATATATTTGCAACAGTTATCGCCAAATTATTATAAAAAACATAGCACCAAGCCCGGTGTGTAGTATATGATATCTGTGCCAAATATTTTATTTAAATGCCAAACGTTGTTGTTTCTAATTTACATTCTAATAAACATACAATATT
Source organism: Maratus speculifer (assembly GCA_964019185.1). Classification (NCBI taxonomy): domain Eukaryota; kingdom Metazoa; phylum Arthropoda; class Arachnida; order Araneae; family Salticidae; genus Maratus; species Maratus speculifer. Next base: position 20,539,434 of record OZ025291.1, read on the forward strand.
CTACGATAACTTCAATTGAAATTAAGTTGACAACTACTATCCGACTTCATTAAGAAAACAAATGCAAGAGATTCAGTCGCATGAACAGTGAAAAATATTAAACCACGAAGATAATAATTCGTAAAGCACTCCAACAATGAATGGACATGGAAAGTAATTCTTATGACGTCATAGCATGTAAATTGAAGGCGCTACCGTTTGTTTATGGTTTGCTTTTACGATTGGGGAGGGGGGGGAGGCACCCTTGTGACTTAGGGATATAAAAAATAGATAACAACCTATTCTCAGACCTACTGAGTATACGTATAAAATTTCATCAAAATCGGTTTAGCTATTTCGGAGAAGTATGGCAACTAACACTGTAACATGAGAATTATATATATTAGATAAAAGAGGAAGAAGGAGTTGCCACGATGAAAGAAAAACGATTTCAAACTAATAGACCAGAAGGCGTCAGCAGAGACAATCACCTCATCGAGTTACCGGATGAAAATCTAGGATTATTTAAACTTCGATCCCCATATTAAAACGCAATCGGTCTGCCAAGTCATATCTTGATAGAAAACACTTAAAACTCAGATTTTAGCGGTTGACTCATAGGTTTACTAATATGTTTTCCTATTCTCAATTCTCTGTGTTTTCATATTTTTGGGTGCAGGAAAGCACAATAGTAGGCATATTAGCCAACCATTAAAATCGTGTTTTTAGGTTTTTTCCACCAAGATATGACTTGGCAGACCAATTGCGTTTTAATAAGCGTATCGATATTTAAATAATTCTAGATTTTCATCCGTGAACTCGATGAGGCGATTGTCTCTTCTGCTGCCTCCCGGTCTAAAACTAAATATATTTTTAAGTTACATTTGCATCCAATCTATCATCGGGAATCTATCCAGTGCCCCTTGAGAGATTTAGTTAAAAGACAAAAATTTAAATATATACTGATTATTTAGCTTCGAAATTGTAGCGATAAAATATCTAAATAAATAAAGAGAAAAGGGCATCAGCGTCCAAGACAAAATGAAATTCGATGCCATAGAATTGAAATTGTATTTTTGTCATTCATTCGTATAAATAGCAAGGGAAATAAAATATTCAGGCGATCTATGCAAAATTCCTACCTTCGAATGACCAGCTAAAATACATAACTATTCTGAAAGCCATTTTTAATAAGTTTAAGTCACAAATAATTTTTTCAGTAAATTTATTCAAAACAAAAACAATTCAGTTATGCTGATACTTTTTCTTTATTTCTTTTTATTTTTTTAATGCTTTTCTAAAAGCGTCAAAAGATTAAATGAAGATAAATAATACAAATAGCCATTTCATCAATCATTCACTTCAAACACCGCAAGGATCAATATAAACTTCCTTAGTTTGAAAGTCTTTGAACTATATATGTGTGAGGGGTGTGGTGGGGGGAGGGGGGGGTGCGAATCAATTACATGCGAATATTTTTAATGCTACATGGCACCACTTTTCCAAAACAAAAGTTTTTTACATACGCCTTGAGAATATTTGAAAGAGAAATGTCTACAAAATGTATTTTTTAAAAATAATTCTGTGAATAGAATATGAAAATAGTAGCCTGTAATTGAAATTTTACGACCCCCTCCCATGAGCTGAATAAAAGCAAGCATTTGCAATAATCTTACATCGCAAACAAAATTTCTCATAAATTTTTTTGAATTTTTTTTAATAATATTCTGTTTATTGATAAAATAATTTTTAATATATTAAAAGGGGTCATAGCATTTATTTCAAACCATTTAAATGTACGTAAACTGGTCTTAAAAACTTGATAATTAATTATAATACTAAAAACATATGTAAAAAGATGTTGCAATAACCTCGAAATAGTTTTCAATCACATGCGTAATCATAATACCGCTTTCATAGATCTATTTTATATCAGTTTGAACTAAACGTCAGTCTATTAACCCTTTCGCGACGGAGCATTTGACGAAATTTCTAATCTTCAATCATCGATTTTAAAAAACAGAAACTTTTGTCTTATTGAATCGAGAAAATAATCTGATTCAATAAGGCAAATTTTGCAATAGAATTTTATTGATGGAAATAAAAAAGGATTCTGAGTGCTTCATGCGTCACTTATACCAGTCGCTCGTCACCACGGGGTTAATCGTTGGGAATGTATATTAAACTCGTACTTTCAGAGGCTGAAGCCCTTAATATTTTCAATAACAGAGCTATAATAACATTCTCTTACTTAGTCATTTTTTACCAATGTTTGTGCCCACATTGTCAATTTAACTTCTTGACCATTTATAATCGTTTAATTGAATGTCCGAGCATCCGACAATTGTAAAGAACATACTTTAATATATTTTCACTTACACTGACAAATCTCAGAGGGGAAATCCGCCATGGAACACATTTTACTTTTTTAAATAATACGGAGGCTTTTGTTGCGAGATATAATTGTAATTTACTTCATTAATTTACAATTAATAACGTTACCCTTTATTTTTTTATGACATCTGGATAACTTTTTTATTGACAAATTATTACTTTTATATTTTGCTTTTAAGGATTTAGCATTTTTATTTTTATTTCTCATTGGTCTTTCTTATATTATATATTATTTCTATAATATGACAAATTTATATGAAGTTTATTAAGTTATTAAAAACCATTAAAATTGTAACATGAAATTTTAAAGTTACTTTAAAGCAAAATATAAAATACAGGCTATGTACAAATCAATAGAAAAATAAGACAAAATTTGGAGACCTTTCAAAGCATTGCACGACAAAATTATATTAAGCTTATTAAGTTACTAAAAACTATTATAATTGTAATCTGAAACTTAAAAGAAAAAAATTTTACTTTAAAGCAAAATATAAATTATTCAGTAGGTGCAAATCAACAGAAAAAAAAGACAAATTTCGGAGATCTTTTAAAGCACTGAACCATAAAATTATATTAAGCTTAGTAAATTATTAAAAACTATTTATAATTGTAACATGCAACTTAAAAATAAATGTTACTTTAAAGCAAAATATAAAATATTGACTATGTACAAATCAATACGAAACTAAGACAAACTTCGGAGATCTTTTAAAGCAATGCTTCTAGTTTAGAAAAGAAGGGAGCCGTCTCGAAAAGGGAGCCGTCTCGTAAATAATTTCACGCAAGAAGTAGTTTTATGAGCATAATAAAATGAAAAGTAAAATATAACGGAAAATAAATTGAAAGAAAAAGAAGATTCGAACGCTGTAAATATAAATAAAAAGGATAATGAAAAAAAAATCATTGTAAACTTTACAGATTTCCATGAAGTATGACATAAAGAACCAGAAAAAACCAGAGCGCGTGAAATAATAGACATGAGCAAACATATGGAATTTCTATAGCGTTAGTGAATTCATCTTTTCATCTCACTTTTTTCACCATTTTTTTTTTTTTTTCGAAGATGGTATGTGTATGTGGTAAGCGGGATATAAAGTATTTTTTTTTTAACTTTTGCGTAATATTACAAAAACATATTGATAACTGCTACTTTCGTAATAAAGGGAAGTGAGGTATGGTGCTGGTCCATTGTCACACACACACACACACACAAAAAAAAAGATAAAATAAATTAAAAATAGGGAGACAGCGAGTCAGAAAAGGTTGTATGGTGACTTTTAAGTCCATAGACATATCCTATGAAAACAGAAACTATTTATAATGAAAACCTGGCTTAAACAAACAAACAAATATATAATCCTGAAGGAAAAAAATCAGGGTATTCATAAAAGAATGTTCCAGGTTCAATGATATATTACAACAGTTTAGTTTAGACAATAAAATAAATCATGCAACAAATTGAAGGTGAAGTAACCTAATCTTTCTTACAAATATTCAACATGTGCACATTTAGTTGCACGGCATATATGCAACCTAAAATCCAATATCCAATTCTTCCCACCCTTCGGTTATCAAGTCCGGAGTAATGGAAGCAATAGCCTTTTCAATTCTGTGTCTCAACTCTGACAGATCATTAAGTAGCGGCGGAAAGTAGACATGATATTTTATAAGTACACAAAGAAAAAAAAATCACATGGCTCTAACGGCTTTTAAATGTTCAATCTGGATTAATGCTTTAAGCTTAGAAGTCGTCATTTTGTTTATGTGGCACTAGAAACGAGTCAATAACAAACTCATTTATGTGATAGTTACTCAAGCATGCGTTTAACTGAAAGTGTTTGAATTACTCCTTATTTGTGATCGTGAACCGCCCTCTACAGCGTTTACAGTTGATACTATTAAAATTTATAATTAGGGCATTCTTTTATGGGCACCTGTACCTTACAACTATACCTGCAAAGATGTAAACCTGTCTAAATCTTTTTCTGGTCATTTCAGATTCTGTCTTAGTAGGCTTTATAGTATGAAATAAGTCAATAATCTTATACATTAAAATCTCTCCAAGTGGAATCGCCAGGGACCCAAACAAAATATCGTATTAGAGAGGCTCTAAATTGTGCTACTGTAACTATATGGTAAGATTTCATTATTATACCGGTTTCATTTTCAGGCATTCGTTGAAAAAAGTACAGCCATAAAAAATAAACCTTTATTAAGTCTGCAAAATTAATTGTAGAAGAAAGTTACTAATACTAAACGATTGAAAATAAAGTCAGTTTTTAAATGATGCACATAAAATTTGGCTATGGAGGCCTATGGGAAAACTTTGAAGCGCTATTACTCATTAGCTAATATATTATTGAAATACCGCTTTAATTATCAGAAAGAAGGCTTCAGATACCGATGATGTGCGTTTTTAACACTTTAAAACAATGCTAAAAAGTGCTTATGGATTCTATTTATCTGTCTGCCTGGCCATCTGTCCACGCTCTAACTTCCGTAAATACATTCGGATTTTTATGCAATTGATAAAGCTTATTTGGAGTCACCAAAGGATGTTTGCTATTGCATATGAAGTAAATACGATTAATGGTTCATTTACAGGGACGTTTAAAAGAATTCGATTATATTATGGTACAGAGGAAAAAATCGTTTGGAGAATATTTTAATTACATTACGCTACTTCATATGTATTGAAACAGATATAAATCCTTGAATATCAATATGATCCCGTTAAAACGCAGTATTCATAGCACTTTTTATTAATTTACAGGGACACAAAAAAAAAATAGGTTACAATATAGTCTTTGCGTACTAATTGCTGGAGAGTACGTTTTAAAATTCGGTATGCGCTTTTAAATTTAATTAGTTTTTTTGCATATTACTTTTTATATATAAATTATACACCTCATGTACATTGTTGCAGCATTCTCTTTATTAGAGGAAATTGTTGAAGAGGAATTTTCAACTGAAATACATATTTTTCTTTAATGAAAAAAAAAAAAAAAAAAAAAAAAAAAAAAATAGAATGCATACTGTTAATCGATACAAATCTTTATATGATATACAGGGCTGCTAAAAAATCGGTTAGTTTTCGGATTGTGGATAAGAACAGCTGAAATTCGGTTTTGAAATGCGTTATACATTTTTATATGGTGAAATGAGACGCAATATTTTAATTTTTTAAACGGTGCTGTTTTGTTACATTATTCTGATTGTGTTGGAAAGTGCTTCATAATCTATGCCTGACGCATGATTTTTTTCTTTCTTGTTTAAAATTGCTTTCGTATATTTTAAGTACATAAAATCCCGATAAAATTTGAAATTTCCATTTGATTAAATTTTATCTTCTTAATAATACTTAAAATTTACAAACAAATACGTATTGTGAACATGTATTTACGTTAATGTTACAAACGCAACATCACAGGCATCTAGCGTCCGTTTTCAGATGGTGAAAACTGTATATTAATAATTACATTAGTTAATGAGCCAGTGCTTTAAAATTTCCCCATAGGTTAACATGGGATTTCGCAATCGGGGAGGCTCGGTGCAACGGCCCCTTAACAAGCTCCTTTAATTTTATTTTAAATTATTCTGCCGTAAATTATGGTAAAATCGCATTCTTTTGTTCTTTTTTATGATTTTGCAGAATTTCTCATTTTTTTTCGTATTTGTAATTAATAATTCTATTCCAAGTATTATTAAACTTTGCTGGCCATTTCGCGCTAACAGGAATTCATTTTTTTGTAAGGAAAAACACAATTAATTAATTATGTGCCGTTAAAATTTGATTTTTTTTTTTTTTTTTTTTTTTTTTTTAAGGAATTGCATCCTAGAATAGAAAAATAAAATAAAATAAAATAAAATTTCTTATTTTACAGCTGAACAGCAATCGTTTCATGGACTCTGTTGACGGCAATTGTACGCCCTGGTTAAAAGTATATATATATTTTTTTAATCAGATTAATTTTAGTGTTGTGACACAGAAATGATGAATCCCAGCGCTGGAAGTCGTCAATTCTACGCTATACCATTAAAACTATTTGGGAAATCAGAAAATAATGTATGTTTGAAATAACATACGGATAAGTGGCGCCATGTATGATCGAAATTTGGAACTAATTATTTTCATTCGCTTAAAGAAAACGTTTCATCCTGAGAAGAATTTTCCTAAACAGTACACCTGTAGGGCAATTACTTGATTTTATATTGAATTTTAAAATGTATCAAGGAATTTTCTAATGCCCTGTATTTCTAAAATTCAGGGATCCATAAGAGAAAAGAAGTCTAATCTTAGTCTAAACAATTTAATAGTGAATATATTTATAAATAAAATTAGAAAAGTGTTTCGTATAAGATTAAAAATAGACGATATATATAAATATATAAGACTATTTTGCTTCTAATCTTATTTTACAATTAAAAATGGATTCCACATATCTTTACTCCCTCAAAATAAATGACGCTTGATTATAGTTGAATATTAAAAAAATGTGTATATCACTGTAGAAAAAATAGGACTACATGCAAAAAGAACTTTTAAGTAAGGAAACGGTTTATGACGCATTTTTCATTTAAAATATGTCTTGTTATATAATTATCTTCCCATGAAATTATATAAAACAAAGCTGACGATCATAAATACTTTTTTATACGCATCTCAATTAATTGTATAAATATGGATTAATGATTATGTTCCTCGGGTCGCACATAAAATAATGCTCGGCCTCATGCGGCCCGCAAGCAGCAATTCGAGTTGAGACTTTGTAAAAAATGGAATTTCAATGTTGTCAAATATAGAATTACAACATCTGCCAGCGTCTTTATCTGAAACTCTAAAGGAATGAACTGAAAGATATTCACAAGAAAAAGGTTTGACAATATTATGTGTTCTGACACCACTAGTATGACATTTTTTACAACAGAACATTTGGAAACAACAAACTACAGAATGAACAAAACTATAGAAAGCATTAATTGTTTGATATTATTGTCAATACACCAGTGAATCGTCCTGATTGGACATAATTTGTAAAACTATAGAAAGCATTAAGTTGTTGCCCTAAATGGCAGTACATCGGTGCAACATGATGTATGTACAGAATTTACAAAATTACAGAAAGCATTACTTTGGTTGATATTGATCTCCGTGAATCATCATCAACACATATGAGATTATACATTTATGAGGAATGTTCAAAGATTAAATTTTGTAAATCATTATTAAATCATTTCAATTCATAATAAAACTTAACAAATCTTTTGCCACTCGCCTTTGTCTAATTAGGAAAAAAAAATAGAAAAGATAGTTTGGAATGAGGTAATATGGAGCAAAATTAAGAAGCCACAAGTACTTTATATATTTTTTTTATTTCGTTTTATTTTATTTATTTTTTGGCAACGACATTGATCCAGTCAGTTTTTCTCGAGTAAAATCAATAATTTGTTTATTCTTTCAATGCTATTCTTTTTTTTTTCTTTTTTAACAATATAGATTTTTGGATAGTTCCCCTAATTCGTATTTCACTGAATGCTTCAACACGAAAAGTGACGGTATCTACCATACAAATTTCTTGTAAGTCATTGAGACAGTAGATAGTGTGGAATCAGAGCAATCAACTCATCTCGTCGTTAATGAAGCGAGTTGAGTGCACTTCGGAGAATCAATAAATACTGTTTCAGATGTTTCCAGTTTAACCTAGTCGTTAGCAATAGATCTTTTTCAGGTAAAAAGAAACAAAGAAGCAGCCGGTATCAGTCAGAAGAGAGCAATGCAAGAAGGCTGCGTCACAAACGAAGAAAAAAAAGGAAAAGGGAAGGGCCAGCTTACCCTGAGAGGACGTTGGACAAGTTACACCTCGAAGCGTCTACCAAGTTTTGTCTGTCAAGGTCACCGTTCTTTTTCTTTTGCTTCTTCTTTTACTTTCTTTTAATTTTGGATCATGTTATTTCATAAGCATTAACAATGCAAGTTCTATGTGTTGATATAAGTTATGACGCAGAAAGAAAAACACAGGCTGATAAATGATAACAATTTATTTTAATCCATTTTAATAAACTATTGTTGTCCCAACAAAACACATATTGGACACATTAAAACAGAAAATGTATTGAATCAAACAAATTTTTGTTGAGTATATATTGTGTTAAGTAATAATCATACTTTTCTAGATGGAAAAAAAAACAAAAAAAAACAATGTTGATTAAGCAAAAATTTGTTTTGCCCAGCAAAATTTTTTTGATTAAATGTGGTTCAAAAAGAATTTTGTTGGGACAACAATATTATTTTCTTGGCAAACCTTGAGAATATATTACTATGTAAAAGTCAAAATTAAATTATGAAAAATTATTTCTAATTTCTTCAGATTATATTGAAATTAATCTTGCTTCTTCTTTTACATTTTTTAAATCTTAGGTTATTTTATTCCTTAAACATTAATAATCCAAGAATGGTCTCTATATGTCGATATAAATTATGACGCTAAAAAGAAAACGTCTACAGTTTTTATGATAATTTTTAACACAAATTCTTAAGTCCGTTCTATGTACCAAGGGAAACTAACTTGTCCCAAAGAAATTCGTATTGAACAATCCTTATTAACCTTTTTATGGGCCACGGGATGTATACTTCCCACATATTTTTCATTTCCAGCTTCCAAATTTGTACAAGAAATTTAACTGTAACTAATAATGCATTTAAAGAAAGACATCTACTTCCTTTAAAAATAAATTGTTCATAAGTTCTGGTGGCAGTGAATCATCTCAGCATTTTAGAAACAGAACTATATTGCTAATAAAAGGGTTAATACAAAAAAATTGGTTGAGTCAAATAAATTTTTCGTTAATATAATTCGTATATTATGTTGATAAATTATTGTTATTATTAATATTACTATTATTATTATTTTAGTAAGATAATGATGGCGATTGAAGAAAATTTATTTTGCTCAATGCTGTATATATATATATTTCAATATGATCAAATGTGAATTTTGTTGAACCAATAATATTTTTTCGTGGTGAGACAAATTGAACGTTAAAGTAAAATTCGAAAATATGTTATCATCATCTAAAACACGAGCTTATCTGCAAAAGAACGGCTTTCATTTAAAAAATAATAATAACTATAAACATGTGGTTCAATAGAAAGATCAGAGCTATGACTAAAAGAAAACAGCCTCGTCTTTTGAATGTATACACTCCAAATAAAAAAGAGTGGCTATTCACTCCAGAAGAATGAACATGCGTTCTATCGCAGAGTCAAAATATGCTCAAAATCTTTCTGACTATTTACTTTGAACAAAGTGAGTATTCACTTTGAGCAAAAGTGAAATTATTGACTCTCTGAAAAAGGGAATACTCACTCCTGTGAAGTGAATATGCATTCTAAACAGGGGTAGATTAACACTCTTTAAGAGGAATGACTATTCACTTTTGCTAAAGAAATGTGTTTTTCGCCCCTTGTACGAGTGATTAGTTACTCTTTCATCGGAGTGGATGTTCATTTTTTTAAAGGAATTGCTTTTTATGTGGCTTTTATGGGCATTTTTAAAAAAATCACATCTTTTAAACCATGCAATGGAAATCGATACAATCGTGGTTAAGATTGGAATAAAATACTTTATTAGCAGTATTTATTAAATTCATAGTTTATGACACTAATTGAACTTTTAATGAAAAATTCAGTTAAAGTTACATAAGAATTAGATTATTGGCAAAAATAAATTAAAATATTTTATTCCAGTTTTATCCTTCGTGTTTGCTTTTATTGCATGCCTTATAAAGATATGATAGTTTTAAAATTCCTATAAGGACAAATAATTAATAAAAATCTTAATCCGTTAATATTATTTCTTTGTTTTCAGATACCCCTAAAGTTATATTAAATGTTTTAATAATTCCCACGATGTACATAAATTATGTTTTATTTTTGATGCATAATTCCAATTTTAGATCTTTCGATATCAGTATTGAGTGTTAATGAATTTAAAACTGGTAAACGTTATTGTTTGCTGTAATTTAGTTACTTTTAAAGTTTTATTAACAACTTTTTTCATTTTCATTTTAATTTAAATTATAAATTCTTATCTTTTTACCGTACTTTTCTGTAAATTACTGCTATATTAGTTCTATTGTTCTAAAATATTTTTAATATTTCCGCTTTAAAAGCGATGCTTATAAACTCACATTTTTTTTTAAATATAAATAAGTTCTAGGCATGATCTAAATATTAAGAATGTGCTTTTTTTTATCCGTTAGGATTTGCTTTTTCTTTATTAAATATGAACACGGAATCTAATTTTTTATGTTATGTGGAATATGTATGTATTTTTCTTTTAAACATATTCCTTAACTCAATATTGATTTCTAATTTTGCGCTATTGATAAAAATGTAATATAAGTTACATCTTAATGTAATAAAATATTTCCTAAACATCTCTAAGAATTCTTCCTTACCCTATTGTCATATGAATATGAATTGAATGGTACTAAAAATAACGGTTAAACACTAATTAGTATATTTTGATGGCTCATGTTCATGTTATTAACGTAAAAGGATTTTTTTCTAAAAACTGAAAAATAATTTTGACCCGAAAGGATTAAATTAAGTAAGATTTACTTTTGAGTTAAATAAATAATCCTCTGAATAATATCAGAATCTTTTAAATGCTAAATGGCGGAGGAAAAAAAATTTTTTTTTTCTTAAAAAGGCGTTGTCGTTTTTTTTTTTCAGTTCTGATTGGTTAATAGCAATGCATAAGTAACTCAATCTTTAAAACCCTCTCACTGATAACTGTACACTGACAACTGCCACAACCTGTGACTGTTAACACATTCACTAAGCTCCATGTTTCGCTGCAATTCTAGCAATATTTAAAGTAATATAATTGTATTAATGTAATAGATTTTTGATACATTGAACGATAATATAAGATTTTAAGGATAACATTCATATTCGCTTTTAAGATTTTTACATAATTCTGAAAGAATCATCTTTTTTTAGTATTTAAAATAAAATGCAGCGAAAACAACATTACAATTTTGCCCTTTTGTAAAACTGTCAGAGGGTAAGGAATGACTAGATTCTTGCAAAACCACTTGCAAAAACAGTGCATTTTAGTACCAAATCAACGTAATTTCCAAGCTTATATTATGAAATTGAGTCTTGAAAATCAAAAAACATCATATTTTGGTTCTTTTAATTATTTGACTAATTATATATTGGTTCAAAATTGAACGGAAATTTTTGTATATAATGCCAGGATTTCACTCTCATCAATGGAGTGACTCTTTCACTCTCGATAATGGAATCAGATATTTCACTCCTTTCTACAGAGCGAAAAATTCCACTCTTTAAAGAACGTATTTTTACAAAATTCACTCCGGAATGAGTGAAAATGCCTGTCCCTTTTTCAAAGAGTGAACTTTTCACTCCTCCCAAGTTTAGAATGTAGATTATGCAATATAAATGTTAAAGTAGTTATATTTTTCATATCTCACATTCTTTATATTATACATTATTCTATCACATATTAAATTTACAAACAAATTTCATTAGTCCATTACTGTATACACTCGACCTCATCAACTACTTTGACAGTGTCGCGCTCGACATTGAGCCATCACTCTATACATGACTGTGTCTCGAATACTCCAATAGCAAAATTGTTGATAAAATTGACTATTATTTTGGTCATGAAAACATCTAAACCCTGAATTTGAATGTGTAATCATATTTATTTTGAAGTGTATCAATTAAAAGACTCCAGTTTCATAATTAGAGAATGACAAACACATGATTTTAACTAAAATCTTTGGTAGAGTGCAAGAGCTAGTTATCGCCACGTGGCAATCATGAACGAAATGAACACATCAGTTTCAACAAGTCAGAAATTGCACACCAGGCTTAGCAAATGAGGTGCGTTCGTACTACAACGAAGTTTTTTTAAATATTCAGTACTTCGGATACAATAGAGTATTCGAAATCTTTTGTGTGTCCCTGTAAATACAAAATGTTTTTTATTATATAGGAATTAAATTGTAATAAATCTCAGTAGTGTATAACACTTTCATAAAATGTGAAATAGTTTGATATAATTATAACGTGCTCCAAACAATGTTTCCCCTATATTATTGTGTAATAGAATACTTTTGTGTGGTCGTGTATATGAATAAAACAATTCTTTGCACCACAGATTGTACAGAATGTATATTTTAGTATATGTTTCATAGATGCATATGAATTGTACTATGTTCGAAAGAATGTAAACCTTATTTACCTTATAACATTAAAATGCACTTGAAACTATTTTTTCCAATTAATCGTAATGCAACGGAATACTTTTGTTTGCCCCTGTAACTGAACTATACACTCGATTTTCATGAAATTTGGAATGACTCAACAAAATTATGCAATAGTTATATATTTTAAATTTTAAACGATTCCATTGGGTAGTTTTTGCGTTGTTATGTATGGACAGACGGACGAATTAAACGACGACTATAGGTGCTACATATTTACATAATTACGAACGCAGCTAAAAATTAAATCTTTCAAATGTTTAATTTGAAAGGGAAAAAAAATTCTTCATTCCTAATTCCTCAAACCCACTCTTTGAGTTGCCTACGTGACTTTCGTACATTTTTTTTTTTTTCAGGCTGTTTATTACCAGGTTTGATAAACAGGAAGTCCCCACTGAACACTCCGAAGTTAAAGAGCATTTACTGGTAAGACGAGAGGGCACACATATCATCATTCCTCTAGAATTATTCACGCGCAAAAACAAATTAATTATATACATATATGTAATGGAAAATTTACGAGAGTGAGTGTCAAGTAACCGGTTAAATGGTTATAGAGTCAGCGTATGTGAAAATTTTCCAGGATATTAATTCATACTGTAAATTCTACAAATAACTATCTAAATATATGAAATAAATAAGAAAAACCAAAGATTTACCTTCTTTCTAGTTAATACCTGTAATCATAATTATATATATCATAATTATATATCCACATATCTACCAATTATTCTACAAATAACTATCTAAATATACGAAATAAATAAGAAAAACCAAAGGTTTACCCTCTTTCCAATTAATACACGTAATCATAATTATATACCACATATCTACCAATTATTTTAGGTATTATAACAGTTTAAAATGGAGTCCTTTATACATGTTTTTTAAAAAGTCTTTAAAAACTTTATACTTTTTTTAAATGCAGTGCATAAACATAAAATAAAATTTCAGATGATTTATAAGAAAATTTATTTGATTTTCAATTCGTAAGAATAGTTATTCTGTATTGTTTTATTTAAAATCAGTAAATGTAGTAGTATTGCGTAAAATACATACACTGTACGAAACATTCAGATGTTTAAAATATGATTATTCCTTATATGGATCCAAAAATGGTAATTCTTTTTAAAATCATATCTGTTTTACTGTGGATATATAACAGTTCAAATTAAAATATATTACTTTGTCCCACTACAATAGTCAGTTTTGGAACTCTAGACGCGAAAACTTTAAATGTTTCTTCAATTTAAAATGTGCATTCATATAAGAAATAATCTTTTTTTTTTTTTTTTTTTTTTAAATGTTTCATGTGCTATGATTAAAAGAACAAAGTAATATATTTTAATTTTAACTATTATATATTCAGTAAAACAGATATGATTTTAAAAAGAATTACCATTTTTGAATCATATAAGGAAGAATCATATTTTAAACATTTTAATGTGTCATACGATATACAGGGTGTCCGAAAAGTCTGGAAACGGTCGAATAACTCGAAAAATACATATGAGATTGAAAAACGTAAATATACGTGTTAAATATTTTTAAATAAGCTACTCAGTGATATCAAATTTGACCTTCGTAACCGACCCCCTGGGGGTCAGAGGGGGTCCAACTTTGAAATCTTAAATTATAACCCCCATTTTTTATTGCAGATTCGGATTCTACGGATAAAAATACGTAACTTTTGTATTTGATGTTTATTTCGAATCCTCGTTTATCACGGTGTAATTGAGCATATTAAATCGATATATATTTCGGCTTTTCCAACGGGATTTTCCCTAATCGAAACTAATTGGGGAGAATTTATGCCATCAAATTCCTCGTCTTTTGCAAAAAATAGCGTTTCCTGAAAATCACCCGTGCCGATTATTTCGGTAGTGCAACACAGTTAAAAATTTGATCCATTTGCTGTAGCGTAACTCCACAGCTTTTATAGAATATCTCTTTCATGACCAATGAGAATGTTCCATAACACAGTAAAGTACACTGTAAAAAAATTGACCCTTTTGCTGCATCATCACTCCACCGCTTTTATAGAAAACGATTACTTTACGGTGTTATGGAGCATTCTCATTGGTCACAAAAGAGATATTCTATAATAGCTGTGGAGTGACGCTGCAGCAAATGGGTCAAATTTTTAACAGTGTAGCACTATTGAAATAATCGCCAGGGGTGATTTTCAGGAAACGCTATTCCTACAAAAGACGAGGAATTTGACGTCAAAAATTCTGCCCAATCAGTTTCGATTAGGGAAAATCCCGTTGGAAAAACGGGAATATGTATCGATTTAATATGTTCGATTACACCGTGATAAACGAAGATTTGAAATAAACATCAAATACAAAAGTTACGTATTTTTGTCCGTAGAATCCGAATCTGCAATAAAAAATGGGGGTTATAATTTAAGATTTCAAAGTTGGACCCCCTCTGACCCCCAGGGGGTCGGTTTCGAAGGTCAAATTTGGTATCGCAGAGTAGCTTATTTAAAAATATTTAACACGTATATTTTCGTTTTTCAATCTCATATGTATTTCTCGAGTTATTCGGCCGTTTCCAGACTTTTCGGACACCCTGTATGTATTTTACGAAATACTACATTCATTGATTTTAAATAAAACAATACAGAATACTATTCTTACGAATTGAAAATCAAATAAATTTTATTATAAAGCATCTGAAAATTTATTTTATGTTTATGCACTACATTTTAAAAATATAAAGTTTTTAAAGACTTTTTTAAAAAAGCATGTATAAATAATCCATTTTAAACTGTTATAATACCTTGGATAATTGGTTATATGGATATATAATAACTATATATATATTTAAACTTTCAAACTTTCGTAGTGTCAAATGAAACTTTCATAATTTCTTATGTTTGTTAGTTAAATTTCTGGGAGAACGGCTATATTTTAACAGACCCATTTTGCTAAGGTAAATTAATTCAATAAATGGAATGTTAATTTTCAATATGTAGGACAAATAAGATTAAAATTTTACATCCGATGAAATGTAAAAACAAGATTCACCAAGTTACGGTACTTGTACATATAACAGCAAAATATAAATATTTATTTACAAGAAAAGCCTATTTTTAAAGCAAACGATTTGTACGTTTGTAGGGGAGAAAAATGTTCTGGAATTTGTGGATTAGTCCTGTTGATATCATACTTTGCCCAATAATTAACAAAAATCAAACTGTACTTTTTTTTTTAATATGTTAAAAAAAGGGAATACTTATAAAATAGAATATCAGAAAATTGAAATGTGACTTTTGTTTTCTTATGCTTTATCATCCATCTATTTTTAGAAAGCAATTGAAATTAAACTCAGTACATTGCTAATAAATTTCCGAAATTTTTCGATATTCAACCAGAAATTTTATATGCGTTGCGCTACATAATTAGCTTACTAAATTTTGTGCATGCGCGGTTAAAAGTTACTTCATGCAATTGCTTTGATTTCATAAAATATTTAATGTATTTAAATTTTAGTTAAATTTTGTTATTTCTGCGGTATTTTGTTAAGTTTTATAAATGTAATATTAAATTTGGTTGAAATCCCAGCTTGCTATAAACAAAAGACTTTAGATTTTTTCTTTCATTATTTTTTAGAGAAACTTTTATATTTCCATGAACGAGCATGCTATTTTTGCATAAATCTTGTAAGAAACAACATAGTCACATGCTTCAGATGTAGATCATTTTTATAATTTTTTTTGTAACAGTAGGCGGTTGTCGCAAATATTAATTCTATATTCAATTTGTTGAAAATTATTTGTTTATCCGTGACTAAATCTTCGCTGAAACACGTGAGGTCAAACATTTTCTTTATATTTCTTAAATTAAAACAAAAATATCCAATATTTTACTAGATATTCAACAAAACGTCTAAATCAAAAATTCCTGCCATTATCGTTTGACCATACAGTCTATCTTCAGATTCAAGAATTTGTATAATGTTAGGTAATTTTTTTAACTTATTTAAATATCGCTAGAAAAATCTTTAAAAATAAATTCCCACATTGTAAAAAAAAAAAAAAAAAAAAAAAAAAATCTGTAAAGTTACTAAACTTTTTCTAGGGAACTGGGATGTTTAGATTTTTTTATGTAACAGTTACAGCAAAATTCAAGCAACAGAATGGGTTGAATGAAATTTTATTGTTACCGTTACATGAAAAGTTTTTGAAATCCCAGTTTCTTAGAAAAAGTTTAGTAACTTTACATTTTTTTTTTCCATTTCCTCTGAATAAAGTAATAAAATGTGTAAAAATAAATTTACCTGATTATCCATTTAAAGAATTTTGTTTGTAACTGTGTTTAAAATGTCTAACAGACAAAACTGTTGATAAAAAAAAATTACGCTTTAGGTCGCGCAAACATCTAACTTTTCACTCTAAATATGTAATCGCTATTATCTGGAAGTCTACTATTAATAAAATACATTTTTTTTATTACAGAAGACAATGATTATAACCCTTTCGAGTCTGGGGTGCTATTAATAGTATGTGGTTTTTCAATGAGTATTATTTTGTTTTAACGCTCACTTTTACTCTTTCTACATATAGAAATTATAATGCATGTCTTTACCTTTCTTATTATGATTTCACTTAAGTTTTGTCATTTAGTAGTAGTAATAATAATAATAATAATAATAATAATAATAAAAGTTTGCTTAATTCTCTTTGCGGCGTTAGTGATTCCTTTATTTTATATATATATTCCGCTCTTTAAATTAAAAAAAATATGTAAGTTTTTAAACGAATCACGTGTGATAAAACGCAAAAAATATTAGAAAGTTGTAATATCTGTTAAATCCTTTTGTAATACGATATCTTCCAAACCTCTCAAAAAACTCTTTCTCAACCTATTATCATATAATTATGAATTGAATAGCACACAAAATAATTACATTCATTAAATTTCAGACAGTGAGACAATCTTTAAACTTTAATAAGTCGATTTGGATAGGTACGATAAACATTAATAAAGTAAAAGTAATTTTGTTCTCAAAATGAAAAAAAATTTGGATCCGAAAGGGTTTACTAAAATCTTTGGCGGGGAATTAGTTACCGGAATGTGGCAGCAATCAACAAAATCAGTGGTTTTTCTCTGAATCAATTTCTTAAAATAACTAAAATATATTTCTCTATTAAAAAAAAAAAAAAAAAAAAAAAAAAAAGAGCTTTTTTATTTATTTATTTTTTCGTCCTTGTTGAAAACAAGCAAGATGACGTACAAAAACGAGAAAAAAATCTTGTTCATTCTGGCTCCCTTGGGTCCGATTCAAAAACTTATTTTAATACGGAGATGAATGAGTCTTTAAATATCACTCGTCGGAAGATTTATATGCTCTCATTTATTAAACAGACATGAGAGGCAATTAGACACTTAGGACGAATAATTGATGCATGTATATGGAAAAAAAAAATTGAAACAAAGTAGCTTATTCTAAGTAGCACACACCAATGCTCAAGCAAATCGTAAACTCGCGGGATTTGACGAATTAGAAAAGCACAGAAAGATGATCCATTTCAGGAAAATAAAAGATCTATTCACCTGTGTTTTTCTTCAGTGTAAGAAATTTCGGTTTTTAGAGGCTACTTCATTCAAATGAAAAGACCCGTTTGCTAATCCTAATCCTATGGAAAAAATTTATAAAGATATATCGGTTGCATTTTAATATTTTTAATTTTTTTTTTCTTTTGCATTCGATAGCTGAGATCAAACTAATATGAAGGCCGTTTTTTTACTTTTTTTTTTATTTTGTTTACAGGTATGTTTTATGAGGACGCTTTCATTTTTGGAACCGGTTTGTAAAGCGAAAGCACCCTCGTAAAAAATATCTGCAAGCAAAATCGAAAAAGTGTATAGAACTGTCTGCATTCAGATCGATAACTTTTATACTCAGTTATCCAGTGAAAAAGAATCCTTTAAAAATATTGACATGCAACCGAGATATTTTTATAAATTTCTTCCATAGGATTAGCATTAGCGAACGGATCTTTTCATTTGACTGAAGTAGCCCCTTAATAAAAATGGCAACAAACTGCCCCATTGTGTCTTCAAACGGTTTGACATAATTTAATGATTCCCAAATATGCAACGCGAATTTGGTTATAATCATTTATGAATTATAATTGGAAGACTATGAATATGAATTTTATTTGGGGGATAGGGGGTCATATTTGTTATTCCCATGTATGAAACGTTCGCATTCTTCACTTTAGACGTAAAGGTACGACAGTTAATTTAACAGATTCATGAAAAACTGATGAACGTGTTTTACTTATTAACCATTTACAGAATAGTTGTTGTTCTCGGTAGAGAATTGGGAAATCTGAAGTATATTTGAATCTTTTTATTGGTTGAATTCCGCAACTTACTTTTTTATTAGTTTTCTGAATGGTCCATGTTCAATGCCCAAAAATGGAATACTTTTTTTATTTTATTTTATTCGTCTTCTGTTTGGTCTGTGCTTAATGTCTAGAAATGGAATACTTTTGTTGCCACGATGACAAAAATGTATAAAAAACTACAAAAAAAAAAATAATAATAATTTAAAAACAAACTGAGATACAGGTTCTAAACAAGTTGCATTTAAAAGTACATTTTTTTCCTTTTTACAATGGTGTAAAAACTGAAAATGTGCGATGTTTGGAAGTTTTAAAATTTATGGTATCGAAAAGTGTTAAACTGAAATTTCATTTAATACATATTTGATTATGATTGGTCCAGGAGTATTAACGTGACTCTAAATGTCCAGGCATATTAATATGACTCTGTTATTACGTAAGCTATGCTTTGATCATCATAAAAATGATGCTACTAAGAATGTATTTATTAAAAATACAACACATTGCTCAATGGTGCACAAAACAAGAATTTTAATATGAACATGTACAATTAAAATAAAATAAAAATATCAACGTTTCGCGTCGTTTTCTGCGGCTGTCTTCAGGAAAATATGATAATGAAAGGACTAAGTTTGCTTCCTGATCGAGAGAGAATATCTCTCGAGAGATTATTTGTTTTGTGCACCATTGAACAATGTGTTGTATTTTTAATAAATACATTCTTAGTAGTTAAATTTTATGGTACAATTGTGTAGTATATATTTATAAAAATGATTTTATTACTGTTCTTTTAAATATAGAAATCACTTATAAGTCTAAAATTATAGTCTTTGAAAATATTATTTTGCAAATAGTCACTGTAATTTTTTTAATAACAAAATTTTTTATTATTTATTTATTTATTTTTATCACTGCTCGAACGAAATGTTCGTTAACAGTGCTAGTCTCTCAGCTTACAAGTACCTCTCCGTAATGTCAGGTCTGCGGGCGTTTGATGCATTTTTACATTCAAAATATCTCTTCACGAAATACATATTTTTTCAGTGTTCTCTTTTTAAGCCTTTATCTACCGCATTATAAATGCATGAAAATTTTACATTCTAAAGCACTTTATGTAAATTGTTTAAACTAAATTAAAAGATTTACATAATCATTTAATAAATTTTTGAAGGATTTTAGGATTGCAAGATTTAGAAGGAATAATTAAATTTGAATTTACAGGGATTTTGAGCAATATTTATAACCCCACTCGAAATCTTTTATTTTAAATTATTTTCTTAGTATATTGTAGAATTATAAAATTTATAAATATGATGTTCTTACAATATAAATATAGAAATATTTTCAAATTGAAAAATCCCCCCCCCCCTCTCCCAGCGCCAAGAAAGCTGAAACGATACAAAAGCGAAAGAAATCATCCTTTTAAAAATATTTTTGTTTTGTGTAACCAATAATGCTTTTGGAACAAAATAAAGTAATGTATCTGTAACTCATTCTAAGCAGTATTACAACTAATTGACGTATTAAAAGAATTGTATAATAAGTTATTTTAATGGCACTTATAATACCGTCGATAAAGGATTAAAGGATGTACCTTTTTTTTTCTTAGTCGTCAAAATATTTCTAAAGTCTTTGCTTAATTTAATATTTTATGTTTTAAAAGCTGACAAACTGGGAGTAAAATTTTAACACTTCATATAAAATTAACCGTAGCTTTTAGAGATACAGTAAAATCTCTAAATAACGGACACATCGGGAGCGCGGAAATTGAATGCTATTCGGAGGTGCCCGCTATTGGGAAAACATGAGATATTAAAAAATTGCTAAGAAATTCTTAATGTTTTATTAAAGGACTTTTATATCTCGTAAAACCTCTGTTTTATATTAATCAGATTATAAAATATTTTTTTTCAAATTATAAAACTGAAATAAAACGGTGCATACCTTTATCCACTGTTTATATGAAAAATATATGTTACATATATAATATATTTGCTGGCGACTACATGTAATTTGTTATTCAATGTGAAGTTTTAACTCTGTCAGTAATTTTAATTCTTCTAAACTATCTTTTATTTACAAAAGAAAAAAAACTGTGAAGCTGCTGACTGTATTTTGTCGCTTCTCGATATTGCAGGAAACACCTTCAGTTTCAGTATCTTTCTCATCATCACTAAAAGTACTTTTGTCGAAAATTCTGAAGAAGTATAATTATATATCGCGATTGATTCTTCCTCCGTAACTCATCATCAACATTAATAAAAATTTTGACAGTTTCTTCACTCCTGATATATTTTATCAATTTACTTATTTCGCTTAATTCCTCATTTGTGTCGGAAATGTATGTGTCATTTTTTTTATGTAAAGCCTGCTTTTATGGAACATTGTCATGCGCTCTCCAGTTTTATGTTTTTTACAGCTGAGGAAATCGAAATTATAGCATCGACAGCATTAATTAATTTTAGACAGTTCTCAAGCGTATTAATATAATCAAACTTTAAAAGTATGTAACCTAACAAAAGATTTCTACACCAGAATTTAAAATTGTGTATTGATAAAGTGGCTTGCACACGTTTTACGTTATGCTTGGGGTTATGTTTGTGGGAGAAACACAATTTTAACATTCTTAAATTTCAAATGTTGTGGATGAGAACTTGCATTTCCAGTCCACTCTCTACATTTATCTGTGATCACAAAATTTGTGACACATTATTCTCATAAATTTAGAGACTTTTTTTTTTTTCTCGTTAAAAATAATTTTTCATCTTTTATCGCCAAAATTACTGTGCGTTATAAAGAGGTTAAACATACAAAAAGTTAGATTTTAGGAGAGGGGATTAGAAAACTGTCCGCTAAATAGAGGTGTCCGTTATTCGGGAGTGTCCGTTATGGAGGTTTTACTGTATTTTGAAAACTAAGAAAAAAAATGCCATTTTTAAAGAAGAATTCACAGAAGAAATAAGTTTAAAATATTAATTTCCCGAGGAGATATTTTCAATATAAGATTGCATCAAACGCCCGTAGGCTTAACATTACGGAAGGGAATTCGAAAGCTGAGTGACCAGTACCCATAGCTAATGGTATTCTACTACTTTCTTAACAAATGGTAGAATGAGTTTATAGTGTATGGACAATGAACTATTTCATCCAGGAAATTTTGATGTTGAACTACACTGTTAAAACTAATGGTGACACATTGCACCTTTTAGGGGTGAAAAGCTTGTCTCACTGATGACACCCCTAAGGGAGCCACATTGGCACCTTTAATTAGGGTGAAAAGATGGCACCCTTAAACCAGAGTGCCCAATAATATAAAATTATATAAATCGATTTTTGACCCTCGAAGGATTCGAACCCACAACGTCTGATTGCAAGCTCAGCGCTCTAACCGCTCGGCCGTCGAGCTCACCCTCAAAGTCTCCCTGAAATGTTCAAATGTCCTGAAATTCAAAGGTTGCTTTATATAAAAAAACTCGCCAAAAGTTAGCCATCCGAAGTTCTAAACGAAATTGGGATGGCGCATAGCGTTGATAGTCATGTAGGGAGATATTGCTGTTTTGATCCACCAGTGACGGCGAGTTGAAGGGCAAAGATAAACATCACAGAGCATGCGCAAATGACTAAGGGATGAAAATCTTCCAACGGTATGCATTGCGCGGCACCCTAATTAGCGTGAATCACACAGTGAGAGGTCAAACGGCACCCCAAACACATTTTCAAGCCCATAGTGTCAAATGGTAACACTTTTCATCCCTGGGCGCCAAATGCAACTGGTTTGTCACCTTTATTTTTAACAGCGTATTTTAAAAAATTCAAATCTTGTGAAGAAGTAAAAATTTATACGTGTATACCCTTTCGCACAGTATAATTAAAAATTAAAATATCCACATTCAGATGACACATTCTATAACAAAGTATTGCATATAGAATAACTATTTGCGAGTAATTATTACTTATCCATCTTACGTAGTATATGATAAATCTTGCAATCATTTTAAAAACCGAAAAAAAATTGTTTTAGACGGATCTACAGTTTTAGATGGAGATTCCTAAAAACATATTTTAAAAAAACATTTTTTGCCGTCCGTCTGTCTGTCTGTGTATTGTTTCTGTCTCTCTGTCTGTTCGTCTGTCTGTAAATGTCTATCTCCCCAGCAAATCGCGATAGACATTTAAAATTTGGTGTGTACTTAGTATGTAATAACAGAAAGAAGTCTATAGAATAGAGAAAGAAAGTACCGTCTTTATGCTAATTAGTTTTAACCCAATGCAGGTATTCATAAAATAATTGCAATAATTTTATTTCCACATTAAACCATTCCGAATAGTCGTTAACCGTTCCAAAACCATTTTTTTTTTTCAAGGAAAGATTTGAGAAATTCAACAGACTACAGGAGATTAAAAATTTTAAATCTTGAATCTTTTACATGATTCTCCAGATTTGAAGATTCGAATGTTAAATACTGATTTATTGCATTGTCATATGAGAAACTCAATTGTAATTTAACAAATTACAACCACTTTTTGGAAAATAATATTTTCAAAGACTAAAATTTTAAAGACTTATAAATGATTTCTATATTTAAAAAATAATAAAAAAAATGTTTAGGATGATCAAAATGCAGCTTACGTAATAAAAAAGTCGTATTAATATTCCTGGACATTTAGATCACGTTAATATTCCTGGACCAATCATAAACAGATAGTAAATGAAATTTAAATTTACAATTTTCAGTACAGTAAATTTTAAAACTTCTAAACATCGCACATTTTCAGTGTTTTACACCGTCGTATACAGAAAAAAAATCAAGCCTTTACCTTTAAATGCAACTTGTTTGAAATCTGTATTTAAATTTGCTATTGAGTTATTAATTTTTTTTGTAGTTTTTGATATTTTTTTTGTCATTCTGGCAACAGAAGAATTCCATTTCTAGACGTTAAGCATGATCCAGTCACAAAATGAATAAAATAAAAAACAGAAATATTACAGTCCATTTTTGGACATTTAACGTAGACCAATCAGAAAACGAATAAAATGAAATAAGCTGTGGAATTAAAAAAATAAAAGCATTCAGATATACTTCAGATTTCCCAATTCTCTACCGAGGACAACAACTGTTTACCAAGTAATTAAAGAAAGGGTAACTCATTCAGAAAAGTTTTATATAAATTTTAGATTCAGATAGTTTTTTATATCAATAATACGGAAGCACATATGTTTCTATTATAAAAATAAAATCTTATTTAAATATGAGATAATGAGCTATTTCGTGATGAAAGTCTTAGATTTGAACGCCTTTTAATAGTTAAAGTATCGTTTCAAAGTAATTTATTATTAAGTAAATTAAAAAATAAGTATTTTGCGAAAATATCCGTTTGCGCGATTTTTTTTTTTATCTTTTATTTATTTATTTATTTACTATTTTAGAAGTGAGTTTTTATCAAGACTAGGATACAAATAATATTTTACGGTATTAAAATCAACATGGAAAATATTATAAAAAGCAAAATGTAATAGATTTATTTATATCTGTACCTATTTTTTTAAAGAGATTAAATATATGAGGTTTGCCTTCTAGTTTTGTAACGAACAAAGTATAATTGGAATGTTTATAATTTTTCTAATCTAAGTATAAATATGTATTTTGCTTATACTAACATGATTTTGAGTGTCATTTGTTTCTCATGCTTTATGATATATTTTGGTTTGTTATCCTCGTGGTATTAAAATATGCAATCAATAAATAAGAAATATATATGTATACTAAAACCTTCTCTGAAAAATTGTCTAACTATTAGTGCAAATCCCATTGAAATTCCTCCACTGTTGTACATTACAAATAAATCGCGTAACATGTTGATATCTTAGTCTTGGTTTATTAACAGTATTCTATTTATCACTAGAAATACAAAGCAACTGATAAATCTTTTTTGCATAAATAAAAAGAAAATTGTTAAAAAGTTAAAATTTTTAGGTGACGAATTGAATTCTTAAAACATCAATCAATCTAGAAAACAAGGTATAACCATTAAAACATAAGCACAATACGCACAATCATGTGACCAATATCGCCCAGCAAATTTTTCTGAGTCGCGCGCACAGGATCAAATTTTGTCAAGTTTTAAAGCTTAAACAGAATAAGTAGGCCACGTGATACTTTTTCCGAATAGTTTAAAATTTATCTGAGTAAACATAGGTATGTATTTCTGTTACGAAAACCATGTTTTAAAGGAGAAAGAAATATAGTCGTTGGTTTTACCTGTTTTGTACCACAAAAATAATGCAACAATTATAATAATTAATGCAACTTCTAATTAGATCCTAAGTTAAACGAAAATTCTTGATTTAGTCCTTGAGATAGATCTACAGCGGAAATCGTGAAAAATTCAGCATAGCAATGCTATTTATTGAAAGATTTACACTATAAACTAATCAGCATCATTTTATATCAAGGATTATCTGAATTTAATTTTTTTTATGTTTCGTGCAATTACAGTCCTCTCCACTTAATCGGGTAACGGATAATCGAATACCCCGCTTATTCGAATAAAATCCTCCGGAACCAAATTTAATCCCATTGGGCTAATGTTATTTTTCCCCGCTTAACCGAATTCTTTTCACGAAATGTCCTCGCTTAATCGAATAACAAATGAGTGAGACAATTTGAAAAATGGGCGTGAAAAACAGGTTTCAATTGGAATTTCCTCCACATTTTTTGTCATTTTCGGTTGTTACACAGAAAACAAATTTCCAGAACTCCCAGCATGGATTTCGCCTGGCAGGTGTATAAGTACTGGTCAAGGGAGTTCCCTTCCTTGTTCATTTTTTCGAATTAATTTCAAAAATGGTGACATAAATTGGACAGGAATTTCGATCAATTTTGTATTTTACTTTCGTTTGTCAAAAGACTTCTTTTTCACTTTTTCGATTTTTTTACAATTATTTTTAATGGAGACACTTTCATTTTCAAAACCGGTCCCGAAACAGAAATCATCCTCATTAAAAATATCCGCGATAAAAATGGAAAAAGTTAAAAACGACGACGCCTTTTGTACAGATCGATCTCAGCTACCAATGCAAAAAAGATCATTTAAAAATATTGAAATGCAAAAGAGATATCTTTATAAATTTTTCTATAGCACTAGCATTAACGAGCAAATCCCCGAAGTAACCCTTCAATAATAATGTGTTGTCATTTAGAGGTTCAAGATGGTAATTATGATACCATTCGAAAAAAATCTCGTCCATTTTTTACTCTAAAATTTCACATAAACCGTTTTCATCTATTTTTTTTTAAACCTGTATAAATTACGTAAATTAAATTTTAATTACAAAATTTGGATCCAGTTCACATGATCTGCATTAAATGCAATGTAAACAAAATGCATGTGTTTACTGTCATTGAACTATTGCGTATTTACATGTCATTTTGTTTTTATTTCAGTTTATATTATTCTATTAAAGTTTTTAACGATTTTCTTACTCTGGTAACTAAATATACTATATTTAATAATTATGTCATTTTATTGCACCTTAAATATTACATTTATATGCCTCCCCGTTTAATCAAATACCCCGCTTAATCGAATATTTTTTCTGGAGCCGTCGATATTTGTTTATGCGGGGACGACTGTAGTTATTAAGATAGAGCCCCCATAAAATTTCGTCACATATAGACACATATACTCACAAACAGACATTTTATAAAAGTATGTTTTCGTAATTTCTGACCGCTAAAACCTATGCCGGAATTGAAATCCGGAAAAGCGAAAATTTTCACGAATCCAATAGTTTCTTCTTGTAAATATAGAATAAAGTGAAAATTAACATTAAAATTTTATTTTTTAGTCATTCAGTGCATGTCATGTTAGATTTTAAATAAATGCAGAAAAAAATGTTTTATTTAATGTGTTTTTGATTAAATACGAATATCATATTTAGTTTTATACAGAAAAATAAATAAATAAATAAAGGATAATTTTAAAATAGCACTTTCATATAAAAGATGGAGGTCACCGAGATCTTTTGAGGATTCATCTTTTGAGAAAATTTATAATTCGCTTTCGCTCAAAAATTAAATTAAGGACAAAGCCAGTGTTGTCAGTTCGATACTTTTTTTTCTTCTTCCGTTTCGGGTTTCTTGATTCCCACCATTTTTAGAAATATTAAAAACCACCAAAAATAGAAATTTTCGCCTTACTTACAGATTAATTAACTGGGAAAATAAGGTCAATTACACTATTTTTAAAAAGTGGTGTAAATCAAGAAATTTGAATTTGAAAAGAGTAGGAGCCAGCAATACTGGACGAAACGAAGCTATTTTTAATTAAATTTTGATACTGTAAAACTAAGTAATTATTATTCCCTTTTTAATCGAGTTTAAAAATCAAGCTCATTCAGTTAGACGATGTATACTGTATTTATTGACATATTTTACGCGTATTTTTTTCCACCCACTGCTTTTAAATAAATAATAAGAAAAGAAAAACCACGTAATTTTTTTACAAAATATATGTGATATTTTGCTTTGAAAATGTATTTTATTTGAATATAATAACTTTATCCTCTGAACTTTTTTTACGAAATCATTTTTAACACATTGTAACTCAACAAAAAATATTTACTCAGGTGTCAGAATACAACATTTTTAACATGTAAAAAATAATTTTAAAAAATTAGAACGTATTTTTTTTTTAAATATTGACTTAAATGATACCTTTTTTTCTCATCAGCAGTAAATAGAAAATTACAAATTTCTCATAAATACTGAAACATTCCTTATACAAAATTGTCTTTTTTAAAAATCGATTTTTTGGATGCCCTGAACCATTTTAATTTGACAAAATTCTCGCTCATTTTAACAATAACGATATGAAATTGATCAAATGATATATAAAACTTTGGCATGAAATATCAAAATAGTATCACCGTCCTTTACGAATTCTATGAAAAATTTTGTATTAACAGCTGTGATGGAAGGTAACAGCAATAAATAAAATCGTCATTTAAAGTCCAATTTGTAAATAATATTCATTTTTGGCTATGTTGCAGACATACAACTCTTTTATTATTTTTTTAGCTTTAAATATTTAAATGACCACCATTTCGAAATAAGATGGCGAGTGAAGATGGCCAACGAACTCGGTCGAGACATTGGTATGTACTATGCATACAATTAACTTCATCCAAATCGGTTCATAAATACGATAGTTACAGCATGACAAAGATTATATGTATCAACATTTGAATGAAGGGTGATTTTGTGGATCTGGGGGTCATGATCGGTGAAAATATACTAAAATTTTCTGGACGTGCTTTCCTCCGGACGGCTGTAATAGGTAACTTTCTACTTTTATAATGAAAACTACCTAAAAATACAATAATCATTTTCAATTTATCCACAATGCCAAACATCACTTTTTGTTTAAAAACGAAAGATACCAATCTACTTTTCCAGATTAAAAAAATTAAAAAATCATTTTTAAAAATAAATAAAAATCGTTTGCATCATTGATTTTTAGACTTTCAGGTTTTTAGGTACGTTCTTAATTATGTAAATATGTTGCACCTATTGTCGTCGTTCAGTCCGTCCGTCCGTCCGTCTGCCCGTTTGTCCGCATACCACAGAGCAAAAACTACCCAACGAAATCATTTGAAATTCAAAGTATATTATTATTACATAATTTTGTCGAGTCATTTCAAATTTTATGAAACTCGGATATATAGTTCAATTACAGGGACAATCAAAATTATTCCATTACAATATGGTAAATGGGAAAAAATAATTTCAAGTGTTCGAACATAACAAAATTGATATGCATCTATGAAATATATACTAAAATATACATTCTGTATAATATGTGGTGTAAAAAATGTTTATTATTCATTTACAGAGCTACACAAAAGAATTTCGTTACACATTGATACATGGTAAAAACATTGTTTCTAGCGTATTTCAATCATGTTAAATTATTTCACACATAATGAAATTAATGTACGTTGCTAAGATTTATTGCAAGTTACTTCGTGTATAATAGAAAGTGCTAACAGTATTTACAGGGACTATCAAAAGATTTCGGATACTGTAATGTACCAGAAATATTGTATGTCACAGATTTTTCCAGGAAGTGCATTTTTAATTGTGATATGAGTTTTTAAGTTTAACTACATTTTTTCATATTGCGTTGTGTGTGTAACTGCTGTTGATCATATACAGGGCAACACAACAGAATCTGTAATAGTTGCAGAGTATGAATGAAAATAGCTTAAAAGTTTTCGAATTAAGTACGCATTTTTGTGATATTTCATGAAAGGTAATGATTCTAGGTTTGCCATATTGATTACGCCTATTTAAGATGAAATCTTATTATTTTCGTATTACTGAATTGGAGATATATAATCGTGTCAAATTTTGTATTTATATATTTTTGCATAAGGGTTTAATAGCGAATGCATAAATCTCTGAATATTTATAAAATTAATTACAATACGAATGATTTTTTTTTTCCATTTCGATTTTAATGCGGTCACCGACTTTGTTACGGAAACACGTGCTGTGCCAGTTAAATTCTCAAGTCCTAGGTAAGTTGTTTCAAAGATAGTTAATTAATAACTGGTCTCATCACTTATTGTAAATTTGAGCTTTGTCTGCCTTGTTTTTTTTTTTTTTTTTTTTTTTTTTTTTTTTAATCACCTGCAGGTTTAGATGTTTACTTAAAATAATAGGTTATGTTTGATTTTCTTTGATCCGTCAATCCTTAGACCGCCAGGCCCTCGTCATAAAAGTGACTAGGGCCTATACTTATTATGTATGCTTATTATACCTTAAAATACTTATTAAAGTGACTGTTCCTTTCTGATGCAACAAAATAGATATTATACCCACAGTATAGAATTAGAACTTTACTGATAACCATCTAAAAACATCTTTGTCAAAATTAGGCCATAAGTTAACCAAATTTTGCAGAACCACCCATATTTTTGTAAAGTTTTGCAAGGTAAAGGAACACTGCATTTCTTTTAAAGTGAGAGATATTTCATTAAAAGTAACTATCACCTTAACAAATATTCACATTTTTTCACATATCTTTGTATTCCTGGCAATTTCAAAATGTCGGTTTTACTACTTTGAATGAGCAAATTATAGGTATCCTCTAAGAATACGTTCTTATATTTTGCTATATATAGCTCATTATATTAGGTTTAAAAACGCATAACATATCGAATTTTAAAAAAATGTTTAAAATGTTTTCGAAGGAAAAAATAATGCATTTAGAAATTTTTTTTATAAATAATTAGTAACTGAAACAACGTGTGCACTATGTATTTAATATTCAAAATTCGATTAACAAAATTAAATTTATAAAGGATAAATATGGATTATCTATTATGCGACTTTAATAAAATGCTTCATCCAATTTTAAAACTAGTTAAAAGACTGAAAAAAGAATTATTGTTCTACTTTAGCAGCGTTCGATTTTTCATTTAATGTGACTGAAAAATAGCAATGTGTAAAGTTTAGGAGTAGACTTATCCCCGACATACAACGTAAATAAATAAATAAAAATAAAAATCGATAAAGCGCACTGCTCAAAAGAAGTTAGTATATTACGCAATATGTTATATAAATATTACGAGCAAGTAGCTACCAAAACAAAAGAAAGAAAAATCAAAAGAAAAGGAAAAAAGAAAAGAAAGAAAAATAGACAGTAAAATCTTTATCCTGTTTTGCATGCTCATGTTCTACTTCGATTGGACAAAACTTTAAAGAGGACAATTTATCTTTTTAATAATTTTGTTTCTTAACTCACAGGCTATCGAAACCTGAGAGCTTATATGTGCCCGCTGGTTCTGTATGTACGTATGTGTGTAGTATGCAGTGTACGTAACGCAATAACTCATGGTAAAAATATTCGATTTGTTTAAAATTTTGAATATAGGTTTATATTAATATAGCGCTTCCGTGATTAGTACTGAGTGTTCATTAAAATGTATTAATTCATTAAAAGTAAAAAGGGGAGGGGGCAACGGGTGGCTAATCACCCCCTTAATTTGGATAAAAGGATTTTTCATACAGAATTATCAGATTTCATTTATATTTTAGACATAGGACATTCTGATGAGGTGTCTTCATGATTAGTTTTGGGTGTTCATTGGGTATTCGGGGGGAGAAGGTAATGGGAGTACCCCCCTTAATTTAGATAAATGTGTTTTTGAAGCATATTTTTTCGATTTACTTAAAATTTTCAATATAGTTTCATTTTTATAAGACGCTTCCCTGATTTGTTGGGAGATCCAGTGACTAAATATAAAAATTGAGGAACGGACGGCTACCCCTTTTTAATTTAGGTAAATGTGTTTTTTATGCAGAACTAGCCGATTTGCTTCAAATTTTGGATATAGGTTCATTCTACAAGGTGCTTCTCTGATTAGTTTTGAGGGCTTTTTTGTTAAGTATAAAGAGAGGAATGGGTGATCACTCTCCACCTTAAATTAGATAAAAGAGTTTTTTGAAGACATATCCGATTTGCTTCAATTTTGGATATTACTTCTTTCTAATATGGTGAATTCCTGCATGTGAGCTCAATGCTATCAGTTTAACTGGCAATATTCTTCTTATTTTAAAAATATGCGTCAAATAATGAACTCACTACATTTCAATATTAAAAAACATACATTTTGAAAAAAATGCATATTTAATTAGTTTTTTAAGTTAAAAAAAAGAGTTTTTTTTAAATCTCTACTATTCTTTTAAATATTAATATTTTTGGCCAATTGTTTTTAAAAATTTTCAAATGTATATTACATAAAGCTGTGTATTTATTTTTAGATACATCTAGTTTTACTTTTAATATATATGTATATTTTTTGCTGATACATATAGTGTAAAATGATGAAATCTGACACATATTCATATACTTTTATTAAAGGAAAAAACTCTGAAGGCTAAAATGCCGGGAATAATAATTTCTCCTAAATTGATTTTGAACGATTTTCACATAAACTAGGGAAAAAGAAAAAAGAAATAATTAAGAATTAAAAGAATATGAATATAACGTCATATTAGAAATAAAACGGAAATTTTCAAGTATCTTTTAATAATAGAAGGAAAAGATAGATTGATTTGAGGGCACGAAAACAAGCGAATATGACGTCATATATCGAAAATAAGAGTAACACGCTTTGACGTTCAAATTTAAAGTGGTCTTTGATTATGATATTAATCCTTATATATTTAAAGAAAATTGTTATCACTATTTAATCACAAATATATCAATTTCTGTACGTATTTTTATTGCATACACAATAGAAAACATGCATAAAAAATTTTAAACTTTATCTCAAATAATAACTTTTTAAAGTAGCATTTTAAAAACATGACAGTGAAAAAAATATAAATATGGAGAAAAATCCGTTTAAAGTTTTCATTTGTGTGGAACTGCGCTGATTAAACTAACAAAATTTACAATATTTCGCAATATAAATACTGTATGGATAAAAATGAAGCGTAAAAATTTTCACAATGATATGAGCTTTAATTTAATTTATAAAAAATCGTGTATTTTGACCAATTTTGAGACAAATTGTCCTCTAAATAATTTTTTTAATGTGTGTTTCATTTAATTTTCTCCAATTTATTTTTTTTCCACTGTTATCATAATTAAAATAAAAATATATTCAAGTAGTCAATAAGGTATTTCATGGAATATCAAAATCAACCATCAAAACCGAATAATTAATGTGAATAACTGTTAAAGATTTCTAAAATTAACGACTAAAATGCCCTTCATGCTTTCTTTGCAAATTAATAATTTAATATCATACATCCAATTTCATTGCAATTACAATCTTTTTATCCTTTTTTTTTTTTTTTTTTTTTTTTTTTTTTATCTTTTTTGTTTAACTGATTAGGATTTTTAATAATACCTGACTTAAGAAAGGTGACAAAAGACTGATGCACTGAGCATGAAAAGTCATACAACTTTAAATTGATGTTATGCATGGGTTCCTTTTCTTTTTTATTAAATACTCTATAAAAATAAACAGATAAAAAGTAAAAACTTTCAAAAATCCATAAACTTAATGGACAGAAACTGACATTTAGACTCTCATATATTTACGAAATAATAATAACAGTGAAACTATTTTCAATTTTTCCCATAAAAAGTTATGTCTTTCTTAAAAGTTTTTATTTTTTATGATAGATTATGGGAATTTCTTTCATTTTAAAAATAATGTACAAAACTAAGTATGTTGAATACATTTTTTGAGAATACTAATGGTTCACCGAGTAAATTTATTAAAAACTAGCTACCTCTGGCGAATAGTTTGGTCCTCCTTAAATATATGCTAAGCATTGTATCAGATTATTTTTATTCATAATTTAATTATCTTTCTAAATTCTTTGCTAAATCGGAAGATTCCGATAGAGAAATCAAGAACCTAGTATTTTTATGTTAACTAGGCACAGGAGATAAATCACAACACATTGTTGCCATCGCATTTTTGTACTGTCGCCATCAGTTTTTTCGAAAAGTCAAGAAACATTACCGATGTATAAGTAAAGCTTTAAAAAAAAATCCGGAACTTTTGAAAAAGGGGTAAAACTGAGAATTTCCGAGAAAAAATAGGGAAATTTAGGAATATTGGAAATATTTCAGGTCAGAAAATAATCCAACAGAGCTCCAAATAAGAAATATGGTTTATAAAAAAAGATAAAATAATAAAAGAAAATAAAATAAATAATTTAACAAGTAAGAAAAATCATGCGTTAAGCATAGATTATGAAGCACTTTCCAACACTTCATGAAAACCTTAACAAAACTTCATTATTTAGGGAAATAAGGATATATAGCCAAATATATCCAAGCATGTATTCCAGTACTTTTGAACAGCCCTGTATTTCATCTGTCAGTTGATATAATGGGAAAATTTAGTTTAGCAAGAAAATGCCTAGTCGCTTGAAATTTTTTTTTCCAGCAATTTATACTAATAGATGGAAACATACTAGAATACTTCTGTTCAGCCCTTTAGTTTACCTTGTA
The DNA here is from genome assembly GCA_964019185.1 of Maratus speculifer. Classification (NCBI taxonomy): domain Eukaryota; kingdom Metazoa; phylum Arthropoda; class Arachnida; order Araneae; family Salticidae; genus Maratus; species Maratus speculifer. Next base: position 20,573,518 of record OZ025291.1, read on the forward strand.
CCTTTATTACACGTCAGCATTAAGCTAAAATTTATTGTAAACTAAAACACTTTTAAAACAATTGAAATCACATTCTCATAAATTATCATTCATAGGCGCCCATGTACCGAATTCTTTGCGTGGCCCTGTATATCATTTTATCTATATTCTGCAAACATTTCTCAATAAATTGAATGCAGTTCAGCGTAAAAGTCCGTAACTTATTTAGGAACCACGTTTAAGTAATCTACGCTCATATGCAGTAACGTTGGCAAGCTCTTTTGAGTAGCCCTGTATATCAACTATAACATTTATACACACCATATAATGTGCATATATTTAGCGAAATATAAACGCGCATATCATAATTAAAATGCATTTCATCCATCCATCAGTCATCATCGGATATACATGAAACAGTTTAATATATTTAAAATATGTCGCACACAATTTCCCCCTTTTCAATTATCTAACGAAATTCTTTTGTGCGGCCCTGTAAATGAATAATAGCTATATTTTCACTGCATATTTTACATAATGCATATTTTAGTGCATTTTGCGAATCCATATAAATTTGAACATGTTTGACCGGATTTAACACCTTTCAAATTCCTTTCAAAAGTTTTTTCCCATAGGCCGTAATGTATCGGAAAACCCTGTAAATAAAATAATCATGGTAGAAATTTCATTTTCAATAGGGTTCGTGCTAGGGTAAACATCAATAACATATAAAATTTTCATAGCAATCCGATATTTACGAAAGTTAGAGCCTGGACAGACGGCCATCTGGCCAGACGGGCAGACAAACCAAATGCATTAGCACTTTTCATTTTTGTTGGAAAGTGCTAAAAAAAGGGTTTTTAGATACTATTGTATAGCTTATTAATTGCATTTTTTTATATATAGAAATATAATAAAACGCAGTGTAGGGATTTCGGCGTGAACTCTTCCGTTCAATCACGCCTCTTCGCATTAAAACATTTGGCGATACAGTCGAACCTCGTTAACATGAACCTTAAGGGGAATCAAAATTTTGTTCATGCTAACAGTAATTCATGTTATCAGTATCATACCTTTGTATTCGTTTTTATAGGGGACTGTGAAAACAATTCATGTTAAAAGTAATTCATGTTAAGCGTGTTCATGTTAAGGAGATTTGACTGTACACGCTTTCGAATATGAAATCTAGTGGAGGAAAGATGTAACTTCTCCCTTCAGGAAAATCTTATGCAATTGCATTACATTACATATGTTTTTAATTTGCTCAGAATTTCATTTTATTTCATTTATTTATTTATTAATTTATTGCACAATTTTAGATTTTATATGACATTTTGTTCCGAATTGTATGCCAATAAAAATTTTATCTGAAAACTTTGAATTTCTAATGATTATAATCACATTTACAATAAAAAATTATTTCAATGACACTTTAGCATTAATTACAGGGACTTTAAAGAGACAAATTTCCTGTACCGAATCTATCTAAATATACTAAAACGCAGTGTAACAATTCCGTCACGAACTCATTTGTTCCATCATGCCTCTTCGTATTTAAACATTTGGCTATTTATGCGCTCAAATACGCCATCTCTTGGTGGAAAGATGTAACTTCTCCCTTTAGAAAAACCCCGTGCAAGTACATTGTATTTTATATATTTCTAATTTGTTCATTTTTTTTTTTTTTTTTTCCACAAATACAGATTTTATGTGATATTTTATTCCAAATCATATGGCAAATAAAAATGTATAATAATTTCAATATCTAATGTTCTCAATCACATCATAAATTAAAAATTATTTCAATGGCACTTTAGCATTAGTTAAAGGGACAATAAAGAAAGAATATTCCCGTTCAGAAGGCTGCGATCAATGTCGCTATAGGCAGTTTTAAATTCCATTTGCACGCGATATGCTAGAGTTTTTCTATCCACAATGGCGGACTAAAACATCGCATCAACACCGGTCCATCAGAGACATCTGTGCCAATATTTTTATCAACTATTTCAAATTTTAAGGGAAAACCACTATTTTTATCCACCGCCCTAGGATAGGCATTTACACTAGTTATTTATATTCTACAAAATTAATGTTACAAAACTAATGTAATATTGGGTTTGAAATGAAAAGCGAATTAAAATACGCGCACCTGTAATTTTTAACACTTTCTAACATTGTTAAAAAGTGTTTATGACTTCAATTTGCCTGTCTGTCTGTTCGTACACTAAATCTCACAAACACGGATTTTAATATAATTAATATACATATTATTGTGTTTTTGCAATTGAACACATGTATACCACTTACATTTCGTTTACAGGAACATTAAAAAAAATTCTCTTACATTATAGACTATGGGAGAAAGATTTTTTGCAATATGGAAATTGATACGAATTACTGAAGCACTCTACAAGAACTTTAATATAAAAACACGGTGTGTGCAGCATTTATCTTTCATTTACATATAAATTCGGTTCTGTCTAAGAGCAACAATTGCAGGAAGTGCGTTTCAGATGATAATAATGTTTTTAAATTTAACATAAGGAAACCTTACTTTTAATGGAAATAATTTTTTTATGGAAAATTTTGGAAAGCTAGATAGAAGTAAATAATAAATGGACGAACAATAGTCTGTAGGTAAAAGTTCTCTTTCACACAATAAACTTACATTTTTAGGACAGTACCAGAAATGCGTTCAATAATGTATTCAAAATGCATTATTTAGATAACTGAGATTTCGCTGTTCTTCCAAAAACGTACTATTTTTCGTAAGAATTTGGTGTTTTGCGCAATGTTATTTTATTCAAGGAGTTTAACACATATTTCACCAAACATTAAAAAAAAAAATAATACTTTCGCATCAAAATCCATGTTATAAATTAATGAAACAAATATCAATATTAAATTAAAAAACTTACCAAAATTTTAATTTATTTCATTTTTTTAGATTGTCCTACATATAGAGGTACAATAAACTACTACAAATTGTGAATACACATTTTACAAAAAAAAAAAAAAAAAAAAAAAAACGAAAAGGAAAATGTTTCGGTAGCAAGTGTGCCGCAGTCTAAATTTTTCCACTATTTAAAACGAAAATTTCTGTTTTTCGAAATAAATATGATCAAGAGCTCAATATTAAAAATCTATATAATAATTTACACATTGATGCATAAGGTAGAAATATTTGTTTTTCTTATTATCACATCTAATTTTTTACCTCTGGACTTGACCATCGGTAGTCACCTTTTCACCACCGGGCCATGTCAATTATAGGCTTAAACATCTGAAAATTAACTGAATATTTTAACTTTTTTCTCATTGAAACTCAAAGGAGGATTTCCATTTTTAATTTTCAATGATTACATGTAAAAATAAAAATTTATTCCTTGAAAATTTACGATTTCCACTCAAAATGAAAAATATGCACTAAAATTATCCGCATACAGAATTTTCTATCTTTTTTTTTTTCTTTCTTTCTTTCTTTCTTTTTAGGTGATTTCGTAATACGTAACACCTATAGTTGTCGTTCAGTCCGTCCACATATAACAACGAAAAACTACCCAATCGCATTGTTTGAAATTAAAAAAAAAAAATTATTATTACGTAATTTTGTCGATTCATTTCAAATTTTATGAAAATCGAATGGATAGATCAATTACAGGGACAATCAAAAGAATTTCATTACATTACGGTCAATGAGGAAAAAAGTTTCAAATGCATTTTAATCGTTTGAAATTTAAAATACATAATTATTACATAATTTTGTCGATTCATTTCAAATTTTATGAAAATTGGGTGCATAGTTCAATTACAAGGACAATCAAAATTATTCCGTTACATTATGGTCAATGAGAAAAAAATTTTCAAATGCATTTAAATGGTGTTACATTCATTCGAACATAATAAAATTGATATTCATCTATAGATTACATATTATAATATACATTTTGCATAGTCTATGGTGAAAAGAACATTTGTTATTGATTTACAAGGCCACACAAAAGTATTCCATTACATAATGGAATAAGGAGAACATTGTTTGGTGCGCATTTTAATTGTAATTAACTATTTACAATTTTATGGGACTGATATATGAGAATGATATTTTTAAAACTTCGTTATCTTACGATCGCACCTCATTTGTTACGCTTCACTTGCAATTTCCAACTTGTTTTCTTTTTCACAGTGAATTTTACTCAATAATAATATATAAAACTTATTCCGATTAGATTTTCGAAGGATTTTGGCATTTCCATCACACATTCATTTCAATTTTTTAAAAGAGAAAAAAAAACATGCCAGATAAAATAGCAAAAATTAACCAATTGCAAAATTCTTGAAAAATAATAACTTATTAAAATTGAACTCAGTTTTATCACGAGTAGCACTTATCAATCTGAAAACTGTACTTAATTAGAGAGGAAGAAACTAAAAATGCGGGAAAAATTTGATAGCTCTTAACTGTTTTATAAAAACGATGATTATAAAATGTAGTTTAAAATGAAAATTCAAAAGCAATGAAAAACAGTCTTAATGCAATCAGTTAAACCATTTAATGAATTACAAGATTTGACTGGTCATATTAAGATTGTTATGCATAATTTCTAGGAATGTCATCCGATTTTAAAAGATCTAATTATCTGAAAATTAACTATGGATTAACTTCCGTGGCAATAATAAAAATATGCATTCAACAAAGATAAATATAAATTTAAGAAATATATAATGTTATACTTTTCTCAAAATCATATTTCAAATGACTATATATTAAGATTTTTTTTTCATCTTTAACTATATTTATAAACTGGATATGGCAATACTTCGCACCTGATGTTGCAATATTTTTTAAATTACGTATTGAAAATTACAATCGTCAGTTATATTTTACGACAGATATTACAGTTACATTATTTTTTGAAAAAAAAAATTGAAATATGCTTTCAAATATAAAATATTTATATAATAAATTGTTTATAGGCATAAATATAGCTAAATTCCGAAACACTTTTTTAAAATTTACATTAATTTTGTAATCTTATTCGATACTTGTAATTTAAAATATGAATTCGAATTATATTTTATACTAGCTGTTTTTAAAGCATGCTGAACAGCAAACAATGTGCTAAGAATTTTCACGCATTTTAAATACGCAGATATTTGCGCGCATTTTAAACTAGATTAATTATCAATGTGAAAAATAACATTAGTAAGCCTTGATTAAATCCATTAATAACTATATCGTATTATTAATAATATATATTCCACAATGAAAAAGCAAGAATTTACATTATAAATAAATATTTTTTAAATCACTGTAATAATGTTAAGAAATAACAGATATAAAACTTAATAAGAAGAAAACTGCTCTATCCAGATTAAATCAAAAAGAGAACATTAACATACTTTTTAACGAGAGTAAATTAATTTACAGGTCTAATTTTTATTTAAAATTATTCATAAGAGAATCCGTTGAAATCTATTTAAAAATTTCACATATTTGCAACGATTCGCTATATTTTCGCATCCCAAATATATTCATTGAATGGTTAGACAACATACAAGATAATTATTTAGCTAGACCACGGACAATATCCGAATTAAAAAGCGCGTGATATATTTAATTTAATTTCAATAATTATTTATGCCAGTTTTTCACGTTTATTATGTTTGTAATTTTATTTTCTATTTACATTCTGAAGATGACTCGATTAAAAACAGTTGAAATATGTAATAAAATACAACAACGTCTTATGAGCGAAATATTTATTTATAATGTAAATTCTTATTTATAATATAAATTGATACTTTTTTGTTGTGAAATATATATTATTAATATTACGATATAGATTAATTGTGTCATTATTTAACACCTATAAAGGTAATAAATTTTTTCTAATTAAAACTATTTTACTATAAAGAATTTATCGTCTAAAATAAATCCCTTCAGTTATATCTCTGCATACGCCTTATCTCTTCAAACGCGCGAAAACAAAAATCCCCTCTACGCTAACATTGTTAGGAGAGAAAAATCTCCGGCAAAGAGCTTTTTATTTCCCTTTCAACTTTCCCGCCAAATATGACGCAAACACTTAGCTTCTGTCGTCAAATTACAAATCGTTACAGATTTATTTAATGTACACTACATTTGTTTTATGCTGTTGGGGAAAAAATGAAAATATAGGAAAATAGAAAGAAAAAGAAGCCAAAGATAAAAAGAGGATGAAAAACATCCACGTGATCAAATCGCGGGAGAAAGGGTGAAGAACCCTTCCTTCCGCATCATTCATTCTAATTTCAAATATTCGTTCTTCTTTCTTTTTCATTTATAGCGTGAATTCAGCTGTTTTTCGTCTGACTTGGTCACTCTTGTTTGTTTTATAGTAGAAAGCTCAAACAACGTAAAAATGATTTGAATTGGGGTTTGTTGTTGTTTTTGTGTAACATAAAGAAACATTTAGTATGTTAATTTATAGCAGGATTTTAACCAGGTTAAAACTGATGAATGTTATTATCTTTAAATTTATTCCCAATCTCTTGCAATTTACTTTTAAAAATGAGATGTTTCGTTTTTAACTTGATCGCTCTTATTTACTTTATAGTAGAAAATCTTGAAATAGATAAAAACTTCGTACGTTATCTTTTTTTTTTTTTTTTTTTTTTTTTTTTTCTTTTCTAAACAAGCATTTAGTAAAATATTTTTAGACATGCAGCATTTTGTACATATTTTATTAAAATTTTCATGTTTCAAAATATTTATCCTCTTTTCCCCATTTTTAGCAAATATTCAGGTCTTCTTATTTAATTTGGTCAGTCTTGTTTACTTTATAGTAGAAAGCTCGAACAGAAGAAAGCATTAAATTTAACGATGTTTTATCGTTTTTATGTTGTTTAGCAGGGTATTTTTTTTTTATACATGCAGCATTCTGAACAGGCTTATTAAAGCTTATATACGCTCTTATCTTTGGAAAAAATTTTCCTTCTTTTAAACATTTACATATATCAGAAATTCATTGGTTTTTGCATGACATGATCAATTATTAACTTAACTTATTTAACGTTAGGTCGAAAGTTTTTTTTTTATCGTTTAAGCACCAAGAGTAAGAAAACATTTAGTAATTTATTTTTATACATACAGCATTTTTTATATACCATTTAAGGCTAATATACGTTCTTATCTTTTGTCTATTTAATATAGTAATATTATAAGTATAGTTAGGTTCAACGATACTTTTGTAGAAGTTTTTTTCTATAATTTAATCAATTTTAATGTAATATTTACGAAATTGCTATAAACTTCTTACCTATTTATTTTACTCTGTAAAATTAATTATTCAAACATTATTTTTAAAAAATATTATTAATTGCATAATAGTATAATTAGATATTGCTATAATTAGTATTTCTGTAAAAACCATTATTTAATCAATTTTAATGTATTATTTATGAAATTGCTTTAAACTTCTTACCTATTTATTTTACTCTGTAAAATAAATCATTCAATTATTGTTTTTAAAAAATATTATTAATCACATAATAGTATAATTAGATGTTGCTATAATTATTTTTTCTGCAATAATTGAACTAAATATTTCATATACTTCTAAAATATTTGAACATAACATACTGAATTATAGTGAAACCTTTTATTATACGATACAAGAATGTGTCCGATGCCATATGTTTCAAAGCAAAATTACTAACTTTATAAAAACACAAAAATAAATAAATATATATATTTTTAAAGATAAAATTTTCTGTGATACATTATTCTACGCATTAAAAATATGCTATACGTCTTATTGTATCTGACGATATTTTTTATTATTTATTAAATAATTGTCTGTAAAATAATCTCCATCTCATAGCAAGTCCTATAACGACATACATTTTCATGCTGTGAATTACTATTATAATTCCAAAATTTTCAGAGTTGACTATAACCTTGATTTCCATTGCATTTGATATAAATTACAATTGTTTGACATTATAAAGTGCCTTATTCTTATATATGCGAAAAAACATTTCATTAATATAAATAGATATCAAAATATCTCAGTTTGTTCATTTCATCAATTATCAATTAAAGAGCGCTATATTGGGGGGGGGGGAGAGACTAAATTCGCTTTAATAAAAATTAAAAAAATTAAGGAAATAAATTTCAAAAATCAATTATTAATTTAAAATAATCTATTATTATAGAAAAGTGTTTTTTAAAAAAGCGTATTTTAAGTTCTTTGAATAGGATATACGCATAAATATTAAATTATTTAATTACAATTATTTGACTGAATTAAATGTCTATACATGTGCAGAAAATTAGAAAGTAAAACAAATTTTTTCTTCGAAAGTTGAATTTAGTATTAGTTTAATTGTTTGACTAGATTAAAAATTGTATGTATAAAAAGTTTTCTGTTGAATTTAATATTTACGATTATTCGTCTAATAAAATGCTTTTCCTGAAATGTGCTTTTTTTTTTTTTTTCCCCTTACATATATGTAGTTATTATTTCTTTTCGTTCATCCATTATCAAGATAAAAGCGGAATTCGCGTCTTAAAAAGTTTGAGAACCGCTGTTCTAACCCTTCCGCAGCTGAAAAGTGAATAATAAAAAAATATGAGAAGTCCCCCATGGGGGCTTACCTTGTGATACGGCGGGCAGGAGAGCAAGGGTCGCGGCCAGTATCAGGTAATTTGCCGCAGAAGGGCCGAACATGGTCTAGAGCTCGGAAAAAAGACGACTGCTTCACTTTCTTCTCGCTTTCGCTTCTATTCTTGAGAGGATGAGAGTTTCCGCGGGCATCATGCGCTCCGAGACTGGGTTACCAACTGCGGCTCTTGGCGACCTCACAAAAAGATGCCGGCAAAGAAAAGTTTCCTTGGCGACTTACTCCGGAGATGTACTGAAAAAACGAATTCAAAGGGGGAAAACAGAAAAGCGTTTCATGTTTTAAAGGGGTTATCTATTAAGAGGCTACTTCATTTGAATGAAAAAAAAAAAAAAAAAAACCGTTCGCTAATACTAATCCTATGAAAGAAACTTATAAAGATATATGGTTTGCATTTTAATATTTTAAATGATTTTAAATTTTTCTTTTTTCTTTTTTTCGCATTGGATAGCTGAGATCAATCTGTTATGCAGACCGTTTTTTATTTATTTTATTTTATTTTATTTATAGATATTTTTTATGAGGACGCTTTCATTTTCGCAACCGGTTTGGAAAACAAAAGCACCTTCATAAAAAATATCTGTTACCAAAATCGAAGAAGTAAAAAACGGCCAGCCATCAGATCAATCTCAGTTATCCAATGCAAAAAATATCATTTAATAATATTAAAATGCAACCGAGATATCGTTATAAATTTCTTCCATAGGATTAGCATTAGCGAACGGGTCTTTTCATTTGAATGAAGTAGCCCCTTAAGGTGTTTCATGTGTTAACATTTTCGAACCTGATGTCCTATTAATAGGACATTTATTTTACAAAAATTTTATAGTACAGTATTTAGATACAGAAAGAAACTAAAGTAAAAATAAAATAAATAATATAATATATTCAAATGTTAACAATTTAGCAAGAGTTTTATTCCTACTTCTTTTGATTTTGCAAGACAGTTTTTCAGTTCATTAGAATTGTATATCCCCCCCCCCCCCACCCCCCACCCCCCCAAAAAAAAAAAAAAAAAACAGACAAAAGACTGGTATTTTAATCTACGAAAGTTTTATAAAACTCTAAATAAAAATATGTAATAGTTTTATTTTATTTTTATTTTTTATTTTTATTTTTTATTTTTATTTTTATTTTTATTTTTATTTTTATTTTTATTTTTATTTTTATTTTTATTTTTATTTTTATTTTTATTTTTATTTTTATTTTATTTTATTTTATTTCATTTTATTTATTTATTTTTTTTTTTTTTTGGAGGGGGGGGGTATTTATTATTTCGAAAGCGCTCTTTATATTTAGAAACTCCAAAAACCAAACTATTTCTAGATTTATAGAAGAAGAGCACCGATTATCCGGGCCGATTATCCGGACCGATCGGGACCTAGGCCAATCCAGTTAATGAAAAATCCGGATAACTGGACAACTTGGCAATGCTTTTTCAGGTAACTCCACTCACACTTTTTCCAGGCTTAGCACTATGTTTGCAGTAGAGTACATTATATCATTTTGCAAATGGCGTGTCTACAATTTATTTCTTTTAATTTTTTATTTTCTACAAGATTGCACAAAGTTATATTTAGGTATTATACACACATACTTAGATAGACACATTAGAATAGTTGATAAACACATACAAATTATTGCAGGTAATAGATACACTGTACGAACAAACGCAAGCCGAGAGAGTAGTAAAAGATTCCTATTTCCAAGAACACAAACGAATAAAAAAAAGCAATTTTTCAACATCCTTCAGAAAAAATGAAAATAAAGAGGAATTTTCCATGCCAGAATATAAATTCCAAATATCCCTTCTAATTATTTTTTTCATTGTTATTGATATATATTGTTTTACAATTAATGATTTTATATTAGCATTCATATTATTATGCTGCTTTGCATAAATAATTATGAATGTAAGTCCGTTTTGATATTTCATATTTTGGTATCGCTTCATTTTTAATGAAATATTCATTTCGAAATATTTTCTTATTGTTGGTATCTTATATATTTTTAATGTATCACAAAAGTAGTTAAATGTTTTAGCAATCTAATAAATATTATGAGCTAAGATAATCGGCGCATAACGCATTATCTTAGTGTATTATTGTTGAGGTATCTACTTGTAGTTATCTGATACCTCTTCATAAGAAATTCCATTATAATTTGCAATATTGTCATATAACTATATCATAAAATGATATAATAAGTAACTAATAGCTAATATTAAAGGTTTAATGGTATAATTATTTGTAGTTCTATAGTATTTGGGGTATGAAGAAACTACTTTGTTCTGAAAATTCCTAATGTTCCTTCTAATTATTTTTTTTCAGTTTTTATTGATATATATTGTTTTACATCAATGGTTTTGCATATATATTTATATATATACAGGGTGAGTCATAAATATCGAAACAATAGGCTATCTCCTTAAATATTCCCCCTACACTGTAAAAAAAAATTCAAGAGGTTACTAAAAATTCCTTAGTAAATTTGTATTCCACAGTATTTTTTAGTAACCATTACAAACTTTTTTTTGCAAGTGAAACAAGCATTTCTTTTGTAAACTGAACGAAATAATTTTTTGTATAACTAACTTAAAAATTTTTAGTATGAGCCACCAAGAAAATTTTAGTAATAGCTCCAAAATTGTTTTTAATAACCTTTACGTGCGCCCGAAGGACAGGAGCTGCATCCAAACTTCTGAAGCGATAGATTTTCGGCAAAACCGCAATAGATGGCAGCACCAAAAACGCTACTTGCTCTTACATGATTTTCATAATCCCTTTATTAACGAGTACTTACACTACATACATTCGGGAAGTATTTCACGGTTTCCGGTATCGAACCTGGGACCTCTTAGCCTGGAATCCGTTACTATAACCACTATGCTATCAAGGCCACACCAAGTGAGTTTTAGTAATAGCTATTAAAACTGTAAAACTATTAACTCTATCCATTGCTAACTTTTTTCTAGTAATTCTTACAGATTTTCTAGTAACCGACTAAGATTACTAAAAATTTTTTAGTAATTACAAGGATCACTAAAGTTTTTTTAGTAGATCGACCCTTTTTTTTTTACAGTGTAGACCCATAATTTCAATTGCAAAAATTCCTTAAAAAAGGTGAAATTTTTGATAAGATAAGTTGCAACGCCATGGGGGGGGTCTATTTTAAAAATTACGAAAATTAAATTTTTATACGGCCCCCAGAAGATAAAACTTCCAATTAGAAAATTTTTCCTTATCCAGGAATGGATATTCCTGAACTGAACAACAACAAAAAAAAATTCATCTTGATATCTTCAAAACTTAGAGAGTTATGACAATTTTAATAAATCGTGAGATTTCTAGGGATCAGACACAAATAGAAATGCGTGTAATTGGAGAAACAATGTTGCAGTATTGGGTCTAGGGAACATTTATTTTATTTATTTATTTATAGAGCTAGAATTTTGAATGTTTTATGATGGTTAACCATATAATTTGTAAGCATTATCACATCATAAAACTTAAAAAAAAAAATTTTTTTCAAAAAAATTAGAGTAAATTAAAATTGTTATAACTCAAAATATTATTTGTCGCGTTGAATTTTTTTCTTTTGATTAAATGAAAATGTCTAATTTTCAATTTTGATTCAGAATTTTAAATAATATATATATATATTTTTAAATAAAAGTATTTAGAATAGCAATATAAAAAAACATGCATTTTTTGTAAACAAATCATAATTTTAAAAGTGAATTTTCTAAGCTGAAAACTTCTTTTAACATGTTGGGCATTTTTTTTTTTTTTTTTTTTGAAGTTAAAAAACTTTTGAACTCGCCGGACAGTTACCATAACCAAAGGTTATTGATTTATATCAGTTTAAAAATGAGAAATACTGAAATAAAACATTTGATGCAGAAAAATGCATTTAGTTTTAAACAAAGATGGGCTCCTAACTTTTAAATACTTTTTTAAAGTTTCTAGGTGACTAACTCCGTCGTGTATAGTTTCGATTTCAAATTTAGTTTAAGTTTTGCCATTCTCACCCTCTTTAATTACTGTTTAAATGCGTCAGTTGATTTAAACCCCATTTTTTATCACGTCGATTTCAAAATTTTTCCTTGTACAATGACTCACAGACAAACATTTTGTAAAAACATGTTTTTCGGTATCTCTGAGTTCTAAAACGTTTGAATCCGTCGAAAACCGGAATTCAAAATTTTCATTAATCCATTACTTTCTTCTTGTAAAGATAGAAGAATGCAAAAATAGGTTTAAAACCATCATAAATTTTGAAGCTGAATAGTAAAAACGTGGATTTTTGAAAATATTTCTATGTAATTTATTAAAATATTTTTCCAATGATTCCGTTAATAAAAGTGTCATTATCGCTATTATTATTTTTAATAAACGTATTACCTGCGGCAATAAGTTTATAAGACACTTTTAATGAGAGTTTAATTAATATCAATTAATTTAATAACACTTTTAAAAAGTGTTTAGTAAGACAGTGCGGCCAATGGGTCGTGCCGGTTACGAGGTTGGCGCCAAGGTCGAGATATTGCAGACATCTAGCATATTTCAAGGAAGTTTAAAGCAAAAACCTATACGCTTTTATTTTATATCTAAAAGTTAAAGTATTGTCTTGGATCGAAATTTAACAATGCATAAATTTATGGCCGATATTTAAATTGTACTTCAAATGAACTGATTTCGCTGCGCTCAGAGGTATGCTTAAGTGGTGTAAGTCACGAATTTTTGAAAATTTTAGATTTTAATATCTTTCGGGGATTTGTAGATATAGGAATAATTTTTTTTTTTTTTTTTTTTTTTTTTTTTTTTTTTTATTTAATTCAGGAATGGATAAGGAAATTTTTCTAAATGGAAGTTTTATCCTCTGGGGGACGTATAAAAATTTAATTTTCGTATTTTTTAAAATAGACCCCCCCCCCCCATGGAAATGCAACTTATCTTATTAAAAAATTCACCTTTTTTTATGAAACTTTTCAATTGGAAGTATGGGTCTAGGGGTAATATTTAAGGAGATAGCCTATTCTTTCGATATTTATGACTCACCCTGTATGTGTGTGTGTGTGTCTGTGTGGGGGAACTCTCGCGTATTAGAAGTGGAATTTATAAGGTTCTAGAAAGAGTTGATTTAATGCATTGTACTTTGTGATTTTGATGGCGATTTTATAATTCTAGGATTATTAAAAGGCTATTCAACAGTTAACTTTTATGATATCTAGTCAAATTTACCCAATCGTGCCTAAAGAAGACTCACTTCAAAAAGTATGTAAAAAGCGGGAGGAGGGGGGGGGGGGTGTACGGTCTTTGATCGATCATGTTAATTGGGCAATGTGGTTAATCGGCGTCCGGATAATCGGCGCTCTACTGTATTTATAAAAGCAAGGTTACTTTTACCGCCATTGTCTTTCGGAACCCTTTTCCAAGCATTACTATAGTTTGTTAATCAGTGTTCTCTAAGCAAAATAAAGTTTTCAGGGTATAGTCAATTCTCAAATAATCATTTTCATTTTGAACAAACATGTTTTACAGAAAAAAAAACATGATAAAATAATAGCATTAACATTATTTTGTTAATGTTGGATGCATGATTTTTGAGGTTTCTACAGATAAAGAAAGCTTTTCGTAATAATTACATAATAATTACATGCATTTTACAGACAACCATGATAGAATAATAGCAATAACATTAACATTAACCCCTTCGGGTCCGAATTTTTTTCACTTTTTAAAAAGAATTACTTTTATGTTAATAAAATTAACACTAGCCATCCAAATAGATTTATTAGTGTTTAACGATCATTTCATTCTCTGAAAGATAACGAATATCGTTGTTTCGCATACTATTCAATTCATATTCTTATGAAAAGAAGCTGAGAAGGAGTTTTTGAAGATGTTTAGAGAATATTATATTACAACAAGATTTAAGTAATAATTTAACTTTTTAATACTTTTTTCATTCTGTTACATAGGATTCTTTCTGGAAAATAACTTTTTATTTAAATTTACAGCGAGAAATATGTGTTTAAACTAAAAGAATCGTAAACGGCGCAAAGAAAATTAAGTAAACATTTATTGTTTTTATTATTACTAAATGTCTAAACATAAATGAAGTCATACACTAAATGCATGGACTTATATTAACATTACTATTTGTAAATAGTAGCAAACGTATTTGTTAAAACAAAATAATACTCCATTAAAAGACATGTACTGCTAATAGTACACCAGACCCGAAAGAGTTAATATTATTTTGTTGTTCTTAAATATATATATATATATATATATATATATATATATATATATATATATATATATATATATATATATTGTAAGTTTCTAAAGATAAAGGAGGCTTTTCGTAACAATTACATAATAGTAATCTTTTACAGACAAACATGATAGAATAATAGCATTAGCATTAATATTATTTTTGTATTTTTTTATGTATATTTTTTAAAGTTTCTAAAAATAAAGGAAGGTTTTCGTAGCAATTACATAATTATTACATTTTACAAATTCTGTGACTATTTTTAGTGTTTCTGCCAGTAATCACGGTTAAAGTTAAAAATAAATAGAAAATAAAATAAAATGATTAATTTTATTATTATTATTATTCTCATTCTTACGTGTCTGAGATTTCTAATATACCAAAAGGGCGACAAGGAGAATTTATGTTTGCAACAAATTTCAACAGAAAGATGCATTCAAGAAGGTTATTAAAAGCATTAACTGAGAAGTTTAACAAATATTTCTCTTAAATTAAAATTGTCGAAAAGTTAATAATAACTCGTGTTAATAATTATGTTTTGGAAGGTATTATTAACAAGATATATAGTTTATGCTTCTGGAAAATTAAAGCGGTTCGGTTACCTTTCAATGTCGCAATGTGGAATGTTAATGCGAGAGCAAAGTGGATTGGAAAGATAGTCAGCTACTGAGATTTATGACTAGATTTATGATTTAATGCCAAGAGGTTTACTACATTTTTTATTTTTACCTAAGGGAAAGGAGGGGATATCATTGGAACCTACTCATACACTAGTAGATTGTTTTAGCTTTAAATGTGTCCTAATGTAGGACATTAGGATATGATATAGAAGTTGAAAAAAAAGATGCATTTGATTTCATTTCATTTAAATATATACTAGTTGTTGTTTTTTGCTTTTCTTATGCAGCATTAAAATAAAGGTAAATATTAAGCAAAACAACACAATTAATTAAGCAAAACAACACTCCGATAGCTAAAAATGTGTATAATTAACTCTTTCAGGTAAAAGTGTACTTCTATTCGTAAAATGCAGAAATGAGAGATTTACTTAAAAAATTTTTAGCAACTTAATAGTAAGTAAAATCTTTTCTTTACGTACAAAATAAAGGGAAATTTTTCATTCCAATATTCTGATGCCATTTCAGCATTTAAGAATAAAAATTAAATGTTCCAAAAATGATCCATCATCCTTGAAGGGGGTTAACTAATTTTTTATCACATTTTGCATCAGTCATCATTTTATTTCTTAATTATAAGAACCTTAACACAGCTCAATTATAAAAAAGCGATATTTTGTGCTAAATAATATAAATGATCACGAACAAGAAATTACAACCAACGAAAAAAAAAGTGTCAAAAGGACAATTAAAATCGTTAAAATTAGCGACCCATCGTAAGACGAAAAAATAACGCTGGGAGAATTCTACTAAAACAGTGTGTTTCAAATGGTTTTTATGTAAATTTTGCCTTATATATTCTTTGTAACCCATTAGACTTTACAAAAAGTCACTGTAAAAAAAAAGCCTGAAAAGTTAATTTTTTAAAAAACTTACAACATATTTTTACTCTTTTGAAGCTAAAAGTAACATCTAACTAAAATCCGGTTGCTGAATTACGATTTATAAATCTGTCTCTAATTATTTGAATTACTGAGCCTTAATTTAGATACTGGCCGATGGTAAATTATGTTACTTTGATCAAATCATATTAAAACTTTAAATTTTATAAATGAAAATGCAGCTATCTTTAAAAAAATAATGTACCTTCATATTTTCTGAAATGAGCGGTTTTAAAATTTAACATTCCTTAAAAATTGGGTTTTTTTAAACAATCGCGTAAATATTTTAGTTTTTAAGAATAAAAATAACCATTTCGCGTTAATCATGAGGTTATGTTACCTTGCATATTATTGCTTATCCATTCTCTATCCATTTTCTTTTCTGACTTTTTTTTAAATTTTTAATTGCCAAACGGCAGTGAAGGCTTACTGTGGAAACACGAAAAGTTTTTGGTTTCCGTCTGCTAATTAATTTGTCTGTCTATTCGGCAAGAAACATCCGATGAGATTGAAATTAAATAAGCATATTAGTGAGGTACCCGTAACTAATTCTTTAATTTTTGGTTACATTTGGTTCATTTGTTCGGAAAATATGGAACATTTTATTTTTCCTCGGAAATTTGAGCGTTTTTCAAATTTTCATTTCTCCAAAGAAAATTGCCCTTTTGAGTAATTGATTTAAATGGTAGATTACAGAGTACGGGAATTTCTTAATAATATTCTTAAATTATTCCTGTTCTTTCGAACTTTTGTCAATCCATTTGAAAGATTTTGTTATTTAGGTATATCTTTTGCTAAAATTTTGTATATGTTTTCCAATAATATAAGACAATTTGTTTTATAAACATACTAACTTGAAATGTGCGTGTTTCATTTTGTTTTCTTTCATCAGTTTCCTAACAATGTATTTCACCCTAATAATAATATTATAAATGTGAATATGTGTGTCATATATATAAAGTTTGAGTAAAACCGATAAAACAGATAAATTAATGCATTTGTATCTTTATATAGAGATGGATTGTAAACAAGAATTGATAATTGGCATTATGTTATTTATTTTCTCAAGTATTTTGCTTAAACTATCTAGAAAATAAATTGGCATTTTTCTGTAAAATTTAACAATGTTTTTTTAATTGTTGCCAATAATATTAAAACCCGGAATAATATTTTGTTTCACAATTAAATTTCAACTGAAAAAAAATTTCGTAAAAGAGAAAAAATAGAAGTATAAGAATAAAAAAAATTAATGTGGCGTCATACTGAAAATAAAAAGGAAACTCTCAAGTATTTCTTAATATTACAAGGGAAAGGATTTGAGTAATTCCGAAAACCAGGCGAATACGATGTCATTTATCGAAAACTAAGATTTTTTAAAAAAAAGTAATGGAAAAAATAAAATTAATTGTTATTATTTAAAGAAAATCGCTATCAATAGTTCAAGATTTATCGTCTACGCACAGTCAACATGAATAGTTCATTTTTAATTCTAAAATTTATCAATTAAAAAAAATGAAAAGCAAATGGATAGCAAATATCAACAATATTGCAAAATTATAAATGTCAGAAAGAACTTCAGGGTTAGAGGAAAATATTTATTTCGATTCTTAAAAACTAAAAAAATAACTAGACTGCATGAATAAAAATTAATTAATAGTGTTAATTCTTAAAGCTGCCACAGAATAATTCAGAAAATATGAATGAAAATTGCTTTGTTATAAAAAGAATAAAAAATTAAATATTTAATGTGATAAAATTAAAGTAGAAATATTTCCTTTCTTTTCGAAATTACGGTTCAAGAAGTATATTGGATAGGATTTGTTAATCGTAGTTTGGCAACACGATTTTAACACTACATTCCTTTTAGCTTTAAATTGGTAAAAATATTATGCTGACACCCCACGTCAAGAACACACGTTTAGATGTATGTGTTGAATAGCTAAATATGTAAAAATATTTTCTCTTTTTAAAAATAGCTTTTTAAAATATTTTTGTTACAACGAATATTTGTAAAGTCTGGGGAAAATTCAATGTCCTTTTTTTGGGTGATAAATATTTGGACTCTTCATCTTTTGGAGGTTTTTTTTTAAAATTATTATTTCTTTAATGCTACTATAGTGAAAAAGTAATAATTGTACATTCATATTTATTTATAAATCATTTTTTTTAATATATAATTTTCTGGGTCTTTTTTAGATGACATTTTTGTAAAGATTGAATAATGAGTAAATAAATTTTTGTGCTTTTTTATATATTGTAAGACGTGATTAACATTAATGATTATAATATAATGTTATATTTTAATTTCACACTTAAAATATGAAATGTAAAATTAAAAAAATATATAAAAAAATATAAAATATTTATATTTATATTGGTATAAATTATTCATGTATATAATATGTATTTATATATATTCATCTGTATGTATAATTATATACATAATATATATAACCATATTACATTTAATGTTTATAATACAAAAATATATGATTATAAAATAATTTTAACCATATTTTTCTACAATTATTTTACCAGAATCAGATTGGTAAATTTGTCATACGAAATGAATATTTTCAATTGAGCGAAAAATTGCCCACACTGTTAAAAATTTTATCCTTTTGCTGCATCTTCACTCCCCCGCTTTTATAGAATATCTCTATTTTAACTCATGAGAATGCCCCATAATACAGAGAAGTAATCGTTTTCTATAAAAGCGGTGGAGTGACGATGCAGCAAAAGGGTCAAATTTTTAACAGTGCAGGCCTGGAATCGACCCCAGATACTTGGCTTACAAAGCCAATGCTTTACCATTTAAGTTAACTGGGTGACAGCCAGCGGGAACTTTTCGCTCAGATAACCTTGGTTGTCGTAACATCTGGTCTGATAGCTCGACAGAATAAACTGCTGGGCAATTTTTCGCTCAGTTGGGAATATTCATTTCGTATGACATATTTTTCTACATTCATGTAAAATTTACGAAGAAGCTAAAACGGTCCTTTGATATTCTTGGATTCTTTCGCCAATCGCGTAGACCAAAACAGGATACGGAACTCGTCCATAGCATCCTCCCAGTGTGATTTCATTTTGTAAAGAAGGATTCGTCGATTTCCGCGTTCTGAATTGGCCATTCTTTTTTCCACAAGTTTCAATTATATTTTGGCAAATGGTTATATTTTTTGGTACAATTTTTTTTTCACTTTTTAAGAGCTGAATTATGTCTAGACCATTTCTTGTCTACAAATAAAAAATTGTTTATTATCTCATATAAAATGTG
The DNA here is from genome assembly GCA_964019185.1 of Maratus speculifer. Classification (NCBI taxonomy): domain Eukaryota; kingdom Metazoa; phylum Arthropoda; class Arachnida; order Araneae; family Salticidae; genus Maratus; species Maratus speculifer. The sequence continues at coordinate 20,593,281 of OZ025291.1, forward strand.
ACAAAGAATAGTTTAATTAAACATACTTTTAATTATTGGGAGTGAAATATTTTGCATAATTAACGCATTTATTTTTCTTTTAAACCTAAGTAAACGAAGTCAACGATAACAGCTAGTGGTCTGTAAAAAAATCATTCAAATAATCCCGATTATTAAAGATTAAGCAGAAAGTCTGGCTTGAAGAAATAATATTAATTCATCCGCACACTTTTGAAAGTGATTTTATGAAATTTTGAAATTTTTCTCTTCTTATCCATTTTTATAATGACATTTACTTTAAAACTCTGAAAACAAAAAATAAAAAAATTTACAATTACCCGGAAAAAATGTTTTTTAAGAGAAAAATTGACATTTTCGCAAAATCTGCTAACCCAAAAATAAAACAATATATCGACATTTTGCAAATTGCATAATAAACAGAATAACTTTTTATAGAACTTAGATTTCACAGAATGTAATCGCATCTCTGTTTCAGATGATATGGCAGTTAAAGTACTAATGCAATGAAAAATTCGCAAAATTTGTCTCAAGTTTGTCATATATACTAGTGTAAATATAAAATTATATATTATTATGAGTGTAGTCTATTCCTTTAAAAGACATTTGTAAAAGAAGTACAGAAAATTTCGTAGCATTTCATGCTTTTTTTTTTTTTTTTTTTTTTTTTTTTTTTTAATGTCTTGCGTATAGTAAATATCTGATAATCTTTAATGTTGAGAAAAAGCTAAAAATAACTTTTAAACGCAATTCGAAAGCTGTAATATCTGTACTTTTAAACGGTTGTAACTTTATAATTTTAGCTGTATAATTAAGATACATATACAATTTAAGCAGAATTCGATTGATAAAAGATTCGATTTTAATGTTATTGCATGAATAAAAAATCGATAGTTTGATTGAAAATTACATTTTAAAGCTATTCGGATACATTAATTTTTAGAATTTTGGCCTGATACTTTTGTCAAATATGAAAAATGTAACATTATGATTTTTAACTGAATGGGTTATTATTAAATGCTATCACAAAAAATCTTTAGAACACCAAATCACGTTTTTCAATTTATTCAAATAACACCGGACAAGATGATGAATGATTACCAATGAAAGTTTAAAAGTCTCTAAACATGTCTATTTTTGCTTTATTTTAGTAAACATACGCTGTCGAATAGATTAGGATATATTTAGATAAGATCCTAGATCTAAATATGACAAAACGGTAATGGAAACATTTTTTTTCAGAAACAAAATTATAAAAAAAACATTAGAGTTCTAAATTAGATGATTCACTTTACATTTCCATAAGTTCTTCATCCATTATATGGAGGGAATTTCCCCGGATTCTTCATCCGGAGGGACACAGCCCCGCTGAATAAATGCAGTTTTTGATTTAAAAAGTTATTAAAATAAGCAGCTCATCAGAATTTCAGAATACCATTGTATAAATAGTTCAGAATACCATTGTAAGTATTTTTAAATTCTGAAACTTCATAAAGTATTTTTAATTCAAATAAATATTTACATAATTTGAAATCTTTAAAAAGCTATTTGTATGATATTGAATACTACGCAAAGTGTTTTAAAAAATAATGAGTTGTGAAGTTGACGTTAGGACACCTGATCTGAAGATTTACTGAAAAAAAAAAAAAAAAAATTCGTTAAAATACGGAAATTGTACTAATAATCTAAACGCCAGCACTATTTCCGTATGTATAACGGAAAAAAATATTCCGTAAATTCCAGAAATATTTCCGTTTTTTTATATTTACTTACATAAAAATTTTCGCTTGAAAGAATTTTTAAGGACAAACTGACATCTTCATGATTTTTGTTTTTCACTTTACAAAGACACAGTAACATCAGGTACAGAACACGTGCATTTAATTTAAACAACAGTGAAGAAATGCCACTTTCCCTCCATGGGGATCGAACCAGGGACCGTTCTATGTCAGCTAGCAGAGGTGTAATACCGTTACGCCAGAGTTACACAAACCACGATTTCAAATATCTTTACTTATTCCGGATGCAATTTAAAAAGGCCTTATGTTAAAAACGGCATTTATTTTTGTAGAGAACTATTTTTCTATTGAGTGTACCGTTTTAAATGTTTTATAGATTATTTTCCCATAATTTCGAATATTTAATTTTTAATTTCAACTCTATAAAAAATAAATTTTAACCTTTAAAATATTATATGTTTTAAGAGTTGAATATTTAAGAGTTTTGTTTCCTTCATTTTTAATAGAGTTTTAAAAGTTTATTGTAATATTATTCATATTAATTTAATTAATTATTTATTTTTAAAAGGATACTAACATATTTAAAATTTAAAAAAGCATCCATTTTAACAAATTATTTGTATAACGATCGATTTTACACTCAATAAAGATAATTATTACGGGTTACTGAAATAAATTTCTCTTACTGTTTTTTATAACTTAGATAATCATCAATATTATAAAAATTTCGTTAATATATTTTAGATGTTTTAAATTTTATGTGCGAACTTCTTAAAGGGGATAGATTTTTAAAACAATATTAAAAGTAGATTTTTTTTTTCCATTTTAAAATATCCTACGCACTTTTTAAAAAATATGCTATAAATAAGTTAAACATTATTTTAAAATCATAATGAAAAATAAACTAACTTTCCATTTCAACTACCTCAAATTTAAAAAGAATAATAAAATGTTTATCTCTTTTTATTATTTTTTTAATAACGTAAACATATGTTAGCTTTTTATTATTAAAACAGAAAGAAATAGAAAAAATTAATATAGCAAGTTGTTTATAAAACAACTCGCCATAATATTTTTCAATTCCAGATATAGATGGTGCCACTAATTTTTTTACTTATAATACCAATGTAACATCAAAACTGTTTAGTAAATAATTGAGAATGATAGAAAGGAATGCAAGAGAGAACCATATTTAGCTAATATAATTGGATTTTCATTAAAAATAATGTCACTGTAAGACAAATATTACAACAATTCTTTCGCTTTCCTAACAGAACAACTATTTCTAAAAATCATTTATGGAACTTGTACTGTTTCCAGAAAATTAACGTAAAACTTACTGCATTTATACTTATTTGTTATCTCAAAATATCAGTAACGGAAATTGTACCGTTTTCTCGGAAAAACAAAGCTTTTCCGTAAAATTTTATGGAAAACTTCGTGTATATTAACGGGGTTTTTTACAGTGTTTATATAAAGTGGCGCTAACTAGTTTTTGGTGTAAACCGTGCTAGGATGTTTGATGTCTCAATATGCTGCTTGGCTGAATTTTATTACGATTTCCGAAAACACGGAAATTACTCAAACTACATATTCTATTAGACTTTGATATAAGTTGGTACTCATTTCGTTTCCGTGTAAATCATATAACAGATTACAAATGCTGATGCTTAATTAATACTTAATGCACCTATGCTGTTTTTTTCCCCCAGGATAGCGCGATCGCAAAAACTAATGCACGAAATTTAATCAAAATCCATATTCTGTGTTGCAGTTTCACATAAATATGTTCTTATCAGGCATGTGTATACATTGCCCGATAGGTGTCGCTTCTATGCTCTTTGGGTTGGAAATTGTAGTTGCAGGCATCTGAATGGGTGGAGGCCAAAAATCAATGAGTTGTTTTAAAAATACAATGTTTATATCTGTTTTTAAATGCACACAATCCAGCGAATCTACATGATTTGTCATTTAATTTTCGCACTTAGATATCGAATTTTGAAGCATTAACTTCTTTGAGATAGAAGAAAGTTGGAGGTTGCATTGGCACACCTGACTAGTTTTAGTTTAAAAATAGTAATCGCTCATTTATTTTTATTTGGATAACATCCAAATAATTGTTTGGCAAGAAAATTTTCAACGCTATCTATTCTGATTTGTCTTTGTAAATTCTAAATTTACAAACTTCTTAATCAAAAAATACGTCTATAGAGACTGTGAACTTTTATTGAAATTTAAGACATTCAAGAAAAAATCGTATCGGGGAATTATTTAAAAAAAATCTTACTTTTATCTAAATATTGGTATTCAAAAATAATTTATCACTGTGAAAGAAAATATTTGAATATAAGTCAAATTTAAGCTTTTCAAACACTATGTATTAAATATTTCGTAATGTCAAATAAAAGCCATAGTTCGCATATATGTTTAAAACAACAAAAGCAAGGTATTTTCTCAAAGAGGTAGTTTGTTTACCGTTCAATTTTTTTATTTAATAAAATATGATTCAAATGGTGAAGTTATTGAATTTCAATTTTCAATTAAAGATACATTTTGTAAAAGAAAAAAAAACTGTATCTTTAATTTTAAAATCCTTATAAATTTTAAAAATATTTATGTTTTTGGCCAAGTATTTTCTTTTAAGATTTTCAACTACATATTACATAAGACTACACATGAATTTTTAGATACATCTAATATTACATGGCATACTGGTGTACTGCGGCACATGGGTTGAGCAACACGGCTTTACGAGGTATGAGAAAGAAGTAAGTTTCGGGACTAACAAACCAAACTAATTATTTTTGTGTGTGTGTGTCAGTAAAATTCCTGGTAGAAAATGGTTTAACTCTGAAATTTAAAATATTTTCTCATGAACGAATTTAGCTCAGATCTTCAGAATAACATTCTACTATGTCAAATTTACGTTTTGCTAAAATTTTTCACATGATGGGTTTTTTATTTTAATAGCGTACGTGGCAGGTTACAGGTCTACAATTTTCTGTATCTTAAATTATCTATCTAAAATATTTCATATCTTTATTACGTGATAACGACATCATTAATTGATTTGAATGACTCAATATTTTGATAAATATTTTATTCATAAAAAAAGTCAGATGATTGAATTATAATTAAACGACCGACCAGTGATGATATTTTGTAATCGAGTTTCTATTCATTTCCCTTTGACTGGAGGATTTTAAAGCAGAATCAACTGTTTTCGAGAGATCTAACGATTATTTTAAGGGTTAATTAATTAAGATCAATTAAAATTTTGAAAATTAGTTGGTGTAAAATGGCTAAGTAAACAATATTGCTGCCTTCCAAAATTTCATAACGACGCTATAAGAAAAGCATTTAAAATAAGACATTTTAAATGTATCGTTTTAAATATGACCTAGGTTTTATTTTAATTTTTATTATTCACGTCAAAATTATATCTTTAAATAGTTAAAAAAAAATCTCGCGATATCAAATTAATTTCTCGTGTAAATATATTTTTAGATTGAAACTGTTTCCTCAATATCATTTGGGACTTTTAAATTTTAAATTATTAAGCATTATTTCCATCATTGCTGTTTTTAACACATGATCATTTAATTATTATTTTAAAGTTTTCTTTTTGTTTTCAAAGTCTCGTATAAATACATTTTTTTTCGGAAGTAAATGTTGTTATTTTTACTTTATTGCAGTTTAGCAACGATACAAAAATTGACCTTTTTGAAAAAAATCAAATAAATTTCCATTGAAATGAGAAAATTTTGAACAAAAAATTAAATCAACATATCAAAACATTCACCAAATGAAAAAAATAATTGGATACCGCATACCGCAAATTTGTCAGGCATGGGAAAGATGGTTAAACTGCAATACATAGTTTTTGTTCTTGTAAATACTTTTAAAGAAACTATTTTGACCAACTTAAATATTAAATTAGTCGTTAACCTTTTATGCGCCGTTGATACCTTAAAGTATCATTTAAATAACTTGTTATAAAGTTTATTTAATGCATGCATTGGTAGTAATATAGTTTAGAATGACTTATAGATATAGTTACACCAAATATATATATATATATATATATATATATATATATATATATATATATATATATATATTTAAAAGGATGATTTCTTTTTTATTTATGTTTTTTCAGCTTTCTTGATGCTGAAAGATTGAGGGCGAAAAGTTTCAGTTTGGAATTAGTCCCATATTTATACAGCATTATATTTGTATAATTTCTAATTTTATAAAATACTAGCGGCCCGTAATCTAAGGTGTCAGACACCTCCATTAAAAATTTCATAAAAATCGATTCATCCGTTCTTGAGTTATAAATAGTGTAACTAACACGACTTTGTTTTATGTATATAGATTATAACCAATAGTATTCACAGCGCACGCGATGTAAGGATTTTTTAAGGTCACTTTTCTACACCTTGGGGTTACATTATTGGCATTTTAGTAAGATCCCTATTTTTTTTTTTAAATATAGTATAGCCTATGTTCACCGGAAATAGTGTAGCTTTTCAACTGTGAAAGAGTTTTTCAAATCCTTCAAGTAGTTTCGGAGCCTATTCAATTCAAACAAACAATCAAATCTTTCCTCTTTATAATATTAGTATAGATAACCAATAGTATTCGCAGCGGACGCGATGTAAGGTAATTTTAAGGTCATTTTTCTACAGCCTTGTGTTACATTATTGGTAATTTTAGTAAGGATCCCTTTTTTTTTTTTTTTTTTTTTTTTTTTTTGAAAATATAATATAGCCTATGTTCACTGGAAATAGTGTCGATTTTCAACGGTGAAAGAATTTTTCAAATCCGTCAAGTAGTTTCGGAGCCTATTCAATTCAAACAAACAATCAAACCTTTCCTCTTTATAATACAGTAAAACCTCCATAACGGACACTCCGGAATAGCGGACACCTCTATTTACGGACAGTTTTTTAATCCCCAATCCCAAAACTTAAATTTTTGTATATTGAACCTCTGAATAACGGACATTCCGAATAGCGGACAGTAATTTTGTCAAAAAAGATTGAAAAATTATTTTTTAACGAGGGAAAAAAAATTAAAATCATCTAAATTTATCAGGGCAATGTGTCAAAAATTTTGTGATCACAAATAAATGTGGGGATGAGCTGGAGAAAATCCTCTTTCCCCCTACATTTATCTGTGATCACCCCCCCCCCCTCCCTGAGAAGATTTGAAATTGTATGCTTTTAAAGAAGCAGAAAAATACAGTAAACAATTATACAATTTTTTTTAGAAAAAGATGATTCAAAAGGGTTAAAACTACTGACAGAGTTAAAACTTCACATTGAAAAACAAATTACATGTAATCCCAAGTCACAGCAAACTTTTGTAAAAGAAAAAAAAAATGTAAGAATGTAATTAACAAAGGATAAAGGTTATATGCACAATTTTATTTCAGTTTTATTGCTTTAAAAATTTTTTTAATTTCTGGTTAATCATATAATAGAGGTTTTGGGACATATTAAAATCGATTAATCAAACATTAAGCATTCATTAGCAATTTTCCTGTCTCTGAGGTTTTCCCAATAGCGGACACCTCCGAATAGCGGACAATTTCTGCGCTCCCAAGGTGTCCGTTACTTAGAGGTTTTACTGTATTAGTATAGATAACCAATAGTATTCGCAACGGACGCGATGTAAGGTAATTTTAAGGTCATTTTTCTACACCTTGTGTTACATTATTGGTATTGTAGTAAAAATCCCTATTTTTTTTTTCTTTTGAAAATATAATATAGCCTATGTTTACCGGAAATAGTGTAGCTTTTCAACGGTGAAAAAGTTTTTCAAATCCGACAAGTAGTTTCGAAGCCTATTCAATTCAACCAAACAATCAAATCTTTCCTCTTTATAATATTAGTATAGTTTAAAAGAATTTTTTTTTAAATAAAAGATTTGAGTAAAGTTATAAATGCAGCACAAAATCCCTATAAATGTAATTAAAATTGTTTAATTTTAATTGGCAAAATCTTTCTAAATAAATTTTATTAAGATGACTGTGCAAATCTTCTAATGTACAATAATCCCTTAACATTCGCGAGTACTGTACTTTGTTATTCGCGGATTTTGTTTAATAAAGAATATTTTTTACAAAGTAGATTCACTTTGTTTTGCGAATTCTGTGAACTACGTAACACTGGACAATTATTTACTATTAAAATAGCAAATAAAGCCTTTGTGCACAATATTTAGGTGTGTTCTATATTTAAATTATTTACTAGCCTATTGTATTACTGTATGGCCTAAGTTGTAAGAACTTCAGCCATAGTGTTGAAGGAAACTATATATCAGTAATTTGCTTTTTTTTCAATTTTCTAAATTTCCTGAAATTTTAAATTTTTATTGCAGGTGAAATATTTTATGCGAAAGTTGCCGGGGAAATTTGAAAATATCCACAACACGTTTCTATTAAAAAAGCAATAGAATCCGATTCTTCACAGGTGAAGGGTCTTAAATTTGAAATAGAAATCGAGGCCGTAACTTTTCCTTGCATAGAAATTCAGAAACATGAGATCTCTTCCGTCAAACAATCGCACATCACTAATTTTTCACACCATACATAGCAAATAAGTTTTGTTGAATGTGTTTATAATTATTCAAATCTATTTAAAGCGTATACTTTTAATGTATAATGATTAATATATTTTTTTAATTTCAATTGCTCTTTTCCATTTAAAAAAAAAAAAAAAAAAAAAAAAAAAAAAATGTACGATAAAATAGTCTCAACATTTTCGGATGTTTTCGGGAACCTAATCATCGCGAATGTTAAGAGTTCTATAGTTTCAAAATTCGAGAAAATTACTTTAAAAGATGAAATTTTCAGGCATTCACAATTTTAGACATAAAATGTCATATAATTCTCCGATTTAGAACTGTTTGTTTCATATAGTTTATCAACTACTTCTTTGCAAAAAAAAAAAAAAAAAAAAAAAAAAAAAAAAAAAAATCATTTACACTAAAAACATTTTTTTTTCTTTCTTTCTTTCTTTTTTTTTTATTTTATTATTTATTTTTATTTTTATTTTTTTTTTAAGAATAGAAAGATTAATAGTCCTAGTTGTTCAACTAGAAAAATTTCCTGTCACAAAAAAAATCATTTAACGGCAGTAGCACCGTTTTTTACTTCTTTTTTAGAGTAGGGATAATAATAGTCCTAATTGTTCAATTAATTTGAAACCGACTGTTTGAGTCGCTTGCAAAATTTGTCGAATTGCTGTGCTATTGTCTATAGGCATTTTTTCCCTTGAAAAGGTTTGTAATATTAGAATCTACTAAGACAAATCTGAATAAATGGTCTTAAAAATTTTCTTGACAATCAAATATTTGGATGTTGTCCAAGCAAAAATAAATGAGTGATGATTATTTTTAAAGTAAAGAAAAATAAACTTTTGGCAAATTACGATTAATTTAAGCAAATTAAATCTGTAAGATATTTTGCTGAAGGATGTTCGACGAAATGAGAAGGTATTTTAATTAAAAAAAAAAAAAAAAAGTTATGACTAATTGTACGCTTTTTAAAGTTTATTGAAGTCATTTCAATTCTCTTCTGCAGTTTTTTTTTTTTTTTTTTTTTTCATCTAAAATTTTGTTAGGCAAACCAATTAAAGTTTGTGTTAGCTATAGCTTTATTTAATGCTTTTTATTCAAAGGATTATGAAAGGGGGGAGGGGGGGGGCTAAGGTAGATCACGTCCCTCCCCGTTTAAATGAAGTCAAATATTTACAGTCAAATGAGCTGTTTTAAAGGCTAATATTTTCAATTTTTAATACTTGATAATTCATCATTGAATAAACAACTACGTACATAAATACTATAAATATTGAATACATTTTTAAAGTGTAAATCTGTAGATCAAAGATCTCCTGTAAATCACGTTTTTCGTTTTAAACCTGTTTTATTTAATATATTGTAACACTTTCAGTCCTCAGTTTCGTTTATTTTATAGTTGTATTTCTAAAGCCTAATAAAATCATAGCCGACTGAGCTGTTGCTCTGGGCTCCTGGTATTGAAGATTTAAGGGGAAGGGCAAATTTGGTGTGCAACTTTCGTAAAGCTGTATTTTCTTTAGAATCTCTACTGATGAAAATCAAAATTTAGTAATTTTGGAATAGGGTAACGTTAAAAACAAAAATGATTTCTTATTGGAATATGTATTTATGTATTCATATCAGTATTTTAACGAATATAAAAGGCCCACTTAACCCAGTGGCTTGCAAACTGGCAACAAAATGAGGAACTTCGGTCAATGTTCACAGTTCGAAATCAGCAGGGTGTTACAGCTGTTAACGGTGTGGGCAACGTTTTCCGGAGTTTTCTTGCACGATAACAATAATTCGGATTATTTTATTTCCAAAAGTCATCCTTGAAGCCATCTCTTCAATACGAATAAGAATAATAACTAATCACTGTTTAACCAAATCCATCCATTAATGAATATGAAATGTTTAATTTTTTGTCACTCTATACGGAGAGGAGCCTCAAATGAATATTAGACTCTGGGTCTCTCTTGAACTTGACCTGCCTATTACTGCAGCAATATTTTAAAGGCGTTTAACTGTGAATTGTAACGATAATTAAGATTATATGAACTCATAATCGAAATCTGTTTATTTTCTGTTAAAGGTTCGCCGTACCGGTCATTTTGACCGCTAGCAAATAAAGATATTTCAATAATGTCTTTCTAAAATAAGTTCAGTACGTACCACATCGAAAAAAGTTAAATAAATAAGCTAAAAAGTTGTAAATAAATATTCTAGTGAATAATATTTTAGGTAAAATTTCTGACGATTCTAGTGTTAACTAATGTGAAAGAAATTGTCACATAATTACTGTGAAGTGATCTGTCAGGCCGCTCCATCGAAAGATAAATAAAAGACACAATTACCGTAATTTCCGGCATAATAATCTGCGGGTCAAACAATTTTTCCGACCCAGAAATCTTATTTAGTGATTGACGACAAATGTTTACGGCGATCTAATAAGTTACATTTCTTTTAAAACAAATTCTGGGTCGAAAAATAATTGTTTGATCCGCGGATTATACGCAGGAAATTACGATAACTCATAAGATGGTGTTTTTGTATTGAACTTTTTCTACAGAACTGTTTTAATTAAAATTTATCTATTCAAAAGTCCCTGGTGTTAGTACTAAACTTCCAAATGAAGGAAAATTTCAATCGTAGTTAAAATGAAAATTGCAAGTTAAATTGTAAAAAATGGAAAAAAAACGGTTTGTGAGACTGGTAATATCAGTTAAAAGTTAATCTTCCGTTGCCTTATAATTTCATAAAATAACAATTTTAAAATCTTCCGTTTGTAGGATTTTTCGTATCATAAATCTTCTATTTAAAATTCTTAACATGTTGAATACATGATAATGACATCTATAATAAGTACGGGCAATAAATTATTCTAATAAATATTTTATTAATTAATAATAATCTAATTGCTCAATTTATTCCATACTGACTACTTGAGTCTCTCTCTTCTAATTTTGAAATTCCAATTAGCTGTTTACAGATATATTTTTCATAAAAAAGTTTTTGCAGTATTAGAATTTTCACAAAATAAATCATCTTTAAAACAATTATCTGGATGATGTTCGCGTAAAAGATGTTTGGTGATTATTTTTAAATTAAAGAAAAACATACTTTTATAAATTAAAATTGCTTAAAGCATACTAATCTGTAAGGCATTGTGTTGGTGGATAGAAGGACATGATTACTTTAATTCGAAAAAAAATATGATTATTATTAAGCTTTTTAAAGTTTAATAATGTCATTTTGATTATCTGTTTCTGTAGGTGTTTTTTAATCTAAAATGTTATTAGGCAAACAAATTTAATTTTACATTATTTTTTCTTATTTCATGTATTCTTTCTCATGGATTTTATTCAGATGTGTGGGGAAAAGTGGGCCTAAGGAGGATGTGGTATGGGGGGATGGGTAATTTTCCTCTCTTTGCATAAATGAAAAAAAAAATAATTTAAGCTGCCCTTAGACTGTATTCTGCCCTCGATATTTGATAAGGGATTTATGAAAATACAAATTCACGCATAAAAGAAGTACTATTTTAGAATGGAAATCTGAAATTGAGGGACTTTAATAGTTACTGTCACATTTTTATTTAAAATTCATTGCATTTAATAACTGAAAATTTTCAACTTTTATTTCTTTAAGTCACATTTTTATTTAAAATTAGTTACATTTAATATTTGAAAACTTTCAATCTTTAATTACATTTTTTAAGCGAAATTTTTATTCTAAACTCAGTTTATTTAATACTAGGAGGCTTCACCCGATACACGGGTCGGTTTTCCCAACAAACCTTGAATCAAACGAAATATATCGGTGAATTTGGCTTTGTATTTTAAAACAGTATAAACTTTTACTTAGAATGTCCTTCTGCTCTGCTGAAAACAAAGCATACATCATTGCACTATTATATTTTATAATGTGTTAGAAAAAAATTGGATTCTTAAAGAGATATGCATTTAGTTGATCACTGATAGTATACTGTACATAAACGTATTCAGATCGTATATGTTTTGGTAAGGAAATTAGATCGTTATGGGGACGTTCTCAAACGGCGGGCACTGTACCCACATCATAACTTTAAGTTTTTGAAAAAATAAATTTAATCATCATTGACTTTAATTTTTATTTTCACTGAATTCTTAAATCTGTTCAGAGACAAAAAATGATATAATTTATTTTAAAAGTTTTGTATAAATATCTTAAAATTTTTATTTTATTTTATTTTATTTTATTTTATTTATTTATTTATTTATTTATTTATTTTTTTGACTAAAATGGCCAATTTCGGACATTCATAACGATAACTGTTCCAATGTACCCAGAAAAAAAAAAAAAAGAAAAAAAAAGTTTTAACTTTTTTCCAGGAGATTCTAATGATGAACAGCGAATGCATAAAGGAAATGGATGATTGTTTTATAATTTTGTTAACAAATGGCACTACTTATTGCTTTTTGAAGTTAGAGGGACTTTTCTAGAAAGACTTTTTCTGTATTTTCTTATGTTCAAAATTAACGATCGAAACAAAGCTGTTATTTCCACGCAAAACACGTTAAGTAAGAACTTTAATCTATTTTATCTATCTTTAAAATTATTTTTGTTTAATTTGAAAGTATCTATATCCGTAACGTTTTTTTTTTTTTTTTTTTTTTTTTTTTTTTTTTTTTTTTTTTTCAGTAAATGTACTGGAATGTCCAAATTGCGTAACGATCTAAACGCCGATTTTTTTCCCGTAAATTTATTTTTAAAGATGATCCGATGTCCTGAAACGTATAGTAAGATATTTATTATAATGTTTTATCATAAATAATTATGCGTTTTGTGTAAATAAAGCGTATTTAGTACCTGTAATAATATAATTTTACTTAGAAGCACGCTAAACTTTCACGTGTAGATTGACTAATTAAATTGTAATAATTAATTTTCCAGAATAAATGCTGTCTTTTAATGTTTGTATATAAGTTTATAGACTCATATACTGTATTGTAAAAAAAAAAAAAAGGTCTTAAATTTTAAAATTTTAAAAATGACTAACAGTTAACGTTTAATGATCCCACGTTTTGATAATTCACCTATGACAATAGAAATTAAAATGTCACCCACATAGCTCTAAAACTAAACATGTAGAATTATATGTTATATAGTAAAATAATTCCTGAAAATTTTCCTAACCCTGCAATTCCTATCAAAATTCGTTCAGCAGAAGTCTTTTTAAAAATTAACTTTTCGTAACTGTGCTCATCCAATTCTAGAACTTTCTAACTAATTTTTAAATGTAGACATGCACCTATATGTTTGAGGATGGATCCAAATACTCATAAATGGTATCATTTAGAAACCATGTCGCAGCATCGTGAAAGAATTGTTCATACTTAAGATGATCATTTGATGGTTCAAGAGAAGAATGAATGCTTCTAATTAACCCTTTATATCCCAAGTTATGAATTCATGAAAAATTTATGTTCTAGAGAATTTTTCGTGAAATTTTCAAAATTACATTAGAACATTTACACAATCATTTAATAAATTTTAGAAAGATTTTGTTGATTAAAATTAATTAAATAAATTTGAATTAATAGGAATTTTGTAAAAAAAATTCATGAATACATTCATTTTTTTATTTAAAATAATTTCTTAGCATTTTAAAGAATTAGGAGTTGTACAGATAAAATTTTTACAAAAGGAATATAGAAATATTTCCGAACTTAATCCTTTTTCTCACAGCCTTTCAGCATCAAAAAGGCTGAAAAGATGAAAGAAAAAGAAAAACATCTTTTTAAATAAATATAAATATATATACTTTTTTTTGTTGTTTTTTGTTTTTAGAACAAAATAAATTATCTATAAGTTATTCTAAATTGTATTACTATTAATCGATGCATTAAATGAATTTTTTAACAAGTTATTTTTTTTATCACTTTAAAGTACACATAAAGGGTTAAATTTGATCATTTAACCAACGAATATTGTACCAACTCAATCCTTCATTAAAAAAAAAAAAGAAATTAGACTATTAGACAGTAGCCATTTTTCTAAATGAAGCTAATTATTATTAGACCACGATATTGAAGATCTGGCAAAAAATTACACCATTTGTGTGAATTCAAAAAATATTTTTTTCAAAGTAAATACAGATCACTGTGAATGGCCTGCAGCTCAATGCAAAGAATTCATATTAATTATTTTAGTCATGTTATGTGAAAAATGCTTCTGTTGGTGATTGATGCTCATAGCAGATGGCTAAAAGTATTTATTGCTCTTAGTACAACTACAGAAAATACAGTTACTTATCTTTACGCCTTTTGCACGATACCGTTTTCCCATTTCTTTAATATCAGATAATGCTAAGCAGTTTACATCTGAAGAATTTGAGACATTTTTGAAAAATCATGGTGCAAAACGTAAGTTCAGTGCTCAATACCATCCAGTTACAAATGGACATGCTGAGAGATATGCGAAAATTCTTAAACGTGGATTAAAAGCTTTAGCTTCCGAACCTGGTACTTTGCATATGAAATTGAATAACTTTCTTTTGTAACACAAGAGGATAACTCATGTTAAAATGGGGAAGAGTCCTGCATCTTTATTTCTAAAACGCCATATAAGAATAAAAATAGATCTGATAATGCGAAATGTTACAAATTTTGTACATGAAAAACAAAATGCAAAAATGTCTAAAGTTAAAATAAAAGAATTTGAAATTAATCAGAAAGTATTTGCAATTATACTCCAGAAGCCAAGTAGAAAATTTGTCGAACTAGAACAATGTAGTAAGAGAATCAAAATTACATTATAGAGTTCAAGTTGGTTCAAATATTTGGAAAAGGCATGTTGATCAACTAACTAACGTAGGTTCAAATATTTCTTTTGTTAATGATCCAAATTCCGAGGAAGGTGATACAGGAAATTTCAGAAGTGAAAGTGTAATAGTGAAAGTTGCTGATTATCCACTTTTACAGCCTAGTATCACAGATATGCAACCAGTTGACTCTCAGCATATCCTACATCAATAGATAACCTACTCCAGGTCCTACACCAATAGATTTTCATGATCTTTATTCATCAATTCAACTGACTCCGATTCAATACTTCCAAAACCTTCTGTTCTCACTAATTCCATAGTTGATGCTCTGAGCTTTAACACTAGAATGACGGCGAAGGGCCAATTCGGCCCCTACTAAGTGATTATATTTCGGTTGGAACCATAAATTTCTTTCTAAAATATATTTAAAAGAAACAAAGAAGAAAATGGTTAATTAAATAACTTTAACAGTTTTAAATAAAAATTCTGATGTTAATTATTTTTTATAAAACTTGTGAAAAACTTTCCGTCTTTCTAGTTTTAAAAAACTAATTCTTCTTCATCTACACAAGTACTCAGAAGATCAAGTAGGTACAGAAGGGCTCCTGATAGACTTAAATACAAAGTGGTTGAAAATTAAGATGTGATAGTTAAAAGTTAAAATGATAGATGACAGCTTTAAAACATCTTTTCTGAATTCAACATTGTAATTCTGTTCTGTCATGTGTTGTCTGTGGAAAGATGGTGTTTATATATATATATATATATATATGTATGTACAAATTAAATTTTGATGTTCAAGAAGTTTTTTCCCTACCGTTTTATTTAAAGTACATTATTAATTAATTAGTTAAACAAAAATAGAGTAGTTTTGAACGCATTACCTTACAATTTCTGGTACTGCAACCAATACCCGATTTTCTTCTTAACACAGCTCATTTAAATAATTTTAAAAAACTGCTTAAATTCGATTAACGGCGAAACCAAAAATAATAATTTAATATTAGAATTGCTAAACACGAAATCCGTCCAATGTTTTTAAAACAAATTCATCGTTTTCGTTTAACCATGAACGTAGTTTTCAACATTGTATGTATGTGTTAATTCGCAAAAGGTTAGCACAAAATCTTATAAAAGTTTATCTAAAATAGCTTGTAAAACTATACAGATTCTGTAACTTATTCAATAGCAGATTCCTATAAATTTAATATTCTGAATAATATTATCAAAATATATAACTTATTTTAATTCGGAGATTCCAGATTTTAATGAATACTGTTGAATTATGCATAACAATATCCTTTTATAAAGAAAACAATTTTTAGAAAAATTAAGTTTCTAAATTTGTTAAAATATAACTTTGCCTAAATTAACTGAAAGCTACAATATGTTTCTACTTTTTATTCTAAACTTGCATCGTAGGTATATTATAATAAAATGTTTTATTGTATATACTGTATAGGATATTGTTGCTGGCCAACATTTAATTTTTAAACCATTAGAAGTACACTTTTAGTTTCAAACATTTTTTATATAGAGTCAGGAGGGATAGTTGTGACCAAAAAACTTCTTTACATTTCTTCACATCTTTACAAAAATTCGTACATTTTAAAAAATTTTATTTTATTTTTTACTTTTTTCTTTTAAAAAAAGTGATTTTTTTTTTTTTTAAGTACATAAGAAGTAGTTTTGACGTTTTAAGAACACCTATTTAAAGTTTAAATTCTCATAGCTCTTGTTTTTTAAAGTCATAAAGGTGGTTATAGTTAGTCAATCAAAATCACAAAAATTTGGAGTAATTTGACCACTAGAGGGGAAATTATAACCACTATATTTTCTCTTTATACTTCCCTATCCCACATTTGTTTCGAGTAATTGTGACCATTAGAACACCAAACGGACAAATCTATTTATAAAAAAAAAAATTGGTAGAATTTGTTCAAACTGCTATTTTTGTATCAAAAATGCTTCAGACTAGTGATAAAGAATATCTAAAATGAAAAATACATTATGAGATCAATATCTAAACATGAAACAAAGTTTTACCGTACACAGTTTTCTCCATTATGGAGTTGGTCGTAATTATCCCCACCAGAACCTACAATCTATTCTCCGCCATATTAAGAAGACAATATACTTTCTTTCTTTCTTTCTTTAATATGGTTCAAATGGTGAACTCACTGCATTTCTATGTTCAAATAACAGTGAATTTTGAAAAAAAAAATACCTGGATATGTAATTAAAATTTAAAAACAATTTTATAAAATGGCATTTTTAAAATCCTACTACATTTTTAAATATTAATATTTTTGTCCTATTTTTTTTTTTTTTTTTAGAAAATTTTCAAATGTATGTTACTTATGACTATGCATGAATTTTAGATATGTCTAATATTAGATTTAATATATATATTTTACTGATATGTATAGTGAAAAACGATGAAATCTAACACATCTTCATATACTTTTATTTAAAAATAATAATAATATCAAAAAATCTCAAAGCTAATTGCATGCGCATACTTATCATATATATAATAAAGAACATACTTTAAAAAAAGCTTAAAGGCCTATCTCAAATACAAAAATGACTTGGCATTTTTAAACCAGAAACGTAATGAAAATATGAACACGAAGAAAAAGCTTTTTAAAGTTTTAATTTGTATGGATATTTTCGCAAGGTGTATTAATAAAATTTACAATATATCAGGTCATAATTGCCGTGTGAGTAAAAAAGCGGTATCAAAATATTCACAATTAAACAAGTTTTCATTTAATAATTTAAAAAATTGATTTTTGAATCATTTTGAAGTAAAATGTCCCCTTAAAAGTAATTTGCGTTATAATAATTACTTTTCAAAAGCTTTCGATGTTTATTTTCTATGCTGTAACAAGCAAAATAAAAAATAATATGTTCTGTATTATCAAAACTTATGAAATTATAATGCAAAGAATTATAATTATTAAGAATATAAGAATTGTAATTTTTTATCTTAAATCTGTATTTTTTTTCCTTTTTTTTTTTTTTTTTTTTTTTTTTTTTTTTGTCAGAAATACTGTTGTTTGTTATAAATAGGGAACTAGCTTCTTTCCTCCCCCCATAAAGATACATGTAAGTAATTGCGTTCTGTAACAGAAAAAAAAATAAAATAAAAACTCAGAGATGAGAAGCAATTAAGAGTTTTCTACACCACACTTCCAGTTTGCTGAAAATTAATGTCGTCAACAGTGATTTAGCGACGGAATGCGGAAAATGAAATACTTTAGTCACCCTCAGCTGATTGTTTTTTCAGTTCTATACTTAGTTCTCACATGTGCTATGTCAGCCCTGCGCTTTCCCTACTCTTCAGCATTTATCTTACTCACGTCAAACTCGGCTAGTTTCTGAAATGTTAGAATAACACAGAATCCTCTTAAGTATTAACGATATTACTGTGCACATACAATAGGATTGACAGCGACAATGAGAAACTTGAAGGCTGTATCGCTAGAACAAATATGGAAAGTGAGATAAAGAAGTGCTCAAAGGAAGTGTTTTGAAACGAATTGCTTCGATAAATTTATTCTGAATAAGCAGTTTCTCATCTTTTTTTTTTTTTTTTTTTTTTTTTTTTTTTTTTTTTCCTTTTTTCAGCGGGTAGCTCCACATAGACTTCGATCCATAAGAACAAGTTTTATAGCTTAGAGTATTCTTTATACACATAAAAATGATGTTTTGTAATTAGAAATCGATATCAAAAATGAAAGAGCAATTTTGGAACTATAGAAGTAGAGCGCGCCACAGTAAAGAAAAATAGAAAAAGCAGAGATAAGTAACACATAAGTAGCAGAACTTGTGTGAGTAGGAAGGATTTAAATGAGGCATTGAGAACTACAATTTTAAGAAAAGAGCTTTCCAAAATAAATAAATAAATAAAACTCTTTTAGGCCTGTTACGCAAATACCAGAAGAGACCAAGTTTATTCAGCAAGGAAATGATGATTAGGTCATATTAAGATTAGGTTCGGTATGCCATAATGGACCAAGATAGCTAACAGGTAGCCAATTTCAGTCACACATTCAATTAATAATTATGTATGTTTAATAAGCATGTTTTTAAATTAATACTTATTTATATTTATGTGCATATTAATTACTTAATATTTTTGGGGGCTAGGGACATTTTCGTTTACACTTTCGGCCGAAAATAAAATACCGAAATTTAGCTTTAGTTTCGGCCTTAAAAGCCGGTTTAGATCGATCGTTACATGCATAATGCATAATATTAAAATTCTTAGGAAAAATTTACTTACTATGATTCCAGCTTTACAGTGCTCTATGAATGTTAATGATTACGTAAAAGAATAGCCTATAAAGGGTGTTACCGAATTTTAAAAAAATAACTCTAAAGTGCGTAAAAAAAAAAGGAGAAAGGAAAAAGAAAAAGAAAAAAACTTAAAAATTCAAATAAAGAAATAAGGTGAACTGTATGATTTTTTAATTCAATTTTTGTTACAATATTAAAATTTTTTATTTAATGGAAAAATGTTACCATAGTTATTCATAAAACTCTATCAACTTTTTTGAGAATGCTTTTTATATTGAATAAATTTAGAATGATTTTGAGTGAATGCATGGGTGTAAACAGCATTTTAATTTGGGGAAGGGCAAATGAAAAAAGGATTGATACATGGTTTAACCATTCTTTTAAACTTAAAAGAAAAAAAAAGTTTATGTCGATTTAATTTCTGAGAATTACAATTACATGCGAAATAGGCACCAATACTTTACTATTGGTTAATTTCATTAAAAAAGGAAACAAATTATTTTATATCTGTGGACTCTGTTTCGCTCTGCAGCCTATTGTTTCCTTAATTTGATAATCACAAATCTCTAAAATTCAGAATATTAAATTCGCTATCTGAATTAATTGAAATGTTATCAATAGTCAGATTGAACGGTTAATTACTTTCATGAATCTATTGATTATTATTCACAATTTTTAGTACTCATTTTATGTGAAAATGAACATTTCTGCCCTCCTCATATTTTTTTTTTCCTTTAATTGCTAAACGTGTCGTGTACGCAAATTTTTTTGAAATAGTCTTCTTCAATAAATAAATTCACAGATAATTTGGGCAATTTCACCTAAACGTAATATTTTATAAATGTGTTCTTGGATTGTATATAAATATATGAAGTGAAGAAAAATTCATCTTTTTAAAATTTACATGAATTCTTAGAAATATTTTTGATCTTTTCATTATAGGAACGAGATTCTACTTCTGCCATAGTTAGTGTCTTAGGAGGACCATTTCCGGTAACCACCATAATTATGAACGTTTTCTAATATCTTTTAGAATACTTTGATTGTTATAAGAAGTAAAATGCTTTTAAAAATTACTACAATCAAACTTTAAAGTTTTTTTTTTTTTTTTTTTTTTTTTTTTTTTTTTTGAGAGAGAAAAAGAGAGAGAGAGAGAGAATATACAAATTCTAAAGTGCGGGAAGAAAGGGGAAATGGTGGAAAGAAAACTCTAAAAAAAGCAAATAAAGAGATGAGGTAGACTGTACGACATTTTACGTCAATTTCTGTTACAATATTAAAAATTAAATTTTTATTTAATTCAAAAATGTTACCATGATCATTCATAAAACTGTATCAACTAAGAATGGCTCCAACATTGAATACATTTAGAATGATTTTGAGAGAATGCATGGTTTGGGGAGGGTCAATGAAAAATAATTGATACGTGGTTTATACATTCTCTTAAACTTTATTTTATTATTATTATTACTTTAAAAGATTTAGAAGGCCGCGTTCCCCTTCCCTGCTCTCGTTTTTGCAGATTCAATTCCTAAGTATAACAATAACACGGAAAATACGCACCAGTACTCCGTGATTGGTTAATTTCATTAAAAACAACATATATCTATATCTGGGGGCTCTGATTCGTACTGCAACTTTTTGTTCCATTAATTTGATAATGATAAATCTCTAAAATTCAGAATATTAGATCTGCTATCTAAATTAATTGAAACGTTAACTTTGTGATAATGGCATCAATATTTGAATTGAACGGTTAATTATTGTCATGAATTTATTGATTATAATTAACAATTTTAATTATTTAATTTGTTTGAAAACGAACAATATGTCTCTTCTCACAATTTGTTTTTTCTTTAATTGTTACACGTATCATGTACACAATTTTTTTTAAATCAGTTTCTTCAACGGATAAATTCACTGATAATTTGAACAATTTTATCAAACCGTAATATTTTATAAATGAGTTCTTGGACTGTCACTGAAAAAAAAATGAAGTACAGAAAAATGGGAACATCGACATCCTCATATTGAATTAAGTATATTTGAATTAAAAATGAATGCATTGTTTTCTCAATTTTGAAACATAATATGTCATCAAATCCAAACAAATGATAATGTTGTACCCTGTGTTGGTTTATTTTATTCATGATAGTATAAAAGATGCTTATTAATGTAAATATTATATTATACACAGAACTATGATATAATTTAAAAGTATTTGCAAATAATGCTCTTGTCATAAAAATATTCAGTTTGCGTATTTTGCTAAAAAAATTGTTATTTTTCTTAATAAATAATCAATTAAACATTTATTGTTAATAATTTTGAGCAATAAATAAATGTCAGTATATTTTTACTTTAATTTGTAAGTTGTTCTTAGCGATTTATATTTGAATACAACCATGGAATTAAAAACGAGTACATGTGTTTTTCAGTTTTGAGTGCATTTGGATCAGAGCTATTTTGGGTATGTAAAGTACTTAAAATTGAGTACTTTCGACTCAATTTTGAGAACCCATTTTTTTTCATTATTTATATACATGTATATAAATATATGAAGTGGAAAAAATTTCATCTTTTTAAATCTACATGAAAACTCTTAGAAATATTTTTTTTTTTTTTTTCATTTATTGGTACGAGATTCTGCTTTTGCAATAGCTAGTGTTTTAGGGATCATTTCTGGTAACCACCGTAATTATGAATGTTTCCTAATATTTTTCAGAATACCAATTATCTGTATGTAGATTCGGATTTGAATGTTTTCGTGCAATTATTTATTACATGCAGCAGCAAAAATAAATGTAAATTGCTAAAATCTACTGCAACAGCTTCATGGACGAAAAACACAGATCAAATACTTCTAGTGTGCCATGAGAACGTGAATATAATAACAACAACAGCAAATGAAAGAGAAAGAAACCATACACCAAGCATCGATTGTGAAACACTTCCAACACATCTAGAATAATGTAACAAAACTGCACTGTTTCACAAGTTTAAATAGGATGTCTAACAGAATCATTTGATAAAACACGCATGTAATTGAAAATGCTATTTCAGCAATTCTCATCTACAGTCGGAAAAATTTCTTTGAGCTGATTGTACATGATATATAGATTTGTACCTATAAACTTACATGCATGCAAATATTCAGAAGTTTCCGCTAAAAAAGAGAATGGTGTGTAGCGTTTCAAAGGTTAGAAAAAACCCGGTTTAAACCCGGGAATAAACCGGGTTTTTAGGAATAAACCTGGAGAAAACCCGGGATTTTTTGGAATAATTCCTTTTTTTTTTCTGGGGAATAAACCTGGGAATAAATCTGGTCTATTGGAAATAAACCCGGGAATAAACCGAGTTTTTGCAACTCTAATGGTGTGTGAATTATTTTCTGCATCCCTGTATGCGACGTATAGAGTTTATATACAACGAGTAACATGCAAAATGTTAATTTAATTTAAAAGCTCACACCGAAATTAAAAACTCATTTTCAGCAGTTATTGTTCAAAGTCAGTGCTGTAACCAATTTCCTTTGTGTCTTCCTGCATATGAACAATAAATACTATGAATGTCTTATATAATAATAATTATTTTGTAATAAAATTCAGTGTATCAGTTTCAATGCATTTGGAATAGCATAATAGAGATCTGCACGAGCCGGGTCTCGGCCCGCGGGCCAATTTTCATTAACGGCATTCGGGCCTTACTTCTGAAGACTCGGGCTGGTCCGGGCAGGACCTAGCCACGAATCTTTTCGGGAAGGGCCGGGATCGAGCCTAAATTTCTTTCCTGAAGTATCGGGTCGGGCCTAACATATTTTTTCCGTACGAAGCCGAGATTGATTTCATTCTTCCTAGTCTTCACGGATCAAAATAATCAGATCCTGATGAATCATCCCGTATGAAAATCCTTTTCCAGATGTAGCCAAGTCTGTTCATAAATGAGTAGAATTTGGATTGGTCCAAAAATTTTTGTAAAAAAGACATATACTTTTATTATTTTACAATTAAACATTAGAATTTATTCTTTTTAAAGAATAGTAGATTACTACGCTTGTTAAATAAACACATAAAAAAATAAAAATAAAAATAAAAATAAAAATTTAAAAAAAATAAAAACATTATTTTGACGGAATTTTCTTTTAAACTGAAAACTGCAAATTTCTTTTAAACTGTTCATCCATGTAAAATGAATACAATAATACGCGAGAAAAAAAAATGTATTAAACATTTACATCCGCTAATAAAATAACATATTTTTTTTTCTTTCCAATGCGATTCCGTCTTAGACTATTTTACCTTTATCGTATGCCATTTTTAAAATTTTTATGTCTCGCCATTACATGAAATATGGATTAATAATACTAATGATAACTGAAACATTTATGTACAACAAAGGTTCATTAAAAGCAGCCATGGCACTTCTGCATAAATCGAGATTATAAACATTTAAAAAAAAAAAAAGACGTTTTTTGTTCAGACCGGGCCGGACCGATTTTTTTTTTTAAATATGGATCGGTCCGGGCTTGTTCCTGGAAATTTCGCCCGTGCAGACCTCTATAGTTTAACAATATTAAAATGCACTGAAATGATTTTCCCCCATTTATAATAATGTAACACAGTTCCTTTGAGTGTTGCTGTAAATGAACTATTAATGCTTTACACTTCATATATAATACCGAACATGCAATGGTAAACATAGTTAACATATACCAATTGCATGAAAAATCGTTAGAGCACAGGAAGAGAAACCGAATTCGTGAACCATTTCCATCCAACTACATTGGAAAGTGTTAAAAAGTAGTAAAGAAGCAAAATAATAATGTATGCATTTATAATGTCGAAGTATCATATAAATCTATTTCAAGAAAAAATCGACATTGTTATAGAAAATTATAACTTGTGCACCAAGAGTATTAACACTATGCAATTTAATGTGGAAAATAAAAAATAGGATTCGAATATTTTAATTCCATTGTAAATTTTAAATTTCTGACAGCGTTTTTTCATCACAATTTTATGACTTAATAAACTGCCCCATTTAGATATTCAATATCATATATTTATCGGGTGTCTCATTGAACATTTTCTTCAAATTCTACCGAAAAAGAAAAAGAAAAGAGAGAGAGAGAAAATTCCATTTACTAAATCAATAAAATTATCGCCGTGGCGCAAGATTGCCAAATATGGAATCCCAATATTTTCAGATGTAGTAAAATGTTTTGCTTACGACTCGTTTCGCCCACCATTCTGCGCATCACGTGACCTGGAGAGAGGCGCGGCTACGCTCATTGACGACCACACATCCGATGCCGGGCTTCATTGAGTGTGAACGCGTGACGTAAAAGCGCGCTCAAAACGATGTGCTTTGCTGACCGGGGAGGTAGTGGCAGGGAATCTTTATCTGATGCGTCTTTTGCCCCCAGCAATCTCCGCATCTTCTATCCCACTCACTTTAGGATGCGGCGAAAATAAGAGAGAAGCAGAAGGAACAAGTCGTTGGGGGACACCATAATACTTACCTATCATGGATATGCATAATATAATATATGAAAATAAAAAATGTGTAACTATTTATAAAATGCATTGCAATTCCAAAACAAAATTTAAGCGCATATTTAAATATTTTTAATTTGCATAGTGATGCTCTATTAATGAATTTCTGATTACCCGAATTACATAAAACACCAAACTATTCAAGTAGTACCGAATAGCGTAAAAGAAACATCCTTATAATTCCAAAAATAATAATCATATTAACTAACAATTTACTGTGTCGAATTAAGCATCACATTTCCAATTAAAATATATCTTTAAATTGAAATTTGATTGAAATACAGAATAATGAAAAATCAAAGAATATGGAAAACAGGATTACAAATATCTCGGCAACTAATAATCCGATCGCCTTCATTCTTTATGCAAAATCTGTCTTATTTCATTGCCTTTTACATCCACTCCTTAAGATAAAAATATCCGTAAATTTTTATGTATCTTTCACCAGAACGAATTTTTCGAGACTCCGAAAAAAATAGTTCCGGATAATCGAAGTTACTGATATTAAATAAGCTTCGTCCCATTCTTACATACTAAGTAAATACAAAATTCCAAGTCTCTATCTTAGTTTGTTCGGGAGATAGGGCGTTTGCAGACGCACAGACGATTTTTTTTTTTTTTTTTTTTTTTTTTTTTTCGGAATCACCAGTATTTGAAAGTGTAAATCCGTCAAAATATTATTATTTTTTTTCTTAAATTTTCAAAACGATTGCCTGTACTGCGTATGATGGGTAAATAAAAAGTGGGAAATTCGCTCATACAAATGCTCGCCCATGTTGCCTAGAAGAAAAGAGCAGTTATTTCTTTCTTGATTTTGAAATTTAATTAATTAGATTTTTTTTCACTCACGATTTTGAAAAAATAATAAAATTTATTCTCAAGTTATTTTAAATAATTAAAATTAATATAGAAAGAAAATTTATATATATATTTGCCGCACAGGTCTTTTTTTTTAAGATAGCATTTAAGATAAATGTCATTTTTTTTTTTTTTTTTTTTTTTTTTTTTTTTTATCGGATTTAGGATAAATGTCGTTTTTTTTTTCTTTTTTTAGTAATACATATATTTTTTTTCTGTGGCTGTTTATTTTTAAGTATGCTGTCCAGTTTTATAAATTTTTAGTAATTTTTATTAATATTTTCTGGAGAAACATTTTTAATAACAGGAGAAATAGCAGTGTATTCAAATATTGTATGTAATGTCAATGTTTCATTATATGTGGAAATACTGTGTAAAGAGATTCATCGCTTGTCTCTCAAAAAGAAAATTTAAATGTTTGGAAATATTTACACAATCATATTGTTGCGTAAGATTTATAAACGATTCATGATACAATGTCAGTTTATTAGAAAAGAAAACATGTTTTTCATGCTGTTATTTATTTTTAAGTGTGCTGTTCAATTTATTAATTTTTTAAATTACTCATTAATATTTTCTGATAAAAAATTTATAATAAAAGGATAAGAGCCTCTAACATATTTAAATATAGTGTGTAAAAATCAAAATATGAATATTTCATTTCTTGGGGAAATGCAATGCAAAGCTACATTTCTTATATCTAAAAAGAAAGTTAAAACATTTTAAAATTCTCGCACAGTTAAATTGTTGAGTGAGACATAAAAATTTTGACATTGATTGTTATTTTATTATAAATGGAATAATTACTTTTTTTATTTGAGTTAACTTTTTTAAAATACTCTGTTCAGCCTTATCAATTTTTATCAATATTTATTAATATTTTTGGTGGAATATTTATATCGAAAATAAAAGGATATCTAAATCACTGTGTATTCAAACACTGAAGATGAGATTCTTCCATTGCATTTGGGAAAAAAAATACAAAAACATACATGTCTAATCTCTTAAAAAAAAAAAATTAAATATGTGAAAATGTTCGCATAATCAAGCTATTGCGTGAGACAAACAAATTTTGACACTAACTATCATTTTATTAGAAAAAGAATATTTACTGTCTTCTAAATTAATTTCTTGTAAAGTAATCTTGTTCAATTTTATTAATTTTTATCAATAATTAAAAATATTTGTTGCAGAATTACTTACGACGAAAGGGAAAAAGCTTCTAAAAGCTTGCGTATTCAAATTCTGCATGAACCATGAATGTTTCATTGCATGCGGGAATTTAAAAAAAAAATCATTCTTTTATTATTATTAATATTATTATTATTATTAAAAATTTCAAAATGTTCGCACATTCAAATTCTGTGTACACTGTAAAAAAAATTAGGAATATTTCACTTCTGAAGCCAAACGTTTAACTTCTGAAAAGAAAATTCAAGTTTCATTTTATTCCGTTTTAAATACGGAACATCTCAAAAACAATCTGAAATCTTTCTGCTACTATCCGTATTTTCAGCTTTTATAACCATTAAATGAAAATGTTTCATTCTCAAAATGAATCGATTCGTTTCCGAAAACGAACCTATGCAACTTTTTTTTTTTTTTTTCCTTTTTTTTTTTTTTTTTTTTTTTTTACAGTGAAAGAAAGGCATGCGACGAATTTGGACATAAAAAAATATTTCATTAGAAAGATAATAATTTTTTTTTCATTTGGTAATCTCTTTTTAAGTGCATTGCTTGATTTTAATCAGAACAAGTTTCAAAACTCGCCTTATCCAAAATTTTAAAAAATCGAGTTTTATATGCCAATGTATTCTTCTTGAGAGCTTGCACCAAAAAATGCTACAATCTGTAAAAAAAAAAAAAAAAAAAAGAAAAAGAAAAAGAAAAAAAGAAAGGATGAAAGAAAGAAAAAATGTGATTTATTATGTACTTCTGGCATCATAAAATCTTAGATCACTATGAAAACCAAAGAATTTAGAGGTTTTAGCGATTTTCCGAAATTTAATTTTCTGGATAAAGCGAGTCTTGAAATTCACGTCCTCAATCACTTTGATTAATATTTTTCATTTTTTAGAAAAAAGAATATCTAAATCACTGCTTTTTCAAGTACTATATGTAGTAAAAAATTTTCATTTCTTGTGGATATTAAATGCAAAAATATTCATTGCTTTTAAAAATAAATTTTAAATGTTCTCACAATGAAACCGTTGCGTGAGACACATTAATGCGGATATAAAATTCAATTTTATTAAAAAGGGATTTTTTTTAATCAGTTAATATTTTTTTAAATACATTGTTCAACTTTATTATTTTTTTTCTTTTTAAGGTTTATGAATATTTTGGGAAGAATCATTTATGGTCAAAGAAGAAAAGTCTCATAACTCCTACGTATTCAAATACTGTATGTAATTAAAATGTTTCATTGCATGTGGAAATACAATGCATAAAAGCTAATTTCTTATCTTAAAAAAAGAAAAGAAATTTCTGAAGTTTTTTGAAGAATTAAATTGTTGTGTGTGTTGTGATCTCTGAATTTCGATAGAATGTACATATAGACATATCGAACATATTCGATATTTTATTAGAAATTTTATACATATTGATGGACCATAAACAATTCTTTAAAGATAAATTCGATTATTTTTTCGGCTGCAAATAGTCATTGCTGAAATTAGGTTTTTTAATCTTTTACGGGAAAAAAAAAAAAAATACACGCTTGCTGTGTGAATTTGAAAAAATGTACTGCTTTTGAAATCCGGCGCACTTTCACTTAAAAATGGCAGTGCGATTTGTGTATGATAAACAAAATATTGTCACTGAAATTTTATAACCCTCCCAAAGAACTGTTTTTCGAACATAAGATTATTTCACTGAAACTAGTAGAGTTAAAAAAATTACTTTTCTTCTGATTCAGATTTTAATAATTATCCTGTTTAATGCGAATAGAACAATGTCTGTGACAAAATCTACTTAACTACTTTTTTTATTTTCTTAGATTAAAAATTTCTTAACTCTTAATAGTGAAATGAATCGAGAAAAATATTAAATTTTAAGACGTTTCTCTCTTTTTTATTGATTACCGTTATAAGGGATGGAGTAGAGATTAAAATAATGATATTTTGATGGAGGGAAACCGTTTAAAACATTTACATTTTTTTTTTTTTTTTTTTTTTCAGTTCCATGAAATTTTTTTCACATGAATTACTGATTTTTATTTTCTTTTTAAATTCTTAAGCTGTTATAAAGCCTCTAAATATAATGTTGAACTCATTTAACTGAAAGATGGGGTTTCCGCTGATCAATTACTATTTTTCATTGTTTTAAAATTATATGTTTGTGCTTCTATTAATGAAACAGACAAATAAGAAAATAGTTGAAAAACAACGGGTTTTTTTCCAACTTTAGCTTATATAGAATGCTAAGAATAACTTATAAAATCATTTTCAAAAACAACAATTTAGAAATTTTTTTGTTTGTTCTTCAGAATGAATAGTTAAAGGTTCATTAAATGGGGGGAAAGTTAAAGCTATAGTGCATGCTTAAAGGAACCAAAAAATCAACCTTTAAAAATTAGTTAATGTTAGAATTATTAAAGTAGAAAAGAAAAATCATACATCAAAGATATGAAACATTTTCTAACATCTTTAAAATAGTGCAACGCAACTTTACTGTTTAATAAGGTGGTTCTAAGTAACTTATTGAAAAATACGTAACCAATTCGAAAATCCAATTTTAATAAATACCAGAAATGTATTCAGATTCTCTTGTGAATCCTTATTTATGATTTACAGAGTTTTATTTATACTATATAGCATTGTAAAACTTTATTCAGCTAGGAAATGCGTAACATAGCTGAAAATTTTCTTTCATCTATTACCGTCAAAAAGCACCAATATACTTGAATTCCTTTGCGCAACCTTGTATAGGATCTATAGAAATTATTACACACAAAGTACACTGTTAAAAATTTCTATAAAAACACAAAAAAGCGAGATTTTCTGTAAATGTACACTAGTTCTCGGTTAAATGTATTTGATTGAGTTTCTCAGTCATCATTTTACAGACATTTCCCTTATCTCATATCCAATACCCTATAGGGATTTTCATGTCTTTATTTAAAAGTATTTTTATCTTTGTTAAAACTTGTAATTCAAAATATATACTTTTAAAATTCTTTTGCAATTTTATCAGACATACTAAAGAAGAAGACTCGGTTTAAAAAATGTTTTTCAAAAACTTAGAATAATTTAGAAAAGGAAAAATCATCCCCTCGGAATTAGTGGGGATTTTTATCGACAATCACAAATGCCAATAGGTTTTTCCCTACTGAATCATAAAGTTTTGGAGTTACTGAATCATAAAAGACATACATTGTACTTAACACCAAAGCTTTCTCACCAAAGCTCAGTCAGTAACGTGTTATCCCATTGTGAAGAGGTTTCGGGTTCAAACCCCTGAACAACAAAGAACAAATTGTGTAAAAATTAAATGATTCAGAAGTTCAGATTTACTCGTAAAATTCAAATTCGTTGAACTGATCGAAGATTTAACGGTTCACTAATTTTGAAAACGAAGTTAAATTATCATCATTAAAAATTAATTTACAAATTTTTGTGTACTTTTAAATCTGCTAAATAACTTCTCTACTATTTAATAGAATTTCGTTTTTTCTAATCTCTGTAATTTTGCATAAGGCTTAAGACGATGGATTACCCGTTGATTCTCTGTAATTTCCCGAAATTTTTTTAGGTAGCTTTCATTACAAAAGGTAAAAAGCTATCTATTGCAGCCGTCCGGAGGAAAGCACTTCCGGAAAATTTTGGTATATTTTCACCGATCATGACCCCCAGACCCCAAAACCAATATATATATATATATATATATATATCTGATTTTTGTCATGCGATAACTATAGCACTTTGAATTTTTCTTATGGCTGACATTTTGAAACGATCTCAATTTTGTCACGTGATAACGCGCGTATTTTTGAACCGATTTCAATGAAACTTGGTATGTACATAGTACATACAAATGTCTCGACCGAGTTCGTTGGCCAGCATCATCCACCATTTTGTTTCAAAATGGTGGCCATTTTAAATTTTTAAAAAATTTTTAAATTTAAAATTAAATGCGAAAAAATCAAAATTTGAAAAATATTTTTCTTTTACGTGTTAGAACTTAAAACAAAGATTCCAGAACACTTTTTATTTTGTCTATATCTTACAAAATGATTGAGTTATAGCACTTTGAATTTTTCTTATGGCTGACATTTTGAAACGATCTGATTTTTGTCACGTGATAATATGCGTATTTATGAACCGATTTCAATGAAACTTGGTATGTACATAGTACATACAAATGTCTCAACCGAGTTCGTTGGCCAGCATCATCCACCATTTTGTTTCAAAATGGTGGCTATTTTAAATTTTTTAAAAAACTTTAAATTTAAAATTAAATGCGAAAAAATTAAAAGTTGAAAAATATTTTTCTTTTACGTGTTAAAACTTAAAACAACGATTCCAGAACACTTTTTATTTTGTCTATATCTTAAAAATGATTGAGTTATAGCACTTTGAATTTTGCTTATGGCTGACATTTTGAAACGGTCTGATCTGAACGATCCATCATGTTGCTTTAAAATGGCATACACTTTATGATATCGTGGAATTTGGTGACTCACTAAATCGCTTAAAATAAAACCAGGTTGAATAAAAGATGATTAATTTCGAAAAATTCCTATTAATATTCAGTCTTGACAAAAACTAGTATTTAATCTTATAAAATCACTAATTTTATAAGATTATTTCCACTAATTTGAGCTTAGTATTTTTGAACAATGTAACTTACTTTAAAATAAATAAATAAATATATAAGTATATGAAGGCTACCTCTTCCTCCCGGCATTGCCGGAAGGACTTTTTAACAATGTAATATGCAAAAAACAGTTAAAAACGCATACCACAACTGAAAAACATTTGTAACAACTATCGCCTATACAGGCATTACTGTAACTGAATTGTTTTGTTTGTCTCTGCAAATGAACGATAAGTGCTGTGTATACACTCTATTCTAAATAGCCACTTTGTGCTTGAATTTTTGCTTTTTCAAATTTGTTCATAAAATCACTTTGTACTGTTGCAAAATGAACTGAAAAAATACGAAAAAAAAAATATTGCAAAATTTATTTGTACTTTTTTGATAAACTATAAGCATAATAAATATGTAAATATACATATTATTTGTAATAGTATAATATGCATAGTTATAAGTTTTGTCTAAATTTATATAAAATAAGCTTTTATAATGTATATTGTATATTACAATTAGTATCTTTATGATTTCGTAAAAATATATTTATTTCTTGACAGAGATTATTAAAATACAAGCATAACAAATAATAATCGTATTTGAGGTTTTAAAACAATTTGTCTCATAATCATTTTGAAAAGTACTTTACATAAATTACTGTCCCCTAAATAAATAATAAAAATATGTACCCATTCCGGCCAAGCTTCTTATAATTCTTATTTTAATATAATGCATTAAAAATAGGCTGAAACATATAATTTCACAATTAAAAAAAAAAAAAAGTATTTCAAAGAAGTCTACAAGTTAAGATTATGACTTATTTATTTAGATTCTTCATAGAAAAATTATAAACCAATTTACTCTTTGAATTTCGCCATCTTATAAACACCGAAAAAAGCCTTCATTTAAGCAAATAAATATCCATCTTTTGTCATCTTTCGGTAAGAGATAAAGATATCTACAGATAATTATTTCATACAATTTTCGTGTTATGAGTTTATTTCGTGTTATAAGTTTATTTCGTGTTATAAATTTTCTCAAATTTATTAAAATTCCATAAGCGTTCCATAAAAGGGTCTTCAGGCATACATGGGTTAAGTATCTTGTAATTTACCTCAAACTGTACGTCGGTTTCAAAATGTTTAAGGCCCCCACAATAGTCACAGAAAGAGATCCGGATGATAATGTAAAGTCTATGGGAGCATTCTTTTCAAATATCTCGCTCAAATTTTAATGTTTTTCCATGATTTTTTTTTAGGATAGCTGAGGACGATCTATAACTGGGATAGTTTTTACTTTTTTAATTTTGGTTTCAGATTTTTTTTTAAATTATTTTAACTTTCAAAACCTGTTTAGACGAATTCTGAAATTGAAACTATCATAATATAAAAAATATGTAAACAAAATCGAAAAAATGAAAACTAACCCGTTTGTAGATCATGCTCAGCTATCCTATGCAAAAAAAAAAAAAAAAAAAAAAAAAAAAAAAAAAAAATCACTTAAAAATATTAAATTTTGAGCGAGATATTTGAAAAGAACGCTCCCATAGACTTTACATTATCATCCGGGTCTTTTTCAGTGAATAGTGTGAGACCTCAAGATAGTTTAACATCATTGAAATACGTTGCAAACGATTTTTGCCCATAGACCACAATGTAACAACATTATTTTTAATAAATGAAGAGTAAATTTTACCCACACACTTCATTTAATACCGCCAAGCTAAACCTGAATAACATAGATTAATTACATGTTAATCCGTCTTTTACGCCTGTATCGACAGACCTCCAGACACACTTAGACGAACAAACAGAGGGTCATACAAACCGATTGCGGACTTTTAAGATATGTTAGAAATTGTTAAAATGAGTGAAACAGATTTAAAACTTCATCAAATAAGGAGAAAAAATAATAAAGAAAAGCGAAAAAATAAGTTGTTTTATTTAATTTTATGAACTCATTGTAATACTGTCAAAAACTGTTTGTGACGCAACTCCGCAGGCAAACATGTTTTTAAAGTTAGTTTTTTATTAACTATTTGGAAAATAGTTGTTACCCTCGATAGATATCTGGGAAATCTGAAGTATATCTGAATCTTTTTATCTGTTGAATTCCGAAACTTATTTTATTTTATTCATTTTCTGATTGGTGCACGTTTAATGTTCAAAAATGTAAAACTTCTGTTGCTACGATGACAAAAAAGTAATGAAAACTTTTAAAAAAATTAATAATTTGAAAACAAATTCTGATAAAGATTTTAAACAAATTTCATTTAAAAGTGCATTTTTTTTCTCTACGCAACGGTGTAAAAATTCAAAATGTGCGATGTTTAAAAATTTAAAAATTTGCAATTCCGAAAATTGTAAAATTGAAATTTTATTTAAAATTTGCTTAGGATGAGTCCAGGAATATTAATGTTTAATCCATATCGTACGTAATACGAGGCGTTCAATAGTCAGTCTGATCAACTCTTATCAAATAAAAATGCACATTTTAAACAATTACCAGTTAAACTATTTATTAAAGTAGTTTTTTATCATTGGTCTAGGAATATTAATGTTTAATGAATGGCGTATGTAATATATGACTCGTTATGATCATCCTAAAAATGATGTTTATTATTATTATTAATTTAAATATAGAATTTATTTATAAGTCTTTTAAAATTTTAGTCTTTGAAAATGTCATTTTCAAAATAGTTGTTGTAATTTTTTTAATTGCAATTTGTTATTTTTTTAGTTAATTGATTAATTTATTTATTTTTACCAAATTAGGATAATGCTGATGGTCAGTGTTTTTTAGAACATTACTTTTCAAGAATAATTTAAAAACCCAAACGGAAATTCGGAAACCGCAAGCACTTTCTTAAGAAAGGAAAAACAAAATTGAGCTAATCTTTCATTTGTTTAGGGAAACTTGTAAATAATGGATACCCCAGGAACGTGGAATTTGTTCGGTATTCGGAGATATTGGCTATTCAGAACTAGAAATATTCAAACATACAAATGTTGGGGATAAAAAAAAGTGTCAGCTAACAGGGTTTGTCCAGACTTTTCTCACAGGGTTCTGTTTTTGTGAAAGTGTTTTTCTTATATTTGTGAAAATTCTAGTCCTCAATTCTAGAATTTCGTGAATTTTAAATTATCAATGTCTTAAGGTCCTATTTTTCATATATAAAAAGCTAAGTAATATGCTCTTTGGTGAGTTCTACTGCTTATTTACAAGCCAGATTTTATTATTAAATGATTAAATTCGTGAAAAGTTTAATTTGAAGGTGAAAAAAAAAAAATCTGTGAAAGGCATATTTAAGAGACAAATAATTTTGTTTTGGGTTAAAATGTTTTGTGAGGTGTCCTGTTTGGGGATAAAAAATTTTGTGAAGATTTAAGATAAATTATTTTGTAAAGAGTCTTTTAGAGGATCTAAAAATGTCCTAAACATATCCCTTGCTAAACAAAGGTGTCCGCTATTCAGGAATGTCCGTAATAAAGTTTTATTACACTATCGATTGCAAAAACGGCGTCTTGTAAAATGTTTTGACGGTGATCGGAGATTGAGATTATGATCGATATTGTGCTCGGAGATTGTGTTCAGAGGTGAGAGGGCTGATTATTGCAGAGATTGACTGTGAGAACTATAAGCATGCCATCGCACACAAGACAACCCCACATGCTTTCTTAAAATTCTACTCTGGAGTTCCGCTAGTTTGTTTCCGTAGCGGCAATAAACTTTGCTTCGCATGCCATCATTTCTGCAGTATTTGCTTGTCGTTGAGCATACTTTTGTTCGCCTGTTAATTAATGATACATCCTGTTGTTTGAACTGCAAATGGCTTCGCAAGATGGTCTCGTAATTTACAGCCTTGATCAGATGACGAGACCTTCACCTGGCAAGGCACCTCCAGAGGTATAATTCACAGGTAACTTGGAGGACTTTGCACCCATGACAGATTTTACATGCGCCAGGCGCCATTAGCGTAACACTGTTCTGCGCCCTGTTGCTCTATGACTTCTAAAGCTGCTATCAGATTCCCCAAAATTTCGAGAGACTTTTGAGCCGACACTTGGTTTCCTCCAACTTTTCGCGAAATATCCGCACAGCACCCAGTGTGCTAGACAAATAGCAATGTCCTCCAACTTTTTTCTGCAGTTCCAAAAAAGTCTCCGCGAGACGAGACTTTTCATCCAACATCGAACATTTCAGCGAATCAGAGATAAGCGATTGTTACGAGTAGGCGATAAATATTAACGCTTGGTATTAGTAATACTGGCTTTCCTCCTTTTTCTCCAACTTTTCCCAAGACAATTTTAACCTTTTTTTGCTGAACAAGTAAAAGTTCGGGTTTAAATCGGCTGAAAAGTTTGGCGCGCGTAAAGTTCGTGATCAGCTCTAAGGCTATGGGTTGGATTTATCCTACCCTGCAACCTCAAAAGCCCGACATACCCTTATAAATTTTTAATATATCATGAAATAATATCCTATAATTTGAGCAGTTACAAAATATAGTATTTTTGAGAAAGTGGTCAATAATTAGTGAAGGAATGAGACACGGCAATAACATATTTTTCAGTACCATTTAAACTCTAATGGTTTGCAAAATGACAACTAAATCAGCAGATTTTGCCAGTGATGAATTATCTTTTGTGATTGAATCAAACATTAAATATAAATTACATGGAAAATATATCTATACTTTTAAAAAGACTGCGATAAACAATATTTAGATGTCATTAACTTTTATTCATTGATAAGGATAATAACTGGTTTATCACATTATTTGCCTCACCATAGTTATTTTTTAAAGCCTTCATTCTGCACAAGTTAATTAAAATTCTTTGAATTACAGTAAGTTTTCTTAATTTTTTTCCTTTTCTGTGTCCAGTCTTCATTTTCAATGGGTTCTTGCCCTTGCTTGAACATGCTTGATTAAAATTCAGAACCTTGAGGATTTTTGCGTCACATTTGTGCACTTTGCCAATTTTTGACAGACATTACATAATTTTATGCAATGAACATTTTATTACATAAATTTTGAGCTACAATTGTGCACTCTGCCAATTTTTGGCAGACATTTCATTACATAAATTTTATGCAATTAACATTTCATTTCATAAATTTTGAGCCACAATTGTGCGCTCTGCTAATTTTTCGCAGACATTTCATTACGTAAATTTTATGTAATTAACATTTCATTACATAAATTTTGCGTCAGAATTGTTCACTCTGCCAATTTTCGGCAGACATCTAATTACATAAATTTTATGTATTTAGATATTTGATGAATGATGTGTTTTCTTTCAAAAATCTTTGATTCATGAAGTTAAAGAATATTATAACTTGAAACCTAACTTTTTTCGCGATTTATAGCATCCGTACTGAAATTATATAATTGTAAAATATTTAGTCCGATTTCTGTTTGCGTTATTTATTATTATTCTGAAAGTTTCAGCCAAATGGTAAAAAAATCATGCTCAACACATGCATAATTTCTAAACTTGCTTTCTTAAACTGTAGTAATTGTAACACTGTTCAACACTGTAAAAATATACATATATATTTGATTGTCCGTGGTATTTTCGTATTTTTTTGATTTCGAAAGCGATTTTGTAAATGTGTCAAAAATTATGGATTTCAGAATATTTTGACACAGAATTCTAAATTTAATTTTCTCGATTTTTTTTTCATTATTACACTAAAACAGAAAAAAAAAACTTTAAAAATCTGAAAATTTTAATGCCAAAATACTGAAATTCTTTTTAAATTGTGAAAATATAAAAAATACCAAAACCTAACAAAAAAAAAACCCATCAGACATTTTGCACTATTATCTGTCAAGGGTATTTTTAAATCAATTTTTACTAATTTCTGACACATACACCAAATTATTTTATCGGAAGAAAAACATAAAAAAAAAAAAAAAAAAAAAAAATTTTTTTTTTTTTTTTTTTTTTTTTTTTTTTTTTTTTTTTTTTTACATTCTCAGGTTTAAAACTGTGTTCTTTTAATTGCTTAGTTTTTTTTTTTTTTTTTTTTTTTTTTTTTTTTTTTGAGGGAAAAAAACTATGTCTTTAATTTAAATTGGCTATGTAAACGAACTGCTTTCTACATTTTTCGATAAAAATAAAGGAAGTTTGAGAAAATTTTGTCACAATTGGCTTCTTGAATGTAATAATTGACATAGTAGTGTGGGAAAGAAGAAAAATAGGTATAGTGAAACAATAATCGCTTATAACATAGTATGTGGTTCATTTATCAGAAAATGGAAAAAAAAAACTGTTCGATTAGAGATCTCAGCATTACTTTCTATAATAAAGCCTACAAATTCCATTCTTATGCGCTTAAAAATTGGATGAGAAAAAATATAAGAAAGTTTTATTTATTCTTTTATTTATTTTTGAGAATAGCTCTAAATAAAATTTGGATTTATGTTACTTACTTTTGAAAGGTATCTTGAAAAAGGTCACTTGTATTCAAGATTTGACCTTTTCCAAAAGAAAAACGTTTGGAATTTCTAAAAAAATTTTAATAATAGTTATTACTTTATTTTATTAGTTTTATCAAATTTAAAAAAAAAATCTCATACCAAAAATCACATTTTAGGAAAAATTTTCGGAGACATTCATTTATTCTAGAATTCTACTGTTGAATGATACAATGTAAATAAGATACACTTACGAAAAGAAATTAAATAATTTTATATTAAATATTTCAAATTCTGTTTTTTTTTATATCAAAATAGTTTCATTAATTCAAAATGACCCGTAATGTATGTGCATTATTATTATTATTATTATTATTGTATAACGAAGTCCTTCAGGATTTGTTTTCCCGTTAGCTGTAACAATACTCATACTAAACCTAACCACTAAACTCATACTAAACAATATCATCAGTTTTCTAATCTGTTTTCAAGCTTGTTGCTAAAGGAAAAATTTTTATTATATAATTCTTAAACAATTAGTCATAGACATATAATTCCAATTACAAAAATGTTTTGAATAAGGTAACGAAATATTTTATTTGGGTCAGTAAAAACATTTCTTAAGACAATGCGATATTTGAAATTTTATATGGACCACAGTCTTATAAATTATTATATTTAATAAAATTTTTCTATTACACTGACAAGAAAGACAAAAAAAAAATTGTCCCATTTATATAACACTAAAATTGACCGAGTTATGAAACTTTAAAAATGCATGACTTATTTCACTGTTCTGCATCTGAACACAAATGAGTTCGGCTATGCTTTGAAGGGTTATTTACCAAGTACTTAAAGTATTCGAAGAACTTTTTTTCACGTGTATCTGCGCTTTGAAAAAATCGTACATGTATTACGATTGGGTTAATTTTTATTAAGTTTCAGATTAGCTCAAATAATTGTATTTGAGCATGTTTCATTTTGCATGGATTTGAGACTATATCTTTTCATGATTTCTTTTAACAAAAATCATGTTATTTTTATCAGTTTTTATTTAACTTCTATTAAATACTCGAATCGAAAGAAACTAGACTTAGAACATTAATCAAGATTTTGTTTTCATACTTTGTTTCGTTGAATTGGCCAAGCCTCGAATTCTGCGGCCTGTGGTCTTCATACATCTACCCTTTTTCGAACAGTAAGAACTGATTTTGAACTTTGTATCACCTTGACTCATCACATTTTTACTACGCATTTTTTCTCTGACTCTTTCTATTTTGTGAAATATGCTATCAGAGAGAGACGTTTATTTTTCTCTCTCCCTTAAAATTGTTACTTCTTAATTATCTTAATCAAGAAATTATTATGCGATTTTATTTCATTAAAAAACTAAATTTAAAGAAATGCTATCTATCATCAATGAGTGCAGTGTAGTTTTTATAACAAGTTATTAATAACATGAATTAAGTTTTTTGCAGCTGCAAGCCGAAAGTTGTGGTTAAAAGGATATATCGTGGATTAAATTTATCGAGATTCTGGGATGACTATAAATGAGGTAAGTGAACGATTTCCTTATCTCTTTATTAGATCATGCTGTTTTAAATAAAATAAAACAAAATAGAGGATTCTCCGCACCAGTATTTGAAATATAATATATAACAGATATATTTTATATTAGATTATGCGACCGATTCTGTCGCAACGCTACCGATAAGTGAAATCATTTTATTACTGGTTTATTATTTTGTTGTGCTTACATAATATATATATATATATATACTGAAATAAAAATAAGTGACAATGTTTTTCTTTTCTGCTATGTTTTGAAAAAAAACGTAAGC
This sequence comes from Maratus speculifer, assembly GCA_964019185.1. Classification (NCBI taxonomy): domain Eukaryota; kingdom Metazoa; phylum Arthropoda; class Arachnida; order Araneae; family Salticidae; genus Maratus; species Maratus speculifer. Next base: position 20,633,183 of record OZ025291.1, read on the forward strand.
AATTCCGAATTTGAAGCACAAAAATTTACACAAATAAAATAAAAATATATAAGACATTCACGTCTATATAACGTTACAATATGAGTGTGATAAATAATACTGTGATTGAAAAACTTAATTCAAACAACTATCACATCTGGAAGTTCAGGATGGAGATGTATCTCCAAAAGGAGGACCTCTATAGTGTAATTATTAATGAACCCCCAGATCCCGTGACAGATTCGTTTAAAAATAAAAACAGAAAAGCACGTGCAATCATAAATTTGTCAATAGAAGATGATCAAGTCATCCATGTTAAAAATTTGGAGAGCGCGCGCGACATCTGGACCGCCTTGAAAAATATTCATGAACGAACCAATTTAAGCAGTAAACTATTCCTTTTGAGGAAGTTATATTCGTCGAAACTAAATGAAGGTGGCAACCTCATCAACCACCTGAATAAAATATATGAAATACGCGATCGACTTGCTGCCATAGGTGAAACAATTAACGATCAACATCTTGCAGCTTTGATGCTGTGTTCCCTGCCTCCCAGCTACGATGTTCTTATAACTGCGCTGGAGGCTAGAGATGAACGAGATCTTAGTGCCGCGTTTATACGCAGCAAACTTTGCGATGAATATTTAAAAAGAAATGATAATAAAATTGAGAATGAACCATCTCACACAGTGTACAAAGTTAAAGGTACTAAACCGAAAATAAATAAATTTTGCAGGTATTGCAAAAAGAATTCACATAACATCGAAGAATGTTTGCACTTAAAAAATAAAAACAAAAGTGGTTCAAAACCACCACAATTCAACAATAGACTTTCAAACCAGTCACAAAAATCGGCTATATGCTCTCAAGGCAGTGCAGGTGCGAGTACAAACAAAAATAAAAATATCGAAAAGGAAACACCCAATAATAAATATGTTACATTTTTTGTTGGGGATAATGTAAAAAACTTATGGGTAATTGATTCTGGGTCCTCAACTCATATTTGCAACGATAGAAATAAATTTAATGATTTTCATGACAATATTTCTAGTGTAACTATTGCGAATGGTCAAGAGTTATACTCTGAGGGTTACGGGACTATAAAATTAGATACAGTAATGTCGGATAACACTCACAGCACGATAACATTAAAAAATGTATTGTATGTTCCAGAAATAGAAACGAACTTGATTTCTATAAAAAGAGCCACAGAAAACGGTTGTAAAGCCATATTTGAAAAACAATCTTGCAAAATAACTCACGAAGGTGTCACATACCTCGAGGGCTACGTAAACAACAATTTGTATGAATGTAAAATAAAACAAAATACATCTCACAATATAAATATCATAAATGAATGTGAAAATAAAAATTGTTTGCACAAATGGCATAGAAGATTAGGCCACAGAAACGTTAACCATATTAAGGAATTAGTAAACAATGACATGGCGTTAGGGATTGAAATTGACAAATGTAAACACGGCGATACATGCGAAACTTGCATCATCTCTAAACTCACTAGTGATCCATACCCCAAAGCCGCTAGCTTTCGAGCTACAGCTCCCACAGAATTAGTGCATTCTGATCTGTGCGGGCCCATGCAAACAGCGACGGTTGGGGGAAAATACTATTTTCTGACATTCATAGACGATTTTAGCCGTTTTACTGTCACGTATTTATTGAATAATAAAGATGAAGTTTTTCCGAAATTTAAGGAATATGTAGCAATGACCACGAATAAATTTGGTAGGAAAATAAAAGCTATCCGTTCCGATAACGTAGGTGAATATTTAGGAAAGGAAATTGATAGTTATTTAAAAAATGAGGAAATCGATCACCAGCTTACAGTTCCATACTCTGCGCCTCAAAACGGGGTTGCGGAGCGTAAAAACCGTACCTTGACGGAAATGGCTCGCTGCCTACTAAAAGATAGTGGTTTACCTAACTCATTCTGGGGCGAAGCTGTCTGCACCGCAACGTACTTACAGAATCGACTCCCAACCTCATCCAATGACCGTACACCCTACGAAAAATGGACTGGTCGTAAACCAGACCTTTCGAACATAAAAACTTTTGGGTGTCGCGCATTCGCCTACATACAAAAACCCCTTAGAAGAAAATTGGATAGTACCGCGATCGAGGGAATATTCGTAGGTTACGACAATAGGAGTAAGGGCTACAGAATTTGTACGGGTGGCAGAAAAATAATAATAAGTAGAACTGTAAAATTTCTAGAGAATGAAAGTCGAAACACAACCCAAAATAACATGTCGAATAAAACTATTGAAACGCCTAGTAATGATAATCTGCAACCGAAATTGCAATTGATCGAAGATAATGTATGTACCGAAGAAACAGAGCAAAATCAGATTGCAAATTTAGACACCACGCAGATCGTCCCACGTAGATCAAACAGATCGAACAGGGGGGGTTCCTCCTGATAGGTTTGCGTTCCTAACAAATAATGTTAAGGTAGAAGACCCGAAAAGTTGGGACGATATAAAAAATATGCAAAACCCGGTTGAAAAGGAAAAATGGATAGAAGCGACTTTAGAAGAAATGAACTCTCTTCGCGAGAATGATACGTGGGAATTAGTCGAAGCCCCGCCAGGGACTAAAGTAATCGGTTGTAAGTGGTCGTTTAAATCTAAATACAATAGCCAGGGTGTGTTGGAGAAATTTAAGGCTAGACTAGTTGCAAAGGGTTTTTCCCAGAAATATGGGGTCGATTATGACGAGACCTTTGCACCAGTCGCATCTCATACGACAATTAGAAGTTTTTTAGCAATGGCATTGTATAAAAATTTGAGTTTAAGACATATTGACATTAAGACTGCTTTCCTACACTGGGAATTACAAGAAGACGTGTTTATGCATCAGCCTGAGGGTTATGTGGTTCCGGGAGAGGAACATAAGGTATGCAGACTTAAAAAGGCCATTTATGGTTTAAAACAGGAAGCCAGGGCATGGAACCTAACATTGCACAAATCACTAACAAAATTAGGTTTTCACCAAAGTCAGGTTGATAAATGTCTATACAAACAAGCAATCAATGACTCAACGACCTACCTAATTGTTTATGTTGACGATATCCTCATAGCTGGGGAAGATGAAAATATTGAGGAACTCATAAACAAATTAAATAAAGAATTCCCGGTTACTGATTTGGGTGAGGCGAAATACTATTTGGGGATAAACATAAATAGACCCGACAAGAACACGATGACACTCGACCAAATAAATAAAATCAATGAATTGGCAAATAAATTTAACTTAGAAAATGCGAAACCAACCAACATACCGATGGAACCCGGATATGTAAAACTAGAAAATAATGAAAATCTTCTTCCAAATAACACAAATTACCGACAGGCCGTAGGGGCTCTACTCTATATTGCGACTGTGTCTAGACCAGACATTTCCGCAGCAGTAAACATTTTAAGCCGCAGAAACGAAAATCCAAGAGTTAAAGACTGGGAAGCGGTTAAAAGAACGATTAAATACCTTAAGACAACAGTAGACTTAAAATTAACTTACACTAATTTAGAGGAACCTGTCTTGAGAGTGTATTCCGATTCGGACTGGGCAAATGACAAATCGGACAGAAAGTCAGTGTCTGGAAATCTCTTCAAATTAGGAAAAAATACCATCTTGTGGACTTCGAAAAAGCAGAGCTGCATTGCTCTATCATCGGCAGAATCAGAATATGTTGCAGCTGCATGTGCAGCTCAAGAAACAGTCTACATTCTCCAACTACTCAAGGAACTCGATCTTAATCAGAAACTGCCTATAATATTGTTCGAGGATAATCAGTCATGCATCAAGTTGGCTGAGTCCGAAAAAGGTCACGCCAGGACCAAGCATATTTCAATACGATTTCATCTAATCAGAAATTTAGTGGAAGAGGGAATAATAAAGCTACAGTATCTGCAGTCTGCTGCGATGACAGCAGATATTCTCACCAAACCTCTCCCCAAACCTCAGTTTCAATTATATGTTAAAAAACTGTTCAACATATGAACTTACACTTGTTCCTCCGATTCAGGGGGGATATTAAATACTTGAATCGAAAGAAACTAGACTTAGAACATTAATCAAGATTTTGTTTTCATACTTTGTTTCGTTGAATTGGCCAAGCCTCGAATTCTGCGGCCTGTGGTCTTCATACATCTACCCTTTTTCGAACAGTAAGAACTGACTTTGAACTTTGTATCACCTTGACTCATCACATTTTTATTACGCATTTTTTCTCTGACTCTTTCTATTTTGTGAAATATGCTATCAGAGAGAGACGTTTATTTTTCTCTCTCCCTTAAAATTGTTACTTCTTAATTATCTTAATCAAGAAATTATTATGCGATTTTATTTCATTAAAAAACTAAATTTAAAGAAATGCTATCATCATCAATGAGTGCAGTGTAGTTTTTATAACAAGTTATTAATAACATGAATTAAGTTTTTTGCAGCTGCAAGCCGAAAGTTGTGGTTAAAAGGATATATCGTGGATTGAATTTATCGGGATTCTGGGATGACTATAAATGAGGTAAGTGAACGATTTCCTTATCTCTTTATTAGATCATGCTGTTTTAAATAAAATAAAACAAAATAGAGGATCCTCCGCACCAGTATTTGAAATATAATATATAACAGATATATTTTATATTAACTTCAACGATCGTATATATGTTTTTCCAATTCAAAATTTGTGCTCGAATTTTAACTCACTTTCAAATATCTGATCATGATTAAATTTTACCTACGAATGTAACGTTAATTGCCATTTATACTTATTTTACAGAATAATACAAAACATTTTGGATAGATTACAGCTAAGAACATTATGAAGAAATTTTATTTTAGGCAACACAAGACTGTGATGGCTGTGTTATTTAACTTTTATGAATTTTTCCCTAAATTTGAAAATTACCTTAATTTTTAGCCATCATGTCAGGATTTTTGACAAATCATAAATTGGCAAAATTAAAAATTGACAAAAATCGGGTACTATAAAATAGAGAAGATGGCTGTGCTTTTTGACTTTTGATAATTGATTTTTATGTGCTTTTTAGCACTGAATCAGAAAATGAACTTTATTTTTAGCCATCACGTTGGAATTTTTTTGCAAATCGTAAGTGTCAAAGCTAAAATGTAGCGGAAATCTGACATCATAAAGCGGATTTAAAACATTTTTTTAATTTAATTAATTTTATTTCATTAAATAATTAATTTATTTTTACCTTACACTGCGTTTCTTAAAACTAAAGAGCTAAGGGTTCCAGCGAAGTGGGGTAAAAGGTTCAATTTTAACTTTGAACTTTTTAACTTTGAAATTTCAAATTTGCGAAAAAATCTTGACATTTTCGCAATCGTTTTCGGATTCAACCATAGAGAATACATACAAATTAACTATCAAAAGTTAAAACACAACAATCGATCTATTTTACAGCATCAGGTTTTCGCTATTTTTCTTTTTTTTTACTTTAAAATTTACTATTTTTAAAAAATCTTTACGTGATGGTAACATATGAATGCCAATTTCAAATTCAGTAGTACAGAATACATAAGAATCAATTATCAAAAGCTAAAAAATAATGACGTAACACAAATTTTGCAGACTACTGTAATTTAATAACATTTTAAATTACATATCGTTTTGTAAAGAATTGAGGCTGTGAATTTTCATCATTTTATTAAACAAAAATTCTATTTTTTCTTCCTTAAATATTTATTATAAATTGCATATTTTTCATTAATATCTCATAAGGAATAAAGATCGATATTACAATGTTAATTTTACTCTCAAACATTTTTTTTTTTAAACTATATCTCACGGAATTACATTTGCGTTAAATTTGTGAATGATCCCTAATTTGCAGGAAGAAAGGTGCTCCAACATTAAACAGCTATTACTCAATCAATTTTAATCGTAAAATAATGGGACATATTTTTAGTCTTACTTATCAGCATAACAGTAAAATTTTACTAAATATAACTTATAGAACATGGGAGGCCGTATAAAAATTTTAATTTCGTATTTTTTAAGAATTTTTTTATTGCCCAAATTTCTTCTAAAATATTTCTTTACCTCATTTAAAACATTTTGTAATTGGAATTGTATGTCTATGCCTAACGGTTTAGGAATTAACCATTGGACACCGTTGAGAGTAGACACCCTGTGTGTGTACTCATACACAAAATAACAGTAAGCAATACAAATACACACACAAAAAAAACGCAGATATACATACATACACAAACATATACATACAAATGTGTGTATAGTGAAGATATTCCCAAAATTTGAATTCACAATGTATTGTACTGAGATATAGAATTATAATTTTTTTCCAAACATACCAATCTTCATTAGACATTATCGAATACAAAATAAGAGAAAAACTCACGCATAGTTGCACCCGCTTTATTTCATAATTTAAAAAAAAGTTGCATTTATAAAATTTATAATTGAAAATTAATTTTACAATTAATTAACAACTGATAATTACATTGTAAGGAATGCAAGCATTGTAAGGAAGCAAGTGAATAAACACAATTTTTTCCGTAAAATTTCACAAAATAGTTTCATTTTTCTAAGAAAACAGTATTTCTTTAATTGACATTTTCAGATTACAAACCCAAATAAATCCAGTAAGTTTTCTGTAAATTTTACGGAACATTTTTGTATTGATTTCAAAACATAAGAAGTTCTGTAAATTATGTTTAGAAGTAATTGCTGTGTTTTACAAGCGAAGTAATTAATTATCGATAAACTGGTCTTAGAGTGGTACTATTTTCAATAAAACCCCGATAATGGCTAAATTTGGCTCTATATTAAAAATATATCCAATGATTGATTGGCCAATATTGGTAAATGTTGGTTGTAGATACGTTTTCAAGAAAAATCAATTACATTAATGGTGCCATTTGTACTATGTATTTTAAACAACTCCTTATAATATTTTTTCTTTCTTTCTTTTTAGATAAAAGCTGACATATTTTTATGATAATTTAAAAAAAAAATGAAATCTTCTTTTTTTTTTTTTTTTTTTTTTTTTTTTAATTTGAGACAGTAGGGAAAAAATGCTGCTGTTTGTATTTTATTATGATTATAAGGTAGCATTTGACTTATTTATAGCAAGCTATCATGATTTTTTAAAAAGTCTGTGTATCTTTAGGATGTTTTTTTAACCTATTTTTAATTTTAATATTTTTCAATTTATTCAATTTAAAAGATTCGCACCCAAAACTTTCTATGTATCTAATATACAACAACGACATTTAAAAAAAATCTAAGTTATAATAGGCAATAAAGGAAATATAGTAATCATCCTTATTTGAGGTTATCATCACACAAACAATTTAAAAATTTTCAAAAAAAAGAATGTTGAAAAAAATATGTTGATATTTTTGCAAATAAATAAATAAATAAATAAAATATTAAAGAATTTTTGTTTTATATCGTTCAGAAAAGGAATAATTAACTCTTGATATATTTTATATTTTAAAGACTAAAATTAATCTTTTATGAAGCAGGAAATTAAAAAGCCAAATATTTAAAATTAGGAAAAAAAAGGTGTGTAAAAGCATTTATTAATTGTGTATTCAGTTGAAAAAAATTATCTAAAGTTTCCAAAGTTTCTTCTATAAAATCCAAAGTCTCTTCTATACTATTTTAGCCTTTGCTTTATAAAAAAAAAAAAAAAAAAAAAAAAAAAGTAACGATATTCGGAAGCGGAACTTTTATAACCGTGGTATAGTGGTTAAAAGCACTAATCTAGTAAGTCCCTGGTTCGATTCTCCGGAAGGGTAAGTGTTGTTTCATTATTGTTTGTATCAGATATTCTTTCATTGATGTAAACCTGTCCTGGAAAAGTGAAACTCGTACCAATATAAATTCGTCCTTGAAAATTTACATTTTCTGTTTCAAACGAAAATTTTTAAATAGAAAAAAAAAAAAAAAGAATACTACTGGCGTCTAGATTATCAGTACAATTTCGTATTTCAATGGATTTTTTTTTTAAGTGTACATATTAATTAAACTATTAATTTGTTTCTTTTCTTATCTATCTATAACAACAATAGAGAAATAAAAGTTTCAAAATGTGAAAATTTTGAAATTTTTCGAAATTAATCAGCATTCTGGCTTGGTACCCTAAGATGTAAGTCATCACCAAACTACAGTGGAACTCTCCTTCAACAAATCCCTATTTAACGAGGTTTTCTACTTAATGAAATTTACTTCTGAACTTTAGACACCATTCTGATGAAAAATAATCTCTATAATACGACAAATATATTCTTAACATTAATGAAGTTTATGCCACTTTCGTGCCTATACAGCATTTAAGGAGACGATAGACGTTAATCTTTCTTTTTTTTTTTTTTTTAATTTTTTTCACAACAATATGAAATTTTGTGTATATATACATTTCAGCAAAAGCATATATAACACCTTCAAAAAAATTTCTAATTTTATTAAAGTTTTTAAATGTTTTAAAAAAATTAAAATTTTTAAACGAAATTTTAAAATGCTCCTCGTGTTTTAATTTTTGAGATACTTTCTTGGTTTTGCATTTTTATCACTTCAAACTCTATTATAAAAAAATCTGTGTAAGATTATTATTATTTTTTTTAATCTCTTGAATAGTTAATATTTTACAGATTTTTTTTTTTTTTTTTTTTTTCTAAATTCCATATCGATTTTCATCAAAATTTTGCCTTTTAATAAGTAAAAAATCAAATTTGACTATCTTAATGAAAACAAAGTTTAAAAAGCTTACACAGTTTCTTTCTAAGCAATATCAGGATACTTCCTTATAAATTTCACAAATAATCAAAAATTACGTCACAAAAAGCCTTTCAAAAATCTAAAAACGCTGAAAAAGTAGTTTAAAGAAAAACAGATTTAAAGTATATAAATACATTTACCTTTATTATTTACTTCTTAAAACCTTCATAAAAGATATTTTAATAAGAAAAAATTGTTTTGGTACTATTACACCTCAGAAATAGAACTTTTTTGCAAAGATTTTGCTATAGACGATTTTGCTCAAATAAAGGTCCATTGCCTCCTTAACCGGAGAGCTTGCTGTTGCGATAGATGTATGAATTTATTTCTGTGGATTGTATGAAAAAGGAATTATTATTTATTTATTTCATCAGTTCTACTCTTCTTTGAACGAAACAAAACAATTTTTTTTTCACACTCGCTACCGCCACATTCACAAAGTCGGCATTTTGGTGTGACATAAGAGAAAGCTTTCAATACAGTAAGAAGAGATTATTATTATTATTAAACTTTTGCCATGTGGCCAAATTGTATTAAAATAAAATCACTGTCCAAATTAAAATACATTTTTTCAATATTTTCATTTCATGTGTGTTTTATTATAGAAATTTCATGAGAATAAGTTTATACATATTTAACGAATTTTCTTCATAACAAAATGTTTAGGTGTAACTACCATTCTTCGTTAAATGGAAGTTTCACTGTTTTAACATTTTGGAACTCCTTTAAGACATGTTTAAAATTTCTCTAGCTGTTAGAAAACATGTAATTGCTGCTTAACATCCCATGAAAAATGTTATCTGAACACTCCTTTCATGAGAAATAATAATTTCTTGCATCGAACAGATGCAAATCTTTTCGCGATTTGAAAAGCGTTGTTTTCTAAAAAAGAAGAGGAAAAAAAAAGTGTAAATATATTTCAACTGTCCATACACGGAATACATAACGTCAGAGGATACGTCAACTACTGCCGAGCGAATTTTTTCCAATGTATTCAAACAAAGAACGCCTCACACTACATGTACTGTCAAAATGCCAAGGAGCTAACATGACGTCACTTTAAAGAGTGTTTTTTCAAATCACTAACAATTGCAGATTTTTTTCTTTTCTTTTACTCCTCGACGTATCTGGGGCCATTAATATTTTGCAAAATAAGAATGGGCTCTTTGGCTGAGCTGATAATATTGGTGCGGTTGAGAGGAAATCTCATAAATTAAAGCTGTGCGTTTGTCAACAAAGCGAACTGACAGTATAACAACATCGTTATGTGTACTTTTTCTGTTGAATTTGATAATGAAAAGCGATTAAAATTTATTAATATCAATCAGTGGTGCCAATTTTTGAAAAATATTGGGTTGGCTCAAAAATATTGGTCGACCCATTTTACAAAAATATTTTTGTAAAATGGGTCGACCAGTTTGTTTTTCTTTGAACGATTGACAGTTGGTGAAAGATGAGAACTTTAAGTCAAGCTAAATAAAATTACAATTTTATTGAATTATATTCTGGTGCGTTTTTCTTTATAAAGACACTTATAGTTATTGTAATGTCATGGTATCATGAACATGAATAGAAGCTGAATTAGAAGAAAGTTAAACATGGCAGCAAAACATTTCAGTCGTTTGAGATTTATGGGTGTTAGTCGGAGAATTAAGACACATGGTCATTGGAAAAATAATTTTTATTCAAAGGAGAAAATGAATAATAGAATGATAACGAAATAAATAAGAAAAACAATGAAAATTGGGTATGCTACGATTTAAAATTATTGGGTGGGCTCGAGCCCCACGGGCCAAGTTGGCGCCACTGGTATCAATTAACAAACGAATACAGTAGACTCTCGTTAATTCGAAATCGGATAATTCGAATCTTCGCTTAATTCGAACTAAACATGAAGTCCCGAAGTTTTCAATGGCAGAATAACGTTAAAAATTTTCATTAATTCGAACTCATTTTCTCGTGACTTCTTTTAATTCGAACTAACGAGAATTCCGATTTTTCCTTTTTCTTTTCTTTCTTGCACATTTAAGATCATTTGAATAACTTTCTTTTGTGAAAAATGTTCCGAACGAGTATACATATAATCCAATGCGTTTGATATCCACTTTCTTGGTGCCCCATCAGTGACGCTTTAAATTTTTCTTCCGTTGTACTTGTTTCTAATCTTTTAATTAGTTTATGTATTTATGCATTCTAATTTAATATCAAGTCATATTCAAATGATAACAGACAAAATATATTTAAGAAACACTATAACATTAATTCCTTTGTAATAGTACCATATTAAGCATGCTTTTATTTCATAATTTCCATAATTCGAACTTCGGATAATTCGAACATTTCTCGTGGTCCCGACGAGTTCGAATTAACGAGAGTCGACTGTACATGAATAAACTAGTCGTTGCGTTGTGGGCCACCGTAATATTTATCCACTATGAGTATGCATACTATATAATATGAAAATAAGACACGTGTAAACTATTTATAAAATGCACTGCAAATTCGAAATAAAATTTAAACGTGTATTTAAATATTTTTGATACATACTAATGCTTTATTATGGAATTGCGAGCACTACTTGATTATCCCATCGACCCATTTCGAAAAAATTATATAAATTGCCAAACTACTCTTAAATTATACATATTGGCATATTTTTTATATTAAATAACGAAATAAAACAAATACATCAATAAAAGATTCTAAAAAAATACAAATAAATCGTCAAATTCAAAATCAGTTATGATAGACAAACACATGTAACATATTTAATGTCAAGTGCATGTGAAATTTACGATAGGCCATTATTGTCATTTAATTTTATAGTTTGGCAATAATTTTTTAGCCGACATATTAATCAAGTTTTAAGAGAAACGTCCTTATAAGTCCAAAAATGATAAACCTATTAACTGACATTTTACTGACTCGGATGAAGTTTCTCATTTCCAATTAAAATATATATTTGAACTTAAGTTTGTATTAGATACAGGGTGATGAAAAATCGAAGAATGTGGAAAATAAAATTATAAATATCTCGACAACTAATTATCCGATCGGTTTCATTTCTTATTCAAAATAGATTTTTTATTGTCTTTTACAGCCACTACTTAAGATAAAAAAAATTCGATTTTTTTTTATATACCTTTCATCAGAAGGAATATTTCGAGTGTCCGAAGAAGTAGTTCGGGATAATTGAGGTTACTGATATCCAATAGCCTTCTTTCCATTGTTACATATTAAATACACACCAAATTTTAAGTCTCGATCTCAATTTGTTCCAGATATAGAAAGTTTACAGACACAAACACACAGAGACAGACAGGCGGCAAATTTTTTTTTTTTAATCTTCAGTGTTTGAAACGTGTAACTCCCTAAAAAGAAAAAAAAAACGATTTTCAAACCAGACTTACTCTATACTTCTATACTGCGTATGATGGTTAAGTAAAAAAAAAAAAAAAAAAAAAAAAAATGTCAAGATCCTTTTCTTTTTCATCAGGGTGACTATTTGTAGTCTTAAACTGTCTCTAGTAAAACTAGAAGTACTTGAATTATAGTGGAAAAAGTTATATTCAAATCAAATCAGTTATTTCGGAGAAAATCAATATCATACAAAAATAGATACATGCGTACAATTTAAATCAGATTTTAATCCACGATGCTATTTCTTTCAGTCAAGCTAAAAAGTGTCGTGTCAAAAATTGTGGCCCACTTTTACTTACCTATCATACGTAGTATAGGGTAAGTCTAGCAATCGTTTTAAAAATCGAATAAAAAAATTGACGGATTTACACGTTTCAAATACTGGAGATTCCGAAAAACATATTTTTAGAAAAAAAAAATTGCTGTCCGTCTATCTGTCTGTAAACGCTCTATCTCACGAACAAATGGAGATAGAGACTTAAAATTTTGTATGCACTTAGTAAATAAGAATAGGACGAAGTATATATTTAATATCAGTATAACCTCGATTATCCGGAACTATTTTTTTCGAACTCTCGAAAAATTCGTTCTGACGAAATGTATATAAAAATTTTCGATTTTTTTATTTTAAGGAAAGGATATAAAAGGCAATAAAATAACCCAAATTTTGCATCAAGAATGAAGTCGGGTGGATTAATAGTTGCCGAGATATTTGTAATCCTGTTTTCCACATTCTTCGATTTTTCATGACCCTGTACTTTCTTCAAATTTCAATTGAAAGATATGTTTTAATTGGAAATGAGATGCTTAATCTGGCGCTGTAAACTGTTAGTTAATATGCTTATTATTTTTAGAGTTATAAGGATGTTTCTTTTACGCAATCCGGTACTACTTGTGTAGTTTGATATTTTACATAATTTGTCGAAATGGGTTCATCAGCAATTCATTAATGGAGCATTACTATGTATATTAAGAATATTTAAATATACGTTTAAATTTTGTTTTGGAATTGCAATGCGTTTTATAAATAGTTTTCACATACAGTCGAGCCTCTATATAACGAAATCCATCGTTCCAGTAAAAAATTCGTTATATAGAGAAATTCGATGTATAGAGTATGATGTTAAAAATAGTTTTTAATGTGTAAATTTTGAACAAATATTATTTTTTTTCTTTTTAATTAAGAATTTGAAATGTTTAAAAGTATATATTAACCTAACATTTTATTTCTTACTTATTTAAGCAGTTTCAAAAAAGAGAAAAGACATTTATTTGAAAGCTTAATGAAAATCAAATGAGGAAGACTTACATAAATTTCAGAGGAAGAAATCTGTAATTTTTTGTTGTTTTGATTTTAAAATTACAATTGTTACGCTCTCAAAAAATATTCTCAAATTTTAGCAAGGAATGAAAAATTGTAGTTGATATTTTCCTCCATTTGAAGGTCTCTCTTATGTGCTCTCATTGATTCCTCTCTTATATGTGTAACAATTCAATTGACTGTGTTTTGAGAAGGATGTTGAAAGGTGTGTGGGAGGTGGGATGAACTTTTTAGATTTAAAGAATAAGGAGAGAAGTAATATTTATAAAAAAAAAAAAAAAAAAAAAAAAAAAAAAAACCTCTCCACTGAACGATAAATCAAAAATAAGTGATGGAAAATTGATTTCACATGATTTCGAAGCTTTTTTAAAACTGAATAAATTAAGATCAATTTATGAAAAAATTCGTTATATGGAGATAGATATTTCGCTATATAGAGTCTGTTTTTAATGTAATCATGCGAAAAGGGGACCGTTCTTACTAAAAATTCGTTATATGGAGAAATTCGATGTATGGAGTTTCATTATATAGAGGTTCGACTGTATTTTATTTTCACATATTATATAATGCATATCCATGATGGGTAAGTATTACGGTGGACCCCCAACGACTAGTTTCGTAATCGTTCGTCGCCGTTAAAACGAGACATTCATACAATTTAATTGTTAAAATGCATCTCCTTTTTCTCAGAATCTATAAAAAAGCGTTTAAACTAAAGAAAAATCCGTTTTTGATGAATCTAGTCAATGAAGAAGTAGAACGTCAAATTGTATCTCTTTATTATTCCGCAATTCCAATGTCTCAGAGAGAAATTGCTAATCAATTGGGTATTTCACGCCGTTCTGTTTGCTATTATATTGATAAACACAAGAAAAATGAAATTAGTTCATTGCATTCTAAACGAGGTCGCCCTTTTGAAAAACCTCTATAGATTTTTTTTAAATCGGAGGCGAAACTGAATTCTGCAATGGCAGAATCTACATTCAACTTGTCTTTTAAAGTTGCTTTAAAATTAAGTATTTTATACATGGTTTGAAATATACCGAATGAAACCAGACACGATACTCTTGTTCGTGAAATTATGTTAAATGATGTGATTAAACCGTGTTCCATTTCGCACAATTATTAAAACATATTATTATAGTTTTACACACAGAATATACTGTATGTAGCTCTCTGTAATCTTTTTTTAGTTATTTACAGTTTGCGTGCATTTTTAAAATTGTTTTTCTATAGTTAGAAAAATTTATCTGTAATTCAAAAAAGTTTTTAGTCTACAATAATTTTAAGCGTTCTGGCTCGAACACTTTTACTTTTCGAGCCATGATTTTCTAAGTACTGAAAAAAAGACTTTCTTGACACTAAACATTCCGAAAATTTTACTTATGTTTTATAAGAATATTTAACACCAGAATTTTTATTCTAAAATATTTAACCTTATGTTTATTTTTCTTTTCTTTCTGATACATATTTTATTTACTTTAAAAAGAAATTTTCTGATTAGAATTGAAATCGTATTATAATTTTTTACCGAATAATGATCGATTGCTTGTAGATTTGGAATTAATTCAAAAGCGCTTTTCGATCATATTCCGTATATATCTCCAGGGTGATAAGTCCAGGGTGATGGGTTCTATTTTGTTTTTAGCGCTGTTACATATAATTATTTCAAAAGGAAATAGAGAATATTAAGCAAGTATTTAGTGTATTTTTACCCGCAGTTCCTCAAATTATAATTATACAGGGGCGCCAACTTATATGGGCCCATGAGGCGCGAGCCCACCCAATAATGTGATATCTCTATCCACCCATTATTAATTAAGCCCACCCAATATTTATGTTTTTGCTCAAAATTTCTTTTTGAGCCCAAACAATATTTTTCAAAAGTTGGCGTCACTGTTTATAATAGTCCAAGAGCATACAGCACAGAAGCCTAAGGTATCAATTTCAAGAAAAAAAAAACCCTATGTTTTATGGAAGAGTAGAAATAGGGGAATCTTATGGTCTATACCTGACGGTGAAGTGAAATGGTGCATAAGCCAAAAATTAATATCACCAGTGGTTTACTCGTAGGTTATCATTTATTTGTTCTACAATTAAAGATATGAAAACATGGAACACTGGGAGCAAGAAAAATCAATGATAAACCTATGAGTTAACCACTAGTGATATTGATTTATGGCTTATGCATTACTAGAGATCTTCACGGGACGGAATTTCCAGTCACGGGACCGGCCCATTGTAAAACTCAAAAGTTCGAACCCAGCCTGGCCCGTTGAGAAGTCAGCGAAAACAGGCCCGGCTTGACCCGTTTTGGCCCGACACAATTTCTACTATTTCTTAAAAATTCAGATTTTTATCACATAATTAAGATTCCTTTAAAGAATACTGCATACTTTAAAGTATGTCATGCAAGTCATGGAATTATTTTACAGTACGTTTTACAGGAAATACATATTAGCAACATTAATGATTACTTAAATTTTTAAATTTACAACATTCAAATAAATATTCATTAAAAAATTAATATGGTTTAGAATAAAAGAAAAAAAAGAAGTTAAAAACATCGTAACTTTTGAAGATGTTTAAGAAAAGTAGATTTGTGAAAATATTTCTATATCATTTTATTAAAGATATCAAATCCAAATTCATTCTCAAATCCAAACGAGCTGCTTTCTGATACATTTCTGAAATATTTTTTTTCCGGAAACGCATAAGATTAACAGGTGTTTTTGTTCAGAAACTATGTAATCGAATCGCGTTATCCCTTTTTTGATACAAGCAATTTAAAAAAATATTGTTAAAGTTAGCGTTTTGAATAGATTTTCGGGAAGCGACAGCATGGGAAGGGAGAAAAATCTGCAGCTATTTGATAAGAATCTCTTATAGCTCAACAAGGTTATACAAGTATCTTATTTTTAAAAATATATATATGAAAAACCCTATTCGATTCCAAATCTTTTCAATTGCAGACTTGTCAATTCTATACTTTTACTATTAAATATTAGTCAGAAAATGTGTCAACTTTTGCGTTGTTCAGAAGTGAATTTAAGAATGACCAAGAAGCACATATCCAAACATTACGTTGACATAAGTTCTTTATCGCTATTAATAATTTTACAAATCATATGTTGTCTGCCCAACGCATCTTCAGAATAATTAAACCTAGTTCCGGACCGGCTCGTTTATATGTAGAAAAACAATGCAAGCATCGGCGCGGCACGAGTCTGCTAAAAAAAATGTATTAAGCCCATTTTACTCACACTGTAACTTTCCGATGCCGGTCTCTACATTGTACAAATTACATTTCTGTATCGATGTTGTCAAACTAGTAACGGTTCGTGACGCACATTTACACAATTATTCTCATTAAAGCCATATTATTTTAAAATAGCTCATATTTCATCGCTTCTGCTTAAATCTTTATAACGAGCCAGTAAGCCCACTAAATTTTTTTTATCTGCGACCCGGTAAATATGGTCCGTTTATTTATTTATTTTTTCAATTTTAAATAAAAAATACAGATATTGTCATACACATACTTTTTATTGTAGTATAATTTTTTATATTTAATTTTTTTAAATATTGTATATGTTGTTAACAATATATCAACAATATAACAATACTTTGTATGTCGTCTTAAAAGTGATATTTTAGCCAATTTAAGTATATACTATACTTTAACTTTTTATTTTATTTTTTCCTGTAATGAACTTTTACTAGCACATTCTAAAAAATAAAAATAAATAAATAAATTTTAAAATTATTGCTTTTCAAACGATTTAGTTATCAAAAACACCATAAGCATTCCTTAGCACCATTCTACACACGAACAAAAGAATTATTAAAAAAAGAGACTGCTTTTTTTATCTTCTTATTTATATGCTTTACTAATGCAGACACAAACATATAATTTTAAAGCAATGAAAGCTATTAACTGTTCGGAGAACTCTCTCTTCCAGTTAAATAAGTTCAGCGTTATATTAAAAGACTTTTTAATAGCCTAAATTCTTTTTTCAGGGAAAAAAATACTTCTTTAATTCGCGTTAAAAAATTTTCATGTAACCGAGAAAAAACTGCAAATTCTCACTCTAGAAACGGTATCGCTTCATCAAAATTTCATTATTTAGTCTTTACGACTTTTAACGTAAATCAATATTCTAAGAAGAGAAAACATATTAAGGTTTAATATTTTTCCGTTTAATGATTAAGAGTTAAGTTTATCTTTTCCAAAGAAATATTTTTCAATCAATAAAAATGCAAAAATGGTTAAATAGATCAGACATAAACACGATCATTACTAATCTCTGATTTTGCGGAAAAATAATTTTTACAATTCTACGAATTTGAATGAAAAAAACTTTGATTTCTGGAAAGCATTTCTTCAAAAATAAATAAATAAATAAATAAAAATAAAAATAAATAAATAAATAAATAAGATAACGAATATTTAACGTTGAATTTTTGTTTGTTATGTAACAGTTAAATTACTATTTATTGTACATCAGATGAAATATTTATACAGGGTGAGTCATAAATATCGAAACAATAGGCTATCTCCTTAAATATTGCCCTTAGACTCATACTTCCAGTTGCAAAAATTCATAAAAAAATGTGAAATTTTTGATAAGATAAATTGCGACTCCATGGGGGGGGGGTCTAGTTGAAAAGTTACGAAAATTAAATTTTTATACGGCCACCGTAGGACAAAAATTCCAATTAGGAAAACTTTCCTTATTTAGTCCTGAATAAGACACAAAAAGTTGCATCTTCATATCTCCAAAATTCGCAAAGTTATAGCCGTTTAAAAAATTCATCAGGTTTTAAGGGATTAGACACAAATTAAAATGCGCGCAATTCAAAAAACAATGTTACTTTAACAGTTCTAGAAAACGCGTAAAAAAACTATTTCTTGAGTTAGAATTTTGATTTTTTTTTTCTTTTTTTGTGAAGGTTAGCCTTATAATTTGCTAAGAAAATCACATTCTAAAATTTCTCATACAATTTATAAAAGTTTCATGTGGTTAGTACTGGTTTAAATGGGACAATCAAAAATCGTTATAACTCGTAACATTATTTATCGGATTTCAATTTCTTTCCATTTAATTAAAGATGAAAATCTGATTTTAGTTTTGTTCCAAGGTTTTTTTTATATTAATTTTAAAACTATTAAATATGTTTATTGAAAAAATAATATAACTTTAAAAAAAATCATATTTTCAAAAGTAAACATTTTTTCAAATTTGCCGAAACAAAACTAATGTAAAAAAAATAAAAAATGACGTGTTTCAAGTTTTTTTTTCTTTTAAAAATTCTTAACATTTAATAATTTAAAGACAAGAAATAGAGGATAAAAAATTCATTATGCAGAAAAATGAAGTGTATTGTTTAAATGTCCGTCAATTATTTAAAAAAAAAAATGCTTTTTCTAAGATGCAGATTAAGTCTTTTTTTTTTTTCTTTTTAAATTTACCTCTGACAACTTCAGGCTTTTTATCGTCTCCAGAGGATGTTACAATAATCTGTATTCTGGGCCCAGGTCCGAGATGCTACTTTTTTCTGAAGACCCGCCAGGCCGGGCCTAGCGTACTTTTCATAAAGGAGGAAACTACTTCCTTCAACTTAGGTGCACTCTGGATGAAATTTTCAAACCCGGTCTCGACAAAACCCGTATTAAAATCACTGTCTCTGACTGACTTAATACGTGCATAAAATAAATAAAATTCGGCTCAATCGAATTTTTTACGAAAAACATAGATTTTAAAATCTTTATTTTACAAAAAAAAGCCCTTTAAAATTCCTTTTTTTAAATAGATTATTCAAAGGCTAAAAAAATTAAATACAATAAAACCAGTCAAAAAAATCTGCCTATGATGGAATTCTGTCTTAAACGGAAAATATGTTGATCCATGCAAAATAAATGCAATAGTACCTGAAAAGAAAATAAGCTCCAATTACATCTTCTAGTGAGAGCGTCTGTCTATAACGTATTTTTTCTTTCCTATGTGATTCCGTCTTAAAAAGTTTTAGTGTATAACATTTTTCAGAGTCTCCAACGCATGGGATATGAATTAACGATATTAAAATATAAGTGAAACATTTACATATAAATAGAGATTCATTGATAAAATAAATATATTACAGCCTTTGGCACTTCTTTAATAATAAAAAGTATAAATATAAAAAACGAAAAGCTATAAAAGAAATTTTTGGTCAGAACTCCTCCATATCAAACATTTTTTTTCCCACGCCGAATTAAAAATCTATGTAGAAATTTGCGACTGAACCGGGCTATGATTTAAACTATTTTCCAGACCGGTCCGGGTTATGGTGTTGACATTTTTTCAAGCCACGCAGAACTTTTTCCCCTATGGGTCGGTTTGGGACCTGACTTAGATATTTTGACCCGAGCAGACGTCTGGTATACCAATTTAGCTTAAAAACTATACGCTGCTATTTTATGTCCAAAGAAAAAGCGCTATCTTAAACCGATTTTTATTAAATTGCAATTTGTGATTGTTCCCTAACAAGCGTTGAAATTGAGTCAAGAAATCACAGTTTAGAGGCAGGGAAAAGTGGTGTAAGTCAGGAATTTTTGAGGATTTTGAGATTTAATATCTCTGTGGGATTTTTAGATACGGAGATGAAATTTGTTTTGTTCAATTTAGGAATGAATAAGGAATAATTTCCTAAATGGGAATTTTGCCCTACGGGGGCCGTATAAAAATTTAATTTTCGTATTTTTTCAAATAAACCCCGCATGGAATTGCAACTTATCTTATCAGAAATTTCACCTTTTTTTTATGAATTTTTGCAATTGGAAGTACGGGTCTAGGGGCAATATTTGATGAGATAGCCTATTGTTTCGATATTTATGACTCACCCTGTATATGAATAATTGGCTACATAAAAACGTACTGGCTTCAGAAACCGAAGTTTCACTCTTAAAAATGTCGTTCCATGTCACGTAGGGACAGTTTTCTATATATTTCTGCTGTTTTAATAATGTTATCATATTCTCAAACTAAAGAACAAAGTTGATATGAAAGTATAGACTTCTTAGCTCACAGGCTATCAAAGCCTGAGAGCTTATGTACCCGCCTGTTCTGCTTGTATGCATGTATACGTACGTATGTAAGTATGTAACGCGATAGCTTATAATAAAAAATACCCGATTTGCTTCAAATTTTGGATACGGGTTTATTGTGATGAGACACTTCGCTGAAAAACTTTGGGAGTAATAGAACCACAAATCTATCAAATTTACAAAGTTTCTTTTTGTGAATGTTAAAATATTATTTGACTCAAAAAAAAAAAAGGAAAATTTGTGAACAAAATAAATTTTTAGTAAATATACATACAGTGCGTGTCAAAAGTTTAAGCACAACAGAAAATTTCAAAATAAAAATTTATTAATGAGTGAAAGTAGTTTTAAAAAGATAGTTAACAGATTTATGCTATAAAATTTATCTTAAATAATAGAATTTATCAAAGCAACAAAAAAGAGTGTGTCAAAAGTTTAAGAACAGTAGTTTTTTAGTCTGTAGTAGAACAAAAATAAAAATAATTAATACTTGATTATTGCTCCTTTCTGCTGAATTACTTTAAATACGCGATCTTCCATCGATAAAATTCGGTTCTGAATTGTTTCTGGTTCAATTTTAACCAAGCCTTCTCAATGACATCTTTCACATCTTTAACTGAAGAATACTGCTTTCCATTTGAATAAATTGCATGAGTGAGAATGCCCCACATATTTTCTATAGGGTTTAAATCAGGACTAATCGCCGACCATTTCAAAACAGACATTTTTTTCGACTTAAGCCACGATGAAGTTGAGTTTGATGTATGGATCGAAGCATTATCATGTTGAAATAACCACCTTTCTCTCCCCAAAACCTCGGCAACAGGAAGCTAATGATTGACAAGTGTATCTTGGTAGTTTTCAGAGTTTTCACGACCACCGATGAATGCTAGAGATGTCTGACCATTGAAAGAAATATCCCCCCATACCATTACAGAACCACCATTATGTTGTCGGCTAAATACACTCTTAGGTTCTTTGCGAAGATCATGCTAATAGTATTTAAACCCATCAGGGCCATCGAGGTTCCATTTTTTTTCATCACTGAATATGACATTCAACTACTTTTCACCAAATGACATATGATCTTTGCCTCATTGTAATCTAGCTTCTTTATATGGTGTAGTTTGAGACGGTAATTGGGTCATTTTACGGTATTTGATGTATTTGAATTCCAAAACTCTCCTATGGATAATTTTTTTCGATATTTATCCTCCAACTGCATGTTTTATTTGCGAAAGGGGATAGTTATTAATTGAAGCCAAATTTCTGATGCGACTATCTTCGCGTAAACTAGTCACTCGCGGCCTCCCTGAACGAAATTTTTGTTTGAAATCATTACCACGAGCCAAAATTTGATAAAAACCTCGTTTTGATCTTTTGAATGCACTTGCAATTTCAGAAACAGACTTACATTTTGCTCTCATATTCCATATTTTTATCACCTCCTCCTAGGAAAATTCTGTCGACTTAGGCATTTTGTTCTAACTCAAAAATAACAACTGTTTGCTTCTCATACACCCAGAAATCATTTGCGTGCGCAACCGCTTACGTTAGATTGTAAACTTTGCATAAAAACGATTTTGTGCTTAAACTTTTGACACAGTTATTTTTGTTCTATTCTTAAACTCCATGGTTTGAAATAAAATTTAAAAGTTAATTTCAATGAATGTAATGTTAAACTAGATATTATTAAGATATACAAGACAGCTATCGAAATAAAGTGAATATTTAAAATTTTATTTTAAAATTGCTATTATGCTTAAACTTTTGACACGCACTGTATTGCTTTTCAAAATGATTTAGTTATCAAAAATGCCATAAGCATTACTTAGCATCATTATACACACAAGCAAAAAAAGAAGGAAAAAAGATTACATGTTTTACTAATGCAGACACAAACATATAATTTTAAAACAGAAAAAGTTATTAACTGTTCGAAGAACTCTGTTTTCCAGTTAAATAATTACAGCGTTATATTAAGGGACTATTTAATAGCCTGAATTCTTTTTTTTCGGGAAAAAAAGGCTATTCTAATTCATGTGAAAAAAAATTCATATAACTGAGAAAAAACAGCAAGTCCACACTCTGGAAACGGTATTGCTCCATCAAAATTTCATTATTTAGTCTTTACGATTTTTAACGTAAATCAATATTCTAAGAAGAGAAAACATATTAAGATATAATATTTTTCTGTTTAATGATTAAGAGTTAAGTTTATCTTTTCCAAAGAAATATTTTTTAATCAATAAAAATGAAAAATGGTTAAACAGATCAGGCATAAACACGATCATTAGTAATCTCTGATTTTCGGAAAAATATTTTTTACAATTCTAAGAATTTGAACTTTAATTTCCGGAAAGCAGTTCCTCAGAAAAAAATAATAATAATAATGAATATTTAACGTTGATTTTTACTTTCTTCTATCTTTACAAGAAGAGAGTATTGAATTGGTGAACATTTTCAAAATCCGTTTTCGACGGATTTACACGTTTTAGGGGTCAGAGAACCCAGAAAACATGTTTTTGCAAAATTTCTGTCTGCAAGTCTGTCTTTGTCACTCTGAATGTGACCAAAATTTTGTGAGCGCTCTATCTCAAAAGCTAATGCACGGAATTTCACAAAACTTTAGATTCAGTTAGACCTTGATATAAATTGGATTTTATTATTTTTTGGTAGACATCGCCTAATAGAGGGCGTTGCTATGCTGCCTTTTTCACGATTTCCTCAATAACTATCTCAAGAACTAATGGACGAATTTTCATAAAACTTCAGATTCTGTTACTCTATGATATAATATGATTCTGGTTATTTTTTTTTTTTTTGTAAATCGCCCAACAGGTGGCGCTGCAATGCGGTATTATTCATGATTATCGCTACATGTATCGCAGAAAGTAATGCACGAATTTTCATCAAATTTCAAATCCCGGTTGCAAATTAGTATTCTTTAGTTTTTGGAGTAAATCGCACAACAGGTGGCGGCTCTTATATCCTATTTTTTCACAATTTCCGAAATGATTCTATCCCAAATACTAACGCACTGATTTTTGTCAAATGTCAGAATCAGTTAGAATATGAAATAAGTTGTTTCAGATTAGATTTTGATGTAAATTACCTATAACCAGTGACGCTGCTATGTTTCATTTTTCTGGATGTATTAACATGTATGAAACAAAAGAAAGTTTTGGGATTGTCACATCCGACTAGCTTTCTTTCAGACTCTTCAAACGTCTGAATCGCAACTATTTTTAAAAGCATTATATGTAGTCTTGTTTGACCATGTTGAATTCTGTAAAAATATTCCAGACGGAATATATAAACCCTGATCCTTCCTCCTCCACAATCACACAGCCTAGTTTTAGAGGCTTCAAAATTTGATATGCAATTTTTATAAAGCTGATAATTGAAATCTTTTTCGACATTGTACTGATTATAATCAGTATTTTGAATTTCTAGGGTAAAATAAGATTAAAAATAAAAGGTGTTTATCTTAATACGATAAAACCTTTCAGTAACGGACGCCTCGGAGTCATGTAATTTGTCCGCCATTCTTTGAAGTCTGTTTTTCTCAGGTGGAAGCATACAAAAAATATGCATGTTGTAAGTAACTAATCTGTATCCTAAAAAGTGGTGTCCGTTATTTAGGATTGACCGTTATGACGATATTGCTGCAAAACCTTCATAGAGACAATTTTATTTAGCGAATATTCACCTTTTCTCAACATAAATACATTATAAAATTATAACATTGTTAAATATACAAATAGATTTCAATAGTTCGAAAATAATCTTTCATACAACTACTCACCTTGAAGCTATCATTAGAGAATCCATCGAAATAATATCCAATAAAGAAATAGTATATAATGATGCATTTTCTTACGATAGTCACGCAATATGGAGAAATTTTATTCATGATAGTTAAACCTGTGCTTTTTGAAATATTCTCAACAATTTTTATTCTATTCCGCTTTTACTCTGTCCCCCCCCCCCCCTCTCGGTGTAAAATGGACTGTTCCGGATAAGCCTAAGAACGCCAAGCAGCAATAACTGTCATTTAGAGTTTTTCTCACTGACGAATGCCGCGTAAGCAACGTTGAAAACGTTCTGAACTTTTTAAAAGTACTTTAAATGCATTTTTAAGTTTTTATATGTTTTATTATGCACCTTTTAAATAATTTACATACAGTTACGTGTATTTTTAAGTTTTAAAATGGTAAGCAAGGTGAATTTTGCACGACTTGTGTTCTTAACTCCAATTGTATAAATATATTTCTTTATCTCATAAAAGTCAACATAATCGAGTAGCACACAAATTTAGCGCTCCTTAAGTGCCAGCAATTGAGAGTTTTTGCTGTATTTATTTATTTTATTTTATTTAATTTAATTAATTTTTAGTTTTAGTTTTTTTTTTTTTTTAATCTTATTTTATTTTTAAAGTTTTTATATTGATTATAATAAAAAAAATCTCGAAACATGTATAAAATATAAGCTTTTAAAAAAATGCATATAATATAATATGGTATAAAATTCCAACACTTTTACAGCTATTCATTTTAAATTTCAAATTACTTCTTTATTGAAAATTATCAATATTATAATTGATTTTAAATCTAATACATGTGTAAATTTTTACTTTACTTTCACAAATAAGTTAACACAACATAATTACATGAAATTAAGAATTTAAAAATCGTCATTAAAGCCTAAAAAGCGACTAGTATAGAGCTAAGGTGAAATTCATTTCTAAATCATTAAATAGGACTTATTGACGACATCAACAAACAATTTTTTGTCTCTAAATCTAGTGATGTCTGCTGATTTCTTATGAAATTATCAAGTCAAGAAGTTGTGGATTTAAATCCCCCATCATGAAAAATGAAAAGGATCAGATGTTGACTATTTTCAATGAAGCAAATTAAGTATTTCAAAAATGCTTGAAAACTAAAATACAGCGGAGGGAAAAACAGAGATTGCTTTAATTAGAGTGACCAGATTTAATGAGTTTTATAAGTCGATGCAGTTTAGGATAAATAAAAGAAGACAAGCAATTCTCTTAATTAAAATCTATGGGAGAATCAATGATAAGGATGAATAAAAGATTGTTCAAATTGCATTCTTTTAAATACTTAAAATTTACCATGATATAGAAAACATGAGGCGAAAAAAAATCCCCATATAAGAAAAGCATGAATAATAATTAAAAGAATCTATTAAACAGAAATGTTTACTATAAAAACTCGGGAATTCCAGTATATATCCCGTGATAGACCTATGGGAAATGTAAAAACCGATGTAAACCTTACTGATGCTGCCGTATTAAATGTCTATAAAATATTGTATATACAAAGCGTTTCAAAAAAGATTGAATACTTTAAGATATGATAGTACACACCCAGAAAAACATCTTTCATCAAAGAATGCTTGGTTGGAGATAAAACGCAAAGATGTTGGCGCATTTGGAAACTTGGTTCTTGCCATTGACTTTCTAATATACGTTACATTGACTTTCTTGCAAACATTAAAGCTCCACCCTGTTGCGGATTATCGGTAGAATACCGAGCATGTGCATGGAAATGTGATATGGGAAGAAGAAGAAAACGTACGTAAAATTCTCCTTCTATCTACTTATAATAAAATCTGAATAGAGAAAAGTGTAGGTAACCAGTCCGGAACGAGCATTCTGGTCTGCTAATCGACCGTAGCTAAATGCTATGTTAAGCTTAATAAAAAACATATGCTAACATATGATACTTGAAATAACATTTGTTCAGCATGTTTTTTCTGTAAAACATGTATATCATATCCAATTATAATGTATTAAGTTCCAAATTAAAAATAAGCTATTATAAATAATGTAAACAAACCGTTGCTATTCAAAACCACAAAATCCAAATGTAGAAACAAATGAGCGACTTTGGGCGATTCATAAAAAAATGAAAAGAAAAAAGAAAGAAAAAGAAAGAAAAAAGGCCTAATATCCGATTCTGCTTTTAAAATATTTATAACTGCTAATATTTGCATACCGCTGTTTGTTTTGCCCAATTATTGAACTATTTCAGAAAGTGAATTTCAAGTTAAAAAGAAAAAAAGAAAAGAAAGAAAATCATCATTTGTATTTGTAAAAATCTATTGCTATTTTTAAAATGTATTTTTCTACAACACAAGCTCTTCAATATTAAAATCTTCATTCTGTTTGTATGAAGTCTTATGAAAATGAAAGGCGAGCCAAAATTTCTTGATTTTTGAGGTTATATACTAGTTGATACATAAAAGTCGCTGACCAGAGTGTGCAAATGTCAATCACATAGTCAAACGTATCAGAAGATGTTCCCTTCACTATAGGGAAAAGGTTGATATGCATTTTATCTACGTATAGATAAAACTTTAGTATAGACGAAAACGGCTCAGAGGATCAATGAAATTATGGAGAGCGTTCTCCACTTTCCTTTTGTAACTAAATCGATCTTTGTATTTGTTTGCCTTGTATAACGCCATCACCTTCGGCGCCCTCTAACAAACGCCTTTGCATTTTAATTTTGACCGTGCATCTTTTGATGAAATTTGTTTGTTTGGATGTGTATTATTTCCCATTTTTTTATGAAACACTGTATAATAAAGCCTTAAGAAGTCGTAAATTGCACATCAAACGTAGAAAATGAGGTAAGTTCGTACTATAACGAAGTTTTTAAAATACTTCGGAAGTACTTTAAAGTACTTCGGATACAGTACAGTATCCGAAATCTTTTGTGTGTTCCTGTAAATGCTATAGTACCTGTGCCTAATATGGACACCCTAAGGAAAATGTATTTTTTTCACCCCCATGTAGATGTGATAGAACTTCAAAAATACATGACCATGATCCCTGGACTGTTGACTATCATTATTAAAATTAGCGACCTTGTAACTATTATGGTTTTTAATTAAATGATAAAAACAAAAAATGTTTACAAATGTCCATATAAGGAACCACTAGTCCCTATTATAGACAGGTGGCTTCTTATTGACCTACTGCACAGAGGGTATGAATGAGCCACACTTCTATGGAATTTTAGATGAGAAGGGATAAAAAATATATC
Source organism: Maratus speculifer (assembly GCA_964019185.1). Taxonomy (NCBI): domain Eukaryota; kingdom Metazoa; phylum Arthropoda; class Arachnida; order Araneae; family Salticidae; genus Maratus; species Maratus speculifer. Next base: position 20,660,854 of record OZ025291.1, read on the forward strand.
TTAAAGTATTGCGGGGAGGGTAGGGCACAGTAAATATCTTCAGAACATGCACTTTAGAACGGGGGTCATTTTCGGTTGTGGCTCTTCGAAGGCCGATGCAAAGCACCTCAGTTACTACAAAATATTATGAAACAATGTAGTATGTTTTGCTTATCTTTCTATTTTTGTGAATCTGAAGATTCACCTGCTGTATTTCCAATGTGCTCTCTTAAAATGAAAGAGTGGATTTGGCTGCTCAAGAAAGAGTTCTAATTTACTGGATCATGAATGAGCTGATTTTTAAGTGGTCCACTCTTCTTGACTTGCTTTCTTCTATTTCTAATGCACTCATTGAGATCGGAAACTAAACAAGTGAACTCGAGAAGAAAACAGATCATTCCCGCGTTATTTTCATCCACCGCTGGCGCTGCTGTCGACCTGACCTTGCAAAATACAAGATGGAGGATTTCCGAATGCACTGCACGCTGATTTTCGATGAATCTTAAAAGTTCGTGGTTTCCTCAAGATTATTTGCTAAAGAAGCCGATATTTTACGAAGCAAGTACTATGAAAGTATTTTATTTACAATATACTATCCTTTTAATAGATTTCTCTTCTCTTTTTTAAATAAACAATTAATGTTAATACTCATACGTACCGTACATAACAACCTTGAAATAAAATGGTGTATCAAGCGAAGTAAAAATTGTCTTATAATGTAAATACTTAGTTCATTTAACAGTCTTGTAATATAAAAGTTTTGAAGATTTAAGTTATGCAATTATTACATCTGTATTTATAGATGTTCAGGCTGGTTAGAAGTGCTTATTTTTAAGTGTACTCCTATTTCTCAATTTTGCTAATATTGTTAAGGGATGGAAAACCCTATATAAACACGAAAAACAAAGTCCTCTTGAATTTTGATCTACATGTTGCTGCATATAAGGAAAAAAAATAGTGTGTATATAAACACATTTCTAAGACTCTTGCATTCCTAACGTTTGAACATGTGTGTACTTTCTTACTGTTTTGTTTGGCAATGCTTTACATTGCTATTGAGCAAAATTATTGCATTCATGGTCTGTATTATTATAGTTTGTTTAATATTTAACATTTTCATTTGTTTAACATTTTCTCCATTTTACATAAAAATTAGCTTAACAATAGATGTGTTTCAGAAAAAAGGAATTTGAAAGAAAGAATATTAATGAGGACATTTTAAAACTTCTTTTTTTAGTCTTATTGCAGAGTTGGAGAAAAAAAACTGTTTTTTTTTTTTCATAAAAAACTAAAAAAGTTTTTCTTTTTTTTTTTTTTTTTTTTGGTTTAAACCGGGTTTTTTTTTTTTTAAACATACTTTCTTATTACATATACATGTATATATATTGATAAAAATAGACATTGGATTATAAACTGTAACTTCATTTTAAAATGATTTAAATTAAATATTTACAATGAATTTATGTAAAAAATAAAAGAAATTAAAATTTAATTTAAACAGTATTAGCAAACTGTCTTATGTTCTAAGAATAAAGTGCTGTATACAGTAGAGGTCTGCACGGGCCGGAATTTCCAGGCCCGGCCCGGCCCGTAGGAAAGTGATTTCGGCCCGGCCCGGCCCGTTGCAAAACTCAAAAGTTCGGCCCGGGCCCGGCCCGGCCCGTTTAAATTTTTATAATTTAGGCCCGGCCCGGCCCGTACAAAAATCAGCGAAAACAGGCCCGGCCCGTTTTGGCCCGTTAAAATTTCTACGATTTCTAAAAAATTCATATATTTATCATATAACTAAGATTCCTTTAAAGAATACTGCATACATATCTATGGAATGATTTTACAGTATATTTTACAGCAAATACACATTAACAACGTTAATGATTATTTAGATTCTTAGGCTTTCAACATTCGAATAAAGATTCATTAAAAAATTAATATGACTTAGAATAAAAGAAAAAAGAAAGAAAGCTAAAAACATCGTTAATTTTGAAGCTGTTTAATAAAAGAAGATTTATAAATATATTTCTATATCATTTTATTATAGATTTCAAATCCAAATTCATTCTTAAATTCAGAGAAGCTCCTTTCTGATACATTTCTAAATTCATTTTTTTTTTCAAAAACGCATAAGATTAGCAGATATCTTTATTCAGAAACTATATAATCGAATGGCGTTATCCATTTTTTGATACAAGCAATTTATGAATACTGCAAACAAATAAAATACTGTCATAATTAGCGTTTTGAATAGAATTTCCGGAAGCAATAGCAAGGGAATGGAGAAAAACCTACAATCATTTGAGAAACTATTATATCTCAACAAGGTTATACAAGTATTTTATTTACCAAAAATGAAAAACGCTATTCGATTCCAAATCCCTTCAATAGTTAGGCTTATCACTTTTATACTCTTACAATTTAAAATTAATCAGAAAATGTGTCAAACTTTCGCACTATTGAGAAATTAATTTAAAAACCATCAAGAAGTACATATTCAAAGACTAAGCTAACATAAGTTCTTTATCGCTGTTAATTTTACAAATCATGTTTTCTGCCAATAATTAAGTCTAGTGCCGGTCCGGCCAGTCTATATGTAGAAAAATAATGTAAACGTGATCTCGGACCGGCATGAGTCAACTAAAAAAATATTAAAACGGGTTACACATAATGTAATTCTCCGATGCCGATAAACTGTACATTTTTATATTGATGTTGTCAAACTAGTATGACCACATTTATACTTATTCTCGTTAAAGCCATTTTCGTTGAAAATAGCTCATATTTTATCGTTTGTACTTAAATCTTCAAAACGGGCCGGCAGGCCCGAAAATTTTTTTTTCGGCCCGGCCCGGCCCGTCTGGCCCGTTCAATTTTTTTGCCGGCCCGGCCCGGCCCGTTTATGTTGTTTGTCGGCCCGGCCCGTTGAAAAAACTATTCTAAATCTGCCGGCCCGGCCCGGCCCGTTAGAGAATTCGAAACGATTCCGCCGGCCCGGCCCGGCCCGGCCCGCGGGCCGGGCCGGGTACGGGCCACGGGCCAGGCCCGGGCCCGTGCAGACCTCTAGTATACAGTGAAGCATTGATACTCTGAAAATCTTTATAACTAATCTTTTAATTACTAATAATAAACATTTGAAAGTAGTCTGATAAATAAAATATTCTTCTCCATAGCTATCCAAATAATAAATTTCAAATACTTCTTGACATTTTGTTTCTTGAATGACAATTTTAAGTCAACATTTTTGGTCATAGATTCAGCAGATAACTAACAGGGGAGGGGGGGGGGGAATCACTATTATTAAAATGCTATAAGTAGCATCCAATCTTTGAAAACTCTCTTATTCGACTTCATATTTTGATTTTAATGCTTAAGATAACCTCCCCAATTAAGATTGGGGATTTCTTTTACAGCTTGAAATCTTATAAATTGTATTATGTTATTGCGTTAAATAATCTGCAGTTTTCAAAAAATTAAGATATTTTCTATTAAATATTGAATATTTTTAATCTATTTTATATTAGATCAATTCACATGTTCGAAGCTTTTTCTAAAGAGAAATAAATATATCCACCATTGCAGACTGATTTTAATCCTATACCCAAAAAATGATCTGAACCTGCTACATCCAATGCTTATTGCTGATATAAAGTGTTAAAAATATAAGTTATTTATATTCAATAATCTGACATACATAAATTATTAAGAAAAAGAGAAAATGTCATTAGATTTCTTCTGAAAAAAAAAACAATTGTTTTTTTTTTTTTTTTTTTTTTTTTTTTTAGAAAAAAACCAGTTGGTTTAAACTAAACCGTTGTTTAAACCAAAAGGAATAAACAGTTCTTTAAACCATAATTAAAACCAATTGGTTTAAACCGTGTCAACCCTGGTCTAATTGTTGTAGGTTCTATCTTGTATTATATAAATATACAAATATATAGAAAAACAACTAAAAATCCACAAAAACCTGTATTGGTTGGGTATTTGCCAGCGCTGAAACATTTTGAAAGTAGCAACAAAGGTGAATTTTCAACAATATTTTATAATGTTGCTTCAAGAACTTTCATTTTAAATTTGTTTTTAAAATGGTGATTTATTTTAAGATTGTATCAGAAGTAACACCATGATTTAAACAAGCGGATAAGTGTAATCACACAGGATTTATTTATACTATTTCCATTTTATTCATGATTGGCTGAATTTTCAGTAGTGTAATATTTATAAAGCTAAAATTTTTAGTGTATGGTTCATTTTTTGTTTAGACTATGGATGGGAAATTTTATAAAACATTTAATCTGAAAGCTGCAAAATATTTTAATATGTTCATAATCATTTCTTAACATTATATTTATTGCTATTTAACTTAATTTCAATATTTTCTTTTAACACAGGAAGATGGTGATTTCATTGAGCAGTAAAATTCTACTGTGAGGAGTCAAATTCAACAATCTTATTTAATCTCAAGGATCCTCAACAAAGTGTCTATTTTGACTAAGATTTTAAAAGTTGGACAAACCAGTGGACAGATTACAATATGCTCTTTATGTATTTAATGTTTAATGCAAATGGACTGTTATATTTATAAAGGTCCTGTTAAAGATGTTATTGAAACTTGTTTATCTGATGTTGGAAAGAATTGTTATCAATTAATGTTAGGTTTATTTTGTTCTTGCTAAATAAAAAATTTTTTTTGTTAAATAAAATTAGTTTTTTTTTCTTTCTTGCAACATTCTAAATTGCACATTTGGCTCTAACTTTTGACACAAAATGCTGCAGTCTTATGCTTTTATATTTATTTAAAAGTTAGTTGATTTAAGAAACATTGAATAAAATCAAAAATTAAAAGATTAATTAAGAAGAAATAAGTTATTCTTGAATATAAATTCAAGTTTTAACAAATGTTTTAAATGATATAAAGAATAATTGCACATGGTCAATAAATCCATTTCTCAGTTATTTATGCATTTAACTTTTGTACTACAATATTTAGTGGAAGGTTTTTCATACAATAAAATAATTATCCATAATCAAAATTTTAGCTATACAAGTTTTTTAATGGCATTCCTCCACATTTCCCAATTGCAATGTGCTTATATAAATGCTATGGGTAACAATTATTTTATCTAAGATTTCAAAGCCATTTCAGATTTCAAACTAAACAATTAAAATATTTTTTTAAAATTTAGTCAGTTTAAGAAATATAAGATTTTCATTGAGATTTAAATCTAGGAATAATTACAAGGTATCATGGGTTGATGTTTATCCATTCAAAATATTTTCAATTTCATTTATTTAAACCCTGCGCTGGGCATGTGTGTGTGTGGGGGGGGGGGGAATACTTTTTTAAATTTAGGTTTTATGTTTTTTAATACTTTCTTTTTCAAAACTAGTTCTGAAACTCGTATTAATATTTAAAAAAAAAAAACTAACCAAAATTGCAAAAGTAAAAACTAACCCACTTACAGATCATCCTCAAATATTCTATGCCCCCCCCCCCCCAAAAAAAAAAGGTAAACATTTTAAAATCCAAGCAAGATATTTGAAAATAACTTCTGCATAGGATTATCTAAACTCTTAAGGGGAACAATCAGCTTCTGACATTGTGGTGCTGAAGTTGAGTCGTTGGGCTGATATCAAGTTTATTTTTTCAATATTTTTTTAGTAAGATGCCTAAGATTGGTTTATTTGATTGAAATCATAAATTTTTAATAAAAAAATAGTTATTTACATTTAAATCAGAAGCTAATGAAAAAATTAAAATTGTATATAAGCATATCTGAAGCTGTAAGTATCATTGGAAAATATGTAAACTTGAAATTGCCCAAGAAAGGAAAGGAAAAATCCCATTAGCACCACAGCATCAGAAGCTGATATTCTGTTTAATGTTGTTTGGGTGCTGTTGTACAGTTATGCAAATTTAGGCAGTTTGCATGAATACGTGTTTTCAAATTTACAATTTTGAGATCACCAGTATTTTTAATTTAATGAATATATGTACTTTTAAATTTAACAAAAGAAAATACTAATGTTAAAAATTTCTGAATTTGACAGAATAATAGAAAATTCATGTAAGCTCTATTTAATTTTGTATAACGATTCAATTGCCTTTTCCCCTAAATTGACATAGGAAACAGTTTCATTGAATTAGAAAGAAAAAAAATGTTTTTATGATTCATTAGAGAACTTTCAGTCATGTAAATTAGAATGTTTTAAGTCTTGTTAATTAAAGACTTGGAAAAAATATTGGAGAATCCATGTTACAGTTTTCCAATCTCTCTCTCTCTCTCTCTCTCTCTCTCTCTCTATATATATATATATATATATATATATATATATATATATATATATATACCCTTGTAATGTCAATAAACAGAAATTTAAATCCGAAATGAGAATTTAATTGCAACACTTGAAAATGTGGCAATAACTCCATGTTATATTGAATTTCATTGATAAAAATTAATCTATGATTAATGAATTTAGTTTTAAATGATGTGATTTTATTTAAACGATTTAGAAATCACTTGAAGATTTTTGTAATTTTAAGCAATTTTGCTTTTCTTAAGAGTGAATTTATTCAATTCTACAAATTCAAGGAGTTTTGGATTAACTCTTAAATGAGTTGATTTCATTCATGTATGAATTGGTTACAAATCACCTAAGTGCTACTGGATTAAATAAAAAATGACAACATTTCACTCCAACTTGAAGTGATAACAAATCTCTCAAGTGCTACTGGATTTGCCTTAAATTAGTTCACTTCACTCAAATACGAGTTGGCTGCAGCTAACTCAAGTGCTACTCGATTTAATCCTAAAGACTTCATTTCACTCATGTATGATTTGGTTACAAATCGCTCAAGTGCTACGAGATTCAGTCTTAAATGACTTCATTTCACTCAAGTATGACTTGATTGCAAATCACTCAAGTACTACTGGATTTAACCTTTATTGATTTGATTTCACTCAAGTATGAGTAAAATGGAGATCACTCAATCATGAGTTGATTAAAAACAACTCATTCACTTGAGTTGTTTCAGCTCTTCTTGAGAAGGTTCCTTTCAACATGGGAAAAGAGTGGATTTCAGCTCAACTTGAGTTATTTCAGCTTTTTCGTTTTAAGAGAGTGGACATAAGGTGTTCATATTGGGAATCGGGAGTAGATTTATTAAATCTCGTAATAAATAATTAAAGAAAATGTTTTTAAGCAATATATACAATAGCAATCGAAAATATGTTTTAAAAGCTTTCTAAAACACCCCACTTTTCAATATTTAAAGTAATTTTACAATATCTAATAAGAATTTAAACTTACCTGTAACTACTATCAGCCCACCACGAAACAACAAGTTTTTTTCTAAATGGCGAATAACGCGCTTTCTTGTATTTTGCTGGCTCAATTATCTTTTCAACTGCTTTTTTTCACGGACATGTAGAGCGATCTCTCTATAAAAATTGTTACTTTTAAAAATATTAAGGGTGTCCATATTGATAGCACTGTCCACATTGGGTACAAATACCTTATATAATCTTTCTATTATATAAGAATTAACTTGCAGTAAATGTCAGAAACGTATATCAGTTTAATAAAATATGAAATAGTTATTATAATTAAAATGCACCTCAAACAATGTTTCCCCCATACCATTATGTTACAGAATACTTTTATGTGACCCTATAAATTAACAAAAAATATTTCTTGCACCTAGAACTGTATAGAATTTATATTTTAGTATATATTTCATAGATGCGTAATAATTTTACTATGTTCGAAAGAGTAGCATCATTAAAATTCACATGAAACTGTTTTTCCCTATTGAAAGTAATGTAATATAATAATTTTGATTGTCACTATAATTGAACTACACATCCGATTTTCATAAAATTTGAAATGACTTGGCAAAATTATGTGATAATTATATATTTTAAATTTTAAAAGATTCGGTTAGGTACTTTTTGCGTTGTTATATGCGGACAGATGGTCGGATGGACAGACGGATGGAGTGAACGACGACGATAGGTATTACGTATTTACATAATTACAAATGCACCTAAAAAGGCACTCCAGTGTGGTAATTACGCCATAGAAACACTATTAAAGCAGTCTTGGTTTAATGTTAATTAAGAAGTTATAAGCCAATCAACAGGTGCTGTCAATAATGACGCATATAGGTAGGCTTATGATAGTGTAACTCAATGAATTCAGTAACCACTAATATACAATGCAGACTCGCCAAAACTTATTTTAAGGATAACATCGGATAAAAAATAATTCCAGAAACATGTTTGCAGATGATTTGAAGCGAAGAAATTTAAATATTAGTAAGGTAAATTGTAACATAAAAATCCCATTGGCAAAATGCTTTTAAAAATATTTGGCTTGTTTGGTCTCCATTTAAAGAGAAAACATACACAGAGAATTTGTGACACATAGTGAAGGTCCCACTTACCTGTAAAAAGGTCTGATTACTCCAAAAGCTTACCTGCCCAGAGGGCATATGTGTTACAGGTTACGTGAGCCTTGGATTTTTTATAAAAAAATTTATTCGGCCAGTTGAATCAAAAAAACGAAACTTTTTCATTCTAAAAACATAAATCGTTAAATAACACTCAATTATAACTCAATTCTCTTTACCTGCGTTGATGAAACGAAGAAAACTATATTATTGATATAAATTAATATGAATTAACACTATGTCGATACGAATTAAATCGCGGAATTTAGCATAATTCCGCTACATTTGTATTGACAGTGTTTTTCATAGACTTAATTGTTTTGAGATATTATTATGGTATTTAAACAAGATCGTGTTTTTTATTATATATATTTCCTAACGCTCACCTTGTAAAAAGGGGAAAACATAGCATGTAAATTCTAGACCTAAACTGGAGGTATTAAACCAATTTCCAGCTTTTTCCTAATTAATTCCGAATTCAACACTCCAACCATAGGGTATAATTAAAGTGTACGCATACATAAAAACAAACATTCAGTTCGAAGTACAAAACTAATATGAAATTCGAATGAAAAAAATCTAGTAAAGCGCATGCGGAACTGAATTTGTCCCCCTGGCAACTAACGCGGAACAAAAGTTACAAAACGTCTCAAACTAAATAACTTGTAAATTTTTTAGAGACTTTTAGAATTCGTTTACACCATGATCATAGTAAGACACTTATGTGTCTTTATGATCATGGTGACATAAAAATACCATAATAATAGTAAGACACTTATGTGTCTTAAAATAAGACATTTATTATGGCTGAATTTTCAGATTTAGACTATGTCTGAAATTCTTTTTCACTCTCATATTTGTTTTAATTTAAGACACCTCTATTGACATTGTGAATGGGCCAAAAGCGTATTGTGAGTATTTCATCTGATAACATAGTAAATAGCTGTTATATGAGCGAATGTATTGGTTCTGTTCTATATAGAGTAATATGCCCTACACTCTAAAAAAAAGGTTGGGGGATGTAAATTTAACAGAAAAGAATGTCTTCGATTTATTGTAAATCCTTTATGTAACAACAAATAAGAAAAATTGATTTAAATTTACTAATATTTTTTACATGAGTTATTTTGTTACCATTTATTTGATCTTATAAAATGTGATATTGTAAATTAAACAAATTGAATTTTTTTTTTCTTACTGTAAATTCATCAAGTAAAATTTACGGTTTATTCGCTTGCCAAACTAACTTTGTTTATATACCGGGTGATACAAAAGTGAGGACGAACTTTAAAAATGAATAATTTGGAAACGGTTTGCACTAAACGGATGGAAAAGAAACCGGGTTTTGTGTGGTAACGTAATAATATAGTTCTGTTGGCGACCAATGGCATAACTAGCAGCACTAAAAGATGCCATTTACTAAAATGTGTCTGTCACAGTGAAAGAAATGCAACTAAATGTTGTGAATGGTGTGGTGCCTAGTCTCACTGCTACACTTATGAATGATGGACAGTACATTGAACATTTACTGTAGTACTAATTAACTGTAATTAAGCTGACGTGTAAGTTGTCAACAGTTTTTTTCATTTGTAAATTATCTTTTGGTGCAATAAAACACTACAGCGCCATTTTTTGGTCGCCAACAAAACTATTTTTTGTTTCGTTGTTTGACAAAACCCGGTTTCTTCTCTATCCGTTCGGTGGAAACCGTATCTTTGTACCTTGATTCATTTTTGAATTATTCATTTTTAAAGTTCGTCCTGACTTTTGGATCACTCTGTATATTTTTTCTTTTTTTACTTTCTCTTTTCTTAAGAGTTCAAATTAACATCAAATTCGTAAAATTGATTTTTCGATCATTATAAAGATGCCCCTTCCCCCCTCCCTTTCAAACTATCTGCACTTTTTTCCTTTCTTCCTCCTATCTGTACTTTAAGGAAATTTCAATTCTGTACTCAGAAAAATAAATTATTGCTTTTCAAAGAAATTTAAACACTAAGAGCAAACACCATACACAATTCTTAGTACTAAATACATACAAAAAAAAAAAAAAAAAAAAGAGAAAAAAGAAAAGAAAAGAAAGAAAGAAAAAAGAAAAAGAGGGAGAGAGTTTTTCCGATATACTTATTTGGGTGTTTTATCTGGGAAAACACAACGATGTAATTCTAAAACAATGAACGCTATTAACTGTTGAGGGGATTTACCCTTTTAGTTAAATGAGTTTATCGTTATATTAAGAGGTTTAATAACAGTCTAAATACATTTGTGTGTATGGGCGGGAAAGGGAGAAAGATGTTATTCAAATTCTTGTGAAAAAAATTTCATAGAACGGGGAAAAAATTGTAAATTGACTTGTTAGAAACTGTTTCGCTCCATCAAAATTCCATTATTTTAGTCTCTACTTTATCACTTTAAACGTAAATCAATATTCCAAGAACAGAAAAAAGGTTTTAAGATTTAATATTTTTTCCAATTTATTGCATTTATTAAGACTTTACTGGTTGATCGTTTTGAGAGGATAATTTTTTAGTCGAAGAAAAATAAAAATGGCTAAATAGGCTTTAGCACGGAAACATGCCTTTTACTAAAACACAATAATTACTAAACTTTGAATATTTCAAAAAATAACTTGTAGAATTTTTCGAACTTTAATGAAAAAATTACGAAAACAGTTCTTTAGAAAAAAAGGTAATAAAATTTCATTGAAGGTTATCTTTCGTTTATTATATAACAGTGAACATGGTATTTGTTTTAAACAGAGTTTTGGCAGTGAACACGTTTGAGTATGTGTCTAAAAACATAGTATTGTGTATTGTTTAAAAAATACTACCAGGTCATGGAAGACTGAATCGCTAATGCTGAATAGCCTATTCACTATAACACCGGTTGTAATCATGGTGCCATGATTTCCGATTGAGAGGGGTATTTTTCGATTACCATGGCCTCCTCCATCGCTGTTATAACAACTGATGGCTGTTTTCGGAATATCAATTGCACTTTAGAAAATCAGCTTCTATAAGATTTTTAAAAAATATAGCTATCTTTCTGATTTTTATAACCACGCTATGGATAATATGCTTCCTTAATAGGCCACTCGACTCTCTGAAAAAGACCCGGATGATAATCTTAAGTCTATCAAATATCTCGCTCAAATTTTAATATTTTTGCATGATTTTTTTTTTTTTTTTTTTTTTTTTTTTTTGCATAGATCAACTGAGGACAATCTACAACCAGGCTAGTTTTTAATTTTTAGATTTTGGTTATATTTTTTTTTAATATTATGATAGTTTCAATTTCAGGACCGGTTTCAACCGGTTCTGATAGTTGAAGTAATGGTTTTTAAAAAATCCGAACACCTCCCCCCCCCCTTCCCCAAAATAAAAAAGTAATATCCAGCCCGGTTGTAGATCGCCTTCAACTATCCTATCCAAAAATAAAATCGTGTGAAAATATTAAAATTTGAGTAGGATATTTGAAAATAACGCCTCCATAGACTTAACATTGTCATCTGTGTCTTTTTTAACGAGTTGAGTGGCCTCTTAAGTTTCGAGGTGAAAAAATCCGTTTACTTGGGAACAGTTTTCTGAACCAGGGTTTTGAAAAGTATTGTATTTTGACATTTTTAAGCTTATATTTTATGTTTTTATCAAGTTTTAGGTATGTTTAGAAATAGATGGCTTACTCATGAAATCTTTTTCTTTTTTTCATACAGCGTAATTCGTATTACACACTGCATATTGTTTATATTAATTTGTAAGAATGTATGAAACTGCATTGAAGTTCAAACAAAAAACAACAAAAACGAAAACCAGAAGGCGGCAGGTAATATGGTTAAAACTATCATCAAACTGTAAAATAACTGTTCTTTTTCATATATAATCAAAAATATTAAAATGTATTAAGATTCCGTTAAAAATTTGGCTTTGGCTATCACTACAAACCACTAAACATCGACCAAGCATTCTTATGTTGACTGCAATTCTACCCTACATACAGGGGAGACTGGAGCACATATGAACAATCCACATAAATATAGCTTTTTCTCATAAATAGGTTAATTTCTATAAACAAAAACTACTGAATATAGCGCACAGAACTTTTTTTTACATATGGTAAAGTTTTAAAAATAACTTTTATAGTTCTTCATACTTTTTTAAATCGTTTTATAAATTCAAAAAATTTTTCACATATGGCCCACCAATGGAGTAGTTGTAGAACACACGTGGGGCACATGTGAATACAAGGAAAAAATATCCTTTGACATGCTTTTTATTCTCTTATTCATTTGCCATCATAATAATTAGTTATATTATCTGTTAAATTCACCATAAAGAAAAAAAATATATGTGTATTTCTTTAGTTTTTGGGTGATATATCTAAACAAAAGATTGAAGAATAAAATGAAAAATAAGTAGATATGAAAGTCGGGGGGTGTTAGATGAATCATTTAATAATGTTGCAATAAAATAAAAAAAAATAAACAAGTATAATTTAAAAAATAATTGAAGGGTCAATCCATTTCAAGTGGTCCAACACTGGTCGCTCGACCATTTTTTAAAAATCTGAAATTTTTTGTACAACAACCCTAACATGATGGAAGTTCAAAATGACCGTTATTTTAATTTTACTATTTTTTGTTTGTACATGGCGGCCATCTTTGTTTCATCGTGTGCAGCGATTTTCTCAGATACTAGGATACACAAAATTGTAAATATCTCGTCTTTTATTTTCCCAATTGAAATGGGGTTTGCAGCATTTTGTTCAGAATAAAATAGGCTAAATATATGGTGGTAGAATAATTTTGGAAAATAAAATTTTACAAGTGAAATTTTAGCACAAAATTTAAGATTTTTTCCAAAATCTATCCGTTTTCAAGAGGAAATTTTTCATTCAAGGAAAACTGTCACACTTACACAATTTTTTCTACAAATAGGTCAAAAGTGTCATACATCAAGTCCCAGATCTAGGAGTTAATTTCTCTTTGCGAAAAAAATTCCGAAATTCTTCAAAAATTTCAAAAATCGCACTTTTTAGGCTTTGATATCTCTGGTGGGGCACGAGATAAAAATCGGAAATTCTGGTCTTTGATAGTATTATGTAGTAATGTTATGTACAAAAAACTTCAAGAAGCAGACTTGGCTACAAGCGGAGATATGACATGGACAATATGTGAAAACAATATTGCCAAACTATTCTAACCTACTACGTAACTGTTCAACAAGACTGTCAACCTTACACAATTTTTTTCTACAAATAGGTCAAAAGTGCGTGTACTCATCCACCAAGTCCCAGATCTGGGAGTTGATTTCTCTTTGCGAAAAAAATTCCGAAATTCGTCAAAAGTTTCAAAAATCGCACTTTTTAGGCTTTGATATCTCTGGTGGAGCACGAGATCAAAATCTGAAATTCTGACCTTTGATAGTATTGTGTAGTAGTGTTATGTACAAAAAATTTCAAGAAGGAGATTTGATTATAAGCTGATATACGGTGATAAAAAAAATGTTAAGAAATGCTATTATGAGTACATTAGGAGAAATGAGATTAGTCTCATTTATTACAATATTTACACAGAAAATAACGTTTGTTGAAAACAGTTTAATAATAAATGTTTAATTTACAAAGATACTATATATGCTCAACAAAGAGCTTAACACTATTTACGAGAGATGTTATGAGATCGACCAGTTACTGTTGTCAATCCATCAGGCTGTTCTTTCTCAAAATTTTATTTGAAGCCACCCAAGTCTTGTCATCCCTTGTTAACTTGAATAAAATTCTCTAGGTTTAATAATTGAAACCATGTCAACTCGATCAGTTGCAACCCATTGTCTGAAATTTACTTTTCCTGAAATATGTACCGAGTAAAATTGTTGCAATAGCATTTGTAGTAGGTTTGGTCCTCTGGACAAATAGTGTATTGGCTTAGTATACATTCTGAATTGTTTAAATCACACAGACGCATTTGAAGAAGATATTTGTAATTAACATTTAACTCTGCACCATAAATAATTAATTTAAAATTTTGGAGGTATGAACCATTACATAGAAGGTTACAATAGTTTGGCAGTATTGTTTTCACATATTGTCCATGTCATATCTCAGCTTGTAGTCAAATCTCCTTCTTGAAATTTTTTGTACATAACACTACTACACAATACTATCAAAGGCCAGAATTTTAGATTTTTATCTCGTGCTCCACCAGAGATATCAAAGCCTAAAAAGTGCGATTTTTGAAATTTTTGACGAATTTCGGAATTTTTTTCGCAAAGAGAAATCAACTCCCAGATCTTGGACTTGGTGTATGAGTACACGCACTTTTGACCTATTTGTAGAAAAATTTGTGTAAGGTTGACAGTCTTGTGGAACAATTACATAGTACGTTACAATAATTTGACAATATTATTTTTCACAAATTGTCCATGCCATATCTCAGCTTGTAGTCAAATCTCCTTCTTGAAATTTTTTGTACATAAAACTACTACACAATACTATCAAAGGCCAGAGTTTCAAAATTTTATCTTGTGCCCCACCAGAGATATCAAAGCCTAAAAAGTGCGATTTTTGAAATTTTTGAAGAATTTCGGAATTTTTTTCGCAAAGAGAAATTAACTCCCAGATCTGGGACTTGGTGTATGAGTATACACACTTTTGACCTAATTGTAGAAAAAATTGTGTAAGGTTGACAGTTTTCCTTGCATAAAAAATTTCCTCTTGCAAATGGATAGATTTCGGAAAAATCTTAAATTTTGTGCTAAAATTTCACCCGTAAAAATTTATTTTTCAAAATTATTCTACCACTGTACATTTAGCCTATTTCATTCTAAACAAAATGCTGCAAACTACATTTTAATTGGTAAAATAAAAGACGTGATATTTACAATTTTGTGTATCCTAGTATCTGAGAAAATCGCTGAACACGATGAAACAAAGATGGCCGCCATGCACAAACAAAAAATAGTAAAATTAAAATAACGGTCATTTTGAACTTCCATCATGTTAGGGTTGTTGTAAAAAAAATTTCAGATTTTTTAAAAATGGTCGAGCGACCAAAAAAATATTTTCTGGACCACTTGAAATGGATTGACCCTGAAGCATTTAAATTTTGCGATAGGACTTTTATTTGAGAGTGATTTTAGGGAGGAGACATTTAGATAACATTTATTGGAAGTCTACTGAAATATAAAATAGTCTCACTCCTGTATTTGCATTATTTACTTCTAAATTATTAATTTAAAAAAAGTGTTTTTTTTTATGTTTTTTCAAATCTCTATTATAAATTCCCCCCAAATTTAACTTCTTTTGTTTTTGAAAGAAGAAGAGGGTGATATAATCGTGATTTTGCAGTAATTAATCGATTTAATTTTTTTACTTCCTTAAAATATTATTTCTCCCTTCAATGCATCAAATGCGTAGCTGTTTTATAGATGGAAGTAAACAATCACTGAAAGATTGGAACAAATAAAACAGAAAAAATTGAAAAGTTGCTTAAAGCAATAATTTTTATATTAATAATGCATAAAAATACTGTCGTAAACAATTTTTAAAAAATTATACACAACACTTATTGCATTTTAGATAACATTAAATTTATTTAAATTGCAATTCAGTGTAAACGAGCTTGTTGCCAGTTATGTACATTCTGACAGATATGTTTGTAGAAGTTTCAAGAAAAAATCAACTTTGTACAATTGAAATGTCTTCTATTTCAAGAAAATCCTAGCGAATGGTGTGAATTATTTTTCTCACGAAGTTAACTGAAAGGAACAGAATCACAGAGTGATTATTGGAGACTTATGAACTGTTCATATCTGCCCCCAACTAGTCTGTTCACAAGAACCCCACACGGCTGCTCGAGATAAATTGATAAATAATTAACATTTCTCCATTTTAGAATTAAAAAAACTTTATCAAAAATATGTATTGGTATCCATGATAGATAATGAAACATTAAAATTCAAATTAATAAATTAATAAAGTTATTCGGTTATCAGGTTGGAATTGAGATCTATAAACAGTGTTTTGGCGATTAAGAACAAACAAAATGTCAAAGAGTTTAAAAAAATATTTACCGTATGTCTACAGGTACTATCCTTTTCGGTATTTTTTTCTCAAAAAAAAAAAAAAAAAACATATAATTTTTGTAACATCTAATTTTTTATAAAAAAAACATATAATAACTAGTGAAAAATGGCAACGTTCATATCTGCCTCTTATTCACATGTGTCCCCGTCTCCTCTCTATATATAATTTTTCGTTAATATTAAGCTAATCAGTTTTAGCTGCTCACCGCAACTGTGTTATACATATATATCCAAGCGAACAAAATATTCATTGTTAAAGGTTTGCTGGAAATCGTTATGGAAGTTAAGCTTTTCTCTGCTTTGGTTGGGAATATTTGGCTCATTTTTCTGTTTAAAAACTTTTTCAGTTATCCACTTTCATGATTAATTTGATTTATGTTCTATATGTTTTGTTTATGGCTTAATCTTCTGGATACTAGCCCGTTTTCTAATTACATCCCGTGTGCAATTTTATGATTAAGTATAGTGAGTGGTCTCATTTTGTTCCTTATGTCTTGTAGACTAAGAAAAGCGATGGTGGACATCCGGGACCCGCGACTGGGGAGGGGGAGGGGAAGGGTTGAAAAATGGAAGGGGAAAAAATTCCATTTCATAAATAATAAAGAAATTTATCAATAAATATTAATGTTTAAAACATTTATAGATTAGGAAAAATATTTGTGGACATCCAGGATCCGCGATTGGGGAGGGAGAGGGGGAGGGGAAGGGTTGAAAAGTGCAAAGGAAAAAAAATTCCATTTCTTAAAATATAAAGACAATTATGTAAATATTAATGTTTAAAACATTTATAGATTAGGAAAAACATTTGTGGACATCCAGAAGCCGCGACTGGGGAGGGGGATGGGGAGGGGTGGGGGAGGGGAAGAGTTGCAAAGTGCAAGGGAAAAAATCCCATTTCATAAAAAATAAAGAAAATTATGTATAAATATTAATGTTTAAAACATTTATAGATTAGGAAAAACATTTGTGGACAGGCGGGACCCGCAACTGGGGAGGGGGAGGGAGAGGGGAAGGGTTGAAAAGTGCAAGGAAAAAATTCCATTTCATAAAAAATAAAGAAAATAATGCATAAATATTAATGTTTAAAACATTTATAGATTAGTAAAAACATTTGTGGACATCCAGGACAGGCGACTGGGGAGGGGAAGGAGAAAGGTTGAAAATTGCGAAGGAGAAAAATTCCATTTCATAAAAAATAAAGAAAATTATGAATAAATATTAATGCTTAAAGCATTTATAGATTAGGAAAAAAATTTGTGGACTTCCAGGAGCCGCGACTGGGGAGGGGGAGGGGAAGAATTGCAAAGTGCATGGAAAAAAAGTCCATTTCATAAAAAATAAAGAAAATTATGTATAAATATTAATGTTTAAAACATGTATAGATTAAGAAAACCATTTGTGGACATCCGGGACCCGCGACTAGAGAAGGGGAGAGGGTTGAAAAGTGCAAGGGAAAAAATAAGTAATAAAGGTAATTGAAAAGGAACTGAGTGATGATAAATACTAAATGATACAAATTTTGTAACGCTAAATATTATTTGTTATCTTTGTATTGGTATTCTATATTATACATCATATACCTAAATAGTAAAAACTTTCAAATTTTAAACTGCAAGTAAAAGTTTAACTTCAGAACAAAGTAGGATCATCGGTATCACTGTCATCATAATTTACTTCATCAAAACCTCCAACATTATCACATTTATCAGTCTCACCCGAGCATGAACACATTTCAGTTACAAGGTAATCCATTTTGTGAACATTTACAGGATGCTACACATCTTGACTTGACACACGAACAACGCACCGATTAAACCAGTTCTTGAGGAGCACATGGCATGTTACACATGACAGGTAGGTATTATTTTTCTTTTATTATCCAACCAAAATCAGTTGGGGGTGGAATATTAGTTTTTAAAATGTGTGCTCTTTGCCATATTATTGCTTGGTAATGAACTCTTCTTATGACTGGGTAAAGGGCGGTTTGAGTTGGAGGCATATTTGTTCTTTCAGCTTGCTTTTTTGAAAATAACCACCATCTTAGCTCAATCAATTTTTTAATGTTTAATTTTGGTATGTACACTGAACATATGTATTCTTCAAGTGCAATATATGTTTCACTCTCAAGGATATCTGTTTGACCTTGTGCGGCAAGTGCTTTCAGAATTCTGAAGTCAGCATTTATGAAGCTCTGCCAAAAACTGGTTTTTGATTTACCACTGAATGAACCAGTGGGTTCAGATTCAGAAAGAGAATGCAGTCCCACTAAAGCTTCAGATCTTTTTTCTTGCCCTTTTCAACCTTTTCCCCTTCCCTTCCCCTCCCCCTAGCCTAGTTGCGGATCCTGGATGCCCGCTATTGTTTTTCTTATTCTATAAAAGATTTAAATACTAATATATATATATATATATATATGTATATATATATAATTAAAACTGATATATTAAATCAAATTGCACACCATATATAATTAAAAAATATATAAACTATAAAAATAGTCTTAAAAGCAAAAACTCACGAACATCTATACCGCCAAACAAAATTGAAAAACCACTACGTGAACTACAACTAATCCTTAAACTATAAACTGATCCAACAAAATAACAACTCATAAATAACTTAAACAAGAAACTTGAAAAATAACAAACAAGGAGATGGGCGGCATGGCTAATGACATGCACTGTTGGGTTTCATCTGATTTGATGCATGCAGCATACCCTATGCCCGTCACAACCATAAATGAATTTTAACTAAAAGCAAACCAAACTAAAACTAAAGTACCGACCAGCAATAACCTTCAAATGACCCACAAACTAAATCTTTAAACTTGTCGAACTATCAAATTCATTCAATAATGATTTCAGTTCATTTCGACGACAACTACCCCTAACAAAATCATTCATAATATTTTTCATAAAGTTCCGAGGGTAACCTTGTTCAGAACCCAGTCTGTACCACTCCACAATGTCATTAATCACATCTCCTATTTCTGAACTCAGCCTATATATATATATATATACATATATATATATATATGTGTGTGTGTGTGTGTGTGTGTGTGTAATTAAATGGCATTTTTTCTTGCCTTTTTCAACACTTTCCACTCCTCTTCCCTCCCCTCCTCTTCCCTTACCTCCGTCTTCCTAATCACAAGTCTCGAGTATCCTTCAATGCCATTCTCATTCTATAAACGTTTTAAACTTTGATATTTGTGCATAATTTTTTTAAACAGAATTTTTTTTAATTGCCCCTTTCAAATACCTCTCCTCCCCCTCCTCCTCCCCAGTCAAGAGTCCGGGATGTCCACAAATGTTTCTTCCTAATTTATAAATGTTTTAAACATTCATATTTATACATAATTTTCTTTATTTTTTATGAAATGGAATTTTTATCTCTTGCAATTTTTAACCCTCCCCCTTCCCTTCCCCTCCCCCTCCCCCGTCGCGGGTCTTGGATGTCCACAAATGTTTTTCCTAATCTATAAATGTTTTAAATATTAATATTTATGCATAATTTTCTTTATTTTTATGAAGTGGAATTTTGTTCCCCTGCATTTTTCAACCCTTCCCCTCCCCCTCTCCCTCTCCAGTCGCTTGTCCCGGATTTCCACAAATGTTTTTCGTAATCTATAATTGTTTCAAACATTAATATTTATACACAATTTTCTTTATTTTTTATGAAATAGAATTTTTTAACTTGCACTTTGCAACTTTTTTCCTCCTCCAGCCCTCCCCTTCCCCTCCTCCTCCCCAGTCGCGGCCGCTGGATGTCCACAAATATTTTTCCTAATGGTTAAATGTTTTAAACATCAATATTTTTGCATAATTTTCTTTATTTTTTATGAAATGGAATTCTTTTTGCCTTGCTCTTTTCAACCCCTCCCCTTCCCCTCCCCCTCCCCAGCAGCGGATCCCGGATGTCCACAAATGTTTTTCCTATTCTATAAATGTTTTAAATATTAATATTTATAGATAATTTTCTTTATTTTTTATGAAATGGATTTTTTCCCTTGCACTTTTCAACCCTTCCCCTCCCCCTCCCCAGTCGCGGGTCCCAGATGTCCACTATCGCTTTTCTTAGTCTAAAATACATAAGGAACAAAATGAGACCACTCACGATACTTAATCATAAAATTGCACACGGACCTATGAAAAGCTGTAATTAGAAAACGGACTATACAGTTGATAGAACATTTTGAGGATACATTTCCAAATCAAAGCTAGTTATGCTCAATCAGAAATCAGCTTTGTTTTATTTATATTGTGAAATAATTCTTCTGGTGAGAGTTTCCCAATATAACTTTTAATTTTTATTCATATTTTTACATTCTTTTCATGTTTTTCTTATTACATTTTTAATTATTTCTTTTTAATATGCAATATTCTGAATAATCTGTATTATGCTATCCTAAATGACTTTATTTTTATGGTTAAAAAAATTGACTATATAGACTTTTTCTTATAGAGATATAATAAAACGTTAAATTTAAATAGAAAAGATGCAGTTAACAAAAGTAATGTAAATATGCATATAAATAAAGCATATATTTCAGCCGTTCTTATTTGCAAAAACTTTGCATATAGTTTGCTCAATTTAAAAAACATCATTCTTTTTTGTATAGAATAAAAATAAAAGTAATTAAATAAAAGTAATTAATAAAAATATTGAATAAATTTTTTTTCAATGGTTTCTTATTTATAACATTAACTATTTCTTCGTATAAATGATAGTTGTTAAGATTTTAAATTTTAACTTTTTGCTTTGCCCAAGAATATATTGCAAGATAAATACTAGTAAGAAATTCCTATACCGTAAAATTTTATTAGACAAATACTGTAAATTCTTTTTATTTTGTTATTTTATCTAAATCTCAAATATACGAAATCTGTAATTGATTATTAGCTATGTAGCATACATTTCTTTTAACTAAATAAGAATTTAGATTTTCTTTATATTAGTAAGTATATTTTCTGTTAATAAAATGAAAGTTCTCTGGTTATTGTCGTCTATAGTATGTATGTATTTTTTTTTAATCATATTAGTGGCCCGCGGCATTTAATAATCGAAATTTAGTAATCCGCGAGGTCCGAAAAGGTGATGATTTCTGGTTTAGAGGATATTTTCCATTTGTTATAAATCTTTCACCAGAAAATATTCAGAAATTTTTAAAAAATAAATAAGATTGAGCAGTACACTGTCAAAATATTTAAGCACAGAAAAAGTAATCATTTCTTTTCTATTTTTATCTCGAAATGCACATGTATCACCTGTCACACAACAATTTGATTGTGTGAGGCAGACAAATTTTAGTCTTTACTCTAGTAAATATTGATAAATATTAATGTAGCAAAATATCCGTAACGGACACCTCTATTTAGCAAACTGTTTTCAAATCCTAACTTTTTAAATGTTTAACATCTGAATAATGTACATTTCAAATATCGGATAGTAATTTTCGCGATAAAGGATGAAAAAATTATTTTTAACAAGGAAAAAAAATGGGAGAAAAAGAATAAAAAGTCCCTAAAGATATCAGCATAATGTGTCACAAATTTTATGATCACAGATGTATGCAGGGGGTGGATTGGGAATGCAAGTTCTCATCCAAAGCATTTGAAATTTGATAATGTTAAAATTGTGTTTTTTTCCCCAAAGCATAACCTCAGTACGACAGTCATGTGATCAAAGCGTAATACATAATTTCACAGCCTGGTATAGAAAGCTTTTATTGCGCTATATTCGTTTAAGTTAGATTCTATGAATGCACTTGAGATTGCATAAAATTAATTAATGCTGTCGATTCTATAATTTGGATTTTCACAGCTCTAAGAAATAGAAAGCAGGTAAGTGTACGACAATGTTCCATAAAAGCATGCTTTATATTAAATGAAAATGAAACACACATTTCTGATACAAATGAAGAAGTAAGTGAATTAATGAAATGCATTAGGAATGAAGAAACTGACAAAATTTTCATTAAAATTGATGATGAGTTACTTACTGAAGAAGAATCAATTGCTATACATGATTACAGTGCTTCAGAATTTTCGACTATAGCTGTGCTTTTAATGATGGTAAAAGAGATACTGAATCTGAAGATGTTTCTTGCAATATCGTGAATGTCCAAGAAGCGGCAAAATACAGTGAGTAATTTCAAAGTTTTTTCACGAAAAAAAAAGTTTAGAAGGATTAAAATTATTGGCAGAGTTAAAACTTCACATTGAAAAATAAATTACATGTAATCACAACCAAAAGCAAACTTTTGTAACAGATTTTTTTCGTAAGAATTTAATAAACAGTAGATGCACAGTTTTATTTCAGATTTATTGTTTGAAAAATTATTTTCAATTTCTGATTGATCATATAATAGAGGTTTTAGGATAGATAAAAGTCAATTGAAACATTAAGCATTTTTTAGCAATATTTTAATCTCTGAGGTTTTTCCCAATAGCGGACACCTCCGAATAGCGGGCAATTTTCGCGTTCGAGAGGTGTCCGTTATTCAGAGGTTATACTGTAAAAATTTTATTTTTATTTCACAGTTTACTCCAAGAGGAAATTAATCTCGGGGGAAAAAAGTAAATTTTTGTTTTTTAATAAAACAAGGCAGAACCCGTCAAATTTTGTCGAAAGAAAATGTTTATGAAGGATCTGTTTCATTGATTTATAATAATCCTAAAAAATTAGTTGCAATAAAAAATGCACCTTATATTGGTAAGTCTAACTCTTAAACAAACCATATTTAAACTGAAGTTAACAAAATATTATTTCCATAAAACTCAGTTTTAGAAATTATTAGAATTAAACTTTAATCGTACATGTAAACAATAAAAAATAATAAAGATCTGTTATTAAGATAAAGTTATCAATTAAGGCTCTTATGCTAGTATTCCAAAATGAAAAACAGAAAAAAAATATTTAATCTTTCACTATATAATTTTCAGTGAATCAAAATTTAAATATGCATATTTGATATCTGTATTCAACTTTTCCAGAAAAATTGATATTTTAATTTGATCATTTTGATTCAAAATTTGAAGTCTCGATGCTATCAGTTGAAGCAGATATTAAACTATTTATATTCGTTTACGTGTAAATCAAATTTTGTAAATGAAATCAATATTCATCAAGTATTTTAACGGGTCAATTTTTTTCCTTTTTAATGAAAAAATGGCAACATAAAGACACAGCAATATATTTTTTTTCTTTTTTCTTTTGCTTTTAAAAGAAATGAAGCACTCCTGTTGCCACTATTAGAAAAATAGTATTAAAAACTACAAAAAAAATTATATATCAAAAATAAATTAAGATATGTATTTCAAATAAATTACATTTAAAAGTACATTTTTCCCCTATACAATGGATGTAAAAATTGAAAATGTGCGACGTTTATAAGTTAAAAAATTTGCTTTATCAAAAATTGCAATAACGAAATTTCATTTAAAATTTCAAAGTGTTGCCATTCGCAAAAGAACGTATGCGTTACGCACAGATACGTTTGGCCTTTATAATATAGATATCCTCCCACACCGAAATTCGTACGTCCCACTCAACAGCTTGAAATTTCGAACATTTTCAGATATTTTATTTTATTTTATTTTATTTTATTTTTATTTTTTTTTTTTATTTTTTTTTTTTTGTTTAAAAGGTAGGAAATGAGTATTTTTATGTTTTATATGCACATGAAATGATACATTCATATTGCCTACAGTATTTGAATGCGTAGGAGTTTGGAGTCTCTTTTCCTTTCGTTACAAATATTTCTCCACAAAATATTAAAAAACATTAATAAAAAAATAATATGGAAAAACGTATTTAAAAAGTAAATTACATCAGAAAAAAGTAAATATTTACTTTCTAATAATATATATCATGTCATATCGAAAATTGTATACCTTACAGCCTTACACAATAATTTAATAGTTCAAACATTTTTAAATACCTTACTCTACTTTTTTAAAGATTAAAAATTAAACTTTTTGCATTATATTTCCATATGCAATAAAAAATTAATATTACGGGCTATATATATTGTTATCAACATTTTGCATTTTGGACCCCTTACCCTCCCTAAAAAAATTAACCCGACTCGATGCAGGGTTCTACTCCAAGCTTTTTAAGAGGACACAGTACCTTGAAATTGACCAAAATATCGATTTTCCTTTTTTAATATTAACAGAAAGTTTCGTTAATTGTGAATATTTTGACACCCATTCTTACTTATACGACAATTCTGTCATGATATATTGTAAATTTTGTTAATAGATCCAGCGCAGTCAACCATACAAATGAAAATTTTAATTGATTTTTCTCCATGTTCATATTTTTACCACTTGCTTGTTCGATAAATACTAAGGCTTTTTTCCTAATTTAGATAGAGTTTTGACATTTTTTAAAACTTGTTTTCCACGCTGTATGTAATATTTTTGTGCATGGATTTAACATTCATGTTTATATTTGTTGGTGTTTTATTATTATTATTATTATTATTATTATTATTATTATTATTATTATTATTATTATTATTATTATTATTATTATTATTATTATTATTATTATTATTTAATTAAGAGTTTGCTGAATTTCTTTCATTTTTTAATACACATGAGAGAAAAGAATATCATATTAAATAGAAAATTCCATGCAGCTAAAAATTCATGTGCAGTTTTATATAGCATATTCTAATGATTTGGAAAAAATTGGAAAAAATATTTACAAAAATAATCAAATTAATTAACCAAAAATACTCTTTTGGAAATATTACAAAAGTAATGTATTTAAATGTATTATGATCCTGTCTGTAAATGGAAAGGTGTTAAAGTTAAAAAGTTATATGAAATATTTTCGACGGCTTTTACCGTCGAAAATAGTTCATATAACTTACTTTCAAAGAAAAAAAAGATTATACCTATGAAAATAATTTAAGAAAATTACCTCTTTTTTAAAATATTTAACTGCGACTGTTTTTCTATTCTATCTAAATTAGATCGAGTAAAGTATATTGTGTGGTAAGGAAAAGAAGTTTTATTAATAGACTAATTTAACTACTTTATTAAATTTTCCACAATGGTACTTATAAGTACCGTCGGTAGATAAAGGGCTAAGATTTATTTAATTTATGATATTAAATACCGTGCATCCACGCATATTACATTATTATTCAAAATTGAAAAAAAAAAGTTTCAAAGGTACCGTGTCCCCTTAAATGGCTCTTATTTAGATTATATTAAATGTCTCACCCATTGGTGCACTAGAATTCAAAATTTAAGCATCCTCTCAATCACACATTATTAATATACCTTTATAATTTACTTTAAAAACGGTCGAATTGCTGAACAGGTTTTTAACCGCTTCCCTGTTTTGTCCGTATGTCGTACGGTCAACGTGTTTTTGTCAGCCGTGATTTGCTCCAACCACGTACGACATCCATATACCAATCATAATTTATTATTCATAACAGTAAAAATTTTATTGTAAATTTTGTATTATTTAATAGGAGCATTTTTCCAATTCAATTAGGCAAAAATTTCTGTTTTGAAAAACCAGTGATGAAAGATTATTTGCGAATATTTAACCCTTTGAGCTCTGACATTTGAATGTTCCACCATTTAGTTTTAATTCCGAAATATTCTCAACGGCACCGGAATATTTGACCAAATTTATTTAAAAAAGGTTTTTTTTTTCCGTGTATATTGTAAACCTAATTTTTTCTTTGCAAAATACTGGTGCCAAAGTAACATTATGGAATATTGAAGAAATTTACCCACCAGATCTCAAAGGGTTTAAAAAAATGTCACGTTTCTTCACTTTGCTAATAAATAATATAATTTTTGGTTTAAAAAAAAAAAAAAAAAAAAAAAAAAAAAAAAAACTTGCAGATTTTTTTTTTTTTTTCAGCTATTTCTTTTTCTCACCAATATCTAGATTTATGAGTCAAAACACACTCTTCAGAAAAAAAGATATTTATGTATATACACCTGGAGACAGAAAAAGAAACCATTTTGATGGCTCCTACAGCAGCACTTAAATCTGAAAAGCAACTTTCCGATTTCGCTCTTAGAATTCCCTGATGGAGTTCAAAAACCCCTATTCCGTTATTGTGCCTTTTCTAATTGAATCGTCGTAAAACGTATTCCCAGGGCAACTATAGAACGCTTGAGGGCCCCGATCGTAAAAAAAGAATATAAGCCTCCTAATGTTTGCAGTCCTCAAAAGTAGCGCCTTTTTCCTAAGATGGCCCTCTCAAGTATGAGCCGACTGGAATAAATTGATGGAAGGCTTTTTTATTAGGCATACTTTTAAAGTTCGTGGGAAAATTATTTGGTATAACTAGAACTACATCAAAATCTGTTTTTTACACACTAGATACGTTGATGTAGAAAGAATGTTAAAAAATATGTAAATTAATAATAATAATAATAATAATAATAATAATAATAATAATAATAATAATAATAATAATAATAATAATAATAATAATAATAATAATAATAATAATAATAATAATTTTCCAGATTAAAAAAATCGCAAAAATAATACAATAAGTCTCAATGAAAATCATTGAGATCATTGTTGCTTGCTGAAGAAAATTCTTAAAAAGATTATACATGTAAAAACTTTATATTAGCAATTAGCAGCGCTTGACAATCCTGTTGCTTTTAAGCTATTTTTGTTAATTATATTATTACGGAGCAGAAACATGGACAATAACAATAACAAAACGGATGATACAAAGACTACAAACAACACAGAGAAGTATGGAAAGATGTATGCTAGGCATAACTAGGAGAGACAGAAAGAGAATAACCAGGATAAGATATCAGAGAAAAGTTTTTGACATCCTTGAAAGAATCAAACAGCTAATATATATATATATATATGCGTGTGTGTGTGTGTGTTTGTGTTGTTAATTGTAATTTTATACAATATCATTCTATTAGATTTATTGTTTGCATTGAATTTCAATTTAGAAAAAAAATATTCCACTGTATATCAATTTAGGGGGAGGGAGAGTATGGCTGTACACTGTTAACCACTTAATTGATCAATATTTTTGAAAAAAAAAAACTTTCAAATAATGTCTTTTTTTTACATGTTTTTCACAGAATTTTTTTAATCTTTCATCACTGGTTTTTCAAAACAGAAATTTTTGCCTAATTGAATTGGAAAAATGCTCGAATTAAATAATACAAAATTTACAATAAAATTTTTGAATAATAAATTATTCAAATTATTCTGGTATGAATAATAAATTATGATTGGTATATGGATGTCGTACGTGGTTGGAGCAAATCACGGCTGACAAAAACACGTTGCCCGTACGACATACGGACAAAACAAGGAAGCGGTTAAAAACCTTAGG
Source organism: Maratus speculifer (assembly GCA_964019185.1). NCBI lineage: Eukaryota > Metazoa > Arthropoda > Arachnida > Araneae > Salticidae > Maratus > Maratus speculifer. Next base: position 20,688,722 of record OZ025291.1, read on the forward strand.
CAAACTGTCCAGCAATTCGACCGTTTTTAAAGATGACGGTTACTTTACTCATATTATTAAATGCAGCTGCCATATTGTTGACAATATTATAGCCCGAATTAAGCTAAATTATGATTATTTAACTGTTTTTACTTATCCATCATACGTAGTATAGGGTAAATCTTGCAATCGTTTTGAAAATCGAAAAATTATTTTTGGCGGATTTACACGTTTCAGATAATGGAGATTCTAAAAAACATATTTTGAGAAAAAATTTTTGCCGTCCGTCTGTCTGTCTGTGTGTCTGTAAACGCTCTATCTCACGAACAAATTGAGATAGAGACTTAGTATGTAAGAATGGGACGAAGCCTATTTAATATCAGTAACCTCGATTATCTGGAACTATTTTTTACGGACTCTCGAAAAATTCATTCTGATGAAAGGTATACAAAAATTTTTGAATTCTTTTATTTTGAGGAGTGAATGTAAAAGGCAATATAATAACACAAATTTTGCATAAAGAACAAAGTCGATCGGATTATTAGTTGCCGAGATATTTGTAATCCTGTTTTCCACAGTCTTAGATTTTTCATGACTCTGTATTTCATTCAAATTTCAATTCAGAGATATATTTTAATTTGAAATGAGACGTTTAATCCGACGCAGTAAACTGTTAGTTAATAAAATTATTAGTTTTTGGAGTTATAAGGATGTTTCTTTTACGCAGTTCGGTACTACTTGAATAGTTTGGCATTTTATATAATTTCTCGAAATTGGTTCCTCAGCAATTCGTTAAAAGAGCATTACTATGTATATTAACAATATTTAAGTATACGTTTAAATTTTGTTTTGGAATTGCAATGCATTGAATAAACAGTTTTCACATGTTTTATTTTCATATATTATGTTATGCATATCCATGATGGGTAAGTATTGCGATGGCCTCCAACGACTAGTTTATAAAAACGATCACATTACTGGACAACTTGCTGCAGACTTTTAACACACTGAAAAAAATGAAGTACTCAAAAATGAGTAAGTCGATGTACTCATATCGAATTGAGTATGTTTGGATCAAAAATGAACACATTGCTTTATCAATTTTGAAACATCACGTGTTATCAAGTCCAAACAAACGATAATTTTGTACCCCAAGATTGGTTTATCTCATTCATAGAAGCATAAAATATGCTTATTAATGTAAATATTACATTATGCACAATATTTTAAAATAATTCTAAAGTATACATGCAAATAATGCTCTTGTCATAAAAATGTTCCATTTGGGTATTTTACTTATAATTTTGCTATTCTCTTAATAAGTAATCAATTAAATGTTTATTGTTCATAATTTTGAGCAAGAAATTAAATACCAGCATATTTTCACTTTAATTTGTAAATTCAGGTGTCAGATAATACTGATTTATATTTAAACATAACCATGGAATCAAAAATGAGTACATGTGTTTCTCAGTTTTGAGAACTTTTGGATCGGAGCTATTATGAGTATGTGAAGTACTTAAAATTGAATACTTTTTACTCAGTTTTGAGAACTCATTTTTACTTACCCATCATACGTAGTATAGGGTAAGTCTTGCAATCGTTTTGAAAATCGAAATTTTTTTTTTTTGACGGATTTACACGTTTCAGATACTGGAGATTCCGAAAAACATGTTTTTAGAAAAAAAAAAATTGCCGTCCGTCCGTCTGTGTGTCTGTCTGTAACCGCTCTATCTCCCGAACAAATTGAGATAGAGACTTGAAATTTTGTATGTACTTAGTATGTAAGAATGGAACAAAGCCTATTTAATATCAGTAACCTCAGCTATCCGGAACTATTTTTTCCGGATTCTCGAAAAATTCGTTCTGATGAAAGGTACATAAAAATTTTCGAAATTTTTTATTTTAAGGACTGGACGTAAAAGGCAATAAAATAACACAAATTTTGCATAAAAAACGAAATCGATCGGATTATTAGTTGTCGAGATATGTGTAATCCTGTTTCCCAAATTCTTCGATTTTTCATGACCCTGTATTTCATTCAAATTTCAATTCACAAGCATATTTTTATTGGAAATAAGACGCTTATTCCAACACAGTAAATTTTTAGTTAATATGATTATTATTTTTTGAGTTATAAGGATGTTTCTTTTACGCAATCCGGTACTACTCCAGTATTTTGGCGTTTTATATGATTAGTCAAAATTGGCTCATCAGCAATTCATTAATAGAGCATTATTGTATGTTAAAATTATTTATTTATGCGTTTAAATTTTATTTTGGAGTTGCCATAGACACGCGTTTTATTTTCATATCTTATATTATGATGGGTAAGTATTACGGTGGACCCCCCAACGACTAGTTTTCAGTGCAGTGTCATTATACATATTATAGTCAATTTGATTAATCGGTTATTATTAATAGTAACCGTATATTATTAATAACAATAAAATAATATCGAAATAAACCGGTTACTATGATAAATTTATGAGAATTTATCAAATTAATCGATTATTATTAATAATTACCAATCAAGATTTGTAACTATGATAAATTCCAACGCATTTAGCTTGAGATTTTTATTTTGTACACGTTTTTTCTAAATATTAATTGATAAAAGTGTGCATTTCAAAGCTGTGTAATTTATTCTTTGAATATTTTAGTGTTTAAAATTTTTACCTAACTCATTCAGTAATTATAAAAATAATTATTTCAAACTGTTTAATATTTTGAAAAAATATTTATGTTAAAATATCATCCAGAATCTTTTAAAAGTACATGGAATACACTAGAATTGTATGCATTAAACAAAACATTTCCTAATAAATATATAGTCTGCAGATCATAGAACTTACCTAATAAGTTTTAGTTCGAGCGTTGAGTCTTACATGCTTCTACCAGGGATTAAATTTACAAATGGAGCAAATTAACTTTTAGAAGTTATTTGTGATTCAGATGACTCAAAGAAATTCTGCTAAAAACCGGTAGGTGCTAGCTCTTAGATTACTTCATAAATACGCTTAATAACAGCACTTAGCGTTATTACCCACCTTGTGGCGTAATTACCCCAATACATCTTATAAATGAAAAATACGCATAGTATGCACTACGCATAATGATACCCTAAACGCATAGTAATACCCTAAAAATCATCTTTTTACATAAATATTAATGACAAAAACTACTTTCTTTTTGGGGGGATTTATGCAAAAAAAAGTCCTAAACTTCAAGAATAAAAAAACATGTCAAAAATGTAAAATGCCAAATGTCAAAAATAAATAAATAAATAAAATAAAAACTTCAGAACTGCTAAACCACACATGTAAATGTATACGATATTAAAGGAAAAAATAAACAGATAAACAAAAAAAAATAGAATGTACCTTAGATTATTTTGACAAAATGCTTATATTCAAATCATGATGAATAATTAAGAACACACGCGTGAATGTAAGACAACAGATTTTTTTCTCAACTAATTCGCCTTCAGACAGAGAAATTCTTGATTTTGTTTCTAAGTTCAGCGGAGGAGGTGGAGGCAGTGTTATTCAAATTTTAGAATACTGGGTATAATTAATCAAAACGTCGAGATGTCAAGCCAGAGATGCGTCTCTCGCAAGAATTGAAGAAAAACACAATTTAGTCTGGAGATGAAGTTTGCCAAAACGAAAAGAGACTAGACAATTAAAAATAAATCGACTCCGAAGCAAATTTCTGCTGGGGACATATTTATTTCTCATCTGTATTCATTTTGGCCAAAATAAATCAAAACCGCGGCGCTCTTTAGCCATTTATTATTGTCTGATATTTCAAATCAATTCGGAAGTCTCCAAATTCTCTTATGATGATATTAGGAAGTACAATCCTACCCCCGCCCCTTTTTTTACACTTTTTGGCAATATATATTTTTTTTAAATATTTTGTTTATTATAAAGATGTTAATTGCATTTAATTTAATATAAATAATTTTAAATAATTTTATCAGATTTCTTTTTTCTAATCAACATTTTGTTACCAAGATTAAAATCCCACATCTGTTTAGCTTTTATTTATCTTTAAATTGGCATGTTTTTCGAAAAAAATATATTTCTAATGTATTACTTATAAGTATGCTAAACGAATACCAGTTTTGATGTTTTTAACACGTTCCAACATAGTTAAAAAGGTGTCCATGAATTCATTTTGTCTGTCTGCCTGTTAGTTTATTCTCTATCAGTCTGTCCGTATTTTCAGCTCTTGTAAATATACTCGGATTGCCATGAACTTTTTACTTGTTATTGTTAATGTTTACAATAGAGTATTTGAAATGAATGAATAGTGAAAATGAAGTATGCAGCATTTATAGTTCATTTCCAGGGTCACACAAAAGGATCCTGTTAACCATGGTGTATGAGAGAAAATCATTTGCGGTGCATTTTATACATGTTACAATATTTCAAGCATAATTTATTAACACATGACTTCTTTACTTTTTCTTCAAGTATAATCCAATCGTTGATTACAACAGATTAACTATGGATTATGGAACTTACCGTAAATCACGGCGGGCCTACTTTGACACTCCGTAGTAACTTTGTCACCTTGTAGGCAGACGGTTTTTTATTGTTTTTAGCTCACAGGCTATCAAAGCCTGAGAGCTTATGTGCCCGCCCGTTCTGTATGTATGTACAAACGTTCGTTCGTGTGTTCGTGCGTAACGCGATAACTCATGATAAAAATATCCGATCCACTTGAAATTTTGTATATTGGTATATTTTGATAAGGCGCTTCCCTGATTAATTTTTGGAGTTCATTCGATATGTATAAGAGGGGGAACGGGGGGCTCATGCCCTCCCCTAAATTTATATAAGTGGGTTTTTCTGCAGAATTATCAGTTTTCATTCAAAATTTAGATATTGGATCATTTGATGAGGCACCTCCGTGATTGGTGTTAGGTGTTCATTGGATAAATATAAACAGGGGGAATGGGGGGCTAATGCCCCTCCCCTTAATTTATATAAATGGGATTTTTATGCAGAATTATCAGTTTTCGTTTAAAATTTAGATATAGGATCATTCTGATGAAGTGCCTCCATGATTAGTATTATGTGCTCACTGGATAAGTATAAAGAGGGCGAACGGGGGGCTAATGCCCCTCCCCTTGATTTATATAAATGTGTTTTTCATGCAGAATTTATCAGATTTCCTTCAAATTTTAGACATGGGATCATTCTGATGAAGGCACCGCCTTGATTTGTTTTGCTAGTACCTTAAATAAGTCTAAGAAGGGGGAAAGTGGGAAGTAACTTCCCCGTCAATTAAGGTTAATTGGGTTTTCCCGCAGAATTTACTGATTTGCTTCAAATTTTGGATATAGATTCATTCTGATAAGGCGCTTTCCTGATTGGTTTTGGGAATTCATAGGAAAATTATAAATGGGGGATTGATGGGATTACTCTTTTAATTTATTTAAATGCTTTTTCTTGCAGAATTAACCGATTTCCTTCAATTTTGGGTTCATGATGATAAGATGCTTCCCTAATTAGCTGTGAGGTTCTTTTGTTAAGTTCTTTTTAAGGGGTACTTACGATTCCCCCTCCCCTTGAATGTGATAAATGGGATTTTATGCAGAATTGTCCGATTTGCTTTTAATTTTGGATGTGGATTCTTTCTGATAAGGCAAATCTCTGAACAGTTTTGGAAGTTTAATGATTAAATATAAAAGAGGGGGATAACTCCTCTTAAATTATATAAATGGGTTTTTATTAAGAGTTTTCCGATTTGCTCTGAATTTTGGATATAGAGTTTTTATATGATGAAGCATGTCCCTGATTAATTTAGGGGGTTCAATGATTAAGTATAAAAAGTGGAAATAGGAGGAGCTGTTTCCGCTCCTTAATTTGTTTTTCGAACGGAATTAACCCTACACATACACCTGTCAATAATAATAAAAATAAAAAACTAGAACTCTCAACATTCCAAATACCACGTAGTACATTTGTCGATATTTTCCATTGCTTGCAGAGAACGAGTTTTTTGGATTACAATGCCATATTTTAACGATTTTTGGAGTTAAATTTTTGAAATTTTCGAATTCCAAAAATTTAGTTCAAGAAATCGTTAAAATATGGCACTGTAAGCCGAAAAACTCGTTCTCTACAAGCAATCGAAAACAAGAAAAATGTCAAGTCAAATACTCTTTATAATCAGAACACATTCTTTTCAAAATATTCACTGTTCGAGACTTCTGTATAAGAACTTTACAGCTTACCTAAAAACAAACCGTTTGCCGCATAATTCTATCGATCTTCGCTTTTGAGAAATTTAATTTTGAAATCGGGGTTTTGTTTGCTGGACATACTGTAGATTCTATTTAGGACTGTACAAGTGATCTCAAGTACGTTTTCATTTATTGACGGAAATTTCTGAATATAAATTTTCAACTGTGTCTAAATGATTTAACTTTTAGCATACTACGTCGAATACATACAAACCTATGGATCATAAACAAGACAGAAAACGAAAAATTCGGATATTTTTCCGATTATTTACAATAATTCCAGTAGTTGGTTTTTTAATTGCATTTTCTAAACTGTTCGTTTAGATATCTTTCATTTCAAAGGGCTTCTTCAGTCACGCGAAAAGGTATGATGTTAGTGGTGTTATTTTTGACGGCCGATTATCTGAAAGAGGGATATAGGCCCTAGAGGAAATGCCCTCCGTGAGGGTCTTTCTAGGGTAACTAAACCCATATTTACACAAGATAAAGAAGGTTCGGAGAAAACCACGGAAAACTCCGAACGGTTAGCCCGACAGGCGCGATTGAGTTCGAACCGAGCACTTCCCGTCTACCAGCTCTGAGAGCAAAACTTCTCAATCACTATTGTGGGGCCTTCACGCGAAAAGCGCTGCCTCCTAATGCTATTTCTATTGGAAGAAATTTATAAAAGACATCTCAGTTCTATTTCAATATTTTTAAATGTTTTTTTTTTTTTCATTGGATAGTTGAGATTAATTAACGCAAAAACTGTTTGGTAGTTTTTCAATTTTGACGGCAATTTTTTTTTTTTTTTTTTTTTTTTTTTTTTTTTTTTTAATGAAGGTGTTTTTATTTTTAAAACGGATTCCGAAAATGAAAGCGTTCTTCATTGTAAATATCTGTAAACAAAATCGAAAAAATGAAAAACGACCTTCGTAAAGATTCATCTCAACTATTTAATGAAAAAACAGTCATTTAAAAATAATGAAAATTAACTGATATATTCGTATAAATTTCTTCCATAGGAATAGCACTAGCGAACAGATCTTTTCGGTTGACCAAAGTAGCTTCTTAATAAAGTGTAAAGTTTTATTACAGTATTTTGAATGTGTTGGAAATTGTTACATAATCTATGCTAAATGCATGATTTTTAATTTTTATTTCATGTTGATATTCTTAGAAAGCATTCATTTTTGCGATTGGAATATTTCTAAAAAAAAAAAAAAGCCGTGTTTGTTTGTTCGACAGCCTAGCAATTCGAATCAGCGAGAGAAATAGGAAAACGCAGTCTATATATAGACATAATTATGCGGCTGTTTAAACATTTACCTTAATAAACTTCTCTTTTACGACATGCAGCTTACTACTAAACTCGACTGTCTTGATTAAATTCTCCAAAACTAAATTTAGCGACTGAGAAGTGATTTTTCTTTTTATAGTTTCCGTTACATAATGAGACAGACATCGTAATTCTAAAGAATGAAAAGGTAACTGACAAATTTCTTCTTAATCCAAAATATAAACGTTACAAAAATTGCCAAGATTGCCGCCTGAAAAAATATTGTAGAGCTAATGATGTTGAATTAAGCTCAACTATTATTGGATTTAAACGATATTATGAAATTCACGATGCTAAGAAAAGTTTATCATAGTTCTTTGTTCACTTTCGCAAAAATATTTTTAAAGTTTTTGACCAAAAGTTCAAACTGGTCGGTATATAAAGTGACATTTTATTCTCAAAGTTTAAATGGGTGCTACAGGACCTACGTAAAATTTCTTTATTTTTTTTCCCCATGAGCTACTATTTTTGGGTGCGTTCGTAATTATAATAAATACAGTACCTATAGTTGTCTTCTGGTCATGTACGTCTGACTGTCTGTCCGTATGTCAACATGCAACAACGAAAAAAACTACCCAATCGAAGGTTTAAAATTTAATATGCAGAATTGTTGCAGAATTTTGTCATGCCATTTCAGATTTTATGAAAATCGAATCGATCCTTTCAAAGATATTAATAAAATTTTTTATATTAATAAAATCCATAGATCCATTGATTAGTGTCAATATAGCATACACAATATTGAACATACTACTACATTTGGATATAGTCCCTCATCTTTTTGCCTCCTTTTGGGAACAATGGATTTTGAGCTTATTCTATTGATTATAATTTTAAGAATTTTTAAGCTATATTTTTAAAATTTTCACAAAAGTTGCTCTATGCATTTAGCTAACATTTTATGTAAATTATACTTTGATTACGTGCACGCATGCACATTGAAACATTATTTACTAAATTTGCTCATTTATCATGCAATTTTTATTATTTTTTAATTCTAATTATGGGGTGTTATGTACAATGTTGATTGTCATACTTCCTGAAAATAATTTTGAGTTTTATGAAGAACTCTGCAAATTATAAGCAAACAACTTGACAAAATTTGGGACTGTTTTTATAAAAACCTTAATACGAGTATACCTGAAATCCTCATAAAAACGAACGCATTTCATTACAATAAGCTACTTAATCACAGTCTGCAGTTTGAACAATTTTGCTAAATTATTTTTGGCGGAATTATCCAAAAGATCTTCGTTCTTTTTCAGTTTGTTGACGGTCACTTGTGGAATTTCGAAAAAAAAAATCTTTGCGGAAATATATGACTTGTTCTATTTTGTTTACAAACCTGAAGTTTCAGAATAATTCCTCATGTAATTGTCTAGATATTTAACAAAACGTCTGAAATCGCAAATGGTCGGTCATTAATGACCATATAGTGTGCATGCAAGACATTTACAATACGTAAGCACTGAATAGCGTTTTTCATTTTCGCATAAATGGGATACATTTGGAATAGCAACTCTCTGATGACGCCACTGCCTGGAAATTGGCTTAAACTTATAAATTTGATAATATTTTCTGAATTATTTTTAATCGTAATTTGTTGTTGATAAGAAGCTTTTTTATCTTTTTGAGATTCATAATCACTCAATTAGATGGATCATGTATTTTAAGTGTAAATAATGGTTTCATTAGATTTTTCTAAACTTTCGTAATTAAACTTAATATTTCCTACAAATTTCGAAAAGGGCCGGAAGCCCATCAGCCCACTTACTGTATAGCCTCTGTTTAACTTAGTTTTTAAAATTCATGTTTGTTTAATATTATAGAATTTTATGTAGGATTTTTTTTTTTTTTTTTTTTTTTTTTTTTCATTTAAAGCACAGTGTTGCTGATTGGTAACAATCTGTTTTTAGGGTTTCGTTCATCTGACGAAACTCTATTCTTCTTTGTTCTCTGTCTGTCTGTCTGTCAGTATGCCTGTCACAGAGTCCGTACTCAAAAACTATATTAGTCAGAGAGTTCAAATTTTGTGTACTTACAGCTGAATACCTCTTGTCACACAACAAATAGTAAAATTTTTTTAAAGACTATTACTTTAATTAAAATATTTTCTTTTAATATCATAAGGTCATTTTTGTCGTTTTTTTTTTCTTCTAATTGTCGCACGCAATTTTAAAAGGATATAAAAATTATTATGTATGTAACAATGAATTAATGAATTAAATAAACCACATGAAAAAAGCGCTTATTTGTTTCCATTTCATCATATTGCATCCTGTTTATCATCTATTTTGACATGCGAAGTGAAATATTTTTTTTTATTTATTAAATTCGTATTCATTTAAATTACTAGTCATCTCTGGTGACCAATTTGGTCTCCCTTAAAATTATGCTAAGATTTGCAATATTTTACTTTTATTCATAATTTAATTTTTATATATAAGAGGATTGTAAAATTAAATTTATTGGTGCTGCCATCATAAGATTTAAATAATTATAAATTAACAGTTTGGATTTATTGATTAAAGGATAAGTTGTTTTGAAAAGAATATTAAACTAAACCCTCTATGCGATCTTCGATCACATTTACCCACTTGTTTAATCATTATCTACACTTCAAACAAAATATGATTTTTTAAAGTATTTTACCTATGATTCATTTGAAAAAGGAAAGCCGAAAAACACTTTCAGATTGATTTTCGAAAAATCAGGCGTTTAAGGATTAATTATTCAGTATCTAATATGGTTTTTATAATGAGTAACATAAAATTTTCATTTAAAAAAAAAAAAAAAACTAAGTATTTATTTTGAAAATTTTGTAGCAAACTGTCTAGGCATCGGACCTTTTTTTATTGAAAATGGTTGCATAATCATAATTTAACTTTATACTCATATTAATATGGCCAACAATACGATTAGATGTGCTTAACCCTTTCCGACACACTATGCCCGGTCTGGGATACCTAATTTTAATTCCTTAATTAACTTGCAAACGGTAATATTTTAGTAAAATTTTGCTTGTACAATAAAGGCTTAAATTACGGAATTCAAATTATCTAAAAAATTCGTTGGTGAATTCCAGTGTCAGTCGATAATTTGTCATTTTACTACAGATTTTGCCCATGCCGGAAATGGTTAAGAAGCCACTCGACTCGCTAAAAAAGACCCGGATGGTTTTGTTAAGTCTATGGGGGCGTTATTTTCAAATATCTTACTCACATTTTAATATTTTAATTTTTTTTTTCTTTTTAGATAGGAAGCTGAGGACGATCTACATTCAGGCTAGTTTTTATTTTTTTGATTTTAGTTTCAGACTTTTTAAAAAAAGTTACTTTAGCCTGTTCTGAAATTGAAACTATTATAATATTTTTAAAACATAGCATGTAAAAATATTAAAATTTGAGCGAGATATTTGAAAATAACGTCCCCATAGATTTAACATTATCATCCGAGTCTTTTTCAGCGATTCGGCTGACATCTTAACAGAAAAACTGGACAGCTTGCCACAGATTCTTAACAGTGATAACTCATCAGAACATACAGGGTGATTCAAAATAACTTGGAGAAAATGATATGCCAAATCAAGCATACAACAAGGTTAAAAAATAACATAGGAACATAGGGCCGCAAACTACTTATTGAGTCACAAATACAGGGTGTTTCATTCTAGCTACACCCGGTTTGAAAATAATAATTTCGTCAAAAAGAAAAAATATTGTAATGAAAAGGCAACGATATATACCTTATTTTGTTTGAAATGTGATAACATTACGAAAAGATCTGGAAAAACATATTGCTCAAGCAATTGATGATACCACAAAAACTGATTATCACAGTCTAAAATGTGAGGTGCCAAGTGCGTATAGCTGGTGCGCATAATACAAACTCCTACCACTTTTGTTTGGTATTATCACATTTAAAACAAAAGTGAGAATGTCTGTTAAATGTTTTATCATAATATACTTTAGTTTTCTGAAATTTATTACCGTCAACTCCTCAACTGAGTTAGGATGAAACACCCTGTATTTGTGACCCAATAAGTGGTTTGCGGCCCTATGTTCCTATGTAATTTTTTATCCTTGTCGTATGCCTGATTTGTCATATGAATTTGTCCACGTTATTTTGAATCACCCTGTATATTCCAGAGTTGCCAAGGCTCCGGCTTTTTGGATACCAGTATTTTAATACAGAAAATGTTCTACCTTTAAATCGCCGAAACGTTCTAATTAAATGAAAAAATCATTTTCTGCTCTAAAATACTGGTGCCCAAAAAGCCGGAGACTTAGCAGCTCTGAAGTACAGTAAATCCTTAACATTCGTAAGTTTTGAATTATTCGAGAAATAAAAAATGTAGTCATTTAAACATTCGCGAAATACTCAGCACTACTTTTAAAAAAGAAAAACCTTTTACATATGCCTTAACATTTATTGCAAGAAAAGTATAATGCAATTTTTTTTCTTACATTCGGGAAGATTTTTGTGAAACGTAACCCTTGTAAATGTTAAGGGATTGCTGTATTTGATCAATAAATCCTTAACCCTTTTTAAAATACCTGTTTCTTAGCAACAAATAGTTATCATTTAAACCCAAGCTATCTGTTAAAGAACAAAATTGAACTATATTTAAAGTCAGTTCACCTTCGTTTATAACAGAATACCTTGTAATTTATAAACTCTGTTGCGAATAAAAAAAATCAAAAAAAAGAAGAAAAAAAGAAAAGTCAGAAAAAAACTATATTTAACTGCATCGTAAATGTCTTCAAAGGTAAAAAAGAAATAGAGTAAAAAAAAACGCTTAAGACTACAATCACACTTTATTCTTTTTTATGTACACGTCTTCTTCTTAGAGTTATGATACCGCTGTAAAATAGTTGCTGAAGGGCTTTGCTGACCGCACTAGTACACGGAGAATTGGGCGTTAATGAGTGAAATATTTGAAGGGCTTTTTCAGAAAAAATGGCAGTAGGCGGCATTTTCAGGTGATAAAAAGCTACAACAAACTTTGGGAAATGTCTTAAAAACGGTTAAAAGGACGTTAGCCTTTTTTGAGTGACACGCCTTTAAGAGTTAGCTAACCCTTTTAAACACTTTTCGTGTCTTGCTTTATGGTTCCACATAGCACATTTCACAGAACTGAAACAGTCATTTATGAAATTAGTTGAAAGTTCGAATTTCTCAAGATACATACTAGTTATTTAGTACTAAAAAAGTAACAAACATTTCTTCGGGTCATGCGCCATTTCTTTCTGCAAATCTTCATGATGTATAAAAAGAAAAAAAAAGTGGTGGGGCAAGCACACATTTAGGAATTATGAACTCGTAAGTGAAATCAAACAAAACTTACGTCTTAAATAAAAAAAGATTTAGTTCTGTTCTTAGATTATTTTACAACTAATCCTACCGTATTTTGAATTTTAGAATTTGCAGCACCTACGTTTGGAGTGTTTTTTTTTTCTTTTTCTTTAAATGTGTAATATTTTTTCATTTTTTTTAATTATAATACAAAATGATGAAAAAACATAAAACCTAAGCAATATTTGCCAACTATTTTAAAAATTTTCGTTTTTTTTTAGGTTTTTTTATGCTTACGCCGGACAGCATATAGTTCACAGCATTCAACTAAATATATTTTAATTTCCTTTGCACTGAAAAAGACACAGTAGTTATCATTATACAGGACTATAAGTTTTACAATATCTTTAAAATGAACTGAAAAATGTCAAAATATGTTAAAAAATACGCATTTTTTTAATTACATTTTTCCATACCATTGCATTTTAATTATATTTTTCGAGTATTTATAAAATAACTGCATTATCATACAGAGGTATTAGAATCTATTTCAGAACATTGTGAGTAACATGCAGAAAGTTTCACTGAAATAAGCTTATGTAATTAAGTTCATCGTACATGAAAATTACACAAAAATTAATTCTAAAGAAAATATAATTTAAGGATATTTTATCTGTATTATTCTTATATATAAAATTAATGTAGAGAAGTCAAATAAAGCTTATTAGTGTTTTTATATAAAAAAAGTAAAAAAAAAAAAAAAATACATAGAAACTTTGTTTGCATTTCTCTTAGTCACCCATTTCACTTCTGGTATCTGACTCATTAGTCTTCCTGTTTAATAAATTGGCCGAAACCCCTTTTCCGATAGTTGTAATAATAAAATATCTACCTCAGAACCAAACTATCGTATGACAAAATTTATGTTAATAGTTTTTTATACTAAATAAACAATTTTCTTTCCGGCCAAACTATGGCAACACTTGCATTACGCAATATGATCCATACACATCGAAACAATAGCCTATTTCCTAAAATACTGTCCCTAGGCACTACGTCTAGTTACAAGTTTTATTAAAAAAAATAATAATAGAAAATTTGGGGACAAAAGTTGCAAACCATGTCTATTTGAGAAAATAGAAGAACTAAATTTTTTGTTTAAAACTAAATAATAATAATAATAATAATAATAATAATAATAATAATAATAATAATAATAATAATAATAATAATAATAATAATAAATTCATTCTTAACTATGCAAAACTTACAGAGGCATTAAAATCCAAAATTGGCGACTTTACCATACCTCTGAACCTGGTATTGACGCGTTTGGAATGCAAGATAGGGATCATCCAGAAATTATACATTATTAAATGTCGACTTAAGACAGTTCCTCTCCTATGGACATAAAATAGCAGTGCATAGATTTTGCGTTAAACTTGCATTCGAAATATTCTGGAGATCTACAAGGCACAATCAAAAAGAAAAAAAAATTAATGTTTGCCCGAGCATAGACTGAACTTTTCCAAATCATTGATTTTTACTTATACGGTTACAATTCGTTCCTTAGGAGGAGTTCTTATCAAAATACTAATTTTAGCTTTTTTTTTAAGTTTTTTTAATTTTTAATGGTTCTTTATTTGTCTGTCAATTTTTCAGTTATCATTAATATCCTTAATCCATATTTTATGAATTGTAGAAAAAAATGCTATACAGTAAAATGCTCTGTGACATAATCACACAGGAAGAGAAAAAACGAGTTTTAAACAAGCTTCCATCTTGGCAGGTATAAATGTATTCTAATAATTTCTCACGTATTATGCATGGATTAGCACAATTTCGCGTTTAAGACGAAATTTCGTTATAGGTAGGTTCTTTTCCAAAACTTTCACTGTGTTTTTATTGCCCACAAATCTAGTATTACTTAAAAATAACATAAAATAAATAAATCTTTAAGATTAATTGTAGAATAATGGCAGTTTTAAAATCGATATATTTGTTCGAAAAATTCTGGGGACAGCCAAATTTTAATGATTTTTGTATGGACTCTGCGACCAGCCTACAGAGAGACAATGGTTTTCATACGAACTGGGTCGAGTCCAAGACTGAGAACATTTGGCACGTGCAGACTTGGAAAATAATGAAGGCAGACCTGGCTTGACATGGAAAAAAATATGTTATTCCCAGTACGGGACGAATTACCAGATTAAAGACTGTTTTCTAACGGCCTCAATCGGGCCAAAGAAAAAACTATACAAATACAAAAAATAAACTTTTTGAAAATCAGAAAATAATATTTCGAGTTATAACGATTATAAATCATCTCCCTTTTTTATTTTTATTTTTTTAGTAGAAAAAAAAAAAAAAAAAAAAAAAAATTATGAGAAATCTTAGAAGATAATTTTAACTCAATAGATATATTTTTTAAATGTTTCCCAGACATCACTAATTTAACATTGTGTCTTGAATTATACATATTTCAATTTATATCTAATTTCTTAAAATCTGGGAAAATTTTTTAACGGGCATATCTCTGTAAGTTTTTCAGATATAAACAGGATTTATTTTTTGTATATGTATTTCATTCTGAAATGGATAAGGAATTTTTTCCTAGTCGGAACTTTACCCTATTGGAAGGAGTAATAATATAAAAATTTAGTTTTGCATTTTCTCAAAAACCCAGTCCCTCCGTGGAGTTGTAATTTATGTCATCAAATTTTGCCCTTTTTCAACCCTTTATCTACCGCATTATGAATTCATGAAAATTTTACATTCTAAAGCATTTTACGTAAATTGTTTAAACTAAATTAAAAGATTTACATGATCATTTAATAAATTTTTGAAGGATTTTAGAAGGATTTAGTAGGATTAATTAAATTTAAATTTACTGGGATTTTGCGCAATATTTATAACCCCACTCAAATCTTTTATTTTACATTGTTTTCTTAGTATTTTGTTGAATTATAAAATGTACAAATATGATGTTCTTACAATACAAATAAATAAATGTTTCTGATTTGAAAAATCCACATCCCCCTCCCTCAGCGCCAAGAAAGCTGAAGAGATAAAATGGCGTTAAAAAACATTTTTGTTTTGTGTAACCAATAATGCTTTTGGAATAAAATAAAGTAATAGTGAAAAAACACCATAAATACTGGCGATAATTAATAAATAAAATAAAACACTTTATAAAATCCCCATAAAATGAAAAATAAAGTAGGACGCGTTTCGAGCTACATTGTTACCAGCTGTTACTATTGTACCTGGAAACGCCTCCTACTTTATTTTTCATTTTATGGTGATTTACAAAGTGTTTTACTTTATTTATTAAAATAAAGTAATGTATCAGTAACTCATTCTAAACAGTATTACAACTAATTGACATATTAAAAGAATTTTATAATAGGTTTTTTTAATGACACTTATAATTACCGTCGGTAGATAAAGGGTTAAATGAAGCATACATAATTGCAATTAGAGGTACGTGTCTGGGAACAGTATTTAAGGACACGGGCTATTTTTTATGGATCATACTTGTATACTTTAGACAGGGAGGCGGCTGAACAATCGCTTTGTCGAACTGGAAGCTGAAATTTAAGGACTAGGCAGAACTCGATTAGCCTATTGAAATGCATTTGATTTAGCAATTTGTATCTTGGTCAAAGCCAACTACAGACCAGATTTTAGTGGTTGACTCATAGGTTTATCATTGTGTTTGTCTGCACCCAAAAATATGAAAATATGGAAGACTGGCAGCAGGAATATACACTGGTAAAGCTACGAGTCATCCAGGGGTGTAGTCGTAAAAAATAACAGAGGATATATACGCTCTAAGCAGAGGGTATACCTTAGAGTGCGTATACTATAGCTATCTGTAGAAACAGAGGGTATACGATGTTCCTTTAAAAAATCCAGAGGGTATACGGCGTATAACTCCGTATACCCTCCACTACATCCCTAGAAACATCACAAAAATGGGTTTTTCATTTTTATTTCATTAATTAAAAATTGACTTTGGAGACCAACTGAATTTTCATATGCAAATTGAGTTTCAACTAATTCGAGAGTTTTAATCTCCAACTCGATGAGGTGATTGTCTGTGCTGCCGCTTGGATTATACGATAAATATGGTATCAATTTGTGAAAATAGCCTTGTATTGCAAGATAATGCTTTTTTTTTCTCCTGAAAAATAACCGAAATGCAGCTTATGACCGTTTGGTTCTCAGGTATAAAAGTTAAAACATATATGGAATAGTAAAAGATAGTTCCTTCATATAGAGCATTTTTTTTTTTTTTTTTTTTTTTTTTTTTTTTATCGAAAATTTTTGTCAAAAGAGCCATTTTAATGTAAGCAGATACCTTAAAATATTATTTTCATAAGCTAATGAAACTTTTAATCTTCCTGTTTACCTACATCTAAAGTAAATAGAATCGAAATTGTTTAATACGAGCACAATTTAAATGAAGAAATGGTTAAAACGAGCAACTTGTTTATTAAAAATTATTCATCATTTGGAGTATTACACTAAAGTTTTCCTGATATTTACGGGCTGCAAAATTAATATGATGGTTAATAGGAACTAAATTTATGTTCATTTAAGTGTGATTTTCAGTATAAAGTAGGTTTGACTTAGGAAATAAATATTCCTTTTATACGAACATTATTTTCTGGCAAAGATGGTACAATCGACCTCGGTTAACATGTTGAATTTCACGTCAGTCACCGGTGAATGACAGTCCAAAATATGACATAAAGCTAAAAAAAATTATATCGTTTTAAATAATTATTGAAAATTTATTTAACTTCTATTTATTACTGGATTATACTTTCTTAATAACTATTTAAAGTAATATGAATTGTTTAGTTTTATATTGCACTGTCAGTCACCGGTGATTGACGCGACCTAAATGAAAAGTTCAATGTCAGTCAGCGTACACTGTAAAAAAAATCTGTAACCTTAGTAATCTAAATTAACCGAAATCTCTTATGCTTACTAAAATTTTATGTGTACACTGTACAAGAAAATGATGTCAATCTACAAAACTTGTAAGCAAAACTAAAACCATCTGTAACTTTACAAAAGAATTTACTAAAATTTTGGTAACTTTACTAAAATTTTATCTATAATGCTCGTTATCGTCACTTAAAAAGTTTTTGGAATACGATTTCCCAAAAAAATTCTTAGTAACCTTAAAATTTGTCTGATTCAAAGTGCAAATCTGTATCTGTTACATGAATTTTTATTGTTGCCGTTACATAAAAAGTTCTTGGAATACAATTCTACTAGAAAAATTTTTGTAATTATCCAAATTTTTTTTTACAGTGTAGTACTCAATATGTTAATACGAAAAAGCAAAAGGATTATAAAAGTTCTCATAATAACCATTGCTCGCAATACCCATGAAAATATTGAAAATCTAAAAATCACACGCCTAATTAAACTAATTACTACTGATTATTGTTCTATTTTAATTTAAAAATTGAATTAATTTAATAAAGTTAACATAAAAAATTCAAAATAAGTTAATGTATACTAAAAGTGAATAAAAATGCATTTACAAGGCAAATGAATACTTTTTATTTGTTCGCATCGACATGTTTCATCGCTCTGATTAGTGTTGCCAGTGAGTTACCTTTTTCTAATTCTGATTTTTTGATTGGCACCTCTTTATTGAAATGGTAAAATTCCTCCGCTTTAATTAATACGTCATTGAATAAGGTGAATTTAACCATATCAAAAGAGTGGTGCCAACCAAGAAGTCAGAATTTGGAAAAACAGCCTAACGCTTAGCCTAAGCTTAACGTGGAGCCATCTTATAGTAAATTGGTAAGATGGATGTACTCACACCGTAATCGCTAAATTATGTTTTATTAC
This sequence comes from Maratus speculifer, assembly GCA_964019185.1. Lineage (NCBI taxonomy): Eukaryota > Metazoa > Arthropoda > Arachnida > Araneae > Salticidae > Maratus > Maratus speculifer. The sequence goes on from OZ025291.1 coordinate 20,707,453, forward strand.
AGTTAGATAGTATAGTGTATTAACAGTATACAAGTAATCAGACTTCTAAAAAATGTAATTTTAAGACATTTAATTTCATTACAAAGTAAGTCGCATAGTTAATATGGAATTAATAATTTTCTTATTTCGTAAAATTTTTCTACTCCCAGCTGGAATGCTATATTTTTATTTTACAGAATCGGAGATGTCGACAAAAGAAGAAATTTTGGAGGGAAAAAAAGCCAGACAAATTTAAACAAACCTTTAAATGTTTAAAAATATTTATTTATATAATATTATTTTATGGGAATTATTTTGTAATTCTGAAATATAACCTAAAAAACAGGCGCTCCAAAGAAGTTATGTGCTATACATAATGGCCGAGCAAAACTATTTATAGTGAGAAAAATCCTAAAATTAGCTGTTCCGTACGAGACAATAAAACTTAGACAAATGATGGAGACGTCTCTCAAGAATCAAAACATTGGCAATGCTAGTCCGGAATCCTTTTGTACCACACTTCTGTGTCATGGCAATGGCACATCGATTGAGATTCAGCACTATATGATACCTCATGCAACAGTTTCACTCTTTGACTGCTTGAACATAAATTATAAGGAGTATGTTAAGGATCTGAACAATTTATACAATGGAAAATCGGGAAGTTAGCTGTTTTGTCCGAGACAATGAAATTTAGCAATCAATAAAACCCTCCAGAATCGCAACATGAGAAAATCCTAGAGTAAAATCCTCTTGCAGCACTTCGTTGTTCCATGACACATTAGTTGGGATCAGTATTCAACATAATAAAAATCATCATTCAAAGTTTCACTATTCGGTGAAATCGGGGCTTTTCTTCCAACAGAAATTATGAGTTTTACATTTGAACAAGTTACACCAGGGCTGTCCAACGCGGCGCCCGCGGGCGACATGGTTCACTTTGAAGGTTTTCTTGGCCCACTTTTGGAGATTTTCTGTTATTAAATATTTTAGAAGTAAAATTCCATTAGAAAGAATGTTTGCTTTAAAATCATTCATATTTCATCAGAAATATTTTTAAAACCTATGTTTGGCATGCCGTTATACATTAAAAACGAAACATACTTTGAAAATTTAGTCTTAGAAAAATTAGCAATTAAAATTAATTTATTAAAAATTAGCCATTTTTAATTATTGTTTACATAGTGTAATTATGATAGTGTTAAATTTCTTAATAGTTGGAAATAGCTCTTTTTAATACTTAAGAAGTAAGAGAAAAATAAACCTTTTTACCTTCCCCCTCCCCTTTGAAGATACATGTGCATGAAAGCTCAACTTTTTTCTTTTTACTGTTGTCACACTGGCCCATTGGCTGTTTTATATAAAGGGTAAAAAGGCTTAATTTTTCTTTTTTTAACTTTTGAAATTTTAGAAAGTTTTTTTCTTTATTTTTTTTCTATAATTTTGCTTAGAAAGCATAATAAACAATGCATAATCATTTAAATATATGGAAGCACTTCCAGCACTTCCTTCTCTGAAATCACCCACATGGTTTGATCACTATCAGGCTTTTCTGTTTTTGTACGTTTCTGAAAACTAATACACACTTTTAAAATAAATCAAACCGTATTTTCACATGCTAAAAGAAACCTAGCATATCTCTGATTTTCATATTTATTTCTTTATTATTATTGTTATTACAGACGCTATTAAAGTTTCTGGCGCCTTACCCAAAAACATTTTTGATATAGACTTCTCATTAAAAAATATATAATTTGAAACTTAATGCGTGTAACTCCAGAACTGTAAGAGTCTTTTGTTTATATGATTCATTTGCATTATGCTAAGACGTGCGTGTATACTAATATTATGCGATAATATTGCCACGTTTTTTAAGTCGCGTAAATAAGTGCTTTATTGAGTGCCCTTTATTGAGTGCCAAGAGCCAAGATGCGCCCCTGGTTATTGAAAGGTTGGACAGGCCTGATTTACACTATAAAAAATCATGAGCTTAGCTCTCCCACTCGGTACAGAGTAGATAAGTCTGTCAAAAGATAGTGATGTCTCTCAAGAATCTAGAAATTTTGGTGCCGAGTCCTCGCACGGCACATCACTGTGCCATGGCACATCAGTTGTGCAACAATAAACTGACGAGAAAGGAAATGACTTGATGACACTGTACGGTGCAGTTGTTCTTTACAGTTACTTTATCGGTGTAATTCTTGAGTGTTATATCAGCATACTCTAAATTTATTTTTCACCATTGTATTTAAATGGATATACCATATTTAATTTTCTTTTTTCATTATTATTAGCAACAGAGTAGCTAATATTTTCGTTTACTACAAAAGCATTATTAGCAAAATTATAGGATCTGATTATCTGATTATGCCAAGATTCCCCAATTTTAATATATATTTCATTTTAGCTGAAAAGGTATTATGGACATTTCCTTATCAGCGAAAATTTTGTCACAATTACTTTCACTTCTTGAATAGCATTGTTATGTGTATAGTATTCAACGTTTGTATCGTACATGTTATTTGATGCATGTGTTATATGATTATAAATTGAATATATTGGAAAAAGGTAATGTATATTCTGAACTGTATGTATGCAAGTAAGCATATATCTACATAAGCATTATAGTATGGGAATAATTAAAACTTATATTCATATTTTTTTAATTACAATTACTCTAATAACGTAAGTAAAACTTACCTACAGATTTATATTAGTATTTTCTTTTATTTTTAAGTTGCTGATCTAATATTTTCCTTGTATGCACAGCTAAAGTTTTTTAGCTGTGGAAAACTCAACTAGCATAAGTTGTATATTACACTGCGTAGAATTGATGAGACATACAGATAAATAAGCTTTGGGTGATTAAATCTAATAGAATTCTTCTGTTAAAAATAGCATCATAATGCCGACTAGTCGACTGCCGACTTCGAAAGTGATTGTTTAAAAAAAGCATTTTAATTGTTATTCCAAATATGAAATAAGTGCGTCTTATTTTTACTTCACAATAATTTTAAGAAAATATGTTTGAGGTTTGCGGTTTTAGATCAATTTTGCTTTATCTGGATACAATGTAGATTGATGCATGAGTGTATATTGTTCTATCTTATGGCCGAAATGTAAATAAACATTTTCTCATATCTGCAAGTTTCAGATTTCTATCGTATTATAAAGTATAGTCCATAATTAACCCTTTCGAGTATGGTGTACTATTAATAGTACATGTCTTTTAACTGAATATTATTTTATTTTAACAAATACTTTTGTTACTGTTAATATGGGGAATCTTATTATGTGTTTATGTCTTTACTATATGATTTCATTAATGCTTAGGCATTTAGTAATACTAATAATAATAATTATTTGCTCAATTCTCTTTGCACCATTTATTTTCAACATATATTTCATTCTTTAAATTTAAAATAAATGTTACTTTTCTGAAAGAATCATATGTAATAAAACGCAAAAAGTGTCATAAAGCTGCAATATCGTTAAATCTTGTTGTAGTATAATATTTTCTAAAACATGTTCAAAAACTCTTCCTTAGCCTATTGTCATATTAATATGAATTGAATGATGCGCAAAACAACAACATTCGTTATGTTTCAGACAATGGAATGGTCGTTAAACTCTAATTAATCAATTTAGATAGCGAGTGTTAATGTTATTAATGTAAAGGTATTTTTTTTCTAAAAAATGAAAAAATATATCGGATCCAAAATGGTTAACTCAGCAAGATTATTATTATTATTATTATTATTATTTTGAAGAATATATATAATATATATACAGTGTAACCTTCTAAAGTGACCACCTTTGGGACCGGCTAAAGTGGTCACTATATAGAGGTGGTCCCTTTATGTAGTGTCTTTCAAAATGGCACATTAAAACTTTTGTGATCTCAAAAAAAGAAAAGTTAAATAAGGAAAAAAGCACTGTTTTAAATAATGAATTAATTAATCAACAACTATAATAACAGAATTACTAATTTAAAATATACTACACAGAAGATTATTTACTAGTTCCCGTTATTTCTTTTGGATACAGTTGAAATTGTGTAATTATTGATTTAAATAACACATAACTACAAGGTACACTGCAATTTATATGTATTTTTATTTTCATTGTAATTGCATATTGATAACATTTCTATAACTGCCAGTAATAAGCATTTCATTAAAAAGTGCCTTAGACAAGTGAAACAATATTATTACAATATAGGACTAAAGGGTCACTTTATACATTAAGCAAATAGTCACTAGGAGATAAATCCCTGTACTTTTTTTAATGGATCAAAATAAAATTTCAGAAAATGACCACGTTAGACATTAATTAAAAAAAAAAAAAAGGGAATGCAGGAAAATGGATAGTCAGATTGTACAGGTTCAAATAACATTGACAATGACAGGCCAACTAATCACTTTACACAGATGGACACATTAGACAGGTGGTCACATTACCAGGAAATTCTAATATTACTTTATATGTGCAAAAATAAAATTTTCTCAAAGTGGTCACTTTAGCCAGGTGGCCACTTTACCAAGGTGGTCACTTTAGAAGATTCTACTGTATTATATTATATATTATATATATATATATTTATATTTTTGAATTCTATTTATATTTTTGAATTTCCTGAATGAAAAATTTTTTTTAATGCTTCATTTTTTACAAAATCTACAACAAATTAAAATTCAAAATTTGCAAGTAGTCTATAGTATGTAAAAACATGTGTGGCGATAACCAAGCTTGATTTTTAACAAAAAAAGGTACCGGAGCTCTAATTTTTTGCAATTACAACAGCCATTGTATGCCCTCCTTCCCGTCTTCTTTAGCCACATATTTATACGTTATTTACAATTTTTAAAGCAATTTTTATAAAAAAAACTTTTAAGTACATTTTGATTATGTTTGAATGTTTTTATATATAATAAAATCTAATAAATGTACAGAGGGGAAACATTAAAATTAGGAGTGAAGAATTTTCAAAAAATCCTACTTGTCGAGGATTTTGTATTGACTAGCAAAACGTAATACATTACGGTTCCGGTGACTTCGATGCGCTGTACTTTTACAATGTGTATACTTTCAATGGTGGAGAATGGCTAATTCCTAAACCGTTAGTCATAGACATTTAGTTCTAATTACAAAAAACAGATGACAACCAGATTTTAAGAGATGAATTACAAAATATATTTTTGTGACAAAGCTCAATTGTTCCCGCAACCCACTAAAATAGCCGACGCGACCCACCAGTGGATCGCGACCCATAGTTTGTGAATCGCTAGTCTAGGATGGCAGATGACTGTTAACTTTTACAAATGCTTTTGATCCGTTTATCCGGCGTTTTATATTTTAGCCGCCTTTTAAGCGGCGACTTTTCAAATTGTTGAATTGTCATCGGTTTCAATAAGTGTGCAAAGTTTCAATTTAATCTGATGTCTTTTAAGTGGGTGAAAATAACTTTCAAAGATTCCATTACATACATACATACAAGTGAAGATAATAAAAGCGTGTTAACCCCTTGAGGGGCGGCGGTATATATTATATACCACCTACGATCGATGAAGTTTTACACCAGAAAAATTTCATTAAATTTCCCTTTTCTAACTTTGGTGGAAAACAGTCGTGAAAATGCTTATCCTCTTTTTGATATAACTTTTTTACAAATTTCCGGTGGGAGTTCAGAATTACACGAACGCAAGTGCTTGCCCCTCAAAGGGTTAAAAAAAAAGTCCCGTTCATATAACATTACAATTGTCCGAGTCATGAAACTTTAAAAATGTGTGACTTATATCATTTTTCTGCAATAAACTCAAATGAGTTTGGCCACTGCTTGAGGAGTCATATACCAAGTGCTTAAATTAGTCAAGAAACTTATTTCATGTGTATTTGCGTTTTGAAAAAAATCATACAAGTTTTAACATTGAGTCAACTTTTTTAAGTTTTCGATTGGCTAAAATAGATTTATTTTAACATAGGTTTTATTTTGTAATGATTTGAAACTATTTCTTTTAACTAAAGTTACGTTATTTTTTAATTTCATTATGTTTTGTTATTTTTTAACTTCATCAAATCTTTTTATTTAACTTCAACGGTGGTATGTATGTATGTAAATGTGCGTATTTCCAGTTCAAAATTTGTACTTGAACTTTAATTCACTTTCAAATATCCGACTGAGATTAAATTTTACATACTGACGTAAGTCCGATAACATTCTAATTTAATTTTGATTAAACTAAATACCCTTAACTACTATGACAAAAATTGTCTCATAACTACTGTGAGCGGTCTGTCAGACCCCTTAATTTAAAAATGAATAAAATGCTACATTATCGCTCAGAATACTATTTAAGTATTAACCCTTTGAGGGGCAAGCACTTGCGTTCGTGTAATTCTGAACTCCCACCGGAAATTTGTAAAAAAGTTATATCAAAAAGAGGATAAGCATTTTCACGACTGTTTTCCACCAAAGTTAGAAAAGGGAAATTTAATGAAATTTTTCTGGTGTAAAACTTCATCGATCGTAGGTGGTATATAATATATACCGCCGTCCCTCAAGGGGTTAAACTTTATATACCAGACTATTCTAAATAAAATGCAGCTATTCAAAAATCTTTAGAAGTAGCAATAAGACTCCAAACGAAATAAAATTTGAGTAGTATCTTAGAGTTAAACTAAAAATTACGAGTTAAACTGTGGAACTTGAAACACTCAGCGGTCTCTGAGACCGCTAACAGTAGTTATGGGTTAAAAGAAATTTAAGAAGTTTTAGCTTAGGTAACACCAAACTGTGATGGTTGTGTTCTTTAAAATTTATGCATTTTTTAGCTCTAAATCCGAAAATTACTTTCATTTTTAAACATCATGTCAGGATTTTTCGCAAATCATAAATTGTCAAAGTTTAAAAAAAATAACAAAAATTGGACACTATAAAATAGAGGAGATGGACTGTTTTTAATTATTGATAATTGATTTTTATGCACTTTTTAGGACTGAATCCGAAGATGACCATCATGTTAAAATTCTTTGCAAATCATAAATGTCAAAATTAAAATATAGCAAAAATCTACTATAAATCAGATGTTAAACTTTATAAATGTAATTTAATTTAATTTGAATCAATAATTTTTTCCATTCTATACTTACTAGAGAGCTCTGCCCCGAAAATATTACAAAATTACCTAATTTTTTCTTTATTTTTTTTATTTTTTCATTTTTTAATATTTTTTCCCTTGAATCATTTTTATTGCACTTTTCTTTTATACTTATATTTTTTTAGAATTTTTCTTCTTTTTTTATTATTAGTAATCAAATCTTTTATGTATCAAATGTAGTACTATATCCATGCTATCGTTTCTAGTCGCAATTTTTTTTATTCAAATGTTAGTAATTATCTAGTAAGCAACTAATTTCATATATATATATATATATATATAGGGAAAAGTGGAATGGAGTGGGACAATGGGAGGACTGGACAGTAGGTTTTACTCTTTATGCATCATTCTAAATATTTCATTATTCACACAAGATGAAATAATGGTACCCCAAACTTCAGTTGAAAAACATTTTTGATCTGCATAAGCTTGCAATTGTATGAAGGAAAAGATTATTTTAAGAATCAAAAGTAAATTTTCTTAATACACGTTTTATGCTTTCTATATATTATTGATTTGTTTATGCATAGATATAATAGTTTCCCTATTTATGGAACATTATACTGTATTATATCCATAATATAAGCTAAACCTAAAAGCACCATTTTTGTTTATACAGGAAGTTTAACACAAAACAAGAAAGCGAGGAATGGGACATGCCAAGAAAGGGAGGAATGGGACATGTCCCATTCCATTTTTAAATACGATGAATGCAAATTGCTAACATGCAAAACAAACATTTTTAGAGGATAATATATGAATTATAATATTGATAATGTATTCCTTTACTTCAAAATGTAAATAAATTGAATTGATGATTTTTTAATGGCATCTATGACTGAAAACCCTTAATTTTCATTCCAGTCATGAAGTTACTAGAATTTTATATTGTGACACAAACATTATCAATCTATAATCTTTGTTTGATTGGTTATCCAGCCGACAATAGAATATTTGTGCCTTATGGTTTTGTTAGTGCGGGGGTATGGGACGCATTTAGAAACTTACAATTTCCTTAATTATAAAATAGCTTTTGCATGTTATGTTTCTATATTATTCAGGAGGATTAAAAAATGCTTCACCTTGCACTCTATAAATAAAAAAATTTCTTTTTGTGCCAAACAAAGTTGATTTTCTTACTTTTGTAAAAAGTGTCTCACTCCACCACAATCACCTATATGCATTTAATGTTTACTGCATTTTTTTTTTTTTTTTTTTTTGATTGCATTATTTAAAACTTTATTATTATTTTTATTATTATTTGCTATTGTTAATTAAATCTCGTTTAATATCTACATTCATACTCTAATTTACTTATAAGTGGAAAAATTTCTAATAACAATTTTTGTAACATTAAGTTACAATAATGCGTAACGTTTTCTACATTTGAATGTTTGATATCAATCATCACATGGCTAAAAAATTTCAACACGTGTAATGGGGTTTGGCACGTGTAATGTGTACGGCACGTGCGACCGTTATCCTTGAACAAAATATTTTTCCCACAGAAGGACTTGCTGATTTGTTTAAGAATGTCTTCTGTTTATTCTTCCATCATTATAAGCGAAAATATATTAAATAAGCAAAAATTTAGAAAATAAATTATCACTTACATCTGCTGACAGCCAACCAGGCTAATGAGCGAAACCGTTCACAATGATTGTTTCCATTGTTTTCTGAGAAATGAAATGGGTCAGATTTTTATCAATGGAGCAACAGATATTCATTTATAGCATAAATAAAATATTGAATATTGAAATGAGTATAAATAAGAAGATGTTTTAATCATGATAGGAAAATTTGCGTTCAATAAATAAACAATTTGAAGTGTAAATTATGTACGGTCATATGTTATTCTAGCTTTATCATTGAATAATATTTTAAAATACTATGTAAGGTCATTGCGCCTAAATGGGATGCTGTTTCTCATAAGTTTGTTATATTTAGGATATAGTTTTCTTTTATTAGGTATGAGGTGATACCCGTCAAAATTCGACGAAAGAAACTGTTTAAGAAGAAGCTGTTTTATTCAATTATAAAAAATCTACAAAAATAGTAACAGTAAAAAAAAAAAAAAAAAAAAAAAAAAAAAAAATGCATCTTATATTGATTAGTCTAACTCTCAAAGAAATTTTATAAAAAATACGTCTTATATTCATCAGTCTAACTTTCAAACATTTATTATTTTAAGCTAAGATTAAGAAAATACTATAAAACTCAGTTGTGCAAATTTTAAATAAAATTAAGTAAAATATAATAAAGATCAATTATTATTATGAAGTTATCAATTAAGTGTGGTATAAATGCGAATAAAAAAAAATATATTCCAAATTGACACGATCATAGAATTGCATGCGAAATTAAAGCCCGTCATCATTGCATCTTCTCAAAATTTACACACGCATTTCTCATTTCCGTATAACTAAACTAAACCGTAACTAAAATAACGTTTAAAAAAAATTTTATTTTAGTTTGATCATTTTAAAATCACTTTAACTCAAAGCTTGAAGTCATTTAATTGATGAATAAAAACGAAATAAAACCGAAATCAAAGAATTTTATAACAGACGATATTTTTGACAAAATATACGCATTTTAATTAATTAATTTATTTATTTATTTTCAATTTTAAGAGAAAATGGAGAAATGCTTTTGCCCCAATCACTAAATTGGTACTAAAAACTATAAAAAAAAATAATATCTCAAAAACAAATTGAGATACAGCTTTCACACAAATTTCATTTAAAAGTAAATTTTTTTCTCTACACGATGGTGTAAAAATTTAAATCGTGCAATGTTTAGAAGTGTAAAATTTCCAGTTACAGAAATTGCAAAACCGAAATTGCATGGGAAAGTGTTGCCATTCGCAAAATGGCGTATGCGTTACGCACAGATACATTTGACCTTTATAATATAGATAAATGGCAAATCAATTCTTCATTAGGGCAAAGCAACTTTTTTAAAGGAAATCAATTAAATATATTGAATACGACAAATGAAAAAAAAAAAAAAATGAAAAACCATGAATATAATGAGAATCGGAAAATTAATTGTACTAAGACTAGTGAGGCAAAGATATCTTTCAGCGGTTTCATGCACTTCATACAGATATTTAATTTAATATCTTGCTGACCCGTCGAAAATTTTTAATTTTAATTAATTAAGGAACTACGCCAATCAGGAAACTGAAATAAATGTGAAACTTTGGGGTATGTAGGGCTAAAAGAGATACATTATATACCATATTTTTTTGTTGAATTTCCTTTAAGAGGGTAAATTTCACATCAAAATATTTTTACTTCATTTTGATTGATAACAGAAAAAAAATTGTTGAAATTATAATATTTTTTTTCTTCTCTTTATCTATTTTAAACGATATAAGTAAGCATTAATCTCGATGCAAATAACACAAAATAAACGCTGTATGGATATATCACGGTCTATCAAAAGTATTTTCGAATTTTAATTTCTCTTCACTTCCTATAAGTTATTTTGACGAGCTTTTGTAAAGGATATTATGTTGTGTGCTTGGAGTGCCCTAGTTACTACCATAGTTTTTCGAACACTAGTGACTGGTTTATGTTTTACTTTCCCATTCAACTCTTGAAAATTCACAACTCGTGAACAGCCATTTTAATGCTGTATTTCACAGCTGAGGTCCTGTTCATTAAAACGTTTGAGTATATTTTGTACTGTGAGAACCAGAAGCGCAGTGGAGAGTATACGGAGATACAGGGCCTGATTATTGCACGGGCCTCCGGGGCCTCGGCACTGGGCCCACCAATTTCAGGGGCCCGCAAATTATGTAGCTGATTTTTCCCCTTAATCAAATACTTTTCAAATAATATTGTTTTATAAAATTTGAAACGTAAAATTTAAATATTCTGAATGTCTCAATAAAATTTTTAGAAGCTTTTAACCTAGACACTTTTTACCCAAACAACTATGTCAACTCATAAAATAAATCTTTTCTTTTTCTGAAAGTGTTTTCTGAAAATGGGTAGGTAGGAGGGCCCAACTTTTTAACAGGCCCTGTGCCCAACTTCAGCTTAATCGGGCTCTGCGGAGATATACTACACCGTACACTTTCTAGATTTTTTTTCTTTTTAAGGAATAATCGGAAGAAGTCCGTGTGATTTTAGATTGCAGAAGAACACATAACAAAGTTATTGCCAATTATTCTAAGAAAATTTTAATTTTTGTCTTTTTTTTCTTCTTTTTCGTCAAAAGAAAATTTAAATATTCTTAACAATTGATATTTTGTTAATTTTCGGTAGAAAGAATCAATTTTGAAACTTTATCCCTTCCCTTTAAAGAGTTATCAAATGAGTTCGAAAGATATTCCGGGTTAAAATCTATTGCTCTAAAGTCAATTTGTGCAATAAAAAAAAACTATTCCTAAAATGTCTTTTTTTTTTTTTTTTTTTTTGTTTTTTTTTTTTGTTTTGTTGCTGCGAAGTGCTATCAAAACCAGAAAGAGAAGGGCTTTATAGACATAACGGTATCAAATAGTACTAATTAAAAAAAATTGATCCATCTTTTCTTTTTACGATACCAGGTGTTATCATTCCTATAACATCCCCATCCTCTCCTAATAATATTTTTTTTTGCTGTCTGAAAATTCTGACTATTTTTTAAAAAAGTTCTCTCTTTTTCTTTATTTATTATTCCCGAATAGCGAACGAGTTTTAAGATTTCTGAATCATCAATTAAGTATTAGTTAACGCATAAACATACTCATTTCCACTCTACTCTATTTAATGCTAAAACATTTCATCTTCTGATATATTACAAACGATGGTGTTTACAAAAAGAAAAAAAAATCATAAGATCATCTCGTTCGAAGAAGTCTCCCAGGATCGAATGGAGTGGAAAAGTTCTTTTGCAGTTTAATGCAAATGGTAGTTACAGTTAAGACACCACAATACATTTGCAGTGATATACAGGTATGATTAAAGATTTATTACTCACATACTTTACTTTCAAATGAAAAGAAGTTCCATGTTTTGGAAGGAAGAAATTTTATAATTATTTAATGATTATAATTATATCTTTATATATATAAATCTTCTGTGCGTGTGTATGTCACTGAACTCCTCCTAAACGACTGGACCGATTTTAATGAAATTGTGTGTGTGTGTTCCAGTGGATTCGAGAATGGTTTAGATTCACATTTCATCGAAATTGATTCAGTACTTTTTTAGTAATCAGGCAAAAATTAATAAGTAGTGATTTTTCGCTAATTAAAAGTGTTAAATAAGTTCGATGAACTGAGTGCGGACGGAATGTCCGAGCGGTCTAAGGCGCTCGATTTAAGCTCTGCTTCTTGAGGAAGGAGATTGCGTGTTCGAACCCCACTCCTGACAAACGTGTATGCTTTACAATAAAATTTCCTGTGTTATAACTTTGATTAACCGACTTCAGAAAATCGTTGACTTTTAACTAAAAAGAGAAAAACAAACTTTTCTATCAAAAATTGAACCGACTTCAAAAAATACTGAAGAGTGAATAATAATTTCCTTACACAATTGTAATAAGAAATTAAATTAAGAGCGTAGTGTTTATCGTGCGTATTACTATATTTACGTACATTTATTTGATTTTCTGGAGTCGGTGCCAACCAAACCAACTTCAAAATTAAAATTACGTATCCAATGCATATCTTTATATACATAAATCTTCTGTTCGTGTGTACGTCAATGAACTCCTCCTAAACGACACGACCGATTTTAATGAAATTTTGTGTGTGTGTTCCAGGGGATTCGAGAATGGTTTAGATTCACATTTCATCGAAATTGATTCGGTACTTTTTTTAATAATTAGGCAAAAACTAATAGTTAGTGATTTTTCGCTAATTAAAAGTGTTGAATAAGTTCGATGAATAGAGTGCGGACGAAATGTCCGAGCGGCCTAAGGTAATATAAAATATATCTGTTATATATTATATTTCAAATACTGGTGCGGAGGATCCTCTATTTTGTTTTATTTTATTTAAAACAACATGATCTAATAAAGAGATAAGGAAATCGTTCACTTACCTCATTTATAGTCATCCCAGAATCCCGATAAATTCAATCCACGATATATCCTTTTAACCACAACTTTCGGCTTGCAGCAGCAAAAAACTTAGTTCATGTTATTAGTAATTTGTTTTAATAATTACACTGCACTCATTGATGATGGATTTCATTGTTTAAGTATGTGTTTAATAAAAATAAAAACACGTAATAATTTCTTGATTAAAATATTATAGAGTGACAATTTTAAGGGAGAGAGAAAAAGAACATGTCTCTCTGGTTGCATATTTCACAAAAAGAAAAGAGTCAGAGAGAAAAATGCGTATTACAAATGTGATGAGTCAAGGCGATACAAAGTTCAAATAATAGTTCTTACTGTTCGAAAAAGGGTAGATGTATGAAGGCCACAGGCCGCAGAATTTTAGGCTTGGCCAATTCAACGAAACAAAGTATGAAAACAAAATCTTGATTAATGTTCTAAGTCTGGTTTCCTACGATTCGAATGTGTAATATCCCCCCTGAATCGGAGGAACAAGTGTAAGTTCATATGTTGAACAGTTTTTTTAGATGTAACTGAAACTGAGGTTTGGGGAGAGGCTTGGTGAGAATATCTGCTGTCATCGCAGCAGACTGCAGATACCGTAGCTTTATTATTCCCTCTTCTACTAAATTTCTGATTAGATGAAATCGTATTGAAATATGCTTGGTCCTGGCGTGACCTTTTTCGGACTCAGCCAACTTGATGCATGACTGATTATCCTCGAACAATATTATAGGCAGTTTCTGATTAAGATCGAGTTCCTTGAGTAGTTGGAGAATGTAAACTGTTTCTTGAGCTACACATGCAGCTGCAACATACTCTGATTCTGCCGATGATAGAGCAATGCAGCTCTGCTTTTTCGAAGTCCACAAGATGGTATTTTTTCCTAATTTGAAGAGATTTCCAGACACTGATTTTCTGTCCGATTTGTCATTTGCCCAGTCCGAATCGGAATACACTCTCAAGACAGGTTCCTCTATATTAGTGTAAGTTAATTTTAAGTCTACTGTTGTCTTAAGGTATTTAATTGTTCTTTTAACCGCTTCCCAGTCTTTAACTCTTGGATTTTCGTTTCTGCGGCTTAAAATGTTTACTGCTGCGGAAATGTCTGGTCTAGACACAGTCGCAATATAAAGTAGAGCCCCTACGGCCTGTCGGTAATTTGTGTTATTTGGAAGAAGATTTTCATTATCTTCTAGTTTTACATATCCGGGTTCCATCGGTATGTTGGTTGGTTTCGCATTTTCTAAGTTAAATTTATTTGCCAATTCATTGATTTTATTTATTTGGTCGAGTGTCATCGTGTTCTTGTCGGGTCTATTTATGTTTATCCCCAAATAGTATTTCGCCTCACCCAAATCAGTAACCGGGAATTCTTTATTTAATTTGTTTATGAGTTCGTTAATATTTTCATCTTCCCCAGCTATGAGGAGATCGTCAACATAAACAATTAGGTAGGTCGTTGAGTCATTGATTGTTTGTTTGTATAGACATTTATCAACCTGACTTTGGTGAAAACCTAATTTTGTTAGTGATTTGTGCAATGTCAGGTTCCACGCCCTGGCTGCCTGTTTTAAACCATAAATGGCCTTTTTAAGTCTGCATACCTTATGTTCCTCTCCCGGAACCACATAACCCTCAGGCTGATGCATAAACACGTCTTCTTGTAATTCCCCGTGTAGAAAAGCAGTCTTAATGTCAATATGTCTTAAACTCAAATTTTTATACAATGCCATTGCTAAAAAACTTCTAATTGTCGTATGAGATGCGACTGGTGCAAAGGTCTCGTCATAATCGACCCCATATTTCTGGGAAAAACCCTTTGCAACTAGTCTAGCCTTAAATTTCTCCAACACACCCTGGCTATTGTATTTAGATTTAAACGCCCACTTACAACCGATTACTTTAGTCCCTGGCGGGGCTTCGACTAATTCCCACGTATCATTCTCGCGAAGAGAGTTCATTTCTTCTAAAGTCGCTTCTATCCATTTTTCCTTTTCAATCGGGTTTTGCATATTTTTTATATCGTCCCAACTTTTCGGGTCTTCTACCTTAACATTATTTGTTAGGAAAGCAAACCTATCAGGAGGAACCCCCCTGTTCGATCTGTTTGATCTGCGTGGGACGATCTGCGTGGTGTCTAAATTTGCAATCTGATTTTGCTCTGTTTCTTCGGTACATACATTATCTTCGATCAATTGCAATTTTGATTGCAGATTATCATTACTAGGCGTTTCAATAGTTTTATTGGACATGTTATTTTGGGTTGTGTTTCGACTTTCATTCTCTAGAAATTTTACAGTTCTACTTATTATTATTTTTCTGCCACCCGTACAAATTCTGTAGCCCTTACTCCTATTGTCGTAACCTACGAATATTCCCTCGATCGCGGTACTATCCAATTTTCTTCTAAGGGGTTTTTGTATGTAGGCGAATGCGCGACACCCAAAAGTTTTTATGTTCGAAAGGTCTGGTTTACGACCAGTCCATTTTTCGTAGGGTGTACGGTCATTGGATGAGGTTGGGAGTCGATTCTGTAAGTACATTGCGGTGCAGACAGCTTCGCCCCAGAATGAGTTAGGTAAACCACTATCTTTTAGTAGGCAGCGAGCCATTTCCGTCAAGGTACGGTTTTTACGCTCCGCAACCCCGTTTTGAGGCGCAGAGTATGGAACTGTAAGCTGGTGATCGATTCCCTCATTTTTTAAATAACTATCAATTTCCTTTCCTAAATATTCACCTCCGTTATCGGAGCGGATAGCTTTTATTTTCCTACCAAATTTATTTGTAGTCATTGCTACATATTCCTTAAATTTCAGAAAAACTTCATCTTTATTTCTCAATAGATACGTGACAGTAAAACGGCTAAAATCGTCTATGAATGTCAGAAAATAGTATTTTCCCCCAACCGTCGCTGTTTGCATGGGCCCGCACAGATCAGAATGCACTAATTCTGTGGGCTCTATAGCTCGAAAGCTAGCGGCTTTGGAGTATGGATCACTAGTGAGTTTAGAGATGATGCAAGTTTCGCATGTATCGCCGTGTTTACATTTGTCAATTTCAATCCCTAACGCCATGTCATTGTTTACTAATTCCTTGATATGGTTAACGTTTCTGTGGCCTAATCTTCTATGCCATTTGTGCAAACAATTTTTATTTTCACATTCATTTATGATATTTATACTGTGAGATGTATTTTGTTTTATTTTACATTCATACAAATTGTTGTTTACGTAGCCCTCGAGGTATGTGACACCTTCGTGAGTTATTTTGCAAGATTGTTTTTCAAATATGGCTTTACAACCGTTTTCTGTGGCCCTTTTTATAGAAATCAAGTTCGTTTCTATTTCTGGAACATACAATACGTTTTTTAATGTTATCGTGCTGTGAGTGTTATCCGACATTACTGTATCTAATTTTATAGTCCCGTAACCCTCAGAGTATAACTCTTGACCATTCGCAATAGTTACACTAGAAATATTGTCATGAAAATCATTGAATTTATTTCTATCATTGCAAATATGAGTTGAGGACCCAGAATCAATTACCCATAAGTTTTTTACATTATCCCCAACAAGAAATGTAACACATTTATTATTGGGTGTTTCCTTTTCGATATTTTTATTTTTGTTTGTACTCGCACCTGCACTGCCTTGAGAGCATATAGCGGTTTTTTGTGACTGGTTTAAAAATCTATTGTTGAATTGTGGTGGTTTTGAACCACTTTTGTTTTTATTTTTTAAGTGCCAACATTCTTCAATATTATGTGAATTCTTTTTGCAATACCTGCAAAATTTATTTATTTTCGGTTTAGTACCTTTAACTTTGTATACTGTGTGAGATGGTTCATTCTCAATTTTATTGTCAGTTCTTTTTAAATATTCATCGCAAAGTTTGCTGCGTATAAACGCGGCACTAAGATCTCGTTCTTCTCTAGCCTCCAGCGCAGTTATGAGAACATCGTAGCTGGGAGGCAGGGAACACAGCATTAATGCTGCAAGATGTTGATCGTTAATGTTTTCACCAATGGCAGCAAGTCGATCGCGTATTTCATATATGTTATTCAGGTGGTTGATGAGGTTGCCACCTTCATTTAGTTTCGACGAATATAACTTCCGCAAAAGGAATAGTTTACTGCTTAAATTGGTTCGTTCATGAATATTTTTCAAGGCGGTCCATACGTCGCGCGCGCTCTCCAAATTTTTAACGTGGATGACTTGGTCATCTTCTATTGACAAATTTATGATTGCACGTGCTTTTCTGTTTTTATTTTTAAACGAATCTGTCACGGGATCTGGGGGTTCATTAATAATTACACTATAGAGGTCCTCCTTTTGGAGATACATCTCCATCCTGAACTTCCAAATGTGATAGTTGTTTGAATTAAGTTTTTCAATCACAGTATTATTTATCACACTCATATTGTAACGTTATATAGACGTAGCTGTCTTATATATTTTTATTTTATTTGTGTAAATTTTTGTGCTTCAAATTCGAAATTGCTTACTTTTTTTTTTTCAAAACATAGCAGAAAAGAAAAACATTGTCACTTATTTTTATTTCAGTATATATATATATATATATATATTATGTAAGCACAAAATACAAAATAATAAACCAGTAATAAAATGATTTCACTTATCGGTAGCGTTGCGACAGAATCGGTCGCATAATCTAATATAAAATATATCTGTTATATATTATATTTCAAATACTGGTGCAGAGGATCCTCTATTTTGTTTTATTTTATTTAAAACAACATGATCTAATAAAGAGATAAGGAAATCGTTCACTTACCTCATTTATAGTCATCCCAGAATCCCGATAAATTCAATCCACGATATATCCTTTTAACCACAACTTTCGGCTTGCAGCTGCAAAAAACTTAGTTCATGTTATTAGTAATTTTGTTTTAATAATTACACTGCACTCATTGATGATGGATTTCATTGTTTAAGTATGTGTTTAATAAAAATAAAAACACGTAATAATTTCTTGATTAAAATATTAAAGAGTGACAATTTTAAGGGAGAGAGAAAAAGAACATGTCTCTCTGGTTGCATATTTCACAAAAAGAAAAGAGTCAGAGAGAAAAATGCGTATTACAAATGTGATGAGTCAAGGCGATACAAAGTTCAAATAATAGTTCTTACTGTTCGAAAAAGGGTAGATGTATGAAGACCACAGGCCGCAGAATTTTAGGCTTGGCCAATTCAACGAAACAAAGTATGAAAACAAAATCTTGATTAATGTTCTAAGTCTGGTTTCCTACGATTCGAATGTGTAATATAAGGTGCCCGATTTAAGCTCTGCTTCTTGAAGAAAGTGATCGCGTGTTCGAACCCCACTCCTGACAAACGTATATCCTTTATAATAATATTTCCTGTGTTATAATTTTGATTAACCGACCGCAGAAAATCGTTAATTTTGAACTAAAAAGAGAAAAATAAACTTTTCTATCAAAAATTGAACCGACTTCAAAAAATACTGAAGAGTGAAAAATAATTTCCTTACATAATTGTAATAAGAAATTAAATTAAGAGCGTAGTGTTTATCGTGCGTATTACTATATTTACGTACATTTATTTGATTTTCTGGAGTCGGTGCCAAGAAGGACAACCTCTTTCAGTGACAGGACAACGTCTGTCGGGTCCGCTAGTATATATGTATATATATATATTATATACGTTTACAGTGACATATAAGTAGGATTATATATTTATTATTCGCATATTTTGCTTATTCAAAAGAAGAAAAGTTCCATATTTTGGAATGAAATAATTTTATAATTATTTAATGGGTTAATACCAACTTTGCTTATTAATAAAAATAAGTAACAGACAATTTTAAAGAAAATTTCATACTTTAAAAAAGAAAATTTTGGTTGGAATAACAATGATAGCGATATAAAAAATACCCCTTCCTCCTTAATATATCTTATGTTATCAAGTTCCAGATCCCCCTACCTAACTCATAAGTGATAACCATGGGCGAATACAGAGACTTGTTTTTGTTTTTTTTTAGGGGGGGGGGGAACGATACCAAATGACAAATAATTAACATAGTCATAGTTTTTGTTGGTAAATTTTTCTTTGCAGTATTAAATGAATATGGAATAATTAATGCGGTTTAAAAGTACTACATGATTTTAACAATCCGACGTTCAATTAAGCGATTCAATCAGTTAATTAACCCTCTTATCATGCAATACCTCTTCTCCTCAAAATATGACTTGATATTGTTACTTACTGATGATATTGTTATTTACTGTTCCGAAAAATTAAAAACGTTAAAATAGATTTTATATTCTAAATGTCTTACTTTTATACTTTGTGTTTTTACTCTTTTACTAGAGCAACTATTCATCTTATCCATTTATTCAAAAAAGGATCTGAATAAAAATCTCAAGTGGGTCTTAATATCCTTGAAATGTCAAAATATGTTATTTAAGCGGTGTTTATACCTCTTCATGAACTACTCACTTTTATTCGATCAAAGTTAACATTTTTCACTGATGTTCAGGCCTGTTTGTCACAGCTTCTCTGCAAGAGGGAGAAAAAGCAAAGAAAAATGAAAAACCAGACAATGAACTGTGGGTAACAGTAGAACGAGCAATAGAAATAAACACTTTCTATTTCTATTCAAATCACCTAGAAAGTCTTTCATGAAGTAAATACATAAGGAAAGAACCTTGTTAACCTTATTACCAAGTTGGCTTTAAAGGAATTAACACAACATATGCATTTTAGCTTTTAACTTACTAGAACATAATCATTTTTTATTCCTTCATCAATTACCCCTTAAAATTCCCCAATGTAAGTGGCAAACATTACGTTATTTCACACATTGCGCATTTTACAAAGCAATACATTATTTTAAACATTAGTAGCTTTTTTTTTTTTTTTTTCTAGAAAACACTGAGATGCTTGAAGTTTTAAAATGTCCTTTCTTTTTCTTGTTTTTTCTTTCTTTGGGAATCACTACGAATTCGATTCTTTTCTTAAACAAAAGAGCTTTCTTCAAAAACATCATTATACAGAAATTAGAACTGCAGCTTCTTTGCAAAAAAGTAAACTTTTTCACACTTTAACGGAATTCGAATAATATGAATTTTTTGTTGTAGAAATTCAGTAAAGGTATATGAAGTGGCATCGTCCCCAAACTAAACGTGTCAAAAATTACTGCGCCTTATGGTTTTTGACAGGACATAATCCATTTTTTTTTCATTAAAGGCTGAAATGTCAATGAGACTTAGTGAAATGGTGGCATCCGGAAACTTTTTGGTTTCTGTTTGTCTGTTCCACAAAAACTGCCGTAAAAAGAATCGGATTGGATTTATATTTGGCAGAGATTTTCGGATTTAGCTATATATTTTTTGGTTTATTTTGATTCAGCTGTTTGGAAATATGGAACATTTATTTTCTTGTAATAATGCTTTCCTATAGCATTTAAGACGATATTCAATTTTTCCATTCGTCAAAAACTATAGGTACTAAACACTTTATTTTCATTACCAAGTATGATACATTAAACCTCAATAATGTTGCATGACATTCCGCGTATATTTACGAAATTTAGAGCAAGATAAGACAGACAAACAAACAGACATACAAACCGAATTTATGTACCCTTTTAAACCACATTATAAAAAGTCAAAAAACGCTCTGTATTTTTTTAATATTACAAAGAGATAAAACAAAAGCCTAATAAATGCAGAAAATGCAATATTCAAAAACTACGAGGGTGTTTTTAAAAGTTTGCGTAATGAATCACAAATGGCAGCATCAGTTGGAATAAAATATACGCATGAGGCTGCACCTATTATCTTGGACACAAAGGACAAATTAGATATTGTTCTTAAAATAGCAAATAAAGCCTTTGTGCAAAATTGTTTAAAGATAGAAAACCAATTATTATAAATGCACAAATAATGTATGAAAAGGTAGAAAACAGCTGTTTCAAATCTACTATGGAGATTCTTCATCAGTGCAAAATTCAGCGAGCTACAAAAGAGCAAACCTGAGCAAATAGACATAGAAACGCAGGCTTATATACAAGCTACGGGAAAGATCCCGTCTAAAGAAAAGCAACCAATAAGAAGAAAGCACCCAGTTGTTTAGGCTGCTTTCTTCTCATTGGTTGCTTTTCTTTAGGCGGGATCGTTCCCGTGGCGGGTATATAAGCCTGCGTTTCTCTGTCTCTTTGCTCAGTTTTGCTTTTTTTCTAGCTCGCTGAGTTTTGCACTGATGAAGAATCTCCATAGTAGATTCGAAACAGCTGTTTGCTAACCTTTCATATATTATTTGTGCATTTATTATCGTTGGTTTACTATCTTTAGATATTGTTCTGTTAAGCACTGATCAATTTCGCATTGCTTTCAATAAAGCTAGCTTCATGAGTATTGCAAAATGGATAAAATTAAAACGCAAGCTATTATCCTCGTATTTGCATATAGCAAGTCAGGGCCGTAGCTAGAAGTGAACAGTAGGGGGGGGGGCTCAAGTGAATGTAGGGGGGGGGCTCAAGAGAATGTAAGGGGGCTCATAATTTTTTTTTCTCTCGCATTGCCACAGAAAGATAAAGTAATGCATATTCACATTTTAGGTACTATGTTTCTTATTAAAAAGTGTTCTAATAACTTCATTTTATACTAAGAAAATTATATAAGGATGAAAATTTTGAGTGTATAGCTTATTAAAATTAAACATCATGCTAGCTTCCTATGTACAAAGAAGACGAGGGAGTGTTGAAACACTTATATTTTAGATATAATTTAGTAATCCTGCAAAACTATGAAAGGTTCTCAAAACTAAGTTAGATTTTTGAACAGAATTTCATTTGAATTTTCGGAATAGAAATTCATTTAGTGACCTTGGAATCTTTTCCAGGGGGGGCTCAAAATATTTTAGGGGGGGGGCTGAGCCGCCCTTAGCACCCCCTTAGCTACGGCCCTGTAGCAAGTCATATTTGTTATAAATCGTGGTAAGACTGTTCAATCTCCAACTCGCAAAATCAACACCGGGAGACAGCATCTCACGACGGCTATCTCCCTATCAATAATTTCACAGCAGGAAAAAGTGACTTTGAACACTCTCTTTAAAAGAATGTGTTCAGACTCTACATAAAAACGATGACTCTGACATTTTAATAATATACTTTTTTTTTCCTTTTATTTTTAGCATTTTTTCTTCATGTACAAGTCAGAGTGAGACGGGTGCAGAATTTTTAGCACCTTCTCTCTCTCATGAAATTTTATATAACTGTAATCTAATTCATTTATCCTTTTATATTTTTTAGAATCGATATTTTAATCAAGATATTATGCTATTTAAACAAGTATAAAGATAATCAATACTATTCTGTGTGTGGATCTTACAAGACAAAATTCACCTTACATCCCAATTAATATAATAAAAAAACATAAACAACTCTTTTCCAGATAATGATATAAGGTAGTTTCTGAACACCTCACATGCAACATATGACCCCGTGAAGGATTGCTCAACTAAGAAATTTATTATCGTGTCTTATTTATTTATAAAAAAATCTATTAAATTAAGTCGTTAAGGGCAGGTAATGATAGATAATTTTAAAGTATAATAATATCTTGGTGGAAAATACTTACTAACACGATTTTAGTGGTTAACTCGTAAGTTTACCAATGTTTTCCTGTACTCAAAGATATGAAAGCATGGAGGGGGAAAAAAACAATGGTAAACCTACAGGTAAACCACAAAAGAAATCCGGTTTTCAAATGTTTTCCACCAAGATATGACTTGGCAGACCACCTGCACTTTAGTATGTTAATCAAGTTTTAAGTCATTCTGGAATTTCTGCTTCCAACTCGATGAGATGATTATCAATGCTGCTGCCTCTGCTCTAAGTCTCAACCGATTTAATGGAAATAAAACCAATTTCGACCAACAAGAGATGAAACTTGGATTCATTATTACATCCCTGAAACTAAGCAGCAAATAAAGTAATGGAAACATAGAGGTTCTCCACCAAAGAAGAAGACATTATCCATATGCATAGCTTCAGTCTTTTGGGATGCTAATGGAATATACTAATTGATCATCTTCCCTGGGACCAAACTGAGAATATTACGCCAAACTGAGAATATTACGCCAAAGTTCCTGACGAAGTGGATAATAAATCTATAAAAAAAAAAAAAAACCTGGTTTGAGTAAGAAGATAATTTTCTAACAGGATAGTTTTTACTCGCCTAATTTTCCTACTTCTGACTTCCATCTATTCCCATAACTAAAACTTTTTGCGAATGAAAAAGATGTTTTATGAAAATAGAAGTATAATTAGTTGTCGACGGCTATTTTGGAGGACTAGAAGAATAACACTTTCGGGATAAAACAACGACATTGATGGATTATTTGAGACATCATTGGATGACACATACTGAACTTCAAGAACTTAAGAAATTATGCAGAAAAATAAAACGCATTGTTTTAAAAATTCTCATTTTCCTTTTCATTTCGAAAACATGTCAACTTTTTTTTTTTTTTTTTTTTTTGTGCGTTTATTAATAACGTTATGCATAACCCCCCAAAATAAGATAAAGTCGCTTTTTTTATTCATAAGGAAGGAATTGAAGCAAATTACGTAATATAAATTTCATGGGAGTGTTTTTTTTTTCTTCTTCGTCCATAATCATAGGTTGTCACTCACGTCTGATATATTTTGCCTGTTGTGACATAACACTTTTGAAACTGTTATTTAAAGCAAATTTTGATTAAAAAAACAGTGCAATTACTATTATTTTTATTTTTACATTCTATCTTATTATTTAGTGATATATATATACTGTAAAATAGAGATCTGCACAGACTGGACCTAGAATCGAAGCCCGGCCCGGCTCGGCCCGCGGACCGGATTCGGACCTTAATTTTTTCCTAGAGTATCGGGCCGGTTCGTACCTAACTTATTTTTTCCGTACGAAGCCGGGACGCATTTTCAGAAAGAATCGCCGTTTTGAGCACCAGTCTAGGCGAGTTGGCGAAAGCGAGAACGTTCAGCTAGCTGCATCGCTAAACACAAAACAAACTAAGTTCAAATGTGTCATAAAACATATGATTTATAGAATTATATTTATTACAAGCGAATCTTTACTACTGTTTTTAATTAACTTCTCAATTTTTTCGAACATAGCGAGTTGAGGAAATAATATTTTTGAATTGAGAAAAAAAAAAAAAAAAATATATATATATATATATATATATATATGTTTAGATGTTCTATGAAATTTAAAGCATTTTAATCTGAAAAAGCTCTTTGTTTTAAACTATGTTTCAATCGTAAACAACGGTGAATAACATTTCCTCCTATTATAGTCTTTGCTTGATAATATTTACGGAAAAACAAATGAACAATAAACGCGATCTCTTTGCAGAAGGAAGGGTTGCTATTTGCTAGGCGTTTGACGTCACAAACAAGAAAGGGTGCAAAGCATTAACTTCATCTCCGCGCCAATCGTTGTTCTGGCGATAAGGTGCTCAAAGCGTGATTCTTTCTGAAAATGCAGCCGGGACTTATTTCATTCTTCCTAGTCTTCACATACCAAAATAATCAGTTCCGGTTGAATCATCCCAGATGAAAATCATTTTCTCAACATAGCCAAATATGTCCAAAAATCAGTAAAATTTGGCTTGTTCCGAAAATTTGTGCAAAAAAGGCATATACTTTTAAGTCGTCATTATTATTCTACAACTAAACATTAGAATTTATTCTTTTTAAAAAATCGTAGATTTCTAGGTTTATTAAAATAGAGTTAAACGCATGAAAAAAAAGCCCTGCGTGTGATGGAATTTGCTTTTAAACTGAAAACTGGAAATTTCTTTTAGATTTCTTTTAACTATTCATCCATGTAAAATCAATACAGTAATACGCGAGAAAAAAAAATATATTAAACATTTACACCAGCTAAGATGAGAGCGTATTTTTTTCTTTCCAATGAGATTCTGTCTTAGAAGATTTTACTTTTACCATATACCATTTTTTTAGATTTTTATGTCTCCATTACATGGAATATGGATTAATAATACTAATGCTAACTGAAACATTTACACACAAACAAAGGTTCATTAAAAGCATAAATATCGCAGCGTACTGCACTTCTGCATAAATCAAGATTAAAGATATTGGGGGGGAGGGACTAAGATAAGCTATTTTGTTCAGAACTCTTCCATAATAGTAAAGATCAATGCTCTGTAAAAATTCACTCGGGCCGTATCGTGTTCGGGTTGAAATTTTAACTATTTTTCCGGTAGGGGCCGAGCTGGGACTTTGTTTTTATTTTTTATATCGGGCCGCTAAATTTTTCTCTACGGGCCGTGCTGGACCCGGATCTGGCCGAAATTTCAACTTTAACCTTCCCACTGCCACGACCGGATATATTCGTTCACTAGGCTGCAGGTTTCACTGCAGTTAAAGCTTTTTTTAAATTAATATAATTCTACAAATATAATCCAGTTTTAAGAAATTAAGCTACGATTGATACTTTCAAAGCTTAAAAGCATATACGTAACAAAAAAATTACACCATGATAGAAAAATCCCTCTTTTATTAACACTTAAAGTACATTGCAGAGAAAAAAACATTACAATTTTGCCCTTTTGCTCGGCGGTCAAGAAGTTAATAATGGCCGGGCCGGACCAATTTTTTTTTCCGTTTGGGCCTCATCGGGTCAATTTTTTTTTCGTATGGATCGGACCTGGAAATTTCGGCCCGTAGACCTCTACTGTAAACCGTCAAATTAATGTTCGTTTATTATTTCAAGCTGATATGTTTCAAACACAGCTAATGCTACTTTAATGAAAATATAAATTTTTATTGACTGTTATATATATATTTATAAATAAATCCAAAGTAACTCAGATTTTATCGAAACAATATATACAGGGTAAGTATAACAGATCGAAACAATATAGGCTATCGCTTTAATATTGCCCCTAGACCCAAACTTCCAATTACAAAAGTTCATAAAAAAAGGTGAAATTTTTGTAAGTTGCAACTCCATGAGGGGGTCTGTTTGAAAAAATACGGAAATTTAATTTGTATATGGCCCCGTCGGGCAAAATTCTCAATTAGGAAATGACTCCTTATCCATTCCTAATTTTAACAAAAAAAAAAAAAAAAAAAAAAAAAAAAAATCATCTCCATATCTAAAAACTTCACAGAGATATTAAAATCCAAAATTCGTGACTTACACCACTTTACTGTACCTAGAAATGAAGAGATTTTGATTTAAAATAAATGAGGGATCGTCAAAAAATTTTCCGTTATTAAATGTCGAATTAAGACAGTGCCTCTTATTTAACATAAAAAGGCAGCGTATGGATTTGAAGCTGAACTTGTTTACAAAATATACTGGTAGTCAGAATTAAAGGTCTGCATGGGACAAAATATTTAGATTTGGTCCCAAACCGACCCATTGGGAAAAAAAATTCAGCCCGACTTAGAAAAATGTTAAAATCATAACTTAGACCGGGTGGAAAAAAATTTAAATCATGACCCGGCTCAGACGTAAATTTCTACATATTTTTTTTTTACTTCGGTATGGCTACGTATTGGCCTGGTTATGTATGGAGGAGTTCTGAACAAAAATACTTATTATAGCTTTTCGTTTTTCATATTTATACTTTTTATTATTAAAGAAGCGCCAAAGGCTGTGATATATTTATCAAAGTAGAAACTTCTGTAGTAGTCCAGGCATTAAGTGCTCAAAAAGGACAAATAAATGCAAGTTTTGGTGTAGTTTTGATTTTGGGTTCCCTTTATGTGTTTTGGGTCGCTGAGCACGACTCTGGCATTATCCAACAAAATTTATCCCTGGAAACACTTTTTTTTTTTTTTTTTTGGCAAAAAACGTGGAAAAAAACGTCGCTTTTTTTCGTTTTTTCTAAATAACTTCAAAATTATGCATTTTACATAAAAGTCATCAAAACATAAATTAAAGAGCCCAAACTTTCCTACATTTTATGTACTAAAAGTTTTTTCCCTGATCAATAGTTTAGCCGTGAGAATGCCGCAAAAATGGGTGTGAAAAGCAAAAAATTCTGAAAAACGTGAATTACAGCCCCGTACGTCGATGAAACATGAAAAACAACCATTTTACACAAATTACTAAATATTTTATTATTGACTATATTTTATTAATCTGATGTTAATTTTTTTTCATAACAAAAAAATAAATAAAAATGAGCATATTTGTGATCAAAATCTTCATTTCCTATTATAAAATAATAATAGTAATAATGTCTTAATTTGACTTTTAAATAATGTAAATAAAATAACTAACACAGGCTTTAACATATAAAAGCTGATACGGATTCCAGTCCTTAAAGTTCTCGAAGTTCAAAATGTGGGTGTGAAAAAAAAACGAAAAATAGGAATTATGGCACTGTACATAGATTTAACATGAAAACTGACCATTTTTCGCAAAGACCGACTTTAAATGATACTGAAGATATTACGATCGACTATATTTTACAATGAAGTTGCTAACAATAAAAACAACGACTCATTATGAATTATTATTTAATTATAAATAATTATGTACATTAATAAGTACATTTACTTAAAAAACAAAGTACTATTTCCACTTTCTTTTATTTGAGGGTCTCTGCTTTTCACCGATATCTACAAAATAGAAAATAGACGAATGGAATTAGTGGGTGTTTTTATAACTATCAATATTATAAATAAAAGATTTTTTAATAGTAAATATTTGATACCTTGCGGCATGACTATTTCCCCTTCCATTGGCTCATCTGATTTATTGTGTTGGCAATCCATCTCCAGATCGGCTTCAAAGTCTATCTCATCCTCTTCGTCTTGACACACAAGTGCGATGTTGTTGCAGTTTCCGAAGCAAATCTTCTATCTGATATCTTTGCAAATAATTTTTGCTGCTACTTCAACCACTCGCAGCCTCTCATCTCTATCAAATTTACATGTTTGTTGATAACATGCATTAGTCAGTATCTTCCCTGCTATACTCTTGAAAAACACTGCACTTTTTTTTCTGATTCTTTGGGATCAGTATGTCGTCTCCATATCTCTTTGAGGTTAAACTTTACAGTTCTCATATCAGATTGATAACTTCCTGTAACCTGTTTCATTAGCTCTACCATGGAGAATTGACACTCGTCATCATGATTTTCAAGGTAATGGTATATACTTTGCATTGCTCTATCGATTGCCCCGGCAAATGGACCACGTTTCTTCTGTTTTTGGTTCTTGCCATAAACAAATTTAAAACATTTGATCTGGTATTGAGCATCTGCTGCGATCAAATCATTCACTGGTTCGATGCGCCTGTCCATAATCATCATTGCGAGCTCTTGCTGCTTTCATGATTGTACTTTTGAATTCCATGTGTCGCACACTGTATACAGTATTGCGTTCCCTTGGTGGATTTTTCGCTTGTATTGCAATGAACTCTTCCGAAATGCACAGTCTACATATAAAACAATTAGTTCGAAAATTAAACTGAGGAGTTGATGATCTTAAAGTTTGAGAAGTGTTGTTTGTTCCTCAATCTTCCTCACATAAGCAGTAATCATCCATTCATTTACGTGTGCTTTTCTACACTTAACATGCACATCTACTGAGGTTTTCCCCTTTAGGAAAACTGCCTTTCCATCCTTTCTTTCTGTACTTGCCTTGATTAACGCTGCAATACCTCGACTAACTTTCATTGACGGCCCCTCTTCTAAAGGAGAGTCACAAATAAATCACAGCGACATCGTGCAAAATCCCTTTAGATGTTCACTATATTCACGAAGACACAAACGGTGAATTACTAAATTATAAGAAAGCGTTGCATATGGAAACTGAGAGGAATGTGTCGTCCTCCTGATAAGCTAGTGATCTGTGCGACGCATATTTCTAACAGAGGCGTGACTGAGGAAGGGGGGGGGGGGTAGTATTCCACTGAACGTGGACATGGGATGCGGTGGTGGGCGCTTGACCAGCGTTATTTCACACTTGCATCCCTTCAATCAAGGGGGGTGGGGAGTGCAGATGGGATCAGTTAAAGCCTGTTTTAGTTATTTTATTTACATTATTTGAAAGTCAAATTAAGAAATTATTACTATTATTATTTTGTAATAGCAAATGAAGATTTTGATCACAGATATGCTCATTTTTATTTATTTTTTAGTTATGAAATAAACAATGAACATCAGATTAATAAAATATAGTGAATAATAATATATTTAGTATTATTAAGTGGGGGAAAATTTGAGTAAAATGGTTGTTTTTCATGTTTCATCGACGTACGGTGCTGTAATTCACGTTTTTCAGAATTTTTTGCTTTTCACACCCATTTTTGCGGCTCTCTCACGGCTAAACCATTGATCAGAGAAAAAAACTTTTGCTACATAAAATGTAGGAAAATTTGTGCTCTTTAAATTATGTACTGATGACTTTCATGTAAAATGCATAATTTTAAAGTTATTAAAAAAAAAAAAAAAAAAAACGAAAAAAAGCCACGTTTTTGTACGTTTTTTCCGGGGAGAAATTTTGTTGGATATTGCCAGATTCGTGTTCAGCGACCCAAGAAACATAAAGGGAACCAAAAATCAAAACTGCACCAACACTTACATTTTTTTTTTTTTTTTACCAAATGCTTGGACTATAGGCCCGTTGGGCATTTTTGAGATGGGAAAAAAAACATTGAACTCGCGAGTACCTTAACTACCGTAACCGACACCTCTGTATATAAGTATCTATATTTTTGAAAGCCTCTTCTAACGGGGGGGGGGGGGGGTGACTTGCACACCCGTCCCCAACATACACTTTAAAATTTCTCTCATTTAATTCTCTACTGTTTTTAACTTAAAAGTTTAAGCTAGAGCTACAGCGGGGAGAAAAATTCCAGCATAGCTAATTTTTCCTCGCCGTTTTATTTGGGCATTTCTGATTTTTTTGATGTAATATGTCGATTGAAAGATTATGCTTCATACATTACAAATATAGCATAAAAAGTTTTCTCCCGTCATTCTAGGTCACATTAGGGACCCATACTGGGTTAAAATTAAATTTTTTCAAACTTTTTCGTAATTGTTCAAGTTTTCATTTCTGTCGGCCCCGGAGCGCTACTATTTTTTCAATCAATGAATCTATCTCTATTTATCTGTAATTTTTTCATTTACATTTTAACATCGTTAATTCATATTCCATGCGTTGGAGACTTTGAAAAATGTTATACTAAACCTTTTAAGAGGGAATCACATAGGAAAGAAAAAATACGTTATAGGCAAATGTCCCACTTAGGAGGCATAAATTGAGTTTATTTTTTTCTAAGGTATTATTATATTTATTTTACATGATCAACACATTTCCTGTTTAAGACAGGATTCCATCATAGGCAGATTTTTTTAGCTGATTTTATTGTATTTAATTTTTTAGCTTTTGAATATACTTTTCTTTTGAAAAATGAATTTTTAAGTGATTTTTTTTTTTTTTTTTTTTTGAAAAATAAGTGTTTTTTGTAAAAATTTTTATTGAACCAAATGTTATTTATTTTTTGCACGTATTAGGAAGTCAGAGACAGTGATTTTAATACGAGTTGTGTCGAGACCGGGATTGAAAAGTTCGTCCAGTGCAGACCTAGGAAGAAGGAAGCAGTCGCCTCCGGTATGAAAAATACGTTAGACACGGCCAAGCGAATGTTCAGAAAAAAGTAACGTCTCGGTCCTGACCTGGCCTGAGCCAAGATTACAGATTTTTTAACAGCCTCTCTATGACGATAAAAAGCCAGAAATTGTAAGAATTTATATAAAAGACTTAATCCGTATCTTAGAAAGAGCATTGTTTTAAATAACTGACGACATTTAAACAGTGCAGGAAGGAGATGGAAATTGGAAAAGTTAACTTGAATCGAATGTTTGGGCTACAGAAAGGAGTTACTTTAAACTTTCAATTTTTTAAAAACATTTAAACATTTTATTAGGAGCCAAACTTTATTTGAAACTTTAAATTCGTTTTTTCTGCATGAAGATTTTTCCCCCGCTATTTATGGTCTTTAAGTTACTAAAAGTAAGAATTGTTAAAGAAAAAATTTGCAAACTTGAAACATATCATTGTTGATTATTTTACATTAGTTTTTTTCGGCAAATTTGAAAAAAATATTAACTTTTGAAAATATGATATTTTTTAAGTTATATCATTTTTAAATAAATAATTTTACTAGTTTTAAAATTAATATTGAAAAAAAAAACCCTGGTACAAAACTAAAATCAGTTTTTCATCTTTAATTAAAAGGGAAAAAATTGAAATCCGATAAATAATATTTTGAGTTATAACGATTTTAAATTATCTTGTTTAAACCAGTACTAATTATTTGAAATTTTTATAAATTTATGAGAAATTTTAGGATTTGATTTTCTTAGCAAATTATATGGCTAATCATCACAAAAAAAAAGAAAAAAAATCAGAATTCTAACTCAAAAGATGGATTTTTTATATGTTTCCTAGAACTGTTAATCTAACCTTGTTTCTTGAATTGCGCGCATTTCAATTTATGGCTAATTCCTTAAAACTTGATGAATTATTTAAACGGCTATAACTCTGCGAGTTTTGAAGATATGAAGATGCAATTTTTTGTATCTAATTGAGGACTGGATAAGGAAAGTTATCCTAACTGGAATTTTTATCCTACGGGGGCCGTATAGAAATTTAATTTTTGTATTTTTTTAAATAGACACCCTCCCCCCTCCATGGAGTTGCAACTTATCTTATAAAAAAATTCACCTTTTTTTATGAATTTTTGCAATTGGAAGTACGGGTTTAAGGGGCAATATTTAAAGAGATAGCTTATTGTTCCGATATTTATGACTCACCCTGTATATATACCTCCTTAGATTTTTCCAAAAAAAATCCAGAAATATTCCAAAATATTCCATAAATATGTGTGTCAATAAGTAGCCTTTATAATTCTATCAAGGTGGGAATTTCCAACGTTCCACAATTTTCGGGGAAAATGGCCGTGATAGATCTGCAGACACACGATCTCATAATGGTTCCGTTTTTACTTTTTTTATTTTTAGCACTTTCCAATAAAGGTGAAAAGTGTTTATGCATTCGGTTTTTCTGACCGTCTGGCCACGCTCTTATTCCTGTAAATACACTCGGATTGCCCTGAAATTTTTGGACGTTATTGACATTTACCCTAGCTCAAACCCTACTGAAAATGAAGTTTCTATCATGATTAGTATTATGATGTATTTACAGGGATAGTCAAAAGTTTTCTATTACATTATGGCCTATGGGAGAAAAATCGTTTCAAAGGAATTTTAAAGATGTTACACCCTGTCAAACATATTAAAATTTATATGCATCTACGAGGTGTACTAAAATATGCATTCTATAAAATATGCAGTGAAAATATAGCTATTATTTGTTTACAGGGCCACACAAAAGAATTCAATTGCATAATGGTAAAGGGGGGGGGGGTGCGTCATAGTTTCAATATATTAAACTGTTTCATGTATAATGAAATTGATATATATTACTGAGGCTTAATATAAACTATACGATACTGTCTTGCATAATATGAAGTACATAGCATTTACAAAGATACACAAAAGATATCAAATAGTATTTCTTTCCGAAGTACTGTATATGTATTCGATGATGGCTGATGGATGGATGAAATTCATTTCAATTATGATATGCGCGTTTAAATTTCATTAAATCTATGAACATTATATGATGTGTATAAATGCTATAGTTGATATACAGGGCTACCCA
Organism: Maratus speculifer; assembly: GCA_964019185.1. Taxonomy (NCBI): domain Eukaryota; kingdom Metazoa; phylum Arthropoda; class Arachnida; order Araneae; family Salticidae; genus Maratus; species Maratus speculifer. The sequence continues at coordinate 20,740,416 of OZ025291.1, forward strand.
AAAGAGTTCGCCAACGTTACTGAATATGAGCATAAATTACTTAAAGGTGGTTCTTAAATAAGTTATGCATTTTTACGCTGAATTGCATTCAGTTTACTAAGAAATGTTTGCAGAATATAGATAAAATGATATACAGGGCCACACAAGTAATTGGGTACATGGACGATATGAGTGATAATTTATGAGAATGTGATTTCAGTTGTTTTAAGAGTGTTTCAGTTTAAAATAAATTTTAGCTTAATGCTGACGTGTATTAAAGGTAGTAAAATACAGGGCTGAACGAAAGTATTCAAGTATATTTCCATCTATTAGTATAAATTTCTCAAAAAGAAATTTCAAGTTACTAGGCATTTTCTTACTAAACTAAATTTTCCCATTATATAGTATTTATATCAATTGTCAGATCAAATACAAGGCTGTTCAAAAGTATTGGAATACATATTTGGCTATATGTCCTTATTTCCCCCCAAATAACGAAGTTTTGTAAAAGATTTCATGAAGAGTTGGAAAGTGTTTCATAATCTATACTTAGGGTATGATTTTTCTTCCTTGTTTAAGTACGGAATACTAAAAATAAGAAACATATGTATAAGACGAGCAACGGACGAATTCTTCACACTCGGTTACCAGTAACAGGGATTAAATGTAGCAAATATGCAGAAAAAAGTGGTAAAAAACTATGAATGGAATGAGAATCGGGAAATCAACAGTAGTAACACCGTTTCCTAATGGTTTCACTGTACATCTTTTAATGAACAATGTGTTAAGTGATGGAGATTATGGTATTTTACACGAGTCTGCGGTTGGAATTCAACGAAAGCGGTCTGGAGTAAGTAGCCTTGAGCAGTAAGGACCTATAAAATGAAGGATGTTGCCACAAGCACTGAAAATAATTCTCAGTAAAATTGGTTGTCTTTTTTGAATAGAGGTTTTATTGCAATTGCTCGATGGTATCAAAAAGGTTAATGTTCGTCTAATGGTTTGATCTCATAACTGCATTTTTCTAGGTAATCAGAGGAGATTTCCTCTCATCCTTAAAATCTTGCTAGAGATATCCTCATTTAATTTAATCGTTGAGACCTTATATCATGGTTTCTAAAATTCAACTCAGTCAAACACATAAACGTAGGCGTCCAGTGTCACCAACTTATATGGGCTTATGGGGCACGAATCCACCCAATAATTTCATCTCTACGGCCACCCAATTTCAATTGATTTAATTCGTAATTTATTTTTTCAACTATTTAATCCCTAAAATGAAATTTGTTTTTATTAATACTAGGTAGAACCCGCCGAAATTCGAGGAAAGAAAATGTTTAAATAGATACCGTTTCATTGTTTTATAATAATCCTAAAAAAATAGTTATAATAAAAAGGGAACCTTATATTGGCAAGTCTATCATTTAAACAAATTATATTTAAACTAAAATTAACAAAATATTATTTCTATAAAACTCAGTTGTAGAACTTGTTAAAATTAAACTTTAAGAGATATGTAAACCATAAAATATAATAAATATCTTTTATTATTATAAAGTTATCAATTAAGGATCTTATACACGGTATTCCAAAATGAAAAATAGCAAAATGTACGCCACTTGACTCAATCATGGTATTTTTCCCCGTGAAATTTAAACACGACATTATTTTTACCATCTCAAAATTTACACATGCACCTCTCTTATCCGTGTTCATCCTTAAAAAAATTATTTTAATTTGAGCATTTCAAAATCATTTTAATACAAAACTTGAAATCTCGATTGTTATTAGTTGTAAACAGATATTAATTTATTTATATTATTATAAGTGTAAATGAAAATTTCTGAAATAATCTGCATGCAATAAATGCGATATACAATATTCCTGTGACGACAGAGTGTAAAAAGAAGCTGTCGTATCGAGTTAAAAAAGTTTTTAATAAACTAAAAACCCCCCGCCCTTTAATTGATAAATAAAAACTAACTAAAACCAAAATTTACAGAATTTTATAATTATTTCAAGAATGAAAATTCTTCGCATAGCACGTATTGTAATCTCAATACATTTCTCTTCATATTTTATGAAAAAATGGCAGCAAAAAGATACAGTAATTTAATTTTTTTCCCCTTTAGTTTTAATAGAAATGGAGTATGTCTGTTGCCACAATTCAAAAACGTTATAAAAAAACTACAAAAAAATAATAACATAAAAACAAATAAAGATATAACTTTCAAACATATTGCATTTAAAAGCACATTTTTTTCGCTATACGATGGTGTAAAAATTTAAAATGTGCGATATTTATTAGTTTAAAAATTTGTAGAAGAAAAAAATTACAAAACTGAAATATTATTTCAAATTTTAAAATGTTGCCATTCGCAAAATGACGTCTGCGTTACGCACAGATACGTTTGGCCTTTATAGATTTATTTATATTTCAAATTTTAAAATGTTGCCATTCGCAAAATGACGTATGCGTTACGCACAGATACGTTTGGCCTTTATAGATAGATTCTCAAAATATTTTTGTTTGAAAAATAATAAGGATGTCCATTAGACTTACAGGAGCACTGACTTACAGCCTCTTAGTTAAAACTTGCTTCCTATTTTTCTATCTGTTTTAATGCCTCAAATTGATAAAGCACTTAGGTGTCTAAAATGTATGCTTTTCTTTACATTTAGTTTCTTATACTTTCTATAATTAGCAATTCCAACGTTATTTAAAATTAATTTTACTATATTTATAAAGAATAACTTATAGGAATATAATTTAATAAAGTTATTTATGAAATTATAATTAAATAGAAAATTTAAACAATTGCTTAAAAAATAATTTAACTTCGAATTATCATCTTTAGCCATTCTCTCCTCCCCTCTCTTTCCACACTAAGGTAATATATATACATGTGTTATTTTACTCAAAGATGTTTAAGCTCACCCAATATTTTTGAAAAATTGGCGCTATTATAGGCGTCTGTAGAACGAAGCCGAAGGAAGTACAAGATTTTGAAAAATATAGACGATCCAACAGTCTGCTGTTCAGATTGTTGGGTCGTCAATTTAATTTACATAATTTATAGATTATTAATGTAGAACATTGAATTGAATGATTTCTTTAAAAATGTAAATAATTTAACTAAGCTTTAAAAAAATTGAAAGCACACCACAATGAATGCTAAATGATGGATATTTTCACGTTTCTAAAGAAATTTTTGGTCATCAAATATATATACAGAACATAGTTAACAAAACTCCCGCTTTTTGTGTACTGATTAGAAATATGTGTTTTATATTATTGTGGAAATTAGGGGTTTCATAAAATTAAGATTATTATTCGGGAACAATGGGAAAGAAAAATGATCGGATTGCCAGCTATAATGCAATACTTTTATTGTTATATTATAACATAAAAATTTTCACTTTTTTTTTTTTTTTTTTTTTTTTTTTTTTTTGGCGAATAAAATTTACTTCGAATAACGTTTTATACTGTGTTAAGCAATATCATTTAACAATTTAACAATGAATTTTGCTTTTCCTTTATGAAAACAAATACTTATTCTACTCTTATTATGCTAAATTATTCGCTTGCGAAGAAAAAAAAAATTAAGTTATCAAAGATCTGTTATCGAAATTTTTTCCTTAAAAAATGGTTAGATTTTGTATATTTCACTAAATAGTTGTTTTACGAACTTAGAATCATGAAGTGATTGAAAAGTTTAAGGCGTAGAATAACAAATTTTAAACTTATGTAATTTAGAAATTAATTAGAAATTAATATTGTATAATATGTAATTACATTCATTTCGAATATTTTATCGCTAAATATTTCAATATGCATGAAATAGTAATATTGCATTTAGTGAATATAATTTGGTGTACCAATTCTAGAAAAAAAAAGTATATATGCAAATAACTGACATTTTTCTAGCAAATAAGTTTTATTTGGTGTGTACTGCACATTATATATCTATGTCCACATTTTTAAAATTATTAATAGGGCCATTTTAAAATTTCGCTTACATGTGCTGTCCCAGAATAAAAAGAAGAAAATTCAAGCATAAATTAATATTTAAAGTTTGATTTGAGCTATGCATTAGCTAAAGAAGATTACATTGAACATTTCTAACATGAAAAATTAAAAAAATCAATAAAAATTTTTGAGACATAAATCTTTAAAATTTTTATTCTAAGCAAAAATGCCTGTCCCATTCCAAGTTTTTTGTTTTTAACTGTTTTTTTTTTTAATTTGAGCTAACTTTTTTAAATAAAAATTTAAATTTTTTTAATATGAAGTGTTATTGTTATATATGAATGAAAAAAATTATTACAAAAGATATTTTCTTTAAGAAATTACCAGAAATCTTTTGTCAAGTCCGTTACGTTGTGATTATTTTAGTCAAAATAGGTTTCGAATGCTGCCTAAAGTTAGCAGCAAATATTCGGCGATATAGTTAAACTATTCACGCAAATACTACTTGCCATTTTTTTTACTCTTCAATTGTGAAGCAATGTCACAGTGGCAAGAATAAGCTTTTATCAATTTTTTTTTTTTTTTTTTTTTTTTTTTCACTGTCAAGTTTGTTACCTTAAATTTTAATATTAAAATAATGATTTTTGCACTTTTGTAATTAAGTATTGTTTACTAAATAGTTTCAGAAGGGATGTATATTACTACCTTAGTTAGAAATTATACAAGCTAGTTTATTTCTAATAGTTTTATTTGAAATATCAAGTCCGTTACTTGTCAAATCCGTTACCGTGAAACGTAAGCGATGAAATGTAAGCTGCTAAGTAAGTTTACTAAATAGTTTTAGAAGGTAAGTAAATTATTCCTAATATTCCTTATAATTATTCCTAAATTCGAAAATATACAGGCTAGTTCATTTTAATAGGTTTTTTTTTTTTTTTTTTTTTCAGATTTATTTGAAATGTCAAATCCGTTACTTGTCAAGTCCGTTACCATGAAATGAAGCGAATGGTAAAAATGGCCCAATAATTTTCATTTTTAAAGCTTACATATTTATGTATTTCATTAATACAATGACATTTAAAATTAAAATGATGATAAGAAAATGGGAAACAAGGTTACATAATACATTTCAATAACTAATGAAATAACCTAGTATATTCAGATATCACAGTGTATAAAACAATACATTTTGCAGCTCAATAACTAGCCGAATTTTTTTCCACTTGAAACATGAATTTATTTTAATTAATTACAAAAAAAAAAAAAAAAAAAAAAAAAAAAAAAACAATAAAATATGCTATTTTAAATTATATAATAACTATTTCTAATGCACTGACTGACAGTTTTTGAATATATATACATATGTAGAATTAACAGATTGATTTAGGAGAAACATTTAATTCATTATGTAGTTTTATGATTTTTATTAAAAAAAAAAAAAAAAAAAAACATTCATTTTTCGTTTTAATCAATATACATTATTTGGAATTTAATAAAGATTTTAGAAATATAGATATATATATATATAGGGTGATTCATAAAAGATGGGCAGAACTTTAAGGGGTTATAGTACACTTAAAGACAAATAATATTAAATAGGAGACTAAGGGTCCCAGACGTATTCCCAAGGAGATAGGGGGCATTAAAGTTTAGGGTCCGAAATTTCAAATGATTATAAAAAATGGAAAAATTGGTCGATTCGTTTGCGGTTTTTGCAAAAAATTTTCTTTATGCCAGTATTTTCTTGAAATAAAATTTTAAAGTTCAATTTCAAAAAATGCCGATAGGGGGCGCTTTAGACTTTGGAGTAACAAACAACTATTTTTTAACGTTATTTTTTGTATTTCTTTAAATGATTTCGAAAGCTTAGACTTAAACTTAAATTTTGATCTAAAAATCTGAGTCCTAACGGGTAGTTAGTAGCGTAAACTGAAATTTGAAATTTGAAACCCTTCTCCCCCCAGAACAAAAATCAGTTATTCCCGATCTTTGTGTCGTAGATTAGGCTCTAACTACTGCCGCGTTTTGCTAAAATTATTCTTTATGTCAGTATTTTCTTGAAAATAAATTTTAAAGAAAAGTTTCAAAAAATTCCGAAAGTTTCAAAAATTCAGCTCAAAATCTGAATCGCTGAGCGTGGTTCAGTAGCGAGGGGAGGGGGTTCAAATTTCAACTTCTGAACATAGTTCAGTTTGCACTACTTAACCATGCCCAACGATTCTGTGCTGTGATACGAGGCAAAAATACAACTTTCGTCAAGGACTGCATAGTCGGAATTCACTCATAAAGGCACTGGCACAGTTGGAAACGTCGCTCATGCAAATGTTAAAGCTCCATTCCTGACGCTAGTCACCGGGTGAAGAAGGAGACAGAAAGTATGCAAATGTCAAATGGGGAAGAAGAAGAACACGTATGCAAAATTTCGACACGATTCAGGCATAAAAACCACTGAACGGTGAGTCAAGTGTAAGTCGCTGTAGTAATGAATCGGAAGATGGTGCCCTTCACGAATAAGAAAAAGGCTGAGATGCATTTAATTTACGGAGCGGCATATGGAAATGGTGAAGAGGCACAACGAATGTACGGAGAGCGATTTCCCAAGAGGCGGTTGCCTAACCGCAAAACTTTCGAGCGCTTGCACAGACAGTTCTGTGAGACGGGATCATTTTTCGCTTCCCGGTCGAATGCAGGTCGTGCAAAAAAGGACGAATCAGTAGTTGTTGCAGAAGCCATTCTGGATGTAGTAGCGGCGCAGCCAAGTACAAGTACACGAACAGTGGCTAGGCAGGTGGATACCTCACAGTCCATGACTTGGAGGGTACTGAAGGATGAACATTTGCTCCCGTTTCATGTGCAACGAGTCCAGAAACTGTCTCCAGGGGATTATCCAAATCGTATTGAATTCGCCCGCTGGTTTCTGCAGCAGAACGCGCTAAATCCACATTTTGGACGAACTGTGCTTTTCACCGATGAATGTACCTTCACACGTGAAGGTACATTTAACACACACAATGCACATGTATGGGCGGATGTCAATCCACATGCTACGTATCCACATGCTCATCAGAGACGCTTTTCCATCAATGTTTGGGCAGGAATCCTCGGAGACCACCTAATTGGACCTTACCTTCTTCCTGAACGCCTCAATGGTAAAACATACCTCACATTTCTGCAACATGTGCTGCCAGACCTGTTAAACGTTGTTCCTCCACGCATCCGGCGGGTCATGTGGTTCCAGCACGATGGAGCGCCAGCCCATTACGTACGAGACGTCCGCAACTATCTGGACATCACATTTCCGGACAGATGGATTGGTAGAGGTGGTCCTGTTGCTTGGCCTGCTCGCTCGCCAGATCTTTCACCCCTCGATTTCTTTTTTTGGGGACAATTGAAGGAATTTAACCACGTCTAACGATTCAGATTTTGGGCTGAAAATTTAAGTCTAAGCTTTAGAAAGCATTTAATGAGACACAAAAAATAACGGTATAAAATAGTTGTTCGTTACTCCAAAGTCTAAAGCGCCCTCTATCGGAATTTTTTGAAACTTTTCTTTAAAATTTATTTTCAAGAAAATACTGACATAAAGAATAATTTTAGCAAAACGCGGCAGTAGTTAGAGCCTAATCTACGACACAAAGATCGGGAATAACTGATTTTTGTTCTGGGGGGAGAAGGGTTTCAAATTTCAAATTTCAGTTTACGCTATTTAACTACTCGTTAGGACTCAGATTTTTAGATCAAAATTTAAGTTTAAGTCTAAGCTTTCGAAATCATTTAAAGAAATACAAAAAATAACGTTAAAAAATAGTTGTTTGTTACTCCAAAGTCTAAAGCGCCCCCTATCGGCATTTTTTGAAATTGAACTTTAAAATTTTATTTCAAGAAAATACTGGCATAAAGAAAATTTTTTGCAAAAACCGCAAACGAATCGACCAATTTTTCCATTTTTTATAATCATTTGAAATTTCGGACCCTAAACTTTAATGCCCCCTATCTCCTTGGGAATACGTCTGGGACCCTTAGTCTCCTATTTAATATTATTTGTCTTTAAGTGTACTATAACCCCTTAAAGTTCTGCCCATCTTTTATGAATCACCCTGTATATATATATATATACGAAGGAGGGTGTTGTTGTCTGGATAATACGTAATGATTATTAAATTTAAAACAAAAACTAAGAAGGGGAGGCTTCATTGCAATAATACTTTTGTACTGAATGTTGAATTGACACATATGTATGAATAATTGTTTAGTTATATTTATTAAATCTAATAATATAATTTAATAATTAAAGTTAATGATTATCTTGAAAGTAACTTTTAACAATTTGGACAATATTATTTTTAAGTATATATGCATGCATTAATTATTTATTTTATTCCCTCTTTTATCTTATACTACTATATTGAGTTAAGGTTAATATTGTTACATTAAAAAAAATTATTTCAATTTTTATTTTTATTATTTTTTGCCCTCCTTTTACATTTTAAATGTCTAAACATTACAATATTAGTTAATAATTAATTATCACTAAATTATTTACTTATTAAGTAATTACAATTAATTATAGGAATCTTTATAATGATTCATCCCTATTAAGTTTTACGTATTTTTAATGTTTAATAAATGAATTACTTTCTATTTTTAATGTTTTTCATTAAATAAATATTTTAAATTTTACTTATAAATCTACTGAGATGTAGTATTTACTCTGAAGGCATCTTCCAATTGATTTATAATGTATTTAATTAATTTACAATCATAACAATCTATGTTTTGCTACTTCATTTTAGGGATAACTATAGTGTCTTGTTTGTTTTTTCCTTTTCTATTCAATTTAATAACGTTATTATGATTTATTTATAATGATTTTCTCCATTATATTTTGGTTTTACGTGTGTTGGTAGCCCCAAATTAATACTATTTTGCTTTTTCATGGCTAATACAAAAATGAAACTACACACATTATTTGTAGTTCCAACGTATTTGTGGGCCTGGAGATTCTACTTTAGTTCTTCAAATTTCGACTATATTCATTTTAATTTATTTTTTGCATGTTTCAATGTGGTAATTTTGTTTTAAATTTAATGTTTTATATATAGGGTCTGTTGAATCTTTTTTGCATAATTCGAATATTCCTTTTAGTCATTTTTTTCATGTTTTATTGATGTACATTATTTTATAATTAATGATTATATATATGTATAAATAACTAACAAAATTTTATGCAGATTGAATAAGATCTTCATATGAATTAGAATAAATGACCAAAGAAGAATGCAATTTGATGTTGTATTATATAATAACTAATTATAATGCTTAATATACTGATAAATACTATTTCAAAATAGCTCTGAGCATTCTCCTACAGACATTAGATAGATCCTTCAGATATGTATTATATTCTATGTATTATATTATATATATTAATGCTTATTATGTTGTTTTTGATTAAATATAAAAAAAATTTCTATTTATTTCATTTTTGTAAATAGTTTTGTTCCCTTTAAGGCTATTCTCAAATTCCTACTGACTACTTTCTGGTACATTTTCAAGATCGTTTATGATCGTAAACGCTTGAATTTTAAAATGTTCTTATTCATTTAACTTTCTAATCTTTAAAAAAATAAATAATAATAAAATAAGGACAGACTATTTTTCAGAAACTGGAGTCAAAACAAAGATTTAGAAGGTAAATACAAATTATTCTGGTAAACAATTGTCCTTTCCAATCATAGCAAACGCGGTAGCCTTTGGTATAATATGTTTAAGAAATGGAAAGTGCAAACGTCTTTTTGAAATTTCTAGCGAACCAGGTGGCGTACGACAGTGATTTTTTTCCAAAAGATAGAACTCGACGAGACGAACAAAATGATAGCATTTAAAAAATTATCGTAGTTTACTGTAGTTTTTTATTAAATTTTTAACGAAAAAATGAAGACCTAAAATTCAACAAGCGATAGCTAACGATCCCATGGATGGATTAACTTCATTTTTGGTTTATTTTAATCCTTTTAGTAAAACTTAAAAACGATTTTTTTTCATCTTTGTACGTTTGACGATCGCTGAGAAAATCGAATTTGTGTCTTAAAGTTCCAGTTGAACGTTGTTTCTTGTTGTTGCTGTTGTAATTTTTTTTATCCGTTGCCACCAAGTTTAAATAAGTATAATTTTTTTATGCATGTAGCATAATTCATTCATATTAAGTAAATCACGTGTAAAACATAATTATTTGTTTTTATTGCGAAGCATTTAGTTTCACTTCTTTGAATAAAGTTGTGAGCGCACTGTAATTATTTTCGTTCGACTCCTTGGTTTATTTTGCAGATATCATGCATTTTACATGACAATGCAATAACTTTCTTAATCTTATACTATAATACGAGCAAAAATTCTGTGTGTGTGTAAATTTGATCTCAAAACGATTTTAACAAAATTTTGTATTTTACCACTTTCGGACACGAAAAAATCCTTGCGCTTGGTCACGTGTTCGAGAAAAATCGATTAGTGGGTCATAATGGGTCAAACTATTTATATCTAATAATCGGCTGAATCGATTTTAACAAAATTTTGCATACAACCATTTTTTGGCACGAGAAAATTATTGTGTTACGTCAGAGGCTCGTAAAATTTAGATTAGTGGGTCATTTGTGGGTCATTATGGGTCAAACTAATTTTATCTAAAAAATGGCTCTAACGATTTTGACCGAATTTTGTATTCTACTGTTTTGGATTACGAGAAGCCCATTGAGTTAGGAAATGTGTTAAAGAAAATTCGATAAATGGGTCATTTTGGGGTCATTATGGGTCAAGCTAATTTTATCTAGAAAATGGCTGGTACGATTTTGACTAAATTTTGTATTCTATCGTTTTCGGACTCGAGAAAATCTTTGGGCTAGGTCATATGTTCAAGAAAATTCGATTAATGGGTCTTTTTGGGTCATAAAGCGTCTGGGTTAAGCTATTTATATTTCAAGAACGGCGTGCTCGATTTTAACGAGATTTTGTATGTAACAGGTCTTTGACATGAGAAAACTAATGGGCTAAGTCACATTTTTGAGAGATTTCGATTATAAGGGCATGATGGTCATAATGGGTCATGTCAAGCTATATCTAAAGAACGGGTGGATCGATTTTAACGAAATTTTCTATACACTGTTAAAACTAATGGTGACACATTGCACCTTTTAGGTGTGAAAGGCTTGTCTCACTGGTGACACCCTTAAAGGAGCCAGAATGGCACCTTTAATAAGGGTGAAAAGATGGCGCACTTAATCCAGAGTGCCCAATAATAAAAAATTAAAAAATATGCAAACCGACTTTTGGCCCTCGGATGATTCGAACTCACAAACGTCTGATTACAAGCTCAGCGCTCTAACCGCTCGGCCATCGAGCTCACCTTCAAAGTCAACCTGAAATGTTCAAATGTCCTGAAATTCTAAGACTGCTTTATATGAAACACTGTTAAAACTACAGGTGACACATTATACCTTTTAGAGGTGAAAGGCTTGTCTCACTAGTGACACCCCTACGGAAGCCAGGATGGCACCCTTAATTAGGGTGAAAAAATGGATTGATAATCGGGATTGCCAGATAATAAAAATTAATTATAAAATGACTTTTGGACCGCGAAGGATTCGAACCCACAACGTCTGATTGCAAGCTCAACGCGCTAGCCGTTCGGCCGTCAAGCTCACCTTCAAAGTCTCCCTGAAATGTCTAAACGTCGTGAAATTCTAAGACTGCTTTATATAAAAAGCTCGCCAAAAGTTCGCCATCCGAAGCTCTAAACGAAATTGGGATAGCGGACGCGCGGTGATAGTCTTCGTAGGGAGAAATTCTGTTTTGATCCACCAGTGACGGCAAGTTGAATGGGAAATACACGCGTCACAGATCATGCGCAAGTGTCAAATGGTAACACCTTTTCACCCCTGGGCACCAAATACAACTGGTTTGTCACCATTAGTTTTAACAGTGTGCAACATGTATTTTTGCCACGAGAAAGTCATTGGGCTAGGTCACATGTTCGAAAAATTTCTATTAGTGGGTCACTTTTGGGTCATTTTAATTTTATCTAGACAATGTCTCGCGCAATTTTGACTAAATTTTGTATTTTATCGTTTTCGGGCGCAAAAAAATCATTGGGTTAGGTCAGATGTTGAGAAAATGTGATTAATGGGTCATTTTGGGTCATAATATCTAAAAAATGGCTCAATAGATTTTATTTAAATATTGTATCTAATGTTTTTTGGAGCGCAAAAACTAATGAGACAGGTCACATGTTCGAGAGATTTCGCTTATAAGGGTAATTTGTGGGTCAGTTATAAGGGTAATTTAATGTAGAAAATGGCTCTCGCCATTTTGGCTATACTTTGTATTATATCGTTTTCGGGCAAGAGAAAACCATTGGGCCACACATGTTCGCGAAAATTCGATTAGTGAGTCATTTTGGGTCATAATGGGTTAGGGTCATTCTAATTATATATAACAACAACTCAATCAATTTTACCTAAATTTTGTAACGAAACTATTTTTGTCACAAGGAGACTGTTGGGCTGAGTCGCATGTTAAACAAAATTATATTAGTGGGTAGTTACGCTTCATTGTTGAATGCTGTCAAGCTAATTTTACCTAAGAAATGGCTTAAACGATTTTGATTGAATTTTATATTATATTGTTTTTGATTACCTGAAGACTATTGAGGTAAGTCACATGTTTGATCAAATTTGGTTAGTGGGCCATTTTTGGTAATACGGGTCAGGGTCACGATAATACGGTAACAGCCAAATAGTTGGCTATATTCGACAAAATATTGGCCAAGAAATATATTAAGATTACGAAAGCCAAAACACGTATTTGGCGCCAAATGAAAAAATGTTTCCAAATTTGGCAAGAAATATTGTCTTTCAGAATGCGAATTTTTTTTTATACATTCTTAATAGGATTCGAGATGCATTGTTAAACCAATCAGAGTCGAGCTAAAACGATGGTTTTGATTGATGTCCTTTCGTTGTAAATTTTAAAATAATATAAAATTTATTAACTTGGCGCATACATACATAGTTTTTTTATTGAATCTTTTTGTAAATAATACTATTATAAATAACACTTTTTTTAGTAATAATACAGAGAAATATGATTTTTTTTTTCAAATTTGGCATTGACAGTGAGCTGCAGCCAAGAAGGGGCCCCTTGTCCTTTCTCATGCTCAATTAGAAGCACTTGTCAAACACTTTTTCATACTTAAAAACATATTAACCTTTTTTGTTGCTCACCAGAGCATTTTTTATTCTTGTAAATAAAAATATATTTAACAAATTTCGTAAAATATAAAAATAAGCAAATATGCATTATGTAAATTATACAAAGATATTTTTAAATAAAATTACAAAAATGTATTTTTCTGATTTTGCCCAAGCTTTATATAAACTCTAAACTTTGTTTTTATTCATTATAATTGTTATAATGACAATATAATGTAAATAACAACATCTTTATTGTCATTATAATTCCTCTCTAATGATTAATCTATACAAAAAGGATGCAGAAATGTTTAATTTACTTGAAATTTTCATGGGTTTAATAAAGATTAAACAATTGGGGATGATTTATCAGAGACTTATCATCATTTTAAGAGAAAAAGAAAGAAAAATACAGTCGAGCCTCTATATAACGAAATCCATCGTTCCAGTAAAAAATTCGTTATATAGAGAAATTCGATGTATAGAGTATGATGTTAAAAATAGTATTTAATGTGTAAATTTTGAACAAATATTATTTTTGATCTTTTTAATTAAGAATTTGAAATGTTTAAAAGTATATATTAACCTAACATTTTATTTCTTACTTATTTAAGCAGTTTCAAAAAAGAGAAAAGACATTTATTTGAAAGCTTAATGAAAATCAAATAAGGAAGACTTACATAAATTTCAGAGGAAAAAATCTTTAATTTTTTGTTGTTTTGATTTTAAAATTACAATTGTTACGCTCTCAAAAAAAATTCTCAAATTTTAGCAAGGAATGAAAAATTGTAGTTGATATTTTCCTCCATTTGAAGGTCTGTCTTATGTGCTCTCATTGATTCCTCTCTTATATGTGTAACAATTCAATTGACTGTGTTTTGAGAAGGATGTTGAAAGGTGTGTGGGAGGTGCGATGAACTTGTTAGATTTAAAGAATAAGAAGAAAAGTAATATTTATAAAAAAAAAAAAAAAAAAAAAAAAAAAAAAAAAAAAAAAAACCTCTCCACTGAACGATAAATCAAAAATAAGTGATGGAAAATTGATTCCATATGATTTCAAAGCTTTTTTAAAACTGAATAAATTAAGATCAATTTATGAAAAAATTCGTTATATGGAGATAGATATTTCGCTATATAGAGTCTGTTTTTAATGTAATCATGCGAAAAGGGGACCGTTCTTACTAAAAATTCGTTATATGGAGAAATTCGATGTATGGAGTTTCGTTATATAGAGGTTCGACTGTAGTTTTCAAATAACATTTGATGGATTAATAAGAAGATTACAGAATACAGTTTATTAATAATCTATATATTTAAAAGACCTGGCTGTTTTTTTAGTCATCAGCCCTGAGCTTCCTACTGGCCAGATTTTGATAATTATTTTTTTAAATGAAAGCTGTTTATGTGTGGATGTGCCCATTCTGGCTAATTTTTTAATTTATTTCCATTTTTATATTTTAATTTTAATTTAAAAAGCTTTTCCTTGACATTTCTTTAAACCAGTGGCAACAGGTTAAGCTTTTCTCACTATAATAAAAATTTATTTTGCTCTGTTACTTTGCACCAATCAGGAGCTTGATCTCATCGGTGAATGAGTAATAGCATTTCAAAGAAAAAAAATGATGGTTTTCGTAAAATTTAACCCTAATAAAATGATTGCACATAATTATTCACTAATCGCTGTATAATACACATATTATTTACTCAGTAATATTATTAAGTATTATGCAAAAAAAAAATAATAACAGAAAATAAGCTTTAATAAAATATAATATCTGAAGCAAAATTTTGTCGATGGAGAAAATGTCGTCATTCAGAAATCAGATAAATTTGTTCCATGAATAGAATATACATTGTTATAGCTGCGTCAGTGATGATGTCATATTCACCGTCTTTTATTCCTGCATCTTAATAAACTGAACTTCTATTTATTTAAAGGTCCGTGGTGTCCACAAATGAAAATATTTCTATAGATTACGCCATTTTTATTTAATTATAATAAATATTTGATGAAACTAAAGTTTATAAATAACTGCATATATCACGGTTTTATTTCGGAAAAGATGAGTGTTTCTACAGGTGTAAATGATGTCATATTGGAAAAATAAATAAATAAATAAATAAAACCTGTGATATGTCGGTATTACAATATTTCTATCTTACATAATATCAAACATTAATTAAAATCATTTCGTTGTATTAAGTTATTATTTAAAATAAAAATAAATAAAATGTTTTCTGCATATCAGCAACAAACACAAAAACTTTATTATTTTTAATAACATAGATATCGTTTTTCTTTTCGTTGCCATAACAATAAAGTAAATTTTGACAAATTCATGGAGGCTACAAACCAATAAATAAATTTATTGCATGTGCTGTAAACGTGTAGTGAGTTGGTTATGCAGTTTAGTAACCCCCTGTTTCTATTATAATTAAAATGTTTTATTGATATTATAATTATTGTACAGTTACCAAGCAATATTTAAACGGAGAAAAAATAAACTATGCAGATATTTTTGAATTCGTCATCTGAGGTACTATACTTCCTAAGTAATTTGGCATTTAAATAATGTTTAAGGTTTAGAAACCGCATTAAAAAATATTTGTAGCTAAAGTCAAATCCAGTATAATAATTTATAAGGTTTTTTTTCTTTTCTTTTTTTTTTAAGTTTGTGTATCTTTATCATGAAAAATTATGTTGTCCCTATTTTAAGAGGTGGCAATTGTTTATTTTGCTCAGTATCTTGCTGTGTATATAAGACTGATATATATCATATCTTATATATATTCTTTTCCGTCGAATTTCGACGGGTGCAGCTAGTTAAACATTAAATAACGAGAAAAATTTAATTTATTCGAATAATAACCAAAAAAGGTAAAAAAAATTAGATACATTATTTCATATTTTCTTAGAAAATATTTCATTTTTAGAAACTAAGTTTTACAGCGAGAGGGAATAAAAATTGAGAAAGTCGATTTTCCTTACAACAAATACATTTTAAAAATAATAATAATAAATAAATATTGCCTTGTTATGTAATAAAATGTATCTTATGTATCTTTATGAAACAAAAATCAGATGTATTTGCAGTAATTATCACATTTTGTGAGAATTTAACTTTTAAAGAAAGAAAAACTGTTTACATATACATATATACTGCAGGTCAAAAGTTTGAGACCACTTCAAAAAATCTTTTATCACCTATAAATACTCGAGATACATTTGAAAATGTATTGAAAACTGCACCTTTACATCTTCATAGCCCTTGTGGAATATCCAAAAAGAAAATTTTTTTGTTTAATTTTCAAGAAAGCGTTTAATAAATGCAATAACAACAAAAAAAGCCAAGTATAAGCAAATCAGGTAGAGTGATTGATATTTATTTAATTCTTTCCAGGTGTTCACTTAAACTACTGTTTTACTTTTTCAGGTCTCTCATTTAACTATTATTTTAGTTTTTTTTTTTTTTTTTTTTTTTGGATTATATTTAGATATACTATTTTGTTGTCTACACACACTTTCTTCTTTAGTTTGATTTAGAGGTTACTTCTGTCTAAGCGTCTTAACAATTGGGAAAATACAACAAATCAACACTGAAACACAGTTTGCCATTATTTTTATACATAATGAAGGCAAATCTGAACGCATGATTGTTGTTCAGTTAAAATTATCGAAGACATGGGTTCATCGCACAACGGCTCGATGCAAAAAAAACGGTCAATAATCAGGATCGAACATGTCCAGGAAGACCGAAAGCAACCATTTCTAACGAAGATAATTTCTTGCTGTAGCAAACACGTGAAATAGAGGACTAACAGTACCAGAAATTCTCGATCGAAATCTGTATCACTCATTACTGTAAAAAAAAACGATTGCGAGATGCTAATTTGTTTGGCCACGCTGCCATCCGAAAACAACTGTTAAAAGCTCAGAATGAGAAGAAATAAATCCAGTGGGACTTTGCCTACCGAGATCGGACAGGAAAAGATTTTTAAAATATTCTTTAGATAACAAATGCAAGTTCGAAATATTTGTAACAAAAAGGTGAATTTTTGTTCAATGTTGTGTCTGAGAAAAGATGCTGTCAACTTTTATGTAAAGCACAGATATAGATTTGTTATAGATCTGGAATTGTTTCTCTGGGATTGGAGCTGTAAGTTTGGTATAAATACAGGGAATTATGAAAAAAGAACAATGTAAAACATTTCTCAATGCAAATACCATTCCGTCAATTCTGAGTTTCATTGGCAATAGGCACCTTTTGTGACAAGATAACGACATTAAATATAGTTTGAAATTAAGCAGAGTTTATTTAGAACATAAAAAAGTGTAAGGTGTATTAAAAAACATGGTGTGGCCTCTACAGAGCCCCGATCTCAATCCAATTTAACTTCTATGGAAGAACTCGATAGAAATATTCATGATCGACGACCCTCATCAGATATAGACATGTGGAAGGATTTAAATGAAAGCTGGAACAACATAGCAGAAGATCATATATATTATAAAGCAGAAGTTCTGAAACTTCCAAACGAGTGTTTTCAAAAACTACCCGATGGATCTTTTTACAGATTATATCATTCGATAGGAAATATTTTTGCGGAGGTTTATGATACAAAAATACAGGGATAACTCTGATTTTTCGTACTAAATTTCGTATTTTTCGGTTATTTTTGACGGAAGGGTTGCAACAACTAATTTTTTGGCGATAATTATATTTCAAAAAAGAAATGAAATGCTTTCTCTAATGGAAAATAATATAAACCGATTTAAAATAAATAATGATAAAAAAATCAGTTTAATGCAAAATAATATTATGAAAAGAAAATATTTATCTTTCACGAAAAAAAAAGGAATATTTATAATATTTAAAAAGTAACTCAATGTGAAAGAAAGTTTTGAAGTAACACAATATTTGGCTATTTATTTCTTTCGAGCCAGATTAAAAGAAAACAACATATAAAAAATTTCATTAGGTAAAATATAAGTATATTTTTTTTCTTTCTTTTTTTAAAAATATTTTTAATCTAATTTTCCCGTTATGTGTTTTACAGAAGAAACTCGCAGATTAAGTTTTTTTTTTTTTTGAAAAAGGGTCTAACTGTTATTTGTATGTTGTTTGTTCAATTGGGTGTTTCAATCTACTTTTGTCGCCAATCAATACGATTCTAAACCAAAAAAAGCACAAGATGGAACGATGTTCGCAAGAACTATTTTTTTTCTCTCTCTCTCTTTTAATGAGTGAGAGCATTTTTAGGAAAACATTTTACATTAAACTTAAATACATATATAGCAGTTAACCACAAAAATGAATAATATTTAAACTTTAGGGTAAATGTTTTTCCACATACATAGATATTGTAAAATAATTTAACTGCAACTTAAAAAAAAAAAAAATGGCACAGATATCTCATACGCACTACGTTGGTGCGATTTGTCTCTTACGCCAATACCATATATACATCTGGGTAATTAACTGACGCCAAAGTGTCATTATTTTGCTTGATATGGCAACCCGGATGTTATTGTCTATTTATTAATAAATTGTTTAATTACAATTTTTTTCTTTTTTTTTCCAATTATATAAACTATTTTAATCTAGGAACATTTGTCATACATGCACCACATTTGCGCGACTGCAATAAAATGGCGATTGTGTGCCTCACTAGGTAACCTGGATGTTGTTTATTTATTAATAAATTTTTATTTTATTTTATTTTATTTTTTAAAGGATATAAAGAGTTTTGTTTTATAATTATTAACTAAACTTTTTATATTTTATTGTTATTTTCTATTTAAAATAACAGAAAATAATTGTAAACTCTATATGTAACTGGTATTTGAAAAAAAAATTTTCTCCGAATCGGCATCAGAAGAAAAAAAAAACTCGCTAATGTGGTGCGTATATGTCATGTATACATTTTTTCACTATACTACAGTATTTAAACATGCTGTATAAATAACGATTATTGTTTTTTCCAAACATGTTTGGCACAGATATTCTATACACATTGAGGTATCTGACTATCGCCAAAACGGTGTTATTTTGCTTGCTATGGTAACCCAGCAATAGTTGTTTCTGTATTAATAAATTGTTTATTTACTTTCAATTTATTTTTAGAAATTCTATAAATTGTTTTGTGCTATAGTAGCTTTTTTTATTTATTAATATTTTCGTTTTAAAATAACGAAATTAATTTTTAAAAATGTACATTTCTTCGCTATTCTAAAACGAAGATTTTGCCGCATTGGTATTGGAAGGAAATCTTGCAAATCCGGGTTTGTGCCGGAGTTTTTTTTGTGAAATATGATATTTTCAAATGTAAACCGAGTGCTACTTGATTAACACGTCGGCCAGTTTCGCCAAACTATTCAAATTTACATAAATTCATTTTAAATAACGAAAGAACAATAAACACAAATAAAAAATACAAATTAAAAGTCGAATTAAAAAGCACTTATGACGTGGAAAAATGTGTGTATCACGTGTAATATCAATTGCTATCATACTAAAGGTGCTATTACACGTGCGCTGCTGCAGGCGCCAAATCGCAGGCGTCTCCATGTAATCCTATGGGACCAAGGGAGTCGCTTGGTAGCGCGCGATTCTCTTTTGTCGGAGCGTCTTTGAAGCGTGGAACGAAGCGAGTCGACGGCAACAGCCAATCAAATACTTGGAAATCCAAATGAGGGTAAAGACTCTTCTCGAACAGCCAATGAAATGCTAAGAACACGAAAAAACGCAGGCGATTTTTGTCGCTTGGAATTTTTGCGTGTAATAGCACTTTTACGATCATCGATTATTGACATTTATTCCTATAATCTGCTATTAATTTTTTTCTCGACAGAATAATCAAGTAGTACCGTACATTGTACAAACTCCAGTTAATATTACAAAAATAGAGCTAAATAACTAAATTTAGGTGCAAATGCACACACCCATGTTGTAAGAAAGAGGCACAAATGTCATATATGCACCACGTTGGGGGGATACATTTCTGGCGCCACTTTAACAAAAACTTCGTTTTCAAATGACAGATACATTTCTATTTTCTATTTTACTTTTCTATGTATAGAGCATAACATTTTGTATCATTTTAAAATGCAAATGAAAGTAAATAAATAGTTCATTAATAAATTAAAAACAAAGTTGAATTACCATAAGAGGCATAAAATGTTCATTTTATTTCAATCACGCCAACGTAATGGGTATATGACATCTGTATCAAAAAATGAATTTCACACATTCAAAAAACATTCACCTTATTTTTCTAAGGAAAACTTTATTTTACTTTATTTATTCTGCTGCATTCCAAAAAAGAACACTGTAATAGATTTGTCAAGAGCAGATGTACGTTGCGAAATATAATATAATATTGATAGAGGATGTATTAAGGTTTACACAGATACCCATATTCTCAAGTTGAGAGGTTTAGAGTTCAAAAACTATCAAATGAAAATGAATCACTTGAAAATTGTGTAAATTCAATGGTCAATCTCTGCAATCATAATGCTCGCTATTTTAGAAGTATGGTGAATAGACAATATTTAAAATGCTCTTTTCATAATTGCCTCATTTATCTATCAAACTCTACAATAAATGGTCAACTGCAATATTTTTTTCTTAAAAGCCCGAATTTTATCGAATGCATAAGCTGATACAACAACATAATATTTTATTATTATTTTAATATATTTTGGCTTCAACGGGCCTTGATTCCATCGTTGTTGTTTTTATTTATGGCTCAGTTTTTTTTTCTAGCTCGCTGAGTTTTGCACTGATGAAGAATCTCGACAGTAGATTCGAAACAGCTGTTTGCTAAGTTTTAATGCATTTTTGGTGCATTTATAATCGTTGGTTTTCTATCTTTAAATACAATGGCGTTTTGTATGATTTTCAGAAATGTGAAAGAGCATTTGAGGTGAAGTTGCTTTAAAAAACACAATCATATTCAATATTTTGTTTGATTCATGTTTTGTTTTGAAAAATAGACCAGCGCAGCGGGCTTAGCCTGCTAGTAAAATTTATAAATTATTCCTCGTATGCAGATACTATTAAAATCAGATGTAAAATTCAAAGAAGAATTTTTCGATGAAAAATCACATTAAGCTATTTTTACCATATAAAATTCATTTAAAAAGGAATAATCATAATTTATCTATATATTTAGATTAATTCCATTTTTCAGGAGGTATATTTCATGACTATTAAACTTTTCTCCGAAAATATCAAGAAATTTTTGAGTTTTAGTTTATTTTCTAATTTTCTTTAGTGTGGTCTCAAACTTTTAGCCGGCAGTGTATATATACATATATAAAAGAAACTTTTAATTCTTTTTATTTTTTTAAGGCATTACCTGTATGTATATATATATATATACATTTCTTTTTTGGAAAGTTGAGAGAGGCGGCATTGATAATATAATAAATTACACTGGCAATTTTCTGAGAGTTACTCGTATATAGAGCTCTTATGTGAGGTAACTTTATTAGGTTCAGAAATGTTTTAAAAAATTCACCGATTGAATATAAGTAAGTAATAAAGAAACTAGAGTATCGCTCGGGAAAAGCAAAAAAAAAAAAAAAAAAAAAAAAAAAAAAAAAAATAGTGCCTCTTTCCCGTTTGTGCAATCACCAAAGTAAATTCAGGCGCCCATGGCCGAGAAAATGTTGTTTTTTTAAGTAAAAAAAGTGACTGTCAGCTATTATTCCACACTGGAGGAGAAAAATCATTTTATATTGGGAAGTCTAAATTTATATTTTAATTTATGAAAGGCTATCGTTTAAATTAATATGAAAAATTAAAATTTTTTAACTTCAACTTTCCACATGAAAATTCAGGATATTTAGATGCTAATTAAATTGTTAATGCAGTAATAGGTCGAAGGAAGTTAGTAAACCCTTGTTCGTATAATTTTCTACGAAATGAAACTGAATTATGAGTCAAAGATTTTAATGAAGTTATAATACTAGCCTAATGTGATAATGTATACATATATTCAGTTTATTGCTGAAAAGTCAACATCTCTACATAAGGTCAGCACACTAGTAGTAGGCCACTTAAAAAGATTTATCTAATTATTATTAAAATGCTGATAAATTCCAAAAAATATATTTTTATTTAAATCTAGTCCTATCTTTTAAGTATCTGAATAAACATTCAAAGTTTTAAATATATTCTTCCTAAAAAATAAAAAATATATATTACCTTCCTCTGTTTCAGTATCAGTCCTAATAAATTTCTGTGTATGCATTATGTATCTTTAAGTTTTCAGCTAATCCAATAACAAATCATTTACAATGTAATAGATACATATCAACAGAAGTTCAATTTAAAGTAATACATAATATTCAAGGAGCAATGCTTCAAATAAAAATTGATCTCTTAATTAAATATTTACTAATTCGCCAAAATATTTGTTTTTGAAGACATTTTAAAAAATAAACAAATGTACCAACAGAAGAAAAAAAACACGCTTTCCAAACAGTTTATTGAAAACCAATGTTTAAGGATTTCAGTCAATCAAATATTTCTTTCGGTCGTTTTTCAGAAATGCATTTTGCACTTGTTTTTAAACTTTAAAAACTGCCTACTACTGGTACGTTGCTCTCTATATAGGTGCAACAAATCTCATATATCAAAATATCAAAACAAGCTACAAAAATCATTTGCATCCGATGATTTTAAGGATTTTTTTATACAAAATCTTTATATATTCATTTATAAAATTTCACTTTACGTGCATTTACAAATCGAGAATCTGAAGCGTTAAACGTCGCTGACACTTTATTGTCAAACTCGTTATTTATAACAGATTCTATTACAGTTATAAGCGGTTAGATGTAAAAATTCACAGATCTCGTAAATTAAAAGACCAAGATGAGTTACTGAAATTAATAGTCCAAGATCCCAGAGCCCCCAGACGTTACTTATTTTCTCACAAGTAAAATGTATTGGATAAAGTAGTGTTAGTACGTGCTATGTGCGTAGTGATACCTGCTAGCTTGGACCGAAGGCCAATTTACGGGTACCAAGTACCAAAGGTAGGTAAAAACACTAAGAACTTTTCTTATTTTCTCAGTCTTGATTTTTATATATGATGCTCAGGGAACTATTTCAATACTTTATGTAAGCTCCCAGACTAATTGCATGGGCCAAACATCTTCTCAGACATACATAAAGTGTCCGAATACCAATACGCTCACACATATACAGCTCATATTCAAAATATTAGAATAATTGCTTTTCTTTTACAATTTGAAAATATCGTTTGGTAATGTAATATCTTCTAATGCAAAAATGCAAATGATATTTTTATTAAGAACTATTGTCGATTAAACTTATTTGCTATCTTAAAATTAATATCATTTTTAAAAGATTAATTAAAAAAATATATTTTGAAAAATGAAAATATTAGAATATTTATTCAAGTAATTCAAAATATTGGAATATTTCAAATTAATTCCCCTTTAAGTATTACCAATTCATAACTGACATTCAATAAAAAACATTGATTAAATTCAGTCGATTTTATTTAAAATTAGCATTCTTTTTTCAGTTTATTTGCTTTATCATCTTAAAATGGATTACTTCGGTTAGTTGAGCTGAACGCGCTTCTTTTGTATGTCTGGGAAGATGTTTGGCCCATGCAATTACTCTGGAAGCTTACATAAAGTATTGAAATAGTTCCCTGAGCATCACATATAAAAATCAAGACTGAGAAAATAAAAAAAGTTCGTAGTGTTTTTACCTACCTTTGGTACCTGGTACCCGTAAATTGGCCGTCGGTCCAAGCTAGCAGGTATTACTACGCTCATAGCACGTACTAACACTACTGTATCCAAAACATTTTACTTGTGAGAAAATAAGTAACGTCTGAGGGCCCTGGGATCTTGCTCTATAAGTAAAATTGCAACGATACATATTGTTCAAGCTAAGCCGATGCCCTTTACCCATAACAACTTGAAAATATTTTGAAAATTATGCCGCCAAAATATGCCAAAACAATTTGAAATTTTTTTTTTATGTGATTTATCTAGATGGTATTACATTGTAGGCAAAAAACATTCTTCTAAAGCTGTTTTTTCTATGAGTATAAAGAAAAACATTTTCGTAAAAGAAAAATTCCATGTTTAATTAACCATTACAATATTAATAACAATACAATAACAATTACAATAATAATAAAGATCCAAAAAATTATAATTTTTGTGTTTTAATGTTGTTTAAATAATGGAGAGAGGTTTCTGAACTAAAAGGTCATTTTAAGACATGTAGTGAGTCTTTTATAGATTTCAATGAAAATTTACTTGAGGCAACGAAATATCATGAGCATTTAGAACAAATACGGTAGGCTAAAAGTGATTTAGATTAAAAAATTTAAACAATAGAAAAACAAGTGTTTTCAAATAATAGATAATGATAGGGAGAATAGTGAATGATACAACAGGGAAGAAAATATGATACAACAGAATCTATAATACAGAATAGAATAGAATAGATACAATAAGGAATGATATAGAAGATTTTGAAAAGATATTGTGTAAGAAATACATTCATAATATAATTGAACATTTAAATGTAGATCAAAAAAGTGGTTTCTATTAAATTGTAAGTTGTTTGGAACAATATATTAACACCTCGAGGATGAGAGACTGATATACGTGCTACTTAAAATGCTCAGAATTCTTCAATAATCCCACCAGTTATTTTTAATTGTAAAGTTTATCTTATTTAATCAGAACATATTAGTGAATTAGTTTGCAATTTAATTACAGTAAATATTCGTTTTGAAAAACCAGTGGTAAAGTTTAAAAATTTAACAAATAGGTTAGGGAACTGAATCCATTCACATCCAATAACTAAATTTTATATATAAGAGACTAACTCCAAATTCAGTTTTGAAAAAGTTTGTGTTTGGAATAGAAGAAACGGGAAAATCATATTGCATTTAAAAGTTAAAAAATCAAACAAAGAGATTTAGTCTCAAAGAGGCTAAGTAATTGAATCCATGCACAACCAATAATATTAATAAGAGATACTTCCTAATTCAGATTTCAGAAAATTTGTGTTTGGAATAGAATAAACGGGAAAATCATATTGCATTTAAAAGTTTAAAAATCAAACAAAGAGATTTAGTCTCAAAGAGGCTAAGGAATTGAATCCATGCACAACCAATAATATTAATAAGAGATACTTCCTAATTCAGATTTGAGAAAATTTGTGTTTGGAATAGAATATACGGGAAAATCATATTGCATTTAAAAGTTTAAAAATCAAACAAAGAGATTTAGTCTCAGAGAGGTTAAGGAACTGAATCCATTCACATCCAACAACGTTAATAAGAGACTAGCTCCAAATTCAGTTTTAAGAAAATTTGTATTTGGAATAGAAGAAACAGGAAAATCATATTGTCATTAAAGTCATTCGGTGTCATATTTCAAATACTTTAATAAAGTCGCGGTAACAGCGCCAATTGGCATCGCTGCTTTTAGTAAACATGACTTGACCATTCATCGTTTATTGCAGTTACCAGTAGAACACGGCAATGTAATCTAAATACAGTAAATTATCAGATGAAAGATTAAATTTTCTTCGTACTGAGTTAAATAATTGATTTTGCTTATTTTAGATGAAGTCTCCATGGTCTCTAATGTAATGTCCATGCATATTGAAATAAAGTTATTGGAAATCTTTGGTATTATGAATTTTTTTATATATAAATGAATTTTTAAATATAAAAAATACATTGATTTCTGAGATTTTTAAAGATAAAAAACACTTTCTGGAAACGTTATTAGCTTGGAAGAGGTTATTGTGTAATTATTGTGTTATTGTGTATTACTGTTCATGATTTTATTGCATTTTTCTAGATTTTCCTAAAACATTTGTCTTTTTTAACTGTAATATACAGCTCTAACTATATATGACTAATTCAAAATATTAATGTACACCCCTTAATAATAGTCGAAAATAAAAGCATTATTTCTGAAATTTATATCATTGCCAACTAGATATAACGGCTTGCGCATTTCGCTAAAAACCGCCAAAAAAGTGAAGCTGGATTCAGCTTCAAACCTTGAACCATATCATTGGACCACGTGGCATAAACCCTGCCAGATTAGCATTGTATGAGCTGATTTCTGTTCTGAGCACATGGTCATTGTTTTGGTTCAGGGCTTGTACGATTGGTCAGAATAACTCGGGCAAGGTATCAGAGTCCTCTGGCGGGAGACTTCATACATTAATCTCAAATAAATGGACCGTATAGATCTAATTGGCCATGGTTATACAGACAAATATCAGAAAACAATTAAATAGAAACTAGAGACTGTAGTCTCTTATTATTCAGATAAAAAGAAGAAATAGAGTATAACAAACGACATTGCTTAAAATAAATTCCTGTAACAACTTTTCGCAATTTACAAAGTAGAATATGAAATAACAGCATATAAGCCACAAATTGGATTACCAATTATATCTAAAGATTTGATTTAACCCAATTTACGCCATTAAATTTGATTGTGGAAAGGCCTAAATTATAATGAGTTAAAGTGAGAAGAATATTTTTTAAAGTACACACGCACACAAAAAAGGTAATAAATATGAATATAAAAAATTAGGGCCATTTTTAATGGGATAGATACTAATATTTTAAAAGTAAAAACTAGATTTATGTATATATATGTGTGTGTGTGTCTATTGTGGAGTATTGCTTATCGTAACGTATTCTACAAAGTACTCGTAAGATTTTCCTTTTCTTATTGCATTGTTATTCCGTTTTGTTTTAAGTATTTTATCAACAGAATGAATTAAAATATTTTGGACTGAATTTGTTTCTAATGGATTTTATTCTTCATATTTTTCTGTCATTTATTTTATTTTATGATTCAATAGTCATTTTATTTACAGAAATTTTATTCATATTTATGTGTATGTGTGATTGTGTTTATGGTGGGGAGGGATTTTTTGTCCTTCTCTTATTACATCTATTTCACTCTAACCCTCATTCTTTTAATTTTTAAATTAAAAACCATTTACTTATCTCAGCTATTCTGAAGCATAAATAAAAGCTATCTAATAAAGTTATGCATTTAAAGAAAAAAATTATTAATCATTGCTTTTTAATCGTCTAAAACTATTGATTTATAAAAATTTAGTGATTAGTTTTAATGATTTAATATTTAAATATGGATGAATGAGAACATAAAATACTAAATGGCATTTAAATCTCACCATCTATCACCTTTACGGGC
Source organism: Maratus speculifer (assembly GCA_964019185.1). Lineage (NCBI taxonomy): Eukaryota > Metazoa > Arthropoda > Arachnida > Araneae > Salticidae > Maratus > Maratus speculifer. The sequence continues at coordinate 20,767,867 of OZ025291.1, forward strand.
TTCATATTATTTTAGACTCATGCATTATATACTATTAAAATTCAAAGAATTATATATTATCCAAAGTTTATTCACTAAAATTTAATAAACAGAATTTTAAAGCTGCACAGTTAATCGAAATGTCAGCAGAACTTTATATAATCAAATATATTCTATCATGCAAAGGAACTATAATATTCATATATTATTTTAACAGGTCGGAACTTTCATATATTTTGAATATAATATTCACAAAATGACATTAACTATATAATAAACCAGCTTTAATTATCTAAAATATTAAACCGAGTTTAATTAAATTTCACGCTGAGAATGGATATCTGAAGCTTTGAATAACACTTACATTTTAACTTTGGTTTTATTTCTCTTCACCGTGTGGCAGCATGAGGGCGTCTGTTACCATCACAACATAGATTTTCCCTTAATCCGGATAGAATTGCATTTTGAAGCCTTTATCTGAGTTCTTGACAGATTTGTGTGAACTAGATGAAAATAAAATCATTTTGAGACTTAAGAAATATTGTAAGATAACATTAATCGAAATGCTTTGTTTCGTGAATTGGTAGGTGAATGAACTTGTGAATTGTGCACAAACACTTTTGTAATGAAAAATTCAGAAATTTTGCAGATTCGTAAGATGCAAAATAAATATATAACACTTGAAAAGACTTGATAACTATTGATCTTTTTCTTTAAATATTTCAATGGATTTTTTATTTTATTTTTTCTGCAGAAAAATAATACGGTTAATAAAAAATGCAATTATTTCTGTAAAATTATAAAATAAATAAATTTAAAACCACATCTCTGGTGCAATTTCAAACTTTTTGCATTCAAGCATATTGTGTAATTGCAAGAACTAAATTTATAAAAAGTTAACTAGTTAAAAATAACTATATGAAATTTCTAAGTTAATTAATACAGTGAAGTACAGGGTGTCATAAAAAAACTTTGCCGATATATGAAGTTCTAGCGGCCAGTCCGTACAACCGATCGAGGTGAAATTTCAGATATAGCTATTCAGAGGTATGAGCCCGAGATTCTGTGAACGGCGACAAAGTGGCGCTCACAGTTGCGGTTATAGTTACAGACACTCGAAAATTTCTAATGGGAACACCCATTTTTTATTATCGCAAAATGCTTAGCGCATGCGAAAACCCTAAAGAGCATTGGAACGGTATGGTTATTGCAATAAAGGACGCGTTATGCTCGCACAAAATCAGCTCTACCAACGGCGTCATACGATGGCGTATGATGCTGGTTAATGAACTCAGTCGAGTCATTTGTATGTACTATGTACATACCAAGTTTCATTCAAATCAGTTCATAAATACGACAGTTATCACATGACAAAAATCAGATCTTTTCAAAATGTGAGCCATACTAGAAATTCAAAGTGCTGTAACTTAGTCATTTTTTAAGATATAGACGAAACAAAAGGTGTTCTGGAATCGATGTTTTATGTTCTAACACATAAAATAAAAATATTTTTCAACTTGTAATTTTTTCGCATTTAATTTTAAATTTTATTTTTTTTTATTTAAATAGCCGCCATTTTGAAACAAGATGGCGTATGATGCTGGCCAACGAACTCGGTCGAGACATTTGTATGTACTATGTACATACCAAGATTCATTCAAATCGGTTCATTAATACGATAGTTATCGCATGACAAAAATCAGATATATATATATATATACACTATATTGCCATTGATTATTGGACACTTGCGATTTTAGACATTTTACTAAATATCTAGAAAAGTACATGATGAATCATCTCGAAACTCTTAGTGTATAAATATAATAGTATACACCATACATCGCCGTGAAGATTTTTTACCGAAACTCCATAGGGGACCGTCAACAAATTAAAAAAGAATGAATATCTTTTGAATAACCCTGTCAAAACTAATGTAGCAAAAGTGCTCAAACTCTAGATTATGATTGAATGCTTTATTGTAATACACTGTGTTCATTTTTATGCAAATAGCATGCATACTCGCAGAGTAATTAAGGTTTTTATAAAAATGGTACCAAATTTTTCCAAGTTTTTCCCTTATAATTTTCAAAATTCTTAATATAAATTAATATTTTTTCAGAAAATAGGACAAACAACATTACACACAGTATCCTGTAATCAGAATTAAAAAATAATAAAAATTGTATGAAAAATGAGTAGGTTTACTAAATAATTTTTTACTGCGCATGCGTCAAAGATATAAAAATTTCATTTGCATATTATGTTAGCTAAATGTATAGAAGCAACTTTTGTAAAAGTCTCAAAATCATAGCTTGAAAATTCCGAAAGTAATCGTCTATAGAAAAAGGACAAAATCCGTTGTTTCCAAAATGAAGCAAAAAAATGAGGGATTTTATCCAAATGTAGTAGTACATCCCGTATTGTATATTCTATATTGACACTAATCAAGGAATATATGGATACAACCCCTCTTGTTTTTGCTTCATTTTGAGAATAACGGATTTTCAACTAATTCAATTGACGATTATTTTCAGAATTTTCAAGTTATGATTTTGTGACTTTGACAAAAGTTGCTCTATACATTTAACTAACATAATATGCAAATGAAATTTTGATATCGTTGACGCATGCGCAGTAAAAAATTATTTAGTAAACCTACTCATTTTGTACACAATTTTTATTATTTTTAAAGTCTGATTACAAGGTACTGTGCGCAATGTTGTTTATCATATTTTCTGAAAAAAATATTATTTTATATTAAGAACTCTGAAAATTATAAGGGAAAAACTTGGAAAAATTTGGGACCATTTTTATAAAAACCTTAATTACTCTGCGAGTATGTTTGCTATTTGCATAAAAATGAACAAGGCGTATTACAATAAGGCATTCAATCATAATCTAGAGTTTGAACGCTTTTGCTACATTAGTTTTGACAGGGTTATTCAAAAGATATTCATTCTTTTTTAATTTGTTGACGGCCCCCTATGAAGTTTCGGTAAAAAATCTTCACGGCGATGTATGGCGTATACTATTATATTTATACACTAAGAGTTTCGAGATGATTCCTTATGTATTTTTCTAGATATTTAGTAAAATGTCTAAAATCGCAAGTGTCCAATAATCAATGGCAATATAGTGTGTATATATATATATACATATATATATATATATATATATATGTCAACATTTGAAAGGAGGATGGTTTTGGGGTCTGGGGGTCATGATCGGTGAAAATATACCAAAATTTTCCGGAAGTGCTTTCCTCCGGACGGCTGCAATAGGTAGCTTTTTACTTTTTGTAATGAAAACTAACTAAAAGCATTTCATTCTTCATCATTTAAACTTTATACAGATTAGCTATTGTAGCTGTTGTAACTCGTTTACCGCGAGTTACAACAGCTGAAATCATGGCTAATATGAGCAAAACTTTCTGTTCATCCCAATGTGAATTTTTGCGAAAAGTAGTGTAGAATTGGGGAAGAAATCTCTTCTTAACAAACTCTCTTATCTCTTAGATACAACGTTTATACATTAGAAAGGCCTGACAAAATGTAATAAATTATCAGGTTTACAAGACATAACTTCAACCTTCAAGAAGAACATTCACTCAAAAAAATCCAAAGGAATATTATGGGGTCTTGAAAAAATGAAAGAAAGAAAAAATACTTTTAAATAACACCTCTTTGTACGGTTTATTGTTGAGCCGTGAAACTAAGGATCACAGGAGAAGATTTGCATTTGTTTCTTTCTCTTAATCCGGACTCTAGGACATATTAACTAGCCTTTTTACGTTTCTTATTGCACAATTAAAATGAAAGAAATCTGTGAAATTAATAACTCTAAAATTGCGGTGAGTATTGCAATGTTTGCAAAAAAAGTAAATTATCGCTTGCATTACTGTACATCATTATCGTGCTTTACGTTTGCTGTTCTTTAGAGTCATTCACTTTTATTTATTTATTTATTTATTTATTTATTTATTTATTTATTGTCTAAAGAAAATACTCCTCTGGAGATAATGATATTCCCAAAGTTAAAACTAATTACACTGTTAAAAATTTTGCTCGAGTTTGAACCAAATTTTGATACTCTGTAGCTGCCACCATAAGATGATAAAATCTCTTACCAACATTTGGAGCTTCTTGTTTCAACCTCGTTCCAACTATTGAAACTATGCTCCAACAGAGCTTCATGTGGTTCAAGCTTTCACCATCTTACAGTGACAGCTATTGATCACCAAAATTTGGTTCAAACTAGGACAAGATTTTTAACATTGTATTTCAGTTTTAACATTCAGATAATTACACCATTTAATATTGGCTATTAGCTTGTTTAATTTAGTGTGTGTTTTATAGAGAAATAAGAACGTTTCAAATACCGCACTTTGTAAGATTTTCAATTGAACCGTGGAATAGAAAAAACATAGACTTTTTTTATTTCTTTAAATCCAGATTCTATGCTCTATAACAAGCCTTTTCATATTTCTTATTGCGCTGTTAAAATTAAAAAATATATTAAATCAATAGCTCGAAATTGCAGTGACTTAAAAAAAGAAGTTGGAAATTGCACGTAAAGCGTAGCAAAAGAGGTGCGTTCGTACTATAACGAAGTTTTAAAAATATTCAGATCTTGCTGTTATAATAGACAGTACTTCGGATACATTGCAGTGGTCAAAATCTTTTTTGTGTTCCTGTAAATATACAGGAATAGTAACTCTTATTACACCTCAGCAACGTATATCATATTCATAAAATGTGAAATAGTTTAATATAATTAAAACGCGCACCAGACAAAGTTCCCTCCATACCATTATGTAATGAAATACTTTTGTGTGGCCTTGTAAATCAATAGCAAATGTTCTTTGCACCACAGTTTGTGCAAAATGTATATTATAATATGTACTTCAATTCATATCAACTTTATTATGTTCAAATGAGTGTAACACCATTAAAATGCATTTGAAACTTTTTTCCTTATTGACCGTAATGTAACGGAATACTTTTGATTGTCCCTGTAATTGATCCATGCATCCAATTTTCATAAAATTTAAAATGACTCGACAAAATTATGTAATAATTTTATATTTTAAATTGCAAACGATTTGGTTGGGTAGTTTTTGCGTTGTTATATGCGGACGGACAGACAGGCAGACGGAAGGACTGAACGACAACTCTAGGTGCAACATATTTGCATAATTACGAACGCACCTAATTAGTCAGTTGTTTTCAGGGAAAGGGAAGTGATCAGTTGCAATACACTACTCCATTCATGTCTTTTGAAGTTACTAATTCATAGAGGCTCAGACTTTTTACTTTATTTAAGGAAATTTTTACTTTATTTTTACTTTATTTCAGGAAAAGCCCGTTTAAAAAAATAATTCTCGTTAGGTAAGACTGAATACCAAGATAATCCATAAAATATCGATCGTTTGGCTGTGAAAACTTTACAAACAAACATTTCTTCAAAAGAGTTATTTTTCTACATGAGTGAAGCATACTTTACTCCTCTACTTAATCGCCCACTATACATTTGATCATTCGTCATATCTGTTTCAAAGCTTCACTATATCCATATTGTACTCGATTGGCGACAGTCCCTGATTAAGTCAGTTTTCAACTCATTATCACATCACGTCTTACACAAATTTTGTTGCACCAAGCAAAGAACGTAAAAGGTGTGGGGAAAAATCGTCGAGGATGCAAACATTCGAAACACTCGAAAGTTTTAATGACTACGGTAATAACCTCGAATAAGAGTTGTGTGTCCTCACAAGTCACGTATAATATTCTCATACGTTTCACATTCCTTGCTTGGTGAACTTTAATCACAACACCTTATAAATCGAGAGGTGACAGCACAGACAATTACCTCATAGAGTTCACGAATGAAAAGCTAGGATTTGTTAAAGCTCGATTCGCATATTAAAACACAATCGTTCTGCCAAGTCATATCTTGCTGGAAAACACCTAAAAGTCCGATTTTAGTGGTTGACTCGTAATTTTACCGTTGTCCTTTCCTATACCCAAAAGTATGAAGATATGGACGATTGGGAGCAAGAAAACCTAATGGTAAACCTACGAGTCAACCGTTAAAATCTGGCTTTTATGTATTTTCCACCAAGATATGACTTGGCAGACCTATTGCATTTTAATATGCGAATCCAAATTCAACTAAGTGAACTCAGTGAGGTGACTGTCTGTGTGGCCGCCTCCCGGTTTATTACCCACTATAACATTTGTGCCCGATGGGAAGTGATATCAGCAAGACTGCAGTTAGTCCAAGAGCCGAGTGCACAAAACCCCAAGTCATCGAGCAAAAGAAAAAATCCTTTATTTTATGGAAGAGAAGTAATAGAGGAATCTAATGATCCACGTCTGCCGGAAGGTAAGTGGTGCATGAGCCAAAAACTGATACCACTAGTGGTTGACTCGTAGGTTTAGCATTGTGTTTGCCGTACAATCAAAAGTAGGAAAACATGGAAAACTGGGTGTAGGAAAACACAATGCTAACCCTACGAGTCAACCACTAGTGGTATCAGTTTTTGGCTTATGTACCACTTCCTTCCGGCAGACATGGATCATTATAATTCCTCTTGTCGAATAGAGTGGACTGTAGTCTTGATAGTCTTTTTAAAGTTTTTTAATTTTACTTGCACAAATACACACACACATAAAAACACAAAACCACAAATGGTAAATTAATATGCAATTATAAAATTCAAATTGATTTCCATAGCTTAAGTGATGTATGGATGATTAGCAATTCGAGTCCGTGCTGATGCTTTGATGATCAACAGCTAAACTGTTCATTTTTTTACAAGCGCTCGCCAGGTGGAGCCAAAACCACTTCCGGAACGGAACATGCCGCCCGGGGATGAAATATGCAATATTTCATCAATCAATAAACATAATACAATAATTAATTAAGAATAAAAATGACATTAAATACAAACACTTAATACATAAACAATGAGTATAATTGCTTTAAAATAATATAATAATAATACAAAGATACATCAATCAGTCGCTAGTGGGCATGGGCAATAGGCATATTTTAGAAATGCCTCGTGAAAAAATACCAGTAGCAGTTTTTACCTTCACTGCTCGAACCTTGTGGTCCTTGCCTGGAATTATTTCAATAATCCGGGCAAGAGCCCATTTACATGGTGGTAGATTTTCCTCCTTTAGTAATACTAGGGAGCCTAGCTTAATGTTTTCCTTTTTAAATTGCCATTTACCTCGCTGCTGCAAGTGATTTAGGTAGTCAATAGACCAACGTTTCCAAATGCATTGAACATATTTGGAAATTAACTGCCAATGGGTTAATCTATTATCAGAAATATTCATGACATTAGGCTCTGGAATACTGCTGATAGGTCTGCCAATTAAAAAATGGCCTGTGTAAATACCTCAAACTCATTTATGTCATCAGAAAGAGGAAATAAAGGCCGAGAGTTTAAGATCCCTTCGATTTGGACCACTAGAGTTTCAAAGTCTTCTAAAGTGATTTTATTATTACCTACTGCTCTGAGCAAATGATGTTTGAAGGACTTAACACCAGCTTCCCAAAGACCACCAAAATTAGGGGATCGAGGTGGGATAAATTTCCAGGTTATGAATTCTTCGGCAAAGAAATTTGATAATTCCTCGTTAGGTTTTTCCAATAATTTTTTTAAATTATTTAATTCAGTTGACGCACCTTTAAAATTAGTGGCATTATCCGAAGTTAGTGTGTTTACTTTGCCTCGCCTGGCACAAAATCTTTTAAGCGCAGCAATGAATGCAGCAGCGGACAAATCGCTTACTATTTCTAAATGAACGGCTTTAGTAGCCATACATATAAATATAGCCACATAACTTTTGGAATAATTACCTTTCCTCTGATTTTTGTATTTGATTTGAAAGGGACCGCAAAAATCTACACCTGAATTGAAAAATGTGCAATTAGGTGTTACGCGTTGCGAAGGGAGGTCTCCCATCAATTGATCTAACGTCTTCGGATTGTGCCTGAAACATGTGACACAATTGTGTACTGTTTTCCGGGCAATGCTTTTAGCCTTTATGGGCCAATATTTCATGCGTACTTGATGAACTAGTCCCTGAGCACCTATATGGAAGTACTTTTTATGAAAGTACTCAAAAATTAATTTAGTGATCTTGTGATCACTGGGTAACATTACTTGGTGCTTTGCATCAAAAGGCAAGTGAGAGTTGATTAATCTACCACCAACGCGAAGGACTCCACTTTCATCAATGAATGGGTCCAAACTTTTTAACTTACTGCAGGAAGGAACAGGTTGCCCCTTTCTTAATGCTGAAAATTCAGGAGAGAACTTACTTTCCTGGGCTTTCTTTATTAAAAAAAAAATGTACTGAACTGCAACTCTTCCGATGTTAGGAAGCCTTTTGTTTTCTCCTTTCTCTTAAAATTGTTGATGAATCTGAAAATAAAACTACATATTTTAATTAGTTTTAAAAAATTGTTCATTTTGAATAGTTCATTTAAAATGTTCGGATCTTTTTCCACAGTTAGTAAGGAAAGGGAAAAGTCTGCTTTCATTTCTTGTTCACATTCAAAGGCAGTGGGAGTGGGAAGTTGGCTGGGAACTTTAATTTCTCTTTGAAGAAATGTTGGTCCAAACCACCACAAATCATTGTCAATGAGATCCTTTGCTGTTGCACCTCTGGAGATGATGTCTGCCGGATTAGATTTTGAGGCAACATGGTTCCATTGATGAGTTTCGGAAAGAGATTGGATCGCGGACACCCTGTTTGCAACAAAGGTTTTCAGTTTTTGGGGTGATGTATTAATCCAGAATAGGACAATTGTAGAATCTGTCCAGAACCATACTTTTTCAAGATTTAATTTTAGAGTGGCAATCACTTTCTGAACTAGCCTTGTCAAAAGTAGAGCTGCAGACAGTTCAAGTCTTGGGATTGTCATTGGCTTTAGTGGGGCTACCCGGGACTTGCTGCATAGAAGATTGGATCTGAATTGCCCACTTGAGGAGAAAGATCTCAAGTAGATAGCTGCTCCATAGGCCTTTCCAGAGGCGTCTGAGAATGCATGTAAATCTAGACTTGCAATGTTGTCTGACAAAACATACCGTGGAATTGTAAGATTATTTATTTCACTTAGCTTGTTAAGAAAATTCTTCCATTCTCGAAGTGAGCTAGAAGGCAATTGTTCATGCCAATTAATTTTTAATTCCCATAAATGTTGCATAAATATCTTAGCTTTGGTTATAATTGGGCCAATTAGGCCAATGGGATCATATATTTTAGCTATTTGAGCCAAAACATCTCTCTTGGTAAAACATCTTTAGGCTCTATATTAATCTCAAAAATGAAATGGTCCATCTGAGGTTTCCAAAGCATTCCCAAAGTTTTTACCGAAATCTGCTGAGAGTGTTCATCAAATGCGTATTCTGATATGGCGGCATCTTGTAGTAATTCAGGATGGTTAGCGACCCATTTGTGAAGGTCCATCCCTCCCCTTTTCAAGATCTGAATTAACTCTGATTGTAGTTCCTTTGCAGCTTGTAAGGAACTGGCACCAGATAAACAATCATCGACATACATGTCGTTAAGTATGACTTCTGAGGCTTTAGGAAAATCTGTCTTTTCCTCATCAGCAAGAGCCTTTAACGTTCGCGTGGCTAAAAAAGGGGCTGAAACTGTCCCATAGGTAATCGTGTTTAGCTGAAAGACTTTTATCGGAGCGTCCTTGCTAACCTTCCAAAGAATTCTTTGTAAATTTCTCTGCAACGGTTCTATCATTATCTGTCTGTACATTTTCTTAATGTCTGCGCAGAATGCATACTTGTGCGTACGAAATCTAGTTATAATAGAAAATAAATCTTGCTGAACCGTTCCCCCATTTAACAATATTGAATTAAGTGAATAACCGCTAGATGTATTTGAACTAGCGTTGAATACCACTCTCAGGGGAGTGGATAATTTTTCTGGTTTATAAATCGCATGGTGAGGAATATAGTAAGACACCCCTTTTTCGCTTTCAGATTCAATTTGAGTCATATGACCCAAAGCTTCATACTCATTCATAAATTCTATATATAGATCAGACATCATTTTATTTCTATCTAATTTATTCCATAAATTAGTTAATCTTTTCACTGCAATTACTTTAGAAAATCCCAACAATGCTTCAGCATTTTCCTTTATGGGTAATTGTACGGTGAATCTACCCGTTTGATCTCGTTTATAAGTGATTTTAAAATGTTCCTCACAAAACATTTCTTCATCGCTTCTAATGGAATTACTGTCATCACCCACCCGGTAAGGATTCTATTTCAAAAAATCTTTGTAAAGTGTTGTCTAGATTATTTTCAGTTAAAAGATAACAATGGGACTGAATTTTACTTTGTGGGAGCGACCCTGTCACTAAATATCCAAATTCAGTGTTTTGTAAAATACAGTTAGCATCTGCTAAACGAATTTGTTCACTCTTTAAAATTGAAAAAAACAATTGACTACCGATCAGTGCGTCGATTGGTCCAGGTGTATAAAAATTGTCATCTGCTAGATTAATTTGTTGTGGAATACATAAATTAGAAATATCTAATTTTGAAACTGGAATGTTGTTTGTAATTTTTGGCAAAACAGCGAATTCTATTTCTTTGGAAAATGTTCCTTGTTCATTTGATATTTCTGCATTGACTATTTCCCTTATTTCTTGATGTGTTTCATTAATACCCGAAATCATTCCCTTGAATGGTTTTGGTCGTAAATTTAATTTCTTGCATGCACTATTACTTAAAATGTTAATCGACGATCCGCTGTCAACCACCGCACGCAATCTAACTTTATTTCCAAACACATCACTTACTAAAATTATAGCCGTATTTAATAATGCACAATTTTTTCTGTTATCTGTAAACAAATTTGTACAGATTATTGCTGCTTCCCTTTTTTCGGAATCAAAATCACTTATTTGTTTATCTCTAAACATGTCATTATTTTTGTTTTTATTTATTTCCACCCCCTTTAACATCTCATGTTCTTCACATAATAAGCTATTATGTAATTGCGAGCAGAATTTGCAAGCGAATTTAGAATTACATTTTCCTTGGTATAATCTTAAGCAATTCAAACATAATTTGTTCTTATTTACAATACTTTTTCTTTCTTGAACATTTTTGTTTAAAAAACATTGCATTTATAAAGCGGGTGAAACGCAAATTTGCAACAAAAGCAGGTCTTTAAATTATTTCTATTTTTATTGTCATTGATGAGAAATGATTTTGATTTATTTATTGCGTAATTCGCCTTGGAGAGTTTGGATTTCGACGTCTGGTTGGCGCCAGATGCATTCGTTATCGCTTCTAAAGTAACACAACGTTTTTCCAAAAAAGAAATTAAATAATCAAAACTTGGAACATTTGTTGTTTCCAATGACAATTCGAATTGTTTTTGAGATTCGGTGTCTAATTTCTTCAAAATGATATTTATAAATACACTTTCTGACAATTTATTTTGTGTATATTCCAAGACCTTTAGAGCTCTGATGTTTTTATTAATAATATCAATAAAATTACGCAACTCTTTCGGAGATTCATTTTGCATTTTTTCATAATTTAAAATTGCAGAAATATGCGAATCGATTAATAATCTCTTGTTTTCGTATCTATGTATTAAAGCTTGAAACAATGAATTAAAATCATCATCAGGTGACTCTAATTGCTTAGCTTCGTTTTTTAAAGAAGCCTTTAAATAAAATAATTTCTGATTGTCATCAAGTTGCTCATTATTAACAATTAAGTTAGTAAATTGCGTTTTAAAATTAGCAAAATCACAATAAGCACCTCCGAAAGAAGGTAAAGGTATTTCTGGGAGGCGAACTTTTGTTTTGGTTTCACATACATAATCATTAACAGTATGAGATTTATTTTCGAATGAGGCTAATAAAAGTTTTAAGCTTACCTCCACTTGTTCTAATCTCTCGAGAGCACTATTAATATCTTGATCAATTTCTTGGACTTGTTGCGATGTGATATCCTGAATTTCGAAGTATTGTTCTCGGAGCTCTTCGAGCTTATTTTGTAGACATTCCGTCTTTTTTAACTTCACTTCTAAAATACTTATATTAGTCGTTTTAATATCATTAGTTTCCGATATAAACTGCTCTAGTCTTGTTATGGCAGCCTTTGATGTGCCTTTTAATCTATTCAGTTTTTCCATAGTTCACTCCGGCCGAGAGGGCCACAATGTCGAATAGAGTGGACTGTAGTCTTGATAGTCTTTTTAAAGTTTTTTAATTTTACTTGCACAAATACACACACACATAAAAACACAAAACCACAAATGGTAAATTAATATGCAATTATAAAATTCAAATTGATTTCCATAGCTTAAGGGATGTATGGATGATTAGCAATTCGAGTCCGTGCTGATGCTTTGATGATCAACAGCTAAACTGTTCATTTTTTTACAAGCGCTCGCCAGGTGGAGCCAAAAACACTTCCGGAACGGAACACCTCTATTACTACTCTTCGATAAAATAAAGGATTTTTTCTTGTGCTCGATGACTTAGGGTTTTGTGCAGTTGGCTCTTTGACTAAATGAGCAACTGGCTTAACACGGGACTGGCGGCGGTAGAGTGCAATGTGAAAGAAAAATTCCTAAACAGATGCTGATTATGTGTAGAAGTAAAGTAAGTTTATGTTATGTAAAAAAATAGTGTTTTTTATAATTTTTTTTAAATTTATATATATATATATATATATATATGATGATGATGGTGATATTTCCTGTCCTAGGTAAACATAACTTTGCACGGAGTGCTTTTGGGAAGAACAATATTATTCTGAAGAGTAATATGCCTCTTTGCTTGAAAAGAAAAGTGTTTAATCAATCTATTTTACCTGCACTAAATTACGGAGCAGAAACCTGGACACTACCAAACGGATGATACAAAGACTACAAACAACACAGAGAAGTATGGAAAGATGTATGCTAGGCATAACTAGAAGAGACAGAAAGAGGATAACCTGGATAAGAAATCAGACAAAAGTTTTTGACATCCTTGAAAGAATCAAGCAGCTAAAATGGAAATGGGCTGGGCACATTGCAAGAATACAAGACAATAGATGGAGCACAAATATACTACAGTGGTATCCCAGAGATGTAAAACGACCAAGAAGCCGACCACAAGTAAGATGGAGTGACGAAATTAGAAAAGTGGCTGGTGTAAATTGGATGATGAAAGCACTAGACAGGAAACATTGGGAAAATCTGAGGGAGACCTACATCCAGCAGTGGATCGAAAACGGTTGATGATGATGATGATGATGATATATATATATATATAGCTAAACGGTCGTTACTTTGTGGATCTCCCTCGTATTTTAAGTTAATTTTGTGAAATTAAGTTAATTTTAGTATTGAGCTAGTTAGATAAATTATCAGTAATAATTAGTTTAATTGTAATTATCATTAACAGTTAATACAAGGAGTTTTATCATTCTATTCTTATCGTATTCGCCGACTGTATTAATATTATAATTTTGCTGGACACATACAAAATCGGACGCATTTCTACGTACCATTCTTGTTCAGTTAGTGATGTTAAAAGAATTTGCGATCGCCGGTATGTTAAGTAGCAATTTGTTGTCATTAGACGTTTGCGTAAAACCTAATTAGTACTTTTGTAGAAATCTCAAGCGAACAACTCAAATCTGCTGCAAGCTACTCAATTGCGAATCCCACTTGAACAAGATTCCACTGCATATATTAATAGCCACGTCATAAGATTCATCTAAGTATCTCTCCCCCCAAATTAAGCAGACAAGATAGAAGAAGCAGTCGTGGTTCAGGGCTTTAATTAAAGAATCCCACACCTGTCGGCTTAATTTTCGGCGCCCACTTTTCCGCAAGGTCAAATTTCCGAGCTGCAAAAAGTATTTCCTCGTTTCCGATATGACCTTGAAGAAAGAAGACTTATTTTTTAAAGAGAAATTGTAGATAAAGCATGTATTGAACAATGCTTAATATCAATTATATTGAATCAATATGCATAAAATCTACAGCGGTCATTGCGGCGATTTTTTATCCCCTTGAAACCATTTCTGGAAAAAGTAAACTGTTTATTATTATTCATTATATTTTAGTGAAAATAGAATTTTGTAAAAGCAGCACAAATTCTGTTACTCGAATTCGAACTTATCATTTATTGAAATATTTTTAATAACATTTTGATCATAGTTTTAACAATTTCTTTTCTGGTTAACTTGTTTTGTTTGGAATCACACATTTCAGAGCCTAACAAAATAAAAATAATTAATGAAGAGTATACGTACTTTTATAGAATTTCACATTCATAAAGAAACTAATTTTGTTTAGAAGAATTTTCTGAAGGGGACTCTAAATAGGCTCTAATTTATGTTAATATTAGTTATGATAATCAATATTATTATTATCGACTTTAACACCAAATTAGAAAGGTCTTGATTTATGGCCAGATTAGAAAGAATTGCAATTTTTACAGTAACAGTAATTTCATAAGATTAGTATTTAGAGAAAGAAAAAATCTTAAGTTGCAAGTTGAAATTCTTAGACTCTTTTTAGAAGATGAAAGAAAGTGAGACCATTGAATTCCGTTAAGTTGTTTTCCTTAGCTTATCCGCTAACGTTTGAAACATCGATTCCGATGAAAATTCGCATTATTTTTGTTGCTGTTGTTTTTAATTTGTTTTTCTTAAAGAGTTAATGTTTCTGTTTCTAAATCTGTTTTTATTTATCCTGCAAGCCTATTAAAAATGAAATTAGAGCTCTTTAAAAAACTAGTCGTTGGGGGCCACCGTAATACTTACCCATCATGGATATGTATACGAAAATAAAACATGTGAAAACTATTTACACAATGCATTGCAATTCATAAACAAAATTTAAATATTGTTAATATACATAGTAATGCTTTATTAAAGAACTGCTGATGCTGATGTACCAATTTCGACAAATTATATAAAACGCCAAACTACTCAAGTAGTACCGAACTGCGTAAAAGAAACATCCTTATAACTCCAAAAATAATAATTCTATTAACTAATTATGTCGGATTAAGCGTCTCATTTCCAATTAAAATTTACCTCTGAATTGAAATTTGAATGAAATACAGGGTCATGAAAAATCGAAGAATGTGGAAAACAGGATTACAAATATCTCGGCAACTAATAATCCGATCGATTTTGTTTTATATGCAAAATGTGTGTTATTTTATTGCCTTTTACGTCCATTTCTTAAAACAAAAAAATTCGAAAATTTTTACGTACCTTTCATCAGAACGAATTTTTCGAGGGTCCGAAAAAAATAGTTCCGGATAATCGAGGTTGCTGATATTAAATAGGCTTCGTCCCATTCTTACATACTAACTACATACAAAATTTCAAGTCTCTATCTCAATTTGTTCGGGAGATAGAGCGTTTACAGACAGACTGACTGACAGACAGACAGACAGACGGACGGCAAATTTTTTTTTCTAAAAATATGTTTTTCGGAATCTCCACTATCTAAAACGTGTAAATCCGTCAAAAAAATTCTTCGATTTTCAAAACGATTGCAAGACTTGCCCTATACTACGTATGATGGGTAAGTAAAAAGCAGACGATGTTAATTTAAATCGAAGTTGAAAAATTCAAATGCGCTTTCTAAAAAATTAGCTTTTTATCGGAAAAAGTAAACGACTATTGCTCTAATTCAAAATTTTATTATCCTATAACCATGAAATTTTTTGTGTAGCTTTTCGATAATGTTTAGAGTGCATCGAACTACAGAATTAACTCTAAGTGACTTATTTGTTGATATGTAGCTATTTTTATGAAGAATTACACGTACAATTACTGAAATTTTCCATGTAACTGATCAGCAGCCATCAGCTATATCTCTTTTAAATTTCCATAGATTTACTAGTTTTTAGTTTATTCTCTAATATGCATATTCAAGAATCTCTAATATGCATATGTTAAAAAAAATTGTGTTACAAGCATTTTTTTTTTTTTTTTTTTTTAGAACCAGAGTCGTTTTTAAAAAAATGCTCAAAATAACCAAAATTTTTTTAATGTTTAAAACGTTGCTTAAATATTATGTATTTTTTTAAATATTTTCTTTATTCTATGTTAGATTGCTCTGAAAAATACCAAAAAATGTGTCAAAAGTAGAGAAAAAAATGTCTCCGAATGTATTCGGATACTTTAATATCAATTATGAGTTGTTTTTTAATTAAGTTTTATCTTACTAAATTTTATACTTATTAATTTTGTTTTTCTGGCTCATTATCTTTCAGTTGTCTCAATTATAAATATGGAAGTCCATATAGAAAATACAAATTGTTTTAGTCTATCAGTAGACCTATATTTGAGTTTTTGTTGAGCTAATGCTAATCAATCTGAGAGAACACAACGCATACTCCTTTATTCATTTTAATAATTAA
This sequence comes from Maratus speculifer, assembly GCA_964019185.1. NCBI lineage: Eukaryota > Metazoa > Arthropoda > Arachnida > Araneae > Salticidae > Maratus > Maratus speculifer. The sequence continues at coordinate 20,784,295 of OZ025291.1, forward strand.
TAATGGATATTAATTAACTTAGATTGCAGTTTTAAGTATTAAGGAGGTCCGGAGCACAAAAATCTACAAATTTTCTAAAAAGAAAAAGAAATATATTTCATTAAACATTTCTTTGTTTTTTTATGCTTAAAAATGACGCTTAAATCATGTTTTCTATCTTAAATGGAAGATAAAATGTTTTTTTTTTTTGTTGTTGTTTTTGTTTTTTGTTTTGCTTTGTTTTCAAAATCTAGCTTTCAAGCAATGACTGTCATGAAATGACCTCTTGTGAAAATTTCGCTTTTCTTCATGATGGATTTTTCCACAATTTCACGGATTTAAATCGTTATAACTCAAGAACCGTTAGAGATATATGCTTCAGATTTGGAGCATGCCTTTTTTGATTATTTATTTTACTTTAATTTTTAATCTGCAAGTTTAAAAATATATATATTTACTTTTGAAAATATGATTTTTTTAAAATAAAAGCTATATATATATATTTTTTAATTTTTACTTTAAATATTTAATTTTTTTTATTAACATTTTTAAAAATGCTGAGTCAAAATCAATTTTTTTTTTTTTTTTACTTAAACGTAAAAAAAAAAAAAGAAAAAAAAGAAAAGAAAGAAATTTTACAATTAATATTTTGAGTTAAAACGTTTTTAAATCACCCCACTTTTTTAATAAAATTTAAATTTAAAATTTTTTGAAAAGTTTTATCTTGTGATTTTGTTTACAAGTAATATGGTTAACAATCACCAAAAAAAAATTCAAAATTTTAACTCAATAAATAGAAGTTATTTTAAAATGTGCCTCGTACTCCCTTAAATGCTAAAGAGTTTTTCAATTTAATGTAAGGGTTTTCAATATTAATGTTTTCAAATGGCTTTTTGTTATCAGTTATCAATTTGAGTAATATATTTTTTTTATGAAGTATAAAAATTAATTCCTTTTAATTTTTGTTGTGGTAAGACACAGCACATTAAAAAAAATGGTAACACTGATTTTACAACATTACCAATGTTAACTGCGTAAGTACTAACTCCCTTCACTATTTTTATTTACAGTAATGCAAATATTATACTTTATTTAATACACGCATAAATTTTACGCTGATGTTCACGTAATTCCACCCGTATGTACCGCGCAAGATCTACTTATGAATCCATAACAGTTTAGAAGCACAATTTTTCATTTCAACTGTTTGCCTATTTTTGAAAAAGAAAAAACAATCTTGATAAGGCGGCGAGTTTTCTTCTTTTCGGTTATGATTATGAAAGAGTTTGCCATTGTGGGCCGTGTTTAAACTTCAGAGAAGATGTAACAAACCGTTGAAATATCTAATGCCTGGATTCTCTAACCTACATCAAATTAAACAAGACGGACATTGCACGTCAAGCGTAGCAAATGGGGTGCGTTCGTAGCATAACGAAACTTTAAATATACTCTGATTTTGGTGTAATAATATACAATACTTCGGATACAGTATAGTAGCCAAAATCTTTTGCATGCCCCTGTAAATAATATCTGATTTCTATTATACAGGAACTAACGTGTAGAAAACTTCAGCAACGTATAGCAATTTCATTAAATGCGAAATAGTTTAATATAATTAAAACGCTCCTCAAACAATATCTCTCCCTATACCATTATGTATTGGAATACTTTTGTGTGGACCTGTAAATTAATAATAAATATTCTTTGCAACACAGATTGTACAAAATGTATATTTTAGTATGTACTTCATGTTATTTATATCAATTTTATATGTTCGGAAGAATGTGACATCATTAAAATGCACTTGAAATTCTTTTTTCTATTGGCCGTAATGTAATGGAATACTTTTGCTTGTCCCTGTAATGAAACTATACATCCGATTTTCACAAAATTTTAAAAATTATCCAACAATTATGTATTTTAAATTTCAAACAATTCGGTTGAGTAGTTTTTGCTCTGTTAAAGTGGACAGAAGGGTCTAAACGACGGCTATAGATTTACGTATTTACATAATTGTGAACGCACCTAATAATCAATGATTAATAAAATCTAACTATAGCCTTCTGTGTAATTTAACATTATTCTTTTCCCCGGTAGATATAATTCACATTGGAATCATAATTTAGCATTTAAGTGTAAATAAATTTACAGAAATACAGAAATAAGTAAATATCCTAAATTTTTTTAAGTGGCAAAGAATATTAGAAATTTTTGTGCTACATTAAAAAAGGTCAAGACTCACTGTGTTTTTTCTGCTATACTTCACATAAAAATTTGTTAAAGTATTCCTTGAAAGGTTTGTAAGACAGGATATAATCCTGTATAGACTCAAATTCAGTAAGTTAATTAGTAGTCAGGTTGAGAATTTATTACTTGATAAAGCCATACTATAATTTTCCAAACTTTGTAATCAGATTTAATCAAATTTAAAAAAAAAAAAATGAATACAAATAAAATTCCGAATAAAACTGTTAAAATAGTATAAGAGCAAACAGTTCAAGAATTATTGTTTAAAGCAGAAAGTAAAATCACAAATTTATATAAGAATAAAGTTAAAATCATTGCAGTTATAATTTCCTTTTATTTAATACAGGTAAATATATAACAAAAGTATCATTATTTTTTCAATTTTTGTAGAAAGACTGTTATTTGAAAGAAACATTTACATGTTTTAGAGAATTATTAATATTTTATGAGCTCGTTCTAAGGATAATACTAATTCCAATCGGCTTTAATTGAAAACAAAGCAGAAGCTTAAATGTAATTAGATTATTGGCGCAGCAATTTCCGCTGCAACAATTAAACGTTTTCGAAGATTATTTCCTGAACATAAACTGTTCCGCCTGATGTTCAATGGAGATTTTTGAAAATTATTAAACCTATTGGTGAAATTTACAACTGACTGATTCTGTGAAGCCTTCATATGAAAATTAAACTAAAAATGTTAAACTATAATTCAAGAAGGTAATTTTCACTTAAGGAGGGAACTGAATTTCATATAGTATTTCCTAATAAATCAAGAGAAGTGCGTATAAACTAAATTATTAGTTCTTCTGAAATTTTAAAAGTTTAACTGAATGAATATGATGTGGGGAGGTTAAAATAAAAATTATTAAAACTTTCAAGGATTTCATGGTGAATGTATTTTAAAATTTGTAGTCTCTGATAAAAAGGCAACTCTAACAGCTCAGGTTATGGAAGATGGGTCTAATAATGAAATATAATGAGAAAATTCGCATATGTGGCAACTTTAATATTGCATTAAAAACATTTATTTTTGTAGAAAAGTATATCTTGACAAAATTTGAAGATCTTTTAATCCTTTTAACAGTTTTTTCTTAAATCGGATACATATCTATTTTCCTGTAGATAAAAAATGAGATTTTTTAACAATAAGTATGCCTAAAATATTGTTCAATTCACGATGCTGATAGCACTGTGAATTCTCTAATTATTTAAAAATAAAAATAAAAAATATTATTGAAGGTGACTAAAGAAAATGATGAATTACATTTACTATGCCTTTAAAAAATAATGTTAAACAAGTTACGTTAATATAATATTAAGTTAAATAACGGAAAATCATTATTTATAATTTATGCAATTACAGGGTGACCAGAAAAAACGTAACGAATACTGGAAGTAAGGTCACGGTTCATGATTTTGTTTTTACTCGATTCTCACAGTTTTTTTTCACTTATTAATCGTTATTCTAACTATAACCTTTTTAAAAAGGATGGCAAACAAACGGAACGCTATTTTGGAACTTCATCGCCAGGGAAAGCGTGTATGTGAGATTGCTCGATTGCTTCAAGTGCTTCATCCAACAGTTTCCAAAGCAACCAAAAGATTCAAGAAGCTTGCCCATGAAGGAGACCGACCAAGAAGAGGCAGGAAAAGAGCTGTGAATATTTCCAGAAACCGAAATTTGATAAAGAAACAAGTATCCCGAAATCCTCGGGTGTCGATGAGAAAAATAGCAAGGCAGAATGGGATTGGCCGGGAAATTGGTTAAACTTATGGCCAAAGAGGAGCCTAACCTTCATCCTTATAAGCTGAAACAAGCGCAATTTCTCAGAGAAGAAAACAAACGAGTACGGCTTACTAGATGCAGGAAGCTGCTGAAGTGAGCTGCAACACCACGCTGTGAGTGAATCCTGTTTTCTGACGAAAAGCTATTCTTGATAGAGCAATCGTTCAATCATCAAAATGATCGCATTTGGTCAACAACTTCCCCAGGCAAATCTTCCATGGTTCAACATCGTCAAAATCCTAAATCTGTCATGGTGTGGGCAGGAATTTGCGTAACAGGTAAAATTCCTCTCATTTTCATCGATTCTGGAGTCAAACGGAATAAAGATGTCTACCGAAAAGAGATTCTTGAAGATGTGGTACATCCCTGTGCTCGGCAACACATCGGAAACGGGATGTGGTCTTTTAAACAAAATCCCACACCTTCTCATCGGGCGATTGTTATGTTGAAAAAATCCCAAAGTATTTAAAAATTTCCCACCTATCCTATGTTTTTTCCGTAGCCAGATTGGGCTATGTTCGTGGGAAAGTGTCTTCTTTCAGAATTTTTCTATATATTTTCTTTTAACTTACAATTCTGTTTGTTTGTATGTGGTAATCAAAACATAGAGTTTTTAAACGCATATTCCTGTGGGCAATACATGAACTGGGCATTGATTTTTTCTTCAGGGGGAGGGGGGGGGCAACGGTTGATTTCCTCTTGATAAATCAGTTTCAGCTTCAACAATGAATATTTGTTGAAAAGCATTAATTGCAGGATTAGCACGATAGCGCTAATTTTGAGGCTACCCGGCAAAATATCGCCAAATTTGGCGACAAAAATAATGTGCCATATATGAAGCCAATTCAGCGATAGCTAGTTAATTTGGCCAAATTAACCCAAATTAATCCCAATTCTATATAGAGCATTTAAAAAAAAATCGTTTTTCCAGTGAATTTTAATAAAAATATATTTGTTTTTTTATATTTATATTTAATTTCTTTTACCTTCTTCTGCCGAAGCCAGTTTTTTGTATGTGTCTAAGTGATAGTGGATATTTTCCGGTGAGGTAGCTATACTAAAATATAACGATTGGTATATTTACTTGGTCAAGCTCTTAAACCTTTGCTCCACTTCACAACACCACGCGAAATGATAGTAGGTGTCTAACCCAGTGAGCAAATCATTTCTTTCGCTAACTAGCCACACAAAAGAAAGACAAAGGAAAGGTGAACAGAAAAAGTCGTTAGCAGATAAATCAAACCTGTTACATAATTCAGGTGAGAAAAGATGACAGCAACATCGTAACAGGAGTAAAAGAAAGTGGTCGGTCCACCGTCAAGGTCGGATCCCAGTTCTGGGAAGTAAGTGTGTGACTGGGTGTTGCCTGTGACCATCGATGGCACATAGTTACGTGATTGCAGATTTCTGAGAAAAAAGGCGCGATGATGTACTCGTAGAGGAAATACCTGAATAGGTAGAGTACATCAGAATCGAATATTGATAGGGAATGAATGTTAATGATTGCTGTCAGACTATCGGTCGCCATTTGGGTCGTTGTCGTTTATTTATTTTATTCTTCTCGAAGAAAGATGCTTAGTTATCAGTCAAGCGATTATATTCTCTTTCTGAATACATTTCATGACACTTTTATTTCTGATGTGTAATTGTATGATTTTTTTTTTTTTTCATGTATGATGAGTTATATAATATCTATTGCTGGAAATTAACAGGAAATTATACAGAATGGGATTTTTTAGGCGGGTCTAGCGCGATTTCTTTTACGCCAATTTGGCGAAAACCTTATTATCGAATACCAATTGCATATATATTTTTAAATTATTTTCTATTATTTTAGAAAAGGAATAACAATAAATAAAAAAAATTAATTAATAATTATATAATAAAGCAAGACAATTCCAATTCAATTTAAATTCAAAACAATTTCAATTTTTAAAAAGAAAATGAAAGTAAATAAATAGTTCATCTACAGTGTCTCACATAAGTGATGGGACACTTGTGCTTTACAAAAGGAAACTAATCAAATAAATTTAAAAAAACATGTACACATTTTTTGTGGGTGTGTTTCATACTTAAATTTAGTAAAGATTATTACATAACATCCATTTTGTCAAAAGATTAAAATATTAATTTAATAAAAATACAAATGTTTAGAACGGAGCAAAAAATAGCTCACATAAGTGATGGGACACCATTATATATGCAACAAAAATCGTCTGAAATAAGCAATAAAAATATTTTTTGGGGTTTTATTTTTACTTAAAAGCAATTGGCAATAATTTATAAAATCGTCTGCAGTATTTCTCTCCAGTTTGTTTTGGAATTTTCGTGTTTTTTAGCTCTGTGTCGCCATGAATGCTAAACGAAAAGAAACTTCGCCTGAAATTCGAAAATTAGTTATTAATTTGCATATTGAACGTGGAAAATCTATTAGAAAAGCTGCTGAAACAGTTAACTTGAGTCGTTCAACAGTTTTCAATATCATTAAACGATATAAAAAGAATCATATGATTCAGGATAAAAGAAGACCTGGCCGACCATCAAAGCTATCCAATGGAATAAAGCGAATTATCGTTCGAAATATTAAAAAAAATCCAAGAAATAGTACTTCAAAAGTTGCTGCTGATTTACAAGCATTATATGGAATAATTGTTAATCCTGAGACTATTAGAAGGGTAATTCGATCTGCTGGATATCACGGTAGAATAGCCAGGAAAAAATTCTTCGTAAGTGAAAAGAATAGAAAACTCAGACTAGCTTTCGCAAAATCCAACATAAATAAGAATTCTGATTACTAGAATAAAGTTATATTTGCTGATGAGAGTAAATTTAATATATTTGGTTCTGATGGTAGAATCTTGGTGTGGAGAAAACCCAGGGAAGAATTTCGCAAACAGAACTTGGTACCAGCAGTAAAACATGGTGGAGGAGGAGTTATGGTATGGGGGTGTATGTCGTCCGCTGGAGTTGGTAATCTTGTTTTTATTGACAGTATAATGGATCAGTCAAAGTATATTGATATTTTAAAGCAAAATTTGAAATCTTCAGCACGAAAATTGAACCTTCATAACGATTTTAAATTCTACCAGGACAATGACCCCAAGCACACTGCTCTGAACGTTAGACTCTGGCTGCTATATAACTGTCCTGAAATAATAAAAACACCACCACAATATCCAGACTTAAATCAAATAGAGAATATTTAGCAAGAATTGGAATCAAGAATTCGCAAACACACCATTTCTTCAAAACAACAACTAAAATCGGTGCTTCAAGAAGAATGGAGTAAAATCACTCCAGAAATCACAAAAAAATTAGTCGAATCCATCTCAAAAAGATTAAATCATGTTTTAAAAGTAAAAGGAAATCCAACAAAATATTAAAACCTTTTAAAAAGTAAAATTTTTGGATAAATATTTGATGGAAAAGTAAGTGTCCCATCACTTATGTGAGCCATTTTTTGCTGCGTTCTGAACAATTGCATTTTTACTAAAGTAATATTTTAATATTTTGACAAAATATATGTTATGTAATAATTGTTACTACCTTTAAATATGAAACACACCCAAAAATTTTTTGCACATGTTTGTTTATTTATTTTATTGCAGTTTCTTTTTATAAAGCACAAGTGTCCATCACTTTTGTGAGACACTGTATATTAATAAAATAACAAATCGCTCTGTGTGTGTGTGTGTGTGTGTGTGTGTGTCTGCGATAGTTAGCGAAAACTACGGTACGTACGAAGCTCAAAATTTTTCTGAGAGTAGCCCAATATCTCTCCTGATGCACCTGACGCTCAGAATTTCAAAATTCTATTTATTAACTGAGTAATTAATTAAATTCCAAACCTCACTCTCATAAAAAATCGCTTTTTTTTTCGCTTTTTTCACTTTCATTCTCTTATGGTTGGTTGGTTGCATAAAATTTTCGCAGAAATAATTTTAAAAACTGGGACTGACCTTTAAAATTCATAGACTGGCAAACTCTCAGTTTAAATGAGGATTTTTTTTTTTTTTTTTTAAATCACAGCTGCTGTAAGCCATGGAGGAAAAAGATAGGTGGTGGCGAAGTAAACCGAAAAAAAAAAGGTTTGCAATATGAAACCATTTATCGCTGAAATTTTAATGTCTCAAAATAAAGCACGAGGAAGGAATTTTGTATTAATAACACGGATTGGAAAAAATGAATTACAGCTGAAGCATATTTTACGAAGAAATAGTAATTTTTTTAAATGTTTTTTCTATTATATTTTTTATAAATGTTTGCTTTTAAAATAATTGAAATTGGAAAATTAAAAATAATTAAATGTGAAAACAAAATTAAATAAAATATTGAAAACATATGATTCGAAGTAAAAAATTGTATTACTAAAAGTTTTCTCTTTTTTCAGAAATTTTTAATACTTTATAACGTAGATGAAAAATGTTTATGATTTAACAACATATTTATAATTCCATGTCAATATATAAAATATAGTGAGGAAAAGATTCTTTTAAAATCATGCATCAACACTTAAATAATAATATTAATCTAAAACCTAGATTTCAGAGTGCAGACGATTTTAAGACATTAACGAAAGAACGTTGATTTTTCAAGCAAAGTCTTAAATGATGCTTCTGTATTGATATTTCAAAATCATATGATAAAAATAATCAAATAATTCTTGCCTATGATTGATCTAATTGTATCTTTCATGCATTCTGATCGTGTATTACAGGCAATAATGGCACAAAACGTTATTTTTTAAACGAAATTTTAGTCATCTATTCAATAACAGTTTAAAAGGTAAAAAACAAAAACAAAGAAATACTGGTTTAAACCAGTTTGAATTGATCGAAGTTTCAAAGCACATGATTTTGTTGGTGCTTATTTGGACTTAATGTCGCGGATTTTAGAGTTACATTTTTTGCGTCACCCCAAGACATTATAATGCCACTCTATTAATTTTTTTTTACTATATGGTTGTACGCATATTTTTGGCATTTCGAACATTAGAATGCATGAGTCATTAGCTGTGTTGCAGTAAAAAAAATTACACAACATTTTTCTATGAGTTTATTTTTTAATCATTGATTAAATTTAAATGTGTTCTATTCAATTTAAAATTGTAATATGGCTTTAATTTGTTTTCAAAACTAAAATAAAATAGCTGTTTGGCGTACAATTGTTTGTATCCGCAAACAATTCATTCACCATAATAAATTATCAAATAGCAAAATAAATTATCTATCAGAAATAGCCATAAAAAGAACAGTAGCAAAACTGATTATAAACTTTATGTTTAGACTAATTTAAACATAACCCGATCCCAACCAGAAAAAAAAAAAAAAAAAAAAAAAAAACCCGACCCTGACCTAAAAATTCTGTTTGGAAAAAACTATAGATTTGATAACTGACCCGAACCAAATCTGAATCCCGCAAAAATGTTCAAATGAAGCATAACCCGATTCAAACAAGGAAAAATAATTTTCTTGTTCATGAAATCTGACCCGAACCTAAATATTTTCTTTAAAAAAACCCGAAATATGACTCGAACGAAATCTGAAACCGATAAAAATAGTCCAGAGAACTATAACCCGATCCCAGCAAGACAAAATACTTTCCATGGTCATAAACCCGACTCAAACCTAAAAAACTCCGTTTGAAAAATCTTGAACTTTGACCCAAACCACATCTAAATCTGACCAAAGTATTCGAAAGAACCATAACCGGATTCGAGTAAGACAAAATAATTTCCGTGGAGATGAACCCGATACGAACCTAAAACTCCCATTCAAAAAAATACCTGAAATTTGAATTGAACCAAATCTGAATCTGACAAAACTATTTCAAAGAAACGCAACCGGATCCAAACAAGACAAAATATTTTCATGGACATGAACACAATCCGAACCCAAAAAATTTCTTTGAAAAAATCGCGAACTGAACGAAATCTGAACTTGGCAAAAATATTCCAGTGAAGCATGTCCTTATTCGAACAAGACAGAATTATTTCCGTGAACATGCAAGAAGACCCGAACTCAACAGTTATATTAGAAAAAAAAACCCGAAATCTGAATCGAACCAAATCTGAATCTGACAAAACTATTTCAAAGAAACGCAACCGGATCCAAACAAGACGAAATATTTTCATGGACATGAACACAATCCAAGCTCAAAAAATTTCTTTAAAAAAATCGCGAACTGAACGAAATCTGAACTTGGCAAAAATATTCCAGTGAAGCATGTCCTTATTCGAACAAGACAGAATTATTTCCGTGAACATGCAAGAAGACCCGAACTCAACAGTTATATTTGAAGAAAAACCCCGAAATCTGAATCGAACCAAATCTGAATCTGACAAAACTATTTCAAAGAAACGCAACCGGATCCAAACAAGACAAAATATTTTCATGGACATGAACACAATCCGAACCCAAAAAATTTCTTTGAAAAAATCGCGAACTGAACGAAATCTGAACTTGGCAAAAATATTCCAGTGAAGCATGTCCTTATTCGAACAAGACAGAATTATTTCCGTGAACATGCAAGAAGACCCGAACTCAACAGTTATATTAGAAAAAAAAAAAAAAAACCCGAAATCTGAATCGAACCAAATCTGAATCTGACAAAACTATTTCAAAGAAACGCAACCGGATCCAAACAAGACGAAATATTTTCATGGACATGAACACAATCCAAGCTCAAAAAATTTCTTTAAAAAATTCGCGAACTGAACGAAATCTGAACTTGGCAAAAATATTCCAGTGAAGCATGTCCTTATTCGAACAAGACAGAATTATTTCCGTGAGCATGCAAGAAGACCCGAACTCAACAGTTATATTTGAAGAAAAACCCCGAAATCTGAATCGAACCTAATCTGAATCTGACAAAACTATTTCAAAGAAACGCAACCGGATCCAAACAAGACAAAATATTTTCATGGACATGAACACAATCCGAACCCAAAAAATTTCTTTAAAAAATCGCGAACTGAACGAAATCTGAACTTGGCAAAAATATTCCAGTGAAGCATGTCCTTATTCGAACAAGACAGAATTATTTCCGTGAACATGCAAGAAGACCCGAACTCAACAGTTATATTAGAAAAAAAAAAACCCCGAAATCTGAATCGAACCAAATCTGAATCTGACAAAACTATTTCAAAGAAACGCAACCGGATCCAAACAAGACAAAATATTTTCATGGACATGAACACAATCCGAACCCAAAAAATTTCTTTGAAAAAATCGCGAACTGAACGAAATCTGAACTTGGCAAAAATATTCCAGTGAAGCATGTCCTTATTCGAACAAGACAGAATTATTTCCGTGAACATGCAAGAAGACCCGAACTCAACAGTTATATTTGAAGAAAAAACCCGAAATCTGAATTGAACCAAATCTGGACCCGACAAAAATATTCCAAAGAACTATAACCCAATCCAAGCAAGACGAAATAATTTCTATGGACATAAACCCAACTCGAACCTAAAAAATTCGATTTGAAAAAAACTGAAATTTGACCCAAACCACATCGAAATTCGACCAAAATATTCGAAATAATCATAACTGGATTCGAGTATGACAAAATAATTTCCGTGGACATGAACGAGATCCGAACCTAAAAATTCTATTTGAAAAATTACCTGAAATTTTAATCGAATCAAATCGGAACCTGATAAAAAATATTCCAAAGAATCGTAACCGGATCTGAATAACACAAAAAATTTCCATTCACATGAGCCGAATCTGAACCTAAAAAATTTCTTTGAAAAAATCACAAAATCTGAACTGAACCAAATCTGAACTTGAAAAAATATATTCCAGTGAAGCATGTTCTTATTCGAACAAGGCAACATAATTTCCGTGAACACGCAAGAAAACCCGAACCCAAAAATTCCATTTGAAGAAATAGCCGAAATCTGAATTGAAACAAATCTGTTCCCGACAAAAATATTCCAAAGAACCATAACTGTATCCGAGCAAGGCAAAATAATTTCCATGGACATGAATACGACCCGAACATTATAACTCAGTATCAAAAAATACCTAAAATCCGAACCGAACGAAATCTGAACCCGACAAAAATGTTCCAATGAATCATAACCAGATCCGAACAAGACAAAATAATTTCCATGGAGATGAAACCAATATATGGTTTGGTAACATTTAGGTTGCAACTACATTACGGTAAGTCTTTGATCATATTTAATATCCCGTTAGGTTACAGTTAGGTCACGGTTAAGTTAAAGTTAGGTTAAAGTTAAATTGCATTTGTTTTATGGTTAGAATAAGGATATGTTACAATAAAGTGAAGGCTAGGTTACATTTATGTTATATTTAATTTACGGTAAGGTACTGATAAGTCAAAGTTAGGTTACAGGCAGGTTATGGTTACGGTAGAAAAGTTTACGGTTAGGAATTTATCCATAGAGTGAACATTAAGCATGATTTGATTAAAAATAGCACTTACTTTTGTTAAATGGCTCTGAAATTATAATACTACATAGCAACATTTTAGCTACCAGCGAGTATCGATTTCATCATGGTATAGTCGGATTTAAGAGTGATATAATTAGTTTGAAATTCAAAATATTTCACTTGGGATTTCTATGTGAAAAAAAAATAATTACTTACGTGACTTAACAGTGATTTTTGATAAATATCAACACTTTAACACGAAAATCACGCAGTCGTTGGATACATATTCCCTCCCACGTTTCTCATCGCTCATTTTGAGTATTTTTAGAGCTTAACATTAGCTGTTTTTTAAACCGATTTTTCACACAGTCAGTGGCCACGTATTTCGGACAATGCATTTCTGCATGTTTCGAGTTAATGATAAAATCATACCAATTTCAAGTTCGTTTAATATTGTTAATACAGACCCGGGCAACGCCGGGCGGGTCAGCTAGTTAATAAATAAACAACAATAGCCGAGTTTCCACGTCAGACGAAATAACGCCAATTAGGTACTCGGGTGCATATATGGCATCTATTCCCATGTTCTACTAAGGATTTTTTCTTTAAAAGAAATTTTCACAACCAAAACAAAACATCAAAATTTTACTCAGTTCATTCTCAGAAAACTATAATAATCATCCAAACATTTAAAAGAAAAGTCTGTTCGTCTTAAAATCCTTTGGTTGTCCATTAAAAATACGAAGTGCTTTCTAAACATTGTTAAAAATAAATAAATAAATAATAAATTAATATATAAATAAATCAGTAATTCTACAGACGTAAGGTTACAGAAACATGCCTGCTTACTAAAATTTTATCTGTACACTTGTATAAAAAGCTATGTTAATCTACAAAATTAGTTTTCGTAAAGCTACAGAAAACGTCACAAAAGAATCTTCTAAAACTTCAGTAATCTTACTAAAAATCTAAATGTACCCCGGATTGCAGTTACCTAAAAAGATCTAGGTATCCCATTTTCCTAAAAAATTCTTAGTAATCTTACAGATTTTTTTTTTTAATTTACAGAGCATATGAGAATCTGTTACATGAGTTTTTGTGGTAGCTGTTACACGAAAAGGTCTAAGAATTCCAGCTTCGTAAAAAGAAAAAAAAAATTAGTAACGTTACAGATTTTTTATCAGATTAATTTTACAGATTTCACTGTGTTGTCAGATAACTGAAAGTCAATTTCTCCAAAATTTCTGAAATTTTCCTATAAATCAGGGCTTTTTCCCAAAAAAGTCCCCAACATAATTTTTACTCAAAAATGTAAATTTTCGATTTTCAGTTTTTCACTATAAAAATTTTCAACTAATTTAAACTAAAAATTTTTCCCTATATCAAGCATTTTTTAATTAAAAAATCCCCATTTACCATCCTCCCCCCCCCCCCTCCAAAAAAAAAAAAAACCTCAGCAGAAATTTAACTCTATCTACACTTGTACAAATAATTTATTCAAGGTTTAGGCCATCCCGTTTCAGTTGAGGGTTGAATGAATCAGAGATGGTGTTGGCAACATCTGCTCCTATCTCATTTAAGCTATAAAAATTGTTTAAAATTTTTCGCACCTAATCGTAATTCAAAGCATTTTATGATAGTTTTATGAATCACTGTGTTTTCGTCAATGATACACTGTAAAAAAAAATCTGTAAAGGTACTAAACGTTTTCTAGGAAACTGGGATTCCAAGAACTTTTCCTGTAACGGTAACAGCAAAAATTCAAGTTTCAGAATCGGTTACATGGATTTTTCCTGTTACCGTTACATGAAAAGTTCTTGGAATCCCAGTTTCCTAGAAAATGTATAGTACCTTTACAGATTTTTTTTTACAGTGTATAGAAGAAAAATAGTTGCTTTCCACATTTTTAATTAAATCTTTTTAAAGGGGAAATGAACCGTTTCGGATACGCCTTGAAGATTCAGTAATGTAAAGGTTTATACCGTGTACAAAACTGCCACAGGCAATTACTTTTATGTTTTGTTTGTACCGCTATTTAAAAAAAAAAGTACATTTTTTAGTACATTTCTGTTGCAGATGTTGTCAAAGCGTATCTAAGACATTTTTGTTTTGTAAAAAGTGATGCAAAATAAAATTAAAAAATAGTCGCCTATGGCAGTGCTACATTTTAAACCGCAGAGTTTTCATTCTAGTTTCTTAAGTAACTGGACTGCTGTATTCATTGAGCAATATTTAATTATAAACATAGTAATTTCACTGTAGCATGCAAGTCCAATGTCTTGTAAAAAGCTTGTCTTTCAATGAAATACAAATTAACCAGCCTTTAAAAAGTTATAATTTTTTTTCCTGTTTTGTATATCTATACCGATAAAATAAATGCTTATGTGTATTTGTGTGTCTGTCTGCGGTGACTGGAAAAATCTGCCGCACTTAGTAATCGGAAAATTCTCGTGCACTGTAAAAAAAAAATCTGTAAAGGTACTAAACGTTTTCTAGGAAACTGGGATTCCAAGAACTTTTCCTGTAACAGTAACAGCAAAAATTCAAGTTTCAGAATCGGTTACATGGATTTTTCCTGTTACCGTTACATGAAAAGTTCTTGGAATCCCAGTTTCCTAGAAAATGTATAGTACCTTTACAGATTTTTTTTTACAGTGTGGAGGTAGTCCAAGGCGGGTCGTGTGATACATGTAATCTGTAACATTGTAAACGATGAGCATGACCACGAGAATAATGATTGATATATCAGATTTCAGAATTTTATTTTCGTTTTTAAATTAAAATCGAATTCGAGACAGATTTTGTATTGTTAGAAGACTAAAAGTAATTTTCTCCGAAATAACGAAAAAAATCCCATCGTTTTCCCCCCAAAATGTTGATAGTCTCTAAACATTTCCCCAAGAACAACTTACCCCAAAAATATTTCCCTGGGGGTTAAAATCCTCCCCCCCCCCCAAAATGGGGACAAAATCCCCAGTCTGGCAAAACTGAGAAAAATCCTTTTGTGATTAATGTTGATTTATCGTCTGCTTGGTAGCATACGTCAAAATGTTGACAGGTGGTTGTAAATTCTCTTATAGAAATGAATTAACATTTAATTTTTAAATATTAAAAATTAATAAACTTATTTAAATTATCAAATAAAATAATATGAAATAATTCAAATCTTCAAGGCTAATTCTCGGTGTAATTCTCTCTTCTTCTTAGTGTTTTAGTTTAAAACTATCACAAATTATTTCGGTACTTGTCCTTTATCCTGTCGACCACATCTATATCTATACAGTGTCTCACAAAAGTGATGGGACACTTGTGCTTTATAAAAAGAAACTGCAATAAAATAAATAAACAAACATGTGCAAAAATTTTTTGAGTGTGTTTCATATTTAAAGTTAGTAACAATTATTACATAACATACATTTTGTCAAAATATTAAAATATTAATTTAGTAACAATACAACTGTTCAGAACGGAGCAAAAAATGGCTCACATAAGTGATGGAACACTTACTTTTCCATCAAATATTTATCCAAAAATTTTACTTTTTAAAAGGTTTTAATATTTTGTTGGATTTCCTTTTACTTTTAAAACATGATTTAATCTTTTTGGGATGGATTCGACTAATTTTTTTGTGATTTCTGGAGTGATTTTACCCCATTCTTCTTGAAGCACCGATTTTAGTTGTTGTTTTGAAGAAATGGTGTGTTTGCGAATTCTTGATTCCAATTTTTGCCAAATATTCTCTATGGGATTTAAGTCTGGAGATTGTGGTGGTGTTTTTATTATTTCAGGACAGTTATATAGCAGCCAGAGTCTAACGTTCAGAGCAGGGGTCATTGTCCTTGTAGAATTTAAAATCGTTATGAAGGTTCAATTTTCATGCTGAAGATTTCAAATTTTGCTTTAAAATATCAATATATTTGTACTGATCCATTATACTGTCAATAAAAACAAGATTACCAACTCCAGCGGACGACATACACCCCCATACCATAACTCCTCCTCCACTATGTTTTACTGTTGGTACCAAGTTCTGTTTGCGAAATTCTTCCCTGGGTTTTCTCCACACCAAGATTCTACCATCAGAACCAAATATATTAAATTTATTCTCATCAGCAAATATAACTTTATTCCAGTAATCAGAATTCTTATTTATGTTGGATTTTGCGAAAGCTAGTCTGAGTTTTCTATTCTTTTCACTTACGAAGAATTTTTTCCTGGCTACTCTACCGTGATATCCAGCAGATCGAATTACCCTTCTAATAGTCTCAGGATTAACAATTATTCCATATAATGCTTGTAAATCAGCAGCAACTTTTGAAGCACTATTTCTTGGATTTTTTTTAATATTTCGAACGGTAATTCGCTTTATTCCATTGGATAGCTTTGATGGTCGGCCAGGTCTTCTTTTATACTGAATCATATGATTCTTTTTATATCGTTTAAAGATATTGAAAACTGTTGAACGACTCAAGTTAACTGTTTCAGCAGTTTTTCTAATAGATTTTCCACGTTCAATAAGCAAATTAATAACTAATTTTCGAATTTCAGGCGAAGTTTCTTTTCGTTTAGCATTCATGGCTACACACAGCTAAAAAACTCAAAATTCCCAAACAAACTGGAGAGAAATACTGCAGACGATTTTATAAGTTATTGCCTATTGCTTTTAAGTAAAAATAAAACCCCCAAAAATATTTTTATTACTTATTTCAGACGATTTTTGTTGCATATATAATGGTGTCCCATCACTTATGTGAGCTATTTTTTGCTCCGTTCTAAACATTTTTATTGTTATTAAATTAATATTTTAATATTTTGACAAAATGTATGTTATGTAATAATCTTTACTAAATTTAAGTATAAAACACACCCACAAAAAAATGTGTACATGTTTTTTTTAATTTATTTGATTAGTTTCCTTTTGTAAAGCACAAGTGTCCCATCACTTATGTGAGACACTGTATATATATATTACGCTAACGTATGTAGCACAAAAATCACTATTATTTGTTAATTGTTTAATGGCAGCATCCAAATGAAACACATCTTATGGGTTACTGTGCAAAAGTCATTTGGTAAGATTTAAGCTGTGGTAAATTGGATTTATTTATGTTTTGTTCCTTCGCTGCAGTTATGGAGCTTCAAACTATTATTATTTTTATGTTTTTCTGTACTTTTTACTTTAAAAAAAATACAATTTATGAATTTTAAACTTTTTAGTTTCAAATTAAAGTTATGTATTAAAAATGAAATGAGTGAAAGGATTATATTATTATGTTTTAAATAATTAATGAAATACGAAAAAATACCTCGGGTACAATATTTGGCGATTTATTATCTGCGCAGGGCTAGCATAAAAATACTGTGTAAATATATCAGCACAGATGTCATATATGCACCGCATTGGAGCGTTACTTTTCTGACGCCATTTTGGCGAAAACTTCGTTTTCAAATACCAGCTACTTTTAACTAATATATATACTTTTAACTAATATAATCTTTATATATATAAATCTTCTGTGCGTGTGTTTGTCACTGAACTCCTCCTAAACGATTGGACCGATTTCAATGAAAATTTGTGAATGTGTTCCAGTGGATTCGAGAATGGTTTAGATTCACATTTAATCGAAATTGATTAAGTACTTTTTTAGTAATTAGACAAAAACTAATAGTTAGTGATTTTTTGCTAATTAAAAGTGTTGAATAAGTTCGCTGACGGAATGGCCAAGCGGTCTAATGCGCCAGCTTAAAAGCTTTGGTTCTTAAAGAAAGAGATCGTGTGTTCGAACCCCACTCATGACATACGTGTATGTTTTGCAATAATTTTTTCTAACTTCAGGAAATCGTTAACTTTTAACTAAAAAGAGAAAAATAAACTTTTCTATCAAAAATTGAACCGACTTCAAAAACTACTGCAAAGGGAAAAATAATTTCCTTATATAATAGTAATAAGAAATTAAATTAAGAGCGTACTAGTTATCGTACGTATTATTATATTTATGTACATTTATTTGATTTTCTGGAGTCAGCGCCAGGACAACGTGGTCAACGTCTGTCGGTGCCAGGACAACGTGGATAACGCCTGTCTGTGCCAGGACAACGGCTGTCGGGTCCGCTAGTAACAGTATATTTTTAACTAATTTCTATTATTTTAAACAGGAAATAATAATTTTAAAAAGTTTAGTTAATAACTATAGAATAGAACAATTTATATCATTACAAAAAAAGCAAACAAACAGTTTATTAGTAAATTAATAACAATAGCCGGGTTACCATGTAAGGGACATATAACTGCCATTTTGTTGCAATCGCGCCAATGTGATACGTACGTGACATCTGTGTCTATTTCTCTAGCAGAATCTTCTAATTTGGCAAAAAATTGAGCAGTTAAAATAAATTATGAATAAAACCAATAGGATTTAATGCTTAGTATGCATTCAAGGAAGATCAAACTCGTCACCAAGGGCGACTAGTTCAATTAAAAAAAAAAAAAAAAAAAAAAAAAAAAAAAAAACCTATTAGTACAGTAAAATGTTCTTCGAAAAGAGCTTAAAGTGGTTCGGGTGTAATTGCTTTTAGAAGTTTACTTTATGTTTTTTGCACATTAAATACTTTTGGTTTTTTTTTTTTTTTTTTTTTTTTTTTTTTTTTTTTTTTTTTTTTGTTATTGATAACTTGCACAGTAAGCTTTTTACGCACAGAGAAGTTCAATATTAAAATAACAGAAATTAAAAGAAAAGTATTTTTGAATTCAGCGTTACGAAAATTTCACACGATGACCCAAAGTAAAAAAAGAAGAAAAAAAGTAATTTAATTGGCTTCTCTATATTTTTCCTAAACAAATTTTGTGAATGTTTAATAATCTGTAATTAGGTGCAATAGTCTTTATTACTTCTCCAAGTCTGAACTTTCCATGTTCGATAGTTTATAAATAAAATGGCCTTGACAGACAATCAGACGCAAAAAAAAAAAACTTATAATGGTTACGTTTTTATTTTTTAAGTAAGGAACCCTAAAATATTCTATTAAACAGATTTTGGCGAGACTTGCAATGTTCCTTGGCTGATTTTTGGAAATGTTTTAGTATATTGCATTTTGTCGTATTGTTCTTTACCAAGTCCTAATGTAAATGATCAATTAATAGGTTTGGTCTTAAACAAATTTTGTCTCAAATTTTGTTTAAGACCAAATTTTGTCTTCAATCCCAAATTTTGTCTGACAGATTGAGAAAGTATAATAGTGTAATGGCTTTCATATCGTTTACAGCAATGCGGAAAGACATTCAAGGTAATGTTCCATATGGCTTTAAAACACAAGTTCAAGTTTACCAATAAAAGTTGTTCGATTTGTAGCGGCACCATCTTGCACGGTCAGTAAAACGAGTTTCTCGCAAGACGCGATCGAGCTAGCCTTTTGCTCGGCACTTAAGATCTCGCTTTCTGGCCGTGGGTTCTCTGGTTCGAACCCTGCCTGGGCACCTCACCTGCAGATTCAAGGTTCGCTTGGAGAAACCGGTCAGCAAAGTGGACAAAGACTGTTATTTTCTAAAAACAAAACGCTGAGTTAACAAACATTTCATGTTTCTGTTTTAAAGGCGACAAGAAACAAAACATCCACTGATTTCGAATTCTTAACTTAATATATCTAAATAGTAGTTTTCGGTCTCATTTAATCTCAGAACGTCTTTCATTAAATAAACCAAATATTATTATTCGGAAATAGCAGTATTCAAAATCCGGTATCCCTGACAAAAAATGTCTTTAACGTTTTCGAATCTGGTGTACTATTAATAGTTCAGGTCTTTTAATTGAGTATTATTTTGTGTTGGTTATAGGGTTGCATTTTTCACTTTCTTGCTTATGGGGTCATCCATAAATGATGTCACGCTTGAAGAGGATGAGAAAGGTTCATGAAATTGTGACAGTTTGTGAAAAGGGTAAGAAGAAATGTGACATCACACATTTTGGTTAAAATAAAAACAGTAAAATTCTATTAAGTATGAAGTTATTATAAATTAAAATATTTTGTGTTCTCAAAGGTAAGATTTAAAGCCAAATATGTTAAATACTATTTCAAATTCCAAAATACTACTGGCTATTTCATATTAATATTTTATTACTATTCCATATTAATTATTATTATTATTATTATTATTTGGTAGTAAATCTTATTTCATGCAAAATAAGAATAATTTTTATTGTTCAGCTTACAAATGTCATTAAAACACGTAGTTAAAGTTTAAAAATAAAATTCGAAATATGATCAAAAACGTAGTGCTTTGTTTCTGAACTGCAAGTATGTGTTTATGTAATATAGCGTGACTTGTGACGAGGGGGGGGGGGGTGTAAAGTGAAATGTGACACTTTGTGACAAAGGGGGGAAGGGGAGTCAAAAATATGGAAAAAATGCGTGACATCATTTATGGACGGCTCCTATAGATTGTTTTAAAATTACTTTTTATTTAGAATGCAGGATGGGCCGGTATTCAGAAACCTGCATGAGTTTAAACTCTAAATAAAGAATACTGCCCAGTTAAACTGATGGCATTGAGCTCACAGGCTACAAATACTAATTGTACATTAAAGCCTTATATTTTCAAGGGTTAATTCCGTTCGAAAAAAAATTAAGAAGGGGAAACAGCTCTCCCTTTCCTCTTTTTTATACTTAACCATTGAACCTCCTATACTATCAAAGACATGCTTTATCATATAAAAAATCTATATCCAAAATTCAGAGAAAATGAGATAATTCTTAATAAAAACCCATTTAGCATTTATGTAATTTAAAAGGAGTTATCCCCCTCTTTTATACTTAACCATTAAACTTCCAAAACTATTCAGAGATTTGAACGAAATCTGAAAATTCTGCTTGAAAAACCCATTTATATAAATTAAGGGGGGCATTAGAACCCCTGTTCCCCCTATTTATACTTATTCAATGAACACCTAATAACAGTCACGGAATCGCCTCATCAGAATGATCCTAATCTAAATTTTGAACGAAAACTTAATTCTGCATGAAAATCCCACTTATATCTACTAAGGGGAGAGGCATCAGCCCCCCGTTCCCCCTCTTATACATATCGAATGAACTCCAAAAACTAATCAGGGAAGCGCATTGTCAGGATATGCCTACATACAAAATTTCAACTGGATCGGATATTTTTATCATGAGTTACCGCGTTACGCACGAACGAACGTACATACAGAACGGACGGGCACATAAGCTCTCAGGCTATGATAGCCTGTGAGCTAAAAACAACGATAGCCGGTTAGCATGTGAGGCATAATCACCATTTTGTTCCTATCGCGTCAACGTGTTACGTGTCGCGTCGCGTACATATTTGGAAGTACACTTTTTCTTCTAATTTAAAACTGTATTTGCAATTGTTTACAACAGAAATATACCGGGTGTCCCAAAAATGACTGATGGATTTTAAAATTCAATAACTTGCAAACGGTGATAGCTATTTAAAAAGTTTTTGCAGCAGGGTTATATACAATGTCAGGAGTTTTTTTACCGTAATTTTTTATTTTAGTTCGCATATCAAACAATAGGTGGCGCTGATGGCGATGATGGCCAGGTGATCAGTGCTGAGTGAAGCATCGACCTGGCCTTCAATCGCCGTCAGCGCCACCTATTGTTTGAGATGTGAACTAAAATCAAAAATTACGGTAAAAGAACTCCTGACATTGTACATAACCCTGCTGCAAAATTTTTTTAAATAGCTGTCCCGTTTGCAAGTTATTGAATTTTAAAATCCATCAATCATTTTTGGGACACCCGGTATGTATATATATATATATATATATATATATATATATATATATATATATATCAATTAACAAAAAATTGTTATTATGCAATCTATTGACAAAATTGTATTTCAGAAATTCTTGATGTGCATAAGGTTCTTCCTTTCATCTGTTGAACGCTATTTAAGACTATCTATATGTTTATATAAATAAATTTATACGAGTGTAAAGATGAAATGTATACTTGGCAGAAATAAGCTAATATTACATCATTTGATGAAAACAATTTATAGCAAAAATATATATAGAGTCCAATAGATTTCCAACATTTTAAAGACATAGATGTTTGCACATTTATGGTCGAAGATTTCATGTTTATCTATAGAATTAAAATTTTAAATAGCTCTAAAAGATTCATGTCCATAAAAAGAAACACCCACGCTTTCTATAGGGAAGGAGGGGAAACGAAAATATATCAACGCAAAGTTAAAAATGTGTTTAGAGTGTACCTGAAGTATAACAGTATAACTCTCAACAGCTCTATTTATAGATTGAGTAAACTCTAAGGCGTATAAAGTAACAGATATTTGAACGAAATAAGTATTTGCAATTATTACGCTTGAAAGAAACATTTTTAAGGGGGAAGTTCTATTTCTTTGATAAAAAATTTGTGATTTTTACAATTTTTTCGGTTATAAAATAAAGAAAAAAAATAATTTTAAACTTTTTGCAATATATTTATTGTCATTTTAATTATATATTACAAAATATGTACATAAAAAAATTAATATTGTGTCTTATTCTTCGGCAGATGTCTGCCATGAATCTTTAATCGTTCGATCGTTTTTCTCCAGTTACAAGTATCTCAGATACTACATTGGGTTGCCAAATTATGAAATGGTATTAAATTCTCTGCAGCTTATATTAAAATTTAGTTTAAAAAGTTTTTTTTGACAAAATGACCGTCAATTCAACAAAAAAGGTTATTTTTTAGCCTTTTACGGGCGTTCGTAATTATATAAATAGTATAGTTGTCATCTGGTCCGGCCGTATGTCTGTCTGTTTGAATATAACAGTGCAAAAACTAACCAACCGAATAGTTTGAAATTTACTAAGTATAAATGTTGCAGAATTTTGTCGAGTCTTTTCAATTTTTATGAAAATGGAGCCAGAACTTATAAAAATTTTATTAATTTTATTAAATCCTATCATATGTAATTAATTAAATGATGACCCATAAAAAGTTAAGTTGCCATTGAGATTACGTCTTATTTAAGGCGGAGTCCTAATATTTCCGTATTACTGAATGTAATTGTCGGAGCATAGCTCTGGCTTCAAAGAAAGAACTACACTTTTGTCAACACGATTAATGTGTTGATAAAATCCAAAATATTTGACGCATCGACACAAAAAATAGCTTGAACGTCGGTAATGCCAAAATTTCGGCGCGTATTCAAAGTCATAAATATTCGTCAACCCTAACGGCCTGAAATGTTAGCTCAAAAATTTCCCGTAGAGATAACATTGTGAGTTTAAATCTATCTATCTAATATTACAAAGGACAAACATATCTGTGCGTAACGCTAATGTTATTCTGCGAATAACAACAGTTTAAAATTTAAAACAAAATTTCAGTTTTGCAATTTTTGCTAATGTAAATTTTTAAGCTTGTAAACATTGCAAATTTTCAATTTTTGCCTCGTCTTATATGGAAAAAAATATACTTTTAAATGCAATTTGTTTGAAAGTTGTATCTCAAAAAAAAAAATTCTGAGATATTAGTTTTTTTTTTAATAGTTTTTAATACCAATTTTGTAATTGTGACAGCTGGAGTTAGAGGTCTGCACGGGCCGGAATTTCCAGGCACGGGCCCGGACCGTTTTAACACTAGAACCGAGGCGACGGGTAATTTTGATCCGTATCATGTGCAGAGATGTTGATTCGAACCAGAAAACTCTTTATAAAATTAGCTAAATATAAGCTGGGCAAAAATAATTTCAGTTTGTAATTTAAACATTTTTAAATGGAAATTCCGGTTAGAAATATTTTTATAAAACTTGAATGAATTTTCCCGCGGTTCTAGTGTTAAAACTCAAAATTTCGGCCCCGGCCCGTACAGATATCAGTGAAAACAGGCCCGGCCCGTTTTAGCCCGTTACAATTTTTCGATTTCTAAAAAATTCAGATTTTTATCATATAATTAAGATTCCTTTAAACAATACTGCATGCATATTTATGGAATGATTATACAGTACATTTTTCCGGAAACACACATTAGCAACATTAATGATTACTAAGATTCTTAGGCTTTCAACATTCCAATAAAGATTCATTAAAAAATTAATATGGCTTAGAATAAAAGAAAGTAAGTTAAAAAACATCGTAACTTTTGAAGCCGTTTAATAACAGAAGATTTATAAAAATATTTCTATATCATTTTATTAAAGATTTTAAATCCAAATTCATTCGTTAATTCAAAGAAGCTCCTTTCTGATACATTTCTAAATTCATTTTTTTCTCAGAAACGCATAAGATTAGCAGGTGTCTTTATTCAGAAACTATATAATCGAATGATGTGTTCCATTTTTTGATACAAGAAATTTAAGAACACTGCAATCAAATAAAATATTGTCATAGTTAGCGTTTTGAATAGAATTTCCGGAAGGGATATCATGGGAAGGGAGAAAAATCTGCAACCATTTGATTTGAGAAAATATTGTATCTCAACAAGGTTATACAAGTATTTTATTTACCAAAAATAAAAAACGCTATTCAATTCCAAAATCCCTTCAATACTCAGACTTATCACTTTTATATTTTTACAATTAAAAATTAATGTGAAAATGTATGAAACTTTCGCGTTATTGAGAAATTAATTTAAAAACCATCAAGAAGTACATATCCAAAGATTAAGCTAACATAAATTCTTTATCGCTGTTCATTATTTTACAAATTATGTTGTCTGCCCTACAGATCTTGAGAACAATTAAGTTTTCTTCCGGTCCGGCAAGCCTATATGTAGAAAAATAATGCAAGATTGATCTTGGCCCGGCACGATTCAGTTAAAACAATATTAAAACGAGTTACACACAATGTAACTGCCCGATGCCGATCTCTACACTGTACAAGTTACATTTTTATATTGATGCTGTCAAACTAGTATGGCTCGTGACGCACATTTATATTTATTCTCGTTAAAACCATGTTCATTAAAAATAGGTCATATTATATCGTATTTGACGAAATCTTCAAAATGTAATGGCCCGAAATTTTTTTTATCGGCCCGGCCCGTTTATTTTGTTTGTCGGCACGATCCGGCCCGTTAGAAAATTCGAAACGATTTTGCCGGCCCGCGGGCCGGGCCGGGTACGGGCCACGGGCCAAGCCCGGGCCCGTGCAGACCTCTAGCTGGAGTATTTCATTTCTATCTATTTACATTATAAAGGACAAACATACTTGTGCGTAAAGCATACGTCATTTTTTGAAGGGCAACATTTTCCGATAAAATTTCTCTTTTACAATTTTTGCTACTGAAAATTTTTAAACTTCTAGACATCGCACATTTTTTGTCTTTAAATCGTCATGTAGACAGAAAAGTGTAATTTTCAATACAATTGTTAGAAAACTGTATCTCAATTTATTTTTGAGCTATTAATTTTTTGTAGTTTTTAATTCTATATCTCTAATGGTGGCAATTTGAGTCCTGCATTTCTGTAAGAAGTCATGGGAGGGGAACGGTCGTTACAACAACTGGGAATCAAAAAATTGGTTATAACAGATACAAAAACAAAATGATACAGAAATATTTCATACCTATCCCGAATCAATATATATATTACAAGCTAAACTTCCATAGTGCACTGATTATTTTCGATCTAGTTCACATTGGCAAAAAACAAGAGCTGAACGTTTACTGATGCGCATGTGCAAATTTTCTGGTTCCCAATTGTTGCAACGACCGTTCCCCAAATAATATACTGCTTCCGGATGAAGTTAAATGATTTGAAGATTCCATATGTCTTTTCTTATAAACAAGCAAGCTAAAGAGTATAATCAAAAATTGCTTCTTAAATCAAAATGGCCAAATACAAGAATATTAGCAGATCACAATAATTAAATAGCAAGATAGTGTGAAGATGATCAGGCGTCTGGATTTCAGACTGGACTTTTCTCAGCAGCTGGATGCAGAGTTATGTTACATACCAATATCTGAACGGAACTGTTTGCATTACAAAAATTTAAATTACACCATAAAATGCAAAAAATATTTTCATTTTTTTTTTTACTTTATTATTATTTAAAATCATTACTTAAAGTGAAATATCTTTTGGAAAATTTCCGGTCTGATGTCGAAGTTTCGGGATACAAACGGAGGCCAAACTGTCCTAAACTGAATGAAGATTGGAAAACGGCACATTGAGTACGGTAAGAGACATTAAATATGGCAAAAGATTTCAATCTCAAAGCCTGCCACAGGCTATAACGTTTCATTTATATTATCATGAGTCATTTCTAAATGAAAGATTTTTCCTTATCAAAACCTATTCGTAAATATTCCAAACAAGAAAATCCCTCACGCTTGCGAGCTCAGTTGCCTGCATATCATGCCACCATATACAAACCCCAGAGTTTAACTTATTCAAAAACTGCGGTGGACATAGGTAGAAAGGAGTTGTCACACAAATCAATTTATATCACTTTTAGTGTAGTTTGTCATTTAGAGGATGTTATCATTGAAGCATTTTTTGCTAACTATAAGCGTGACGAAATTAGAAGAAGTTGAAAAATTGCACATCTAGCGTAGCAAATGAGGTGCGTTCGTACTATAAGGAAGTTTTAAAAATATTCAGATCTTGGTGAATAGTATACAGTACTTCGGATACAGTAGAGTATCCGAAATCTTTTGTGTATCCCTGTAAGTACAGTCGAGTCTCTATATAACGAAATCCATTGTTCCAGTAATAAATTCGTTATATAGAGAAATTCGTTGAATAGAGAAAGCCGTTAAAATTTCTGTTTAATGTGCAAATTTTGAATAAGTATTATTTTTTATAAGTTTCATTAAAAGTTTGAAGTGTTTAACTATAAATATTAACGTAATATCCTATTTCTTAATTATTTGAACAGTTAAAAACAAAAGAATAGACATTTATTTAAAAGCTTAATAAAAATCACACAAGAAAAACGTACGTTAAGTTTTTTGCCATTGAAAACACAACATCTCAAATTTTCGGGAGCGATCTAATTGCTCCGGGAGTGAATGTCCCCCCAAGCCATCCTCTGAAATCAACACTGACTTCAATTACCACATTGATCCAGCTTTTATATGTGTAACAATTAAATTGACAGTGTTTCTCGAAGGATGTTAAAAGATGTGTGGGGGAAGCTAGTAGAATGAATTTGTTGTACTTAAAGAACAAGGAGATTCAAGGTAGAGAAGCAATATAAAAAAACTCGGCCTTGAACGATAAATCAAAAAAACAGTGATGGAAATTTGATTCCATGTGATTTCGAAGCTTTTTTAAAACTGAATAAATAAAGAACATTTTAGGAAAAAATTCGTTATATGGAGATAGATATTTCGCTAATTACTGTTTTTAATGTAATCATGAAAAAAAGGGACCCTTCCTGCTAAAAATTCGTTATATAGAGAAATTCGATGAATGGAGTTTCGTTATAGAGAGACTCGACTGTATCATATGCTTTCTATTACACAGGAAGTAACTTGTAGTAAACCTCAGCAATATATCAATTTCGTAAAATGTGAAACAGTATAATTTTATTAAAACGCGCCCCAAACAATGTTTCCCCCTATACCATTATGTAATGGAATATTGTTGTGTAACCCTATAATTAATTAACAAATATTCTTTGCACTTACAGCTTGTACAGAATATATATTTTAGTATATATTTCATAGATGCATATCAATTTTATTATATTCGAAAGAGTTTAATACCTTGAATGCACTTGAAACTATTTTTTCCCATTGGCCGTAATGTAACGGAATACTTTCGATTATCCCTCTAGTGAAATTATGCATCCGATCTTCTTAAAAACTAAAATGACTCGACAAAATTATGCATCAATTATATATTTTAAATTAAATGTCAAACGATTCGATTGTGTAATTTTTGTTTTTTTATATGCGGACTGATGGACTGAATGACGACTATAGGTGCTACGTATCTGCATAATTACGAACGCATCTAAAAATGGTAACATTTGATGACAGGTTAGCATTTGAACATTACCTGATGCAACTGAAAATTGAAATTAAATACTTGAAAATGAAAATTCAACGGCTATTATTTTAAACTTAATTTTACACTATTACACAGTAATCACGAAAATAAACCTTAAAAAAAATAATAACAATAATGTTTTAAGTTTATGCCACTCTGTGCTTCGATACTTCGGCCATACGGATGCTAATATCTACAACCGTAATAAATTTCGTATTCATGCATTTTTTGCGTAAGAGTGCAACAACCTATGCTTGTGCTATTGCACAACATCTGAATGCATTCTTAAAACTTGCTGTAGTACGAACTCGCCTCTCATTTGCCACGTTTGATGTTGAGTTTTCGACTATTTTTTAACGTTTTACGAGTTCTAAAAGACATTTTATCAATGATTTAGGTTGTGTAAACTCCAATGAAAACGATAAGCTTTCTTTTAAATTAAAAATGAAGGAATTCGGTCCAATAGTTCATAAGAAAAATGGTCGCCCAGTTTGAAAAAACAGGATTCAGGAAGAAATGCGTTAAAATTTTACAAAAACTTTATGTTCAATTAACGACGTTAAATTCAATGAGCAAAGCATACTGTAAATCACCAAACCACTATAAGACAACGATTTGCAATCTAAAAAATGAAAAAAAAAAATTCCAAAATTTTGATTGAAAGAAGTAGAATTTTAACTTAAGTTTTAAAATATCCTTTTACAGATTTAGCAGGACGAATAACCATGCATCAGGCACAGATTGTGAAACGATTTCCAATACCATTAGGATATTATTTTAAAATTTCATTTATTCCTTCAATGAAATGACATATCTAAATATGTAACTCTAAATAAAGGAAACATAACCCAGTAAAATTCCTATTCAGCAATTGCTGAAATTGTTTAAAACTTTTCACAAGGTCGTTAAAAACAAAATATTTTACAGAGAAAAATTATATTTCTCTAAACATCTATTTTTCTTCATAAATTTAAAATGCTTTTAAATGAATTCGCTAAAACAAAGTCTTTTTTGATGAGTTTACCCATATGACGTCATTTCTATCAACTTTGAAATTGGAAGCAAAATCTTGAAAAAAATTAAAAGTTTTTGGCAAATAATATCAATAAAAAATAGAGACTAAAACACGTACTTAGCATGAAAACTTAATAAAGCAATATTCTAAATGACTTTTTCACTTAGGTTACAAATTTGGAGATCTACTAAATGAAAATAAACAGACACAATTTGCTTTTTACTCTCACAAAAAAGAATACAGCATTTAGTGTTCAGTTTTAAGAAAATTTTCTTTAATGCAATAAAAAAAATTAAATACGAAATAATTTATTTTTGTTAAAAAAAAAAAAAAAAAAAAAAAAAAAAAAAAAATGAACATAAATGTAAGCTTGCCTGCTTTTTCATTTCTTAATATGCGATCTGAACAAAACAAAAACCAGTAAAGATTATCCCCGATAAAGCTATAAATAAGTGATTATCTAAATTAGACAGTTTATTTCAATAGCTGCTATGTAAATATTGTCGCACATACTTAGTTATTTGTTCCATATTTAAACATACTTAGCTGTCATTAAACAGCTCTAAATATAGTGTGGATTGAAAAAAAAGGTGTGGAGGTCTAAAAAAGTTACCGCTAGAGCAAAAGTTCTTTACATTTATGAAACGATAATGGCAATAGCAATTGAAAAATTCATTTACACTTGTTTTGTCTAAAAATGTCAAAATATAATACACAATATTTTGGAAATAAATATCAAATATATGAAAGTATCAAAAATATTTAACTTTATACTTTAATAATACATATGTCATGGATATATATCATTATACATATCCATTGATATAGACCACCGAACCCTGTAAATCATAGAAATGATAAGTTTTCTCAGGATCTTGCAAAAGCACATGTTTACAACATTTTATTGATATTTCGTCGATTTTAAACTCTGTTTTAGTTTAATATAAAGGATGGCCCGGAAGTCGGTTTTATTTTTAAGAAATTGTAAATAAATAAAAGAAAACAAAAGAAAAAACTGTCGTATTGGAGTGCAACTTCCATCTCAAAGTGTAAAATGTTTTGTGGTCAAAACAAAAAAAGTTAAATTTGTATGATTTTTTTTAAATGTGGATAAATGTGTGGTATTCTTTATTTTTTATCCCTTATTTACGAAATATTCTAATTTTTATTAAATCTTATAGTGTAAATTCCACTCCGCAACGATAATTTCGTTAATTTTTTATGAACTTTTAAAATGGGAACGGATTTATGGATCCTGTATATAACATCATTTGAACTGGAATTGTTTTTTTCAATTTTATAATTAAAAATTTTTAAATTTTTTAAAATATGCAACGATATGCCCGAAAAACTGAATTTTTTCCCTTTTTTTAGCAAATGAATTAAGATAAAAACCTTCATGTTTTATATGAAAATTTGATTGTTAAATTTGGTCATGAAATAATATAGCTGATTTGTTTTTCTTCGGCTTGATACAAACTAATACATGAACTGAGAAACAGAAAATTGCAGATCTTATGCGTAGTAAGTCTCGCTACTGAGATTACAACATCTGTTTTTCTTTCTTTTTTAACCATTTGAAAAATGGTTGTTGTTTTCGGGAGAATGGACCCGATGATGTTACCACTTTTGAATGATGTTACCACTTTTGAATGATGTGGTCACTTTTGAATTTAAATTAATTTCTTTACTTTTAGAAGAGTTTTTATTTGAATTTAAATTAAATTCTTTACTTTTAGAAGAATTTTTATTTGAATAGTAAATTAAAATGGTTAAAATCATTGTAATAAAGGAGAAAACTAACAAATTTAAAAATGGGTAGACGGAAATTAACAGATACGGAAAAAGCCGAAGCCAAAGAAATGAATGAACGTGAATATCGCATTCAATGATATTAAACACAGTCAACATGTATAAGTTGCTTATTAGTTTGGCGATTCGTATCATTTGGCGAAATTGGTCGACGGGATAACTGAGTAATACTGTATTTGGTTTGGCGCAAAAACGTCTTTCAATGCAGAAAATGATAAAATCAAAAGATTATTGAGCCGCTGAAAACCAATTACGTGTTGAAAGGCGATCACGAAAAAGGAAGCAATTTAATGCCGAACCGATTAATTGTAAAACATCATGTCGCCAGGGCGACCAATCCACTAGCCATGGCGTTTTACTATCGGTCGGTTCTAACCAGGAAAATTTGAGTGCCAATAGTGATTCTAACAAGCCGGAAAATGTTATAGCTATTACTCTTGATTTTCCACCACCTAAAAAGAAAACTAAAAAGCAATCGGCTTGGGAAAAACTGGGAAAAAACTTTTTTGATTCGATGTCTGATGGACCCATTCACAGATGCATCTGCTGCGATCGATTTTGGTTTAAAACCTCCATCACCAAAATTCTGCTCTGTAAAATCAAACAATATATGCCAAAGTCTTACAAGTATAACAGTATATGCCAAAGCTGTATTTTAATAATGATTACTTTTGCACCAACAATGTTAAATAGTTTGAAATGTTTCTTTCGTCGCCAACTTTTATGCTTGGCGACAATAGAGTGATATAACTTAAACGAACCGTACCTTCAAATTGCAGCATGTATAAAGTCATTTATAGCAGTGGCACGGATAATACACAATAAAACAACTGGTATTTAGCTTAAAATGATAGATGAATGTATCGAGTGAAACATTTTTCAAATGGTTGGGGTAATTTCTTAAATTACAATTAGTTTTTTTTTTTTTTTTTTTTTTTTTTTTTTAGTAAAATAACTGCAGGCTAAAACATTTTGTACATTGAATCTGTTTTTCAACTCATTAAAAATAAGGAATCGAAATAAATTTTACATTCTTTACTCATAAATTAAATTTTATGTAACTTCAAGCAGAAGGAAAAAAACAACTAATCTAACACCGAATGCTTAGCACCTACTTCTTAAAGAAATTTAGAAAACATAATGGTAAAAATATTTTGTAAAAATACTACCGATCTCCAGCCTTAATGTCGTCGCAAGCTATTAACCTCGATCGTAAAAAAAGAGAAAAAAGAAAAGCAAAATCAAGTCAGATAATCTAGATTTTATTACAATAGAAGGCACAAAAACATTAAGAGGAATCAGTCCCAGACGATATTAAATGATGGACCAGACATCATAAATATCTATTTAATAATCCTTTATGCTCACCAGACAAATAAACATGACATAATAGGAAGATTTAGCTGTAAATTCGGAGATCAGCACCATTAGCATACGAAATCAGGATGCTTGATCAATGTGGGGTGCTGCCACCAGGAAGCTGAACAAAATCACCATCTCATTTAATGTGGTCTCAAGATGCGTCTCTTCGCAAAGATAATTGGAAATACCGCTCCTGAGCCTTCACCCACTTCGTAGCCTTCTTGTCTTCTGATTGAGGCCTGGAGGAAGGTTGGTCAGATGAACCGAGACCCGCTGTACCAGTCCAAGGACGAAGAGGAATCTGTAAACAAGATTTTAAAATAAATTAAAAGATAAAAACAGTCGCAAATCAAAATGTTTGAAGTAAAGTTGCTTAAGGGGTTGTTTTGAAAACGATATAGTTAAATGGTGTTTCTCAATTGCTGATCCATAACAGAAACTATCAATTTAAGTACTACATAATATAGAAATGATAATCTCTGGAAAGTTCTTTTTTTTTTTTTCCTTTATAAAAACAACCGGTTTCCATTAATTGATTAAGTTTTCATAATTTTCTAATAATCTAAGATGACTGAAAGTTTCGGAGCATGTTTTTAATTTCATGGGAAGAAATCCTAAGGATAATAATGAAACTGTAATACGTAAAACCGTGCGCGGAGTTATAAATTGTTACGTTTTCACATAATCGTTAAAATTTCTTTCTTATAAACAAGGGTTTTTTTTCCCCTATTTGCACTTGAAAATTTGAAGAATTTTTCAAAAATGTACTGAATTACAGTAGAGTACCTCAAATTCGCAATCCTAAAATCCGCAACTCAAAAATCCGCACACAATTTACAGATGTAAACAATAAAACATTCAGTTCAGATATAGGGGCAAAATTTGACTTTTCTATTTTTATATCAATTCTATATATTTTTGTTTGTAATTTGTTTTTAATTTGTAATTTTCATTAATATTACTGAATTCATGTGTTTTTATGAAGAAATAACAAATTTATTTTGGAAAAAATTAAGATATTGCTGATATCTGTGGTAATCACAATCTTTTTACCAAATATATTTATGTACTAACCAAACTTTTTTGGTTATTAAGTCTGGCTAGTCCTGAAATAAAACTTCTTTATTTTATGATTTTGATGCAAATTAATAACGCATCTTTATAAAGCAAATTTCATATGAAAAATACATCTTATCTTTATAATAAATATTTAATCATACATTATTGATTATTAACTTGACCTTTACTTTTAATATTTTAATCATGTTAAAAATTATCTAAAATTTTTATTAGTTCAGTTTATTACTTATTTTAATGTTTTATTATATTGTAAGCCTTTATAATAGTTTCAATTTCATTGTTAATTACATTGAAGTTACTGTTTAAAAAATGTAAACAAATCAATGAGCAGAAATCTGCAAAATTCTAAAATTCGCAAAACCTCTGGTACCAAGCTGTGCGGATTTGAGGGAGTCTACTGTATTTTAAAACTATTTTATAATAGTTGAGTACATACTTACACACAAACGTGCATGCCAAATCGGTTGTTACTTCACTAACGTAAGTTTGGGATTAGAAACAAGGCCCATCGCTTGCCAAATTTTGTGAAATTTCCATTAAAATAACATGTAGTTAATTCAAGATTAGAACCAATAAGAGTCTATATTCAAGATGGAAAGTCAGTTTATAAGAATTGGCAATCTTTTATCTGTGAAAATGAGTCAAGAATTCAATGAGTCACGAAATAGGTTGACAAATTTCTAGATTACTCATATTTTTGTATGATTTTGCAATTTTTTTTCTACATTATCGTGATTGGTAAATAATTGAAATATATATTGATATGTATAAAGCAGAGTTTCAAAACGCAGTGTTCAAGGTCTGTGGTGTGACGTCAAGAATATGGCACATTGATGAATCAGTTCAAATTAGAAATAACATGTCCGTTTGTTTCATTCATCTCGAAAGTTAAACTTAAAGAAAACTATTTATATAAAACTCCAGCATTTGCTGGATACTTCGTCGTCGTTTAACACATACCGATGGCAAATCTGCTTCAAAACTGCAAAGAACAAGAAGTAAACCCATAGGTTAGGTCGTCAGTCCATCACAGCACATACATAGGGATGTTACCCACTCTAGATATACTTACTCAGTACACAAACTGGAAATAAAATTATGCATACAGTTACAGGTAAAAAAGAGAGTGCCCTTACGACCGAAATGCAAAGAGAAAAAACGGATTGGAACGATCACTGCTGAACAAATTTAGAGGGACAACATTTTGTCTAGATTTCCAAAATGTATATATATATATATATATATTACCTGATTTTTCCCGAATTTAACTACCCCAAATTTAATTCCATGATAAATCCAAGCTGAAAAAATTTCCGCCACCACCCTGTGAGGTATCCTTATAGGGTCATGAAAATTATCATAGTTTGATGGCATTTTCATCTGATCTTAAATATAAATCTACATATATAAAGTAAAATTTGCATGCATGTTTCCTTATATAAATCTATAATTTTTGACAGATTTTCACGAAACGTGACTTATGTATTTCGAAACAGTCGAAAGAAATTATCTACTTGAAAAAAAAAAAAATCTGAAATTCACTTTAATCACTTTTTTTTTCAATCATCTGCCAAAATTTATCTTTATACAAATCTTTTTTTTTTTTTTTTTTTTTTTTTTTTTAAGTTTTCAAATTCAATCTCTTCTATCCTGTTACCACAGCTTAAAAAGAATCATCTTAAAAATTTAGAAACTTATGACATTGTACGAAAATTTTTTCACCACGAGGCTTCCAGGGCTTATTTAATCAATTCGCATGTTAAATTCACAAGCATTGTAATGTAACATAAATATAGTAATATAGAGCATACAATATATTACTATATCTGTCGTTAAATTACAATAAACATACTTAAATACCCTTATACTTTATTTTTATAAGAATTAATAAAAAATTTAGGCCTGCCTCCTATATTTTCACTTACAAAAAATTACATCATACTGAGAAGCATTTTTCTAAATTAAAATTTCAAAATTTTACTATAATAGCCTTCAAATGACGTAGTATTTTTATTAAAATGCATTTGGACACATACTATAGTATAGACATTTCAATTTAATGATAATAATAACAATATATATTATAGCTTAAATAGGACGTCACTTTTGTTGGGAAAAATATTTCATGCATATTCAAAGGACCATATTGCGCAACACATGTTATCTACTTACATCCTCAGTAAAAAGAAAAAAAAAGAAGAAAAGGCTGCTCTGAACTTTTGCCTATAAAATTCATTGTAGTAACAAAGGCATAGAGTGTGAAATATTTTTAATATATTAAGAGGGAAAAGAATAAAAAAATAAACACACATACACACACAAATGCCCTGCTTTAATGGCGATTTAATGGCGGAATAACGGATTTTGAGCTGATTCTATAGACAATCACTTTCAGAAATTTCAAGCTGTTTTTGAAATATTTATAGAAGTTGCTCTATACATTTAGCTAATACAATATGTAAATGAAATTTTGATATCGTTGACGCATGCATAATGAAAAATTATTTAGTAAACCTGCTCATTTTTCATACAATTTTTATTATTTTTTAATTCTGATGATAGGATATTCTGTGCAACGTTGTTTGTCACATTTTCAGAAAAGAACAACATCTTAAGAACTCTGCAAATTATAAGCAAAAAAATTGTAAAATTTTGGAACTGTTTTTATAAAAATCTTAATTTCTCCACGAGTATACATGCTATCCACATAAAAATGAACACAGTATATTACAATAAGCCACTTAATCATAATCTACCGTTATAGCGCTTTTGCTACATTTGACAGGGTTATCCAAAATTTATTCGTTCTTTTTCAGTTTATTGACGGTTTCCCATGGAGTTTCGGGAAAAAAATCTTCACGGAAACGTATGACCTGTATTATTATATTTACACGCTTGGAGTTTCAGGATAATTCCTCATGTATTTTTCTAGATATTTAACAAAATGTCTAAACTCGCAAGTGGCCAGTCATCTTTGGCCATAGAGTGTATCAATTTCTAAAATATGAAATAGTTTAATATAATTCAAACGCACCTCTAGCAGTGTTTCCCCCTTCCCATTATGTAATGAAATATTTTTGAGGAGATAAATTAATAACAAATATTCTGTGTACCACAGATTGTACAGAATGTATATTTTAATATATACTTTATAGATGCATACTAATTTTAGTATCTTCGAAAGACAGTAACATCATTAAAATGCACTTGAAACTATTTTTTTCCTATTGGGCGCAATGTAACTGAATACTTTTGATTGTCCCTGTAGTTAAACTATATCAGATTTTCATAAAATTTGAAATAACTCTACAAAATTATACAACAATTGCATATTTTAAATTTCAAACGATTTGGTTGGGTAGTTTTTACCCTGTCATATGCGGACGGACCGGACTGAACGACGACTATAGGTGTGCTACGATAATTACGAACGCACCTAAAAAGTGTTAAATTCTCGATATATTAGTAACTTAATAAAAATAATAATAACTATTTTAAAATTATTTCTTCTTTTATACTTGGAAATAGGTTTTGTTTTATCCTTTATTAGAGATCATAAAATATTCCAATTAATTAAAACAACATTTTCTATGCTAAATTACTGGTATTCAAAAAGCCGGAAACTTCGCAAATCTGAATTTATATGGAAAAAACATCGCAAAATAGTACGTTTTTAAGTTCATGTATGTATTAAATTACAAACATTTCAAAAATCCGTTGAGTTATCACATACAGGGTCTAAAGATACTTTTTAAAAAACTTCAAGCCAATTTGCTTAAGTATTGTGGAAGCCTTTAGTATTTCGATTAAAATGAAAATACAGTAAAAACCAGATAATTCGGATTAAGTGGGACCAGACCCAATCCGAATTATCCGGATAATGAGAAAAAAAAAACATACTTACAGAAAGTCACCTTTATATTAAACATACTGAATATTTACAGAAAGTAAAAATGCTTATTTTGTAATTATAATATCTTCTGCTGTGCC
The DNA here is from genome assembly GCA_964019185.1 of Maratus speculifer. NCBI lineage: Eukaryota > Metazoa > Arthropoda > Arachnida > Araneae > Salticidae > Maratus > Maratus speculifer. The sequence continues at coordinate 20,821,965 of OZ025291.1, forward strand.
AGTTTTGTATATTTTTTGCGGGCCACACGGTCACGCATCCGCTTGAGCATATAGTTAGTTTGTTGGGTGTAGTCTACGCCTGATGTTCAAAATAAACCATTAATTGTTGTAAATGACTTGTTGTTTCATTATGACTAATAACTTTTGGTTGATCATCATTGATAATAATGTTTTCATCTGAATCATCTTCAACTTCTTCAGTTGCAGATAAAGTGATTATTTCATCATCTGTAAGTGAGGTGTAAACTTCATTTTTTTTTTTTTTTTTTTTTTTTTTTCTTCATTCAATAGCTAATGTCGGTGATATCAACATCTCAGCAACCATCAGATATATATATATATATATATCAGAAAATTTTCAGGTGTAATTTTCCTTTCATTCTCGCATATTTTTCCTTCTGTTTCAAGCTTTCTTGTTATTCAAGAAATTACAATTTGTAGACCATATATTCTTCCACGACCTTCGGAGAGTACTCTCAGCAACCTGCTTGCAGACTTTAAGTGATGCATTGTTGTTTCTTTGAGGAGTAACATCAAAAAGTTTAAATGAAAATTAAGGTATTCTTCCGCAAATATTTCAGAAAAGACTTTTTTTATTCAGAATACGAAAATGAAATGAATTAATGTTAACGAAATTTTGCCGATCGCTTCTCAAACTTGAAAAAAAAAAGAAAAATGGCCAGAATGATCAGGATTAACGGAGTCCGAATTAACGGGGATCTACTGCATAAAAAAATGCGAACTGACTAAAAAACGTTTAAACATTAAGAGCCCTTATTTTGAAAATCAGACAAAGTGTGATAGTTGTATTTTTTGATTTGCTTGATTTTTTAGGTGCGTTCGTAATTTTGTAAAAACGTAGCACCTATAGTGGTCGTTCAGTCCGTCCATCTGTCCGTCCGCATATAACAACGCAAAAACTACCCAAACGAATCGTTTGAAATTTAAAATACATAATTATTACATAATTTTGTCGAGTAATTTCAAATTTTATGAAAATCGGATGCATAGATCAATTACAGGGGCAATCAAAAGGATTCCATTACATTATGGTCAATGGGGAAAAAGTTTCAAATGCATTTTAATCGTTTGAAATTTAAAATGCATAATTATTACATAATTTTGTCGAGTTATTTCAAATTTTTTGATAATCAGGTGCATAGATCAATTACAGGGGCAATCAAAATTATTCAATTACATTATGGTCAATTGGGAAAAAGTTTCAAATGTATTTTATACGTTTGAAATTTAAAATACATAATTATTACATAATTTTATCGAGTTATTTCAAATTTTATGAAAATCGGATGCATAGATCAATTACAGGAACAATCAAAAGTATTCCGTTACATTACGGTCAATGGGGAAAAATGTTTCAAATACATTTTAATGGTGTTACACTCATTCGAACTTAATAAAATTTTTATGCAACTATAAAATACATATTATAATATACATTTTACATAATTTGTGGTGCAAAGAACATTTGTTATTGATTTACAAGGCCACACAAAAGTATTCCATTACATAATGGTATAGGGAGAATATTGTTTGATGAGCTTTTAATTGTAATTCACTATTTACAATTTTATGAGATTGATATATGAGAGTAATATTTTTAAAACTTCGTTATCGTACGAACGCACCTCATTTGCTACGCTTCACGTGCAGTTTCCAACTTGTTTATATGTTGAAGTAGATCTTATTTAATGAATAGTGTGCAATTTTAAAGCCCTGAAAAAATTTCCTCTTTCCTATAGAAAATATCAAAGTTCGAGGCTGTGATTGTCATTTTTATGAAATATGAAATATCAATATGTTTGGAGTGGTATATCTCTGGCAAGCAACAACATCCCAAAATTCTTTTGGCATAAACTTATAGTATAACACTAGCTGGTTATTAAAATTTATTTGTTTCCATGGGGCATTGTTATTTTACATTGCTATGTTGCCACAAAGTACAAAGTCAAAATGACGTTTTTGTCCATTTTCCGCTCTTAATATATTATTTAAGCTATAATACCCCAGAGTTTTTCTTATAAAGTATGAAAAAGCAATACTAGGACAAGCTAAATAATATAGTATCACATTTTTTCCCTAAGAAAAAAATGAAACATCCAAATTCTCTTTCGTCTTTCTATGATCTTTCCCTACACTGTAAAAAAAATTCTGTAAAGGTACTAAACATTTTCTAGGAAACTGGGATTCCAAGAACTTTTCATGTTACGATAACAGGAAAAATCCATGTAACTGATTCTAAAACTAGAATTTTTGCTGTTACCGTTACAGGAAAAAATCTAGGAATCTGAGTTTCCTAGAAAAAGTTTAGTACCTCTACAGAATTTTTTTTACAGTGTATGAGTAAATGAAATATTTCTTTTTTGTCGCCTCTTCCGAAAAAGAAACGGGATGTTTCATTTTCTCTTAGGGACAAATGCGATGATGGACATTGTTTTTCTTATAAATTTTGTCATTTTTTTACTAAAAAATATCACGAGGCCCCACTTCTTTTTCTTTTCCATGTTTTTGTACATAATTCAACTATTGCGTGACATATATTTTTTTTTTCATTCAACTGTGGCGCTTTTTTGAAATAAACTATTTTAAAAATTGCAGATTTTGGAAATTTTGAATATTTAACAGGTTATAGCTACTAATAGCAACAAAATCTCCGTGCAGTAATATATTATTTAGCTCGTCCTAGTAGTGCACTTTCATATTCTATAAAAAAAAACTTTGGGGGTATTATAGCTTAAAGATATTAAGAGCGGAAAAATGGACAAAAACGTTATTTTGACTGTATTTTGTGGCAACATAACAATGTAAAATAACAATTCCCCATGGAAACAAATTTTAATAACCAGGTAGTGTTATACTATAAGTTTATGAAAAAAGAATTTTGGGATGTTGTTGCTTGCCAGAGATATACCACTCCAAACATATTGGGATTTCATTTTTCATAAAAATGGCATTCACAAACGTGAACTTTGATAGTTTCTATAGGGAAGAGAAAAATTTTTCAGGGCTTCAAAATTGCAGATTAATCATTAAATATGATTTACCTCAGCATAAAAAAAATATCAAGACAATTAAAAAATACTACTATCAAAACATCACTTTTTTGTCTGAATTTCAAAATAATGGCTCTTAACATCTAAAGAGTTGAACGGGAAGGCTTAATGAAATTAAGTATGCTTTCTTTATTATTTATTGAACCGTTCCGAAATTTGGGCAGAATGTTCTAAGAATATTAAGTCACATTTTAAAATAAAAATATGAAAATCTTTATTTTTGTCATTTTCTATCAAAAATGAAAAGACCCGACTCCCCTTAAATAATAAAAGAAAACTTACGTTTTAAATCAGAAAGTAGGCTAATCTTCAATCTGTTTTACAAAATCATACGAAGTTATTAAAAGAAAAACAAATAAAAATTGAAAACTAGCTAGATGGAAAACAAAAACATTATCAAACCACATTCAAATTACATTAAGTTTAATGCATTTTATAACATATAATAACGATTTTATGTAGAAACTAATGATTTTATTTTACTAATTTATCATCATAATTACAAAAATTTTATTATGTACGTCCAAATACAGATGACAGTTCGGAACACCTCTTTTGGTGCATTTCTGAAGTTGCTGCATTTCATAGTTCTACAAGTAATAAATAATGTTTTAAAAAATGAAATAAAATAAATAAATAACGCAATTAATGATTTAAAATGGCTAGTTTCTGACCATTAATACAAATTAAGCACAAATATTTCACTGTACGCGGCCAAATGAAGATGAGATTCGGCACACCTCTTTATATACATCTCAAAAAATGATTCATTTTATAAGTCTATAATATGTAATAAAGGTTTCTTTTTAATGTATTAATGATTTTACTAACCGATTTTTCATCTTAGTTACAAAATAATTACAAATATTTTATTATAAACGAACTCAAAATACAGATTAACAAATGGGTATTTCTGCTTTTTTTTCCCCGCCATCAGATTTTAAACAGATGTTCTCACGCAATTCGGAATCTATGCAAAACATGCGTTTAAGACGAAGCTATAAAATAACTAATTGCAAGTATGTACTTAATATACATACATATATATATACTATCTCTGGGGGATGATTTTCACTTTAATTAAACCAGATTATTAAAAAGTAAAATCTAACCAAGTACTTCTTTAGAATGCCCAATAGGGAATGGATAGAGCCTAAGCCGTCACGGTAGTAAAATAACATCATTAGAAAACGATTAAGTTCCATCATTACGATGTCAGTAGCAAAGTTTTGAATAAACTCTTCGCAGATCTCACCGTAGGTATCCACCTATACGAATCCATCTTTTCTCTTCTTGTTCCTTAATAATTCGTTTTCACACAACTTGTTTGCATGTGTAATATAGGCACCGGCAAAAAGAAGTAGAGGAGAGTCATTGCTTCAACGTAGATTTGGAAATTTAATTAACTAAGTTTTCTTGTTCTCTGATGTTTTTTGTACAAAAAAAGCAAAATTTATTCTTTCCAAGTAATTTAAAATTATTCAATAGTAAGAGAAAATGGAACTAAGAGTTTTTCATAAACGGGGTTCTATCGCTTCTGTGTATTTCTGCTTTTGCCTTACGTACGCGTACTTAAATTTTATCTTGGATGGTGAATTTAGAAACGCAAAACAACCCCTTACCCTCCCCCCCCCCCAAAAAAAAATGAAGAAGAAGAAAACATACGTTTTAGTTATCGCTTTTTTTTTTTTAAGTATTGGTACAGTTTACTTTTTAGTATCTTATATTTCTTAACTATAAAATTTCTGTATTGCTTCTCATCAGGATTTTTTTCTACTGTCTTGCATGGTTCTGGTAAAATAGATACATATAAAGATAGTATAAGAGGATTGTAATAAACACGACTCCAGAAAATTAAGTCGGAGAGATTCTCTGTTGTGGAGATGATGAAAAAATGCGTGCGTATTATATCGCCGAAAGTTGAAGCAAGTGGCTCTAGTGAACGTCCTGGGAAGTGAATTTACACCTCGAGTTAACGTTAAAAAGTTGATCCACCAAAAATGAAAGAAAATTTTGCTCTGACGTTATAAAAGATTTTGTAAATCTGCGAATCGCCAACAAGAGGAGCACATGAAGTGGACATGAACGTAAACAGGTAAACAGTTTAAGACAAAAGACGGAAGAACGCTGTGTGTACGATTAACCGAATCAAGAATTATTATGTAAAGTGTTTTCAATTTAACTGTTTTTATGTTCCATATAAAAATACATAACTTTGTTGCATTTTCATTTCTTGTAATGAGGAGTAATTTACATATATAAGTAACAGTAATGATAATAAGAAGGTGACATTAAATTCATATGTATTTGGTTAGATTTACATTTTCTATTTTGTTCAAATCCATAACTTTACCATATCTCAATTCAAATACCACGCCTTAATTCAAATATAAGTAAATGGTATCAATACAGTGAAATGTGTTTAAGGAATCTTAATTCACTCGTGGGAATGACAATTCTTAACAATTAAAATCTAAAAAATATAAAATTCATGAGATAAAATTGGTTACAGGAATTTTTGTTGTTAAAGTTACATAAAAAGTTCTAGGAATTCCAGTTTCCTAAAATAATTTAGAAACTTTAAAAAAATTTTATGTATACAAATAAACAGCTTTTATTCAAAGAAATAATTATCAAAATATACCAGTAGAAACTCAGGGCTGGTGACTAAAAAAATAAACTGGCCTTTTAAATACAGGGTTACTCTAAATAATGAACACACTTTCAAAAAATTGTACTTATTAAAGTACAAATTAAAACAATCTTTATACCAGTGAAAAGAGGAAGTTTCAGAGTTTTTTTAACGCATTATAAATGTTCAATGTGTCCACCATATGCTACACGGCAAACATCTACGTGATAGCCATACTTGTCCCACACACGAGAAAGCGTATCTGCTGTTATTGTGTGCACGGCTTTCAAAGCTGTGATGGTTCCAGAAGCGGCCGGTAGAGGTCATGCAGCAATAGACCGCGATTTCGTTTCACTGTCAATTGTGAGTGAAATGGCTACTATGGAGCATAAAATTTTCTGCAAGTTTGGCTATTACGTAGACGTTAGACATGCAGCAAACGGTGGACACAATGAATATGATGTCTTTAAAAAAACTTTGAAACTTCCTCTTTTCATTGATATAAATATTGTTCATTTTGGATTTGTACTTTAATAAATACATTTTTTTTTAAATGGGTCAATCATTTAGAATAACCCTGTGCAGTCAAACCTCGTTAACATGAACACGCTTAACGTGAATTACTTTTAACCTTTCACTGCATGTGTGCCAAATATGGAACATACCAGTAAAATCCTTCTATTGTCCTAAAGAACTCAAATTTAGATTATCCAAGCTTTGTGCTATATGTGGAACATTTAAACAAAGAGTTTTGTATCTGTTTTTATCATTAAATGGCAGTACTTTACGATTTATTACATTTTTATTTAAAAAAAAAAAATAGTTTCAATCTGTATTGCATGCAACAGTAGAATTTGCTTCAACTTTTACATCCCAAAACATTGAAAGTATCGCAAGATAAAATTTTAGACACTCGAGTGTATCACATATTTTTTATTAAGGCTGCTTAAAACTAAAATATTTCAATACATTAGCTTGAAATCTTGTTTTTGTGTTTGTGCCACATATGGAACATAGAGCATAAAGTTTATAAAACATTCGAATAAAAAAATGGCACGTGAAGGACTAACGCAAGATGAAATCAATGCAAGTTATTTGCATCTGATACTGATGATGAGTCTTTTGGATTTTCTGATGATACTTGGGAAGATTCAACATATAATCCAGTTAAAAATAGAAATAAAAATGATATTTCTTCATCTGAATCAAACGTTGACTACAGGATAACAACAAATGTGACCAAAGAAAGAGATTCAACTGCAATAGGCGGTAAATTTCCATATTAAGTATTAATTTTTTTTTTTTTTTTAATGTTATGAAAAGTATTATATAAAAGCTAAAAACAATAAGTGAAATTCAACACTGTTGAATTCAGAAGTTTTTCGGCGGGAGGGACATTGTTATGTGCAGGGAATGTGAGAGTGTTTGTTAGAGGAGAGAATTAAATTTTTAAACCATACAAATTTTCAAATAATTTGTGCAGTATGTAAATGTTCTGACGAATGACCCCACTTTCCGACCACTCATTCAGCATTAAATATATAATTTGAGAAGAATCAATTTAGAGATAGATTGCTTATTCTTTCAGAAGCTGCAGATGTCTGTGTTGCTGGACTCATTGTTGACAGAAAAAAAAAAAGTAATGAAGGAAAGACAAAAATAAAAAAACTAATTTGGAAGAATAAAAGTCGGAATATTTCTGAAGCGCAAATAAAATATAAAGGAAGTAACTCCATAAGTACTGAAATTATGGTTCTGGAACTACCTATCATTTTTTCTTTTTCTAATTGAATCATGAATTTTCGAATCTTATTTCAGAAGAGACACATAGATACAGCATACAAAAGAACCCTTTCAATTACGGATATTCAGCATTATATTGGAATTTATTATCTAATGCCACTTATACATTTACCATCTGCAACATATTTCTAGAATAATGTTTTAGTTAATCAAAGAGTTAAAGAGACAATGTCTGTCAAAGAACTCGAAAAAATCCGACAATTTTTGCATTTTAATGATAATATTAATTCTTAAAAACATAAAAGGCCATGATAGACTTTTAAATATTAAGGCCTCTAATAAAGTGTATCAGACAACGCTTTATGTAAGTTGCTGTGGAATAGTGTTTTTAAATAGATGAACAAATTTGCACAACCAAATCTCGAAGCATACTGAAGCAGGTTTTGTCAATTAAACCACATAAAAAAGGCTGTAAATTTTCGTTTTATGTGGTAAAAGCTGTTTTGCCTATGATTTTGAATTATATAGGGGCCAGAAAAATGGTGACATGCTTTTAATTAACTTTTAAATTTTACATTTCAAACTTTGGAGAGAAAAAAAGCCTCAAAATTAATTTCCTTAATTTTTTTTTTTCTAATATTCCGGTATGAATTAAAGAGACACAATTACTTGCCCCATAAAGGGTTAAATGCCTGCTATAAAAATGTAATACATATTCTACATTTTTTATATATATAATACATATGAAATATGAATTTTATTGTCACATTTGTTACAAAAATGTAAATATCTAATTGTGTGCTTTGGGACACATATGCACATACCACAAAAATCCATTTAAAAAGAAATATATTAAGTATGAATTTTTTTTATTATTTTTCCTGCATTAGTGACTACTTAAGAGCCCCTATTTTGAAATTCCGACAAAAAAGTGATGTTTTGATAGTTGTATTTTTTTTAATTGCCTTGATATTTTTTTATGTTGAAGTAACCCATATTTAATGATTAGTCTGCAATTTTGAAGCCCTGAAAAAAATTTTCTCTTCCCTATAGAAAATATCAAAGTTCACGTTTGTGAATGCCATTTTTATGAAAAATGAAATCCCAATATGCTTTGAGTCACATATCTCTGGCAAGCAACAACATCCCAAAATTCTTTTGGCATAAACTTGTAGTATAACACTACCTGCTTATTAAAATTTATTTGTTTCCATGGGGCATTGTTATTTTACATTGTTATGTTGCCTATAAAGACGAATGTAAAGATTTGATACTGATAACATGAATTACTGTTAACATGAACAAAATTTTGATTCCCCTTGAGGTTCATGTTAACGAGGTTCGACTGTATTATATATTATGGTTAGTTTGATTAATCGGTTATTATTATTACCACACATTATTCAAAAAGGCCGGTTAATATAATTAATTTTATAAGAATTTGTCAAATTAAGCAGATATTGATAATTGCCAATCACGTTCGGTCAGTTTAATAAATTTCAGTTCATTTAGCTCGAGATTTTCCTGACGAATTATGTTTATTTATTCCGTACCAGTGCCTCACAATTTTGTAAAGATATAACAGCAGTTGCGAACACACAAGTTTGTTTTACTTTATTGGCAACTCAGTTGATTATTTAGTTTTAATGTAGCAAATCGAAACTTTTGGGAATGCTCACTGATTTATTTTTCATCCGTTTCAATTGTTGTGCATGCCAAGTTGTGAGTTCGAAATTTATTTAAGTTAGCAGCGTTCAAACTAGCCAAAGAAGTCGAAAATTCCAACACCAAGAAATTCCAACTTAGATGTTTTTAGGATTTCAGTATTAAAATTGTAAGGAAAATTGTAACTTGAGTTGCTGCAAAAGTAAACTAGCCGTTGGGGGGACCACCGTAATACTTACCCATCATGAATATGCATACTGTAACATATGAAAATAAAACATGTGGGAACTATCTTTAAAATGCACTGCAATTCCATAACAAAACTTAAACATATAGCGTAATTTCGGGTGTATAAGCCGCAGATCAAACAATTCTTTTTCGATCCAGAATTTTTTAAGAAACAAATATAACTATTTAGATCGCCGTAAATATTTGTCTTAAATCACTAAATAAGATTTCTGGGTCCAAAAAGAATTGTTTGATCCGCGGCTTATACACCCGAAATTACGGTATTTAAATATTTTTAATATTTAAAGTAATATTAAAGTAGTAATGCTCGATTAATGAATTGCTGATGAACCAATTTCGACAAATTATATAAAACGCCAAACAACTCAAATAGTACCGAATTGCGTAAGAGAAACATTCTTAAAACTCCAAAAATAATAATCCGATTAACTAACAATTTACTGCGTCGGATGAAGCGTCTTAATTCCAATTAAAATTTACCTTTTAATAGAAATTTGAATGAAATACAGGGTCAAGAAAAATCGAAAAATATGAAAAGCAGGATTACAAATATCTCAACAACTAATTATCCGATCGACTTACAATCGACGTTTCGATCCGATCGACGTTTTTTATGCAAATATTTTGTTATTTTATTGCCTTTTACGTCCTTTCCTTTTAAAAAAAATCAAAAATTTTTATATACCTTTCATTAGAACGAATTTTTCGAGAATCCTAAAAAAATAATTCTAGATAATCGAGGTTAGTGATACTAGGCTTCGTCCCATTCTTACATACTAATTACATACAAAATTCCAAGTCTCTATCTCAATTTTTTCGGGAGATAGAGCGTTCTCAGACAGACAGACCGATGGTATTTTTTTTTTTTTTTTTTTTTTTTTTTTTCTAAAAATATGTTTTTCGGAATCTCTAGTATCTGAAACGTGTAAATTCGCCAAAATTTTTTTTCGATTTTCAAAACGATTGCAAGATTTACCCTATACTACGTATGATGGGTAAGTAAAAATGAATTACTCTATGTAACTCAAAATGTCAAAATAATTTGTTGTAAAGTAATAATGTTTCATTTCTTATGTAGTTTTTTGAATTCTTTTCTATTTATTTTATTAGATTGGTGAAAGAATTGTCTCATTCCGACAGCAAGTTCTATAAATGTATTTACTATATGTTAAAGTTAATTTAATAGAAATCTAAATTTAAAACTTTCTACTTCCATAAAATTTTTCTTAATATTCATTGCTAAAAGTATACATTTTAAAACTGAATTACCGTACAGAACCGAAAGTAAGCTCCCTTTCAAATATAAGCCCCCCCCCCCCACACTCATATAGGCATACAAGTAATTTTTTCCTTTTTTAAAAAAAGTGCAAGCACCTCCCACCCCACCCCTCCTTCAAATTTTACTTTATGACGTTTTCCACCCATGTGTTGTTTCAAAAAACTCAAGCTTTTTTTTTTTTTTTTTTTTTTTTTTTTTTACTATTTGGAAAATAGTTGTTGTTTTCGGTAGAGAATTGGGAAATGTGAAGTATATCTGAGTTTTTTTATCGGTTGAATTCCACAACTTATTTTATTTTATTCGTTTTCTGATTGGTCCATGTTAAATGTCCAAAAATGGAATACTTCTATTACCACGATGACAAAAAAAGTAATAAATAAAAGCTTTTTAAAAAAATAATTTGAAAACAAATTGTGATAAAAATTTCAAACAAATTTCAATTAATAGCGCATTTTTTTTCTCTACACAACGATGTAAACATTTAAAATGTGCTATGTTTAGAAGTTTAAAAATTTGCAGTTTCGAAAATTGTAAAACTGTAATTTCATTTAAAATTTGCTAACGATAGTTCCAGGAATATTAATGTATCATACTAAAATAAAATAATGTATCATATCATAGTAATGTATCAATAATCCATATCGTACGTAATATGAGGTGTTCAGAAGTCCGTCTGATTAACTCCATCAAATAAAAATGCACATTTTAAACAGTTAAAGTTGTATATCTATAAACTACTGTACTTTTTTCATTGGTCTAGGTATATTAATGTTTAATGCATGGCGTACGTAATATAGGACTCGTTATGATCATCATAAAAATTATGTTTATTATTATTATTAATTTAAATATAGGGTTTATTTATAAGTCTTTAAAATTTTAGTCTTTGAAAATATCATTTTCCAAATAGTCGTTGTAATTTGTTAAATTACAGTCGTTGTTTTTTTTTAATTTTTTTTTTTTTTTTTTTTTTTTTTTTTTTTTACAAATAAGTAATGAATTTCAATAACGAAAGTCATAAGAAGGGTATAAGATAGATTCCTAGTTCGATCGTTTTAGTCATCTATTAATGAATCTTTGTTTTGTTTTTAAATATGGATTTGGAACATCTATCAGCAGTTAATCTAAACGAAAGAACTTTTTTTTGTAAAATGATAGTTTCGTATAGAAAATTTGCAGAAGGAGGACTCGTGGATTTAAATCAAAATTAGTTTTTAAAAACTTCAGCTATGTAAATTTAAAAAATCATTCTGTATTAAAAAAAAAAAAAAAAAAAAAAAAAAAATTATTTTTTTTTTTAATTTTGAAAAAATTATACATTTTATGCAATTTATTTTTGCCTAATCGCTTTACACATCGTTGTATCAGAATGATACACTTCGCCATGTGCGTACCAGGCCTTTGAAAGTAATGTTCCTTTTCAAAGGATACTATGAATGTTTTTTCCTGATTTTAATGCACTAAAATTTAACAAATATTTACATAAGTTTAAGTTTTATAATTTTTGTTAAGTGAACTTTTGCTGTTACCGTTACATAAAAATTTCTAATAACCCCAGTTTCCTAGAAAAAGTTTAATAATTTCACAGTTTTTTTTTCTTAACAGTGTAGAAGATAGCCCCACCAATGCCGAGAGGTTCTACTCAAGAAGCTGGGAGACGGAAGGTGATAAGTTCAAACCCATTCGCACACGTCGGCTTAATTGTTCAGAGTTTTTCGGAAATTTCATGCGTAAATACAGGTTAGAATCCCTGGTTAGAAAGTCAACCAGGGAGAAGACTCCCCACTGGAGCCGATATTCCTCGTGCAGATAATCGGCCGTCATAAATAACACTAGAACGCCTACAGAAGATAATTTTAAATGGAAAAAAAATGTTAATCTGATCAGATTTTATTTTGCAAATTGTAAAAATCCTGTGAAATTTTACATTTTTCAAATATATTTCCTCTTTCCAAATACTCTCAATTCCCTATCCTTTACGTAAGTTCCAATTATAAGCCCCCTTCTCTAAAATCGTCAGAATTTCCTGTTTGCTAAAGAGAGGATTATTTTCGGTACTTTACGTTATTTATATATTTTTTTTCAGTGCTTAAAATTTTTGCCTTAATTGATTCAGTAATAATAAAAGTATCTTTAATCCATTAAGACTTGGCTCATATTAATAGGACACATCTTTTCATTGAGCATAATTGACTCTTGACAGTTATTTTTTATTATAAACTGCATACAGTTATGATGATAGTACATGTTCCAGGAAAGAAAGATTTCTACTAAACTCAATTAATCATATTGACCGAATTTCATTGGTAATTATTTATAATAACCGATAAATGTGATTAACATGCAATATTTATCAAATTTACCAAAAGAGTCTGATATTATTAATAATAACGGCGGTTATTATTAATAGTTACCGAATTTATCAAACTAACCATAACATATAGATCGCGTCAGGGTTGTTTGATTTAAATCAAATGATTTTTTTTAAATCATTGATTTAAATATTTTTTTTTAACATTTATCTTTACAGGATAGATACGAATCAAATTCATCAATTTATGTTAAGGGGACTCAGGGGTTGAAAACTTTTCAAAAAATCGATTTTTTTTTTTTAAGATCTAGTTTGATTATTCAATTAATTCTTAACTCAATGCAAAAAACCGCATAAAAATATTAGCATTTTTAACGGAGTTATAAGCATTTATGTATCAATACTTACATAGCCGCATCCATATAATTTCAACTTTAAGTCGTGTTTTCTCAAATTTGATTTTTGATGAGTAACACCAAGATTTAAAAAAAACTATTTGATAGAATGGCTTTTTTTTTTTGCATGCATATAACATCATAATCTAGATTATGAATTAAGGATATAACTATCACTTAATAAAAACAGTATTAAAAAATCTCTCAAAGTTGAAAATTTAAAAAAACCCTAAAAAATACAACTTTTTTTCCATTAAAAATACTCAAAATATTAAACTATCTAAAATATATTAATTCATAATCTAGATAATGATGTTATATGCATGCAAAAAAGAAAAAGAAAAAAATAAGCCATAAAAATCAAGTTTTGAAAAAACGCGACTTAAAGTTGAAATTATATTGATGCGGCTATGAAAGTGATCATTGTGAAAGTGGTGATCAAAGTGAAAGCGATACATAAATGCTTATAATTCCGTTAAAAACGCAAATATTTTTATGCGGTTTTTTGCATTGAGTTATGAATTAAATAAATAATCAAATTAGATCATAAAAAAATCGATGTTTTGAAAAGTTTCAACCCCTGAGCCCCCTTAAAAGAAAATTCATCACTCATGTTAGATTAAAAATTATCTTTTTATAACATTAAATAAAATTTTTATAAATTTAAAATACTATTATCTTATGAAAAAAATTTATCTCTATTAAAAATATTATTCATAGTGCCTTTTAAAAAGATACTGATGAATGAAAAGGACTGAAAAATGCTCTCTTATTTTTAACCGACTTCCAAAAAGGAGAGGAGGTTATCAATTCAGTGCGTATTTTTTTTTTTTTTTTTTTTTTTTTTTTCAATGTATGTTCACCGATTACTCCGAAAATATTCAACCAATTTCTGTTATTTTTGTTTTAAATGAAAGATGATATTCTCGAATTGGTACCACTTCCGTTTCATCGAAATTGGTTCATTACTTTTTTAGTAATTAGGCAAAAATTAATAAAATTAGCGATTTTTCGCTAATTAAAAGTGTTGAATACGTTCGCTGAGTGGAGTGTTGACAGCTTGGCCAAGCGGTCTAAGGCGCCAGATTGAAGCTCGGTTTTTTGAAAGAGAGCGTGGGTTCGAACCTTACTCCTGACATAATTTACATCTATGTAAATTTTACAATATTTTTTTCCGTATTACAATTTTTATTATTAACCGTCTTCAGAAAATTATGAGAAAGTTATCAATTCGACACGCATGTATTTTTTTTTTTTTTCTATGTATGTTCACCGATTACTCCTGCACTATTCAACCGATTAATTTCGTTTTTGTGTTAAATAAAAAAGACTACTTTCGAACTTTTACCACTTCCATTTCATTGAAATTGGTTCAGTATTTTTTTAGTAATCACGCAAAATTTAATAAAATTGGGATTTTTCGCAAATTAAAATAACATGGACTTTGAATAAGCTCGCCGACTGGAGCGCAGTTAGGATGACCCAGCGGTTTAAGGTGCCAGATTTAAGCTCTGGTGCTGGAAAGAGAGCGTGCATTCGAGCCCCACTCCTGACAAAATTTACATCCATGTATAAATTTACAAAAAAAATTTCCGTATTATAATTTTTATTAACTGATTTAAAAAAATCGTTAACTTTTAACTAAAAAGAGAAAAATAAACTTTTCTTCCAAAAATTGGACCGACTTCAAAAACTACTGCAAAGTGAAAAATAACTTTTTTACATAATAGTAATAAGAAATTAAATTAAGAGCATAGTATTTACCATGCGTATTATTATATTTATGTACATTAATTTGATTTTTTGGAGTCGGTGCGAGACAGCCAATTTCAAAATTAAAATTAAGTATCCAATGCAAATTCTAAAAGAATAAAGGCTTGGCTGGCACCGACTCCAAAAAATCAAATTAATTTACATAAATATAATAATACGCATGGTAAATACTATGCTCTTAATTTAATTTCTTATTACTGTTATGTAAAAAGGTTATTTTTCACTTTGCAGTAGTTTTTGAAGTCAGTTTAATTTTTGGAAGAAAAGTTTATTAAATTGCTTTCTTTAAGATCACTTCATTTTTGCAAATTAAATGCTTTTACTAAATCTATTTATCATAAAAGTATTTAATATAACACTATTTTCAATGGAGAGTTACTTCCTCTGAAGCAGATTACACACAATTCATGTATAAGTTTAGTTGCTTGGATCTGCAAATTACTAAATCAATTTGTTGATGATTAATGTATTGATCAAATAATATAAACTAATACTTTGGCTAATTGTAACGTGATAAATGTTTCAACTGTTTGCCTGATATAAAATTACAGAATTTCAACTTCATCTTTCTTCCATAACTGAAAATATGTTAATAGCTATATGACAAATCCATTTTTCCTTTCTTTTCGTACAATTCATTCCTCACTGAAATTGTGATTTAAATTTAAAAAAATTCGATTTAACACAAATAAATCAGATTTATTTATTTATTTATTCATTTATTTTATTTTAATCGTGATTTTTATCAACCCTCGATAGAGTCGAAAGGATTAATTGTACTTGTGACCAAAAAAGGTGCTTGAAACCTGAGGAATTCATACAAATTATCGTTAAAACAAGGACTATTTAAACGAAGAAATAAATATTAGTCAATATGGGCTGTTAAAGTTTATCCTTAAATTGAGGCAATCATTAAATCGGATATATACTGAAATTTCTAGTTTGGCGAGTGCGACAGCGAATTCCTGGGCTTACAGTTAATGATCTATGTAAATGGTCTTCAATGAAGATGAACTTATGTCATCGAAATTAAATTTGGCTGCCGAGGCCCTCACGCATCCCCCCCCCCCCTCCTATATGAATAATTATTTTTCACCTTTCATTCACCCGCTGCCGGCTGTTTCATAAATAAATTATGAGCATAATAATGTCCAGACAACCTTGAAAATTTTCTCTGAATTATAACGAGATTGCAGTAACGTCCGAATTATGCTTTAAATGGGCATTGGCATACCATGCAGATGAATCGGCATTAGCGGAATTGAAATTCTTTTTTTACGAATGGGGGTAGGAATTAGGAATAAAGATTTGTTTCATCGACTCTAATTTGATTGAATTTATTTGCTTTCTTTTATTAAACGACCTATTAGTAAGATCTGCAAGGAGATTGAATAATAGAAACTAAAATAGACAAAAAATAAAAATACTAAATAACATTTAAAAATACAAAAGATAAACGTTTTGCCAAGCTCCTCGCAAGGCATCATTAGTAAAAACATGGCCAATTAGATCTATACGGCCCATTCATATGAGATTAATGTATGAAGTACTCCGTCAGAGGACTCTCATACCCTGTCCAAGTTATTCTACCCAATCGCGCAAACCTTGAACCAAAACAATGACCATGTGCACAAAACAGAAATCAGCTTATTCAATGCTAATTTGGACAGGGTTTGCACCACGTGGACCAAAGAATGTTTCAGGGTTTGAAGCCGAATGCAGCTTCACTTTTTCGTCGGTTTTTAGCGAAATGCGCAGGCCGTTATATATCTAGTTGGCCAGGGTACAAATAAATATCCACTGCATAACAAACAGTGGAACAAATCAAGAACAGTTACTTTTCTTTTAGAAAAAGATAATATTCACTAGGAACAGAACAAGAATCATTCAGAGTTAGCAATCGTAAATATGTGAACCAACCTGAATGATGCTCGTACCATTTCTCACTATTAAAAAAGTATTGTGAATAGCATATGCACTCTTTTACATAACAACATGCTTTTCAAAATTTTAATTCAACAAATATAAGAATGTTTCCATTTTGAAATGTTATATTTTGTCATTATTTAATTAAATATATACTTTAAAATATGTAACATATGTGATGCTATGTAATATAGAATTTCAAAAAATCACTTTGAGGTCTAATTTATATTGTCTTCAATACTTATAACTTTTATTTTCAAACATATTGCCTTCACAGTTGCTTTTTAGCAATTAAAAAAAAAAAAAAAGTATATTTTTGACAAAATTTAATAGAAATTTACAATTTTCTTAGTAGAAAACATTTATAAGTGTATTAAAAATAAATTAATCCAAATTTAATGTGAATTAGCTCTAAACCAACATTAAAAAAAAAAAAAGAACAGTAACTTTTTTAAATTAAAGCCGGCTATTTTGGCAAAACTTAAAGCCGGCTATTTTGGCAAAACTTAAAACCGGCAACCCTGTCCATGACCCATTAGTTGCGAAAGTAAAATATTTTCAGCTAAATAACCTGTCTATTGACTGTTTTTATAGTTAACGGTTGTATAACCGTAATTTAATTGTATCCTGACCATAATATAGACAAGAATATGGTCAAATTACAGTTGAATTACGGTTATATAACTGTTTTCTATAATAACGGTCGATAAACCGGTTAGTTTGCTGAAAAACTTTGAACAGTGAGTGTTTTCCATTGGCAAGTTTTCCTGCCAGACAAAAAGACAAGCAATAATTCAAAAACAAATGACATATACAGGGTGAGTCATAAATATCGAAACAATAGGCTATCTCCTTAAATATTGCCCCTAGACCCATACTTCCAATTGCAAAAATTCATAAAAAAGGGTGAAATTTTTGATAAGATAAGATGCAACTCCATGGGGGGTCTATTTGAAAAAGTACGAAAATTAACTTTTTATACGGCCCCCGTAGGATAAAATTTCCAATTAGGGAAACTTTCCTTATCCAGTCCTGAATAATACACAAAAAGTTGCATCGTCATATCTTAAAAATTCGCGGAGTTATAACCGTTTGAATAATTCATCAGGTTTTAAGGGATTAGACACAAATTGAAATGCGCGCAATTCAAAAGACAATGTTACTTTAACAGTTGTAGGAAACGCGTAAAAAATCTATCTTTTGAGTTAGAATTTAGATTTTTTTTCCTTTTTTGTGATGGTTAGCCATATAATTTGCTAAGAAAATCACATGCTAAAATTTATCATAAAATTAAAAAAAATTTCATATTGTTAGTACTGGTTTCAGTGCTATAGTTAAAAATCGTTATAACTCCAAACATTATTTATCTAATTTCAATTTCTTTCTATTTAACTTAAAATAAAAATCTGATTTTAGTTTTGTTTGGAGGTTTTTGTTTTTCGATATTTATTTTAGAGCTATTAAAAATATTTATTTAAAAAAAACTTTTAAAACATCATATTTTCAAAAGTAAATATTTTTTCATTTTTTTAAACAAAAGTAAGGTAAAATAATTAAAAATGACATATTTATAGTTTGTACATTTTTTCTTTAATAATTCTTAACTTTTAATAATTTAAAGACAAGAAGTTAGTTGGAAAAAAAATCATTATACAGAAAAACGAAATGTACTGTTTTACTGCCCATTAGTTATTTAAAAGAATGCTTTTCTAAGATGCAGATTAAGTCCTTTTTAAAAAATTAGCTCTCTCAACTTCAAGCTTTTTATCGTCCGGTAGAGGCTGTTAAAAAATCTGTATTCTGGGCTCAGGTCAGATCAGGACCGAGACGTTACTTTTTTCTGAAGACTCGCCTATCCTGGTCTAATGTATTTTTGTAATGTAGGGGACTGCTTCCTTTTTCCCAGACTTGCACTGGACGAAATTTTTAATCACGGTCTCGAACAATCCGTAATTAAATCACAGACCTAATACGTACATAAAATAAGTAAATTTTGGTTTAATCAATATTTTTACGAAAACCACATAAATTTTAAAACCACTTTTATTTTACAAAACAATAAAAAAAACTTTTTTTTAAGAATAGTATATTTAAATGCTAAAAAATTAAACAAAATAAAACCAGACAAAAAAAAAAAAAAAAAAAAAAAATCTGCCTATGACGGAATTCTGTCTTAAACAGAAAATGTGTTGATCCATGCAAAATAAATACAATAATATCTGACAATAAAATAAACTCCATTTAACCTTCATAGGAAATGCATTTGTCTATTATGTATTTTTTCTTTCCTATGTGATTCCGTCTTAAAAGGTTTTACTGTATAACATTTTTCAAATTCTTCAACGCACGGGATATGGATTAGCGATAATAAAATATAAGTGATAAACATAGATTCATTGATAAAATAAATATATCACATGATTTGGCGCCTCTTTAATAATAAAAAGTATAAATATAAAAAACGAAATTCTATATTAAGTATTTTTGGTCAGAACCCCTCCACGCAAAACAATTTTTAACTATACTGAAGTAAAAAACTATGTAGAAATTCACGGCTGAGCCGACTATGATTTACGCTTTTTTCCTGGCTGGTCCGGATTATGATTTTAACATTATTTCATGTGGGGCTGAACTTCTTTCCTTATGGGTCGGTCTAGGACCGGACCTAAATATTACGATTTATTCAGACCTCCAGTGCTAACAATCAACATGTTTTAGAAACAAGTTTCAATTTTAAATCAATACGCTGCCTTATTATGGCCAAATAAGAGGCACGGTCTTAAACCGACATATAACAACGTTACAATTTGTGGACGATCCCTTATTTGCTTTGAAAATTGATGAAAAACGCTTCGTTTACAGGGTGTAAGTCACGAATTTTCGAGAATTTTAAATTTTGATATCTCTGTCAGGTTTTCAGATAAGGAGATGAAATTTTTTTTGTTCAATTTAGGAATGGATAAAGAATAATTTCCTAATTGGGAATTTTGCTCTACGGGGGCCGTATAAAAATTTAATTTTCGTATTTTTTCAATTAGACCCCCCCCCCCCCCATGGAGTTGGAACTTATATTATCAGAAATTTCAACTTTTTTTATGAGTTTTTGCAATTGGAAGTATGGGTCTAGAGGCAATGTTTAAGGAGATAGCCTATTGTTTCGATATTTATGACTCACCCTGTATGCTCTCAGGCATTAACTTCTTCAGGCATTAAACGAGCGAAACGTATACGTGTCGTAAAAAGGATTAAGAATCCTTGTTTATTCCCACCAGTAAAATTATACTGTAAACTATGCTTTATTTGATCGAAGCATTTTTTCGACTTAATAGGCACAAATTTCCGTTTTTAAAAACTGGTGACAAAACATTAAAAATTTCGTAAAAAACTCCCGTTCCGTAGGGGTTGATAATAGATGGCATAAAAAAAAGAGTTGTACGTTTAAAATTCGAAGATTCTCAAAAAGTATTTCTTGATACAAATGGGTAAATGCACCATGGTTTTTAGGGGAAATAAATAACAACATTCAAGAAAAATCTCGTCACAGGGTTCGCACAGTTCTACCACTAAAATTTAAGAATGTTTTCAAAATATTTCACTGCAGCAAATTATTGTAAAATCTATGAATGAGAGAGGTGGCTACGAATTCTGTGTTTTAAAAATTAAATGTAAATTTTCTTATTTTTAATAGTGGTGCCAGAGTCCTTAAAAAATATAAGGATTATGCGAACCCTGTGTCATAAACAGCTTTTACGATGCGAAAAGAGTGATAAAATTAACCTCTCGGCAATTAAATTTGAGATGAACACAATGCGGACAACTTCTTTGAAAAATGGCAAAAATGTCTTTACATTTGCTACTTGGTATTCCTCCAAAACAGTAGAGTGGAAAATAAAGCACTCGAATTAAAGTCAGGCGAGACGGAGAACAGACAGTGTGACAACAATTTTCTTACCTGAAAATTAAGCAATGCAAAGAGTAAAACAAGTTATTTAACGAAAAAAACAACAACAAAAAAGTACAGAAGATTAATGACTTTGATGGAGACAGTGGAAGTGATACTCCAGAAAGGTTGTATCTACATAGCAGAGATGAGAAACATTGTAGCAAAGAAGATATGATTTTTTTTTTTTTTGTTCCGGTCGAATTTCTTAAAAG
The DNA here is from genome assembly GCA_964019185.1 of Maratus speculifer. Taxonomy (NCBI): domain Eukaryota; kingdom Metazoa; phylum Arthropoda; class Arachnida; order Araneae; family Salticidae; genus Maratus; species Maratus speculifer. The sequence continues at coordinate 20,843,164 of OZ025291.1, forward strand.
TAAAAGAAAGGATAAAGAAAAAGGATAGATTTTAAAGTGAATCATTTAGCAAGCTAAGGTGCATAATTTTCTCATTAGATCTATCAATAATAAGCGGATGTTGACGATGGCTCAGAGAAAATGAAAGACGCTTTAGCGGGAAGATAGTGCTTGTTTTGTTATTAATTAGGAGTAAACAAAATGCTTTAATTAAAAATCTTTTTACACTTTTTTATTTAATTCAACCTGCTTTTTTAACACTTTCCAATAAAGTTGAAAAGTGTTTATGATTTCTGTTTATCTGGTCGTCTGTCCGCGCTCTAACTCCCACAAATACACTCGTATTGCCTTGAAATTTCTGGACGTAAATAATGCTTACATTAGCAAGAACCCAATTTCAAATTAAGTTTCTAGCATCATTAGTTTATTTACAGGGACAATCAAAAGTTTACCATTACATTACGGCCTATGTAAAAAAAATCATTTCAAATAAATTTCAAAGATGTTAAACCCTGTCAAACACATTAAAATTTATTTGCATTTACGAAGTGCACTAAGTTATGCATTCTGTAAAATATGCGGGGAAAAAATAGCTATTATACATTTACACGACCACATAAAAGTTTAATTACGTAATGGTAAAGCTTGGAATTGTATGCATCATATTTTAATTATATTAAACTATTTTATGAATAATAAAATTGATATACGTCACTGAGGCTTAATATAAGTTAGGAGCTGTTCAAATATTACGCAAGCATGTTTTTGGCAATTTTGACCCCCCCCCCTTCCCACTTGTCCGCAAAAGTAGGCAAATCGCAAATCTCCCCTCCCTTAATAATTACGTAAGTAAATTGCAACACCCCCAACCCTTTTTTTTAACAGTAATAATATAATTTTAAAAAACTAGGAGTTAATTTATTTTTTAAAGAAACTCTACTCGACTTAGTAATAAATACTAGTTTTATTTCCTTGCAATTCTATTTAAGAAAATTTCTTAGATCACAATTTTAATAGAACTTAGCCATTTGTAAAATTTAAATTTCAATATGCCCATATCAATTCCGATGCTGACTACGGCTGCTCAAGCCATTTTTCCATAACTGTTATGATATTGGTTAACAGTTTTATTTGATTATCTTCATCGCTTTCTTTTCAAATGCAATCTTGCAAAACTTTTGCAAAAAATGCAACCTTGATCTTGCAAATAATTACATTTGCTCGACAAGCAACAATTCTCATAATGGTTGACCTTCTCGTTTTTTTCAATGCGGTGAATTTTGTGTCTATTTTCTGATTTTTTGAGATGTTTGATATTGGCCACTACTTCCAAAAGTTCTTGCAAATACTTACGACTTTATGGAAGGGTGAAATCAGACATACGGCATGACTGCAATATTTAGATTTAAGGCCAGACAGAGACTTAAATCTATAAATTCCTCCTCCTCATTTGTAATGATGTCATTTGACGATTGTATCATTTTAATTAGAGGAAGAATGATCATTTTAATATGTGAAATAATTCACCAGGTGCAAGAGAGCAACAATTCTTTTCTTCGCATTTTACAATTTGAAGCAAATATTGACTCTCTTGTACGAGCTTTGAATACCAATCCAAGTCATAACCAAGATTCTGATTCACCTGAATCAACATATGTGGCAGTAATAGGATAACCATCAATGCTTAATGAGTTCAGATTCCTACGAGAATCTTACCACCATATGCAAAGGTATTTTACTCCATTTCTTCATCAATAATGTGATCGTTCTCATCGAGATGGGAACCATAATGACCATGAGGGAGTATAAGACCAGACAGTTCTCGACTGATTGGTGTCATTCGTCTTTCTACTCAATTATATGCATTGCACGCTATGGAAATTTCATCTAAATCATGCTTTTTGAAATGGTTAATAGAAAATGATATGACTTTCTTGTAGCGGGAATTCTCGTGTGGACCTCCATCAACCATAACTATTATTACAAGTTTGATGAAATCCTCTTCTGTTTTCACTAATTTTCCAAAGTCTTTGAGTGTTAATAGTTTCAAAATCCTGAGCATGAGTATTTGCTGTGGAAGAACTGTGTTTCTTACTTCTTATAGTTATAAATGTTAGACCAGAATAACCCATTGTTTTAATTTGACTTGCCATTTTGGGAGCAATCATAATAACAGCGTAAACAGTGGGATAAGTTTGGGCGTTCAGCGATGGCCCAGTCGTGGTTGGGTAAGGATACATGATACTCCATATGCATCAGTATCGGAGCCTGCTAATTGGCTGCTGTAATAACCATTTCGTTTTACATTGTTCTTAACATTTAATGTTAAAAGAAAACAATTCTATTAAAAACTACATGCTGTACATTTTAAAAATAAATTAAACTAGATAAGGAAGTTTGATCTCGGCCAAACATCCCAGAAATGATATGGGTCAAACTTCCCTTAATAGGCATTTTGGGAAAAAAATGTAAAAAACACATTAAAATAAAAAGTAAAGGTAAAAAATAAGCATACTTTCTTTTAGTATATTAAACAAAGTACACAAACAATTCAACTTATTTTTTATATATGTTAATGATAGATGGTACAAAAAAAAACAGTTAAAAGTGATATCACATGTGATTCTTCCTTGAATCTGCATGCAAATGACTAACAGGCAAAAACAATTTACCATTCTGCTTGCTACCATGCTACCATCTGGTAGTCATCAGCTAAATAAATGTTTAAATATGAAAATGATAGGGTGGATCAAACCTTCCTATTAGTCCAAGAGCAGACCACACAAATTCCTAATTCATCGAGCGCAAGATTTTTTTTTTTTTTTTTTTTAATGAAGGAGTAGTAAGGGGAATCTAATCTCCCATGTCTGCCTGAAGCGAAGTGGTGCGTAAACAAAAAATTGATAACACTAGTGCTTCACACATACGTTTAACATGTGTTTACCTTTATTTAGTTAAGTTACCCTTCATATTTAATTAAATTTATACAGAAATTTGTCACACACCTGATGTTCTTTTAATGTCAGGAGGTTTACCTTATTGGGACCGTTCAAGTATTACGTAAGCACTAAAGGGGGAGGAGGGAGTCCAGAGTCTGCTTATTTTTTCTGACAAGGGGGAGGGGGGAGTCACGACAATTCTTACGTAAGCATTAAACAACGAAGCAACTGCAGTTCAAATTCAACAAGCAAACAAGGACCGGAAACCTGCAATACCCCAGGCCACTGTTCCAGTGAAAACCTTATAACAGACAATGTTGAAACATGGGTTCAAGGATTCTGGACATCAGATTAAAATATGAACATCAAATTGAACTCCAACATTTGTATGATTTAAGGCAAAAATTTTAGTTATGATGACTAAGTAAGTTAAGACTTCTTGTATATCTTGTTTTATTGTTCAAAGTGATAAATAACAATATATTTAAACCATTTTGTATTATATGGTTTGTTTAATGCAATTAGCAACAATATATTAAAATGATTTTATATATTTTGATATCATAAACCCTATATGCCTATATAAATTTGTAGGATTAATAATGTAATTGATTGGTAACTTTTTATAAGTCAAGAAGTATTGATGTATAAACTGTCATAAAATCTTACGTAAGCAAAGGGGGGGGGGTCTAGCATTTGCTTATATTTTTTTACAAGGGGGGGGGGAGGGGGTACGAAATGACGAAAAATATGCTTACGTAATACTTGAACGGTCCCATATATATATTTAAATGTCCTATTTAACTGTAACATGTTTAATAATGCATTTTTCCCTACGTTTAATACGTGTGTTTGCCATACAATTAAAAATATAAAAACATGGAAAATTGGGTGCAAAAAACATAATACTAGGTCTACGAATCAACTACTAGTGGTATCAATTTTTGACTTATACACTACTTCGCTTCCGGCAGACATGAATCATTAGATTCCTCTAATTTCTAATACTATTCCTCCATAAAATAAAGGATTTTGTCTTGTGCTCGATGACTTAGGGTTTTGGGCGGTCAGCTCTTGGACTATAACTTGCTAAATTACTTTAGGTTATGTTGAAATATTTAAAGCGATTTTTTAATTACTACATCATTATAATCATTATAAATATTAAGTAATTATTAAGTAAATATTAACTCATAAATAAAACTTTTTCGTCATTGCATATAAATAATTATTGACTAACACTAACAAATGCCAACAATTTTTGTGACCCCCTAAATTGAAGGTTATCTCCCCTGATATTTAAAATTCGCAAAAAAGGGGGGTTCCCCCTTTTGCGATCGCTCCCCTATTAAATGAAGGAAATCAAAGGGCCATATATCTTCATGGTTACAACAGTTTTATACAAAATACAGATCAGTAGTCTTAGTTATTTTTGAATATTTCAAAAAGAAATTTATTCCTCGAAAGAGAATATCGTTGAATATATTGGGTTGTTTTTATTTGCAAACAAACAGGTACATACGCTGATACTCTTTATTTAGTTAAGTTACCCTTCATATTTAATTAAAATTATTCAGAAATTTGTCACACACCTGATGTTCTTTTAATGTCAGGAGGTTTACCTTATATATATATTGAAATGTCCTACTTAACTGTAACATGTTTAATAATGCATTTTTCCCTCGCAAAATAAAAATTAAATAGAAAACTAAAAAGAATTTCGGGGGTCACATTTATCCCACACTCTATATTCATCCATTTACTAACTGATCTAAAATATAATTTTCATGACATACAGTGTTTAAAGTAAATTTATCACATAATTGCTAAACAAATTTCATATTATACCATATTTTTAAGATTTTAGATTCTTTGAAATCTATAATAAGGAAATCAATCGATTACTTAAAACAACAGGTTTGCAGACGTAATCAAACGTACCTATCAAGAACTAAAAATTCATCCGATCTAAGATCAAAGAAAACTCTTCAAAATGGGCAAAAGCACATACCGTACGGCGAACAAAGACAATATTTGATAACTGAAATATTTTTTTTACAGTTTCGTTACAAAAGAATTACAATGTGTTGAAGAAATGTCACGTGCTACATAAGTTGAGAGTTACTCGAAGAAATTATCGGAGAATCCTAAAAAGAGATTTCGGAATTAGTAAAATAGTTATTCACGACTCTTATTACAAAGACTGGGTAGAATAAGATTTGGATCTTACGTTAGGGCTCTTGTTGAGATAATCTACCTTCGGGCATCAAAAAATTAAGATAATTTGAAGTATTCGCCATCGAGCACCTTCGAAATTGTTACAAAGTGAAAATTTTCCTCGTTTAACCATTATAACTTCCGTAAAAATGGATGTTTGGTTTTAAATTTAGAAGTTCGCCATTTATTTCTCTTCAATCAGAAAGTTTGGATTTGAACTCAGAGATTAGATGTATGTTTTAGATTGTAATCTACGTTTGTATTCCAATAGTATATTGCGTGCGTCCTTAATTCTTTAATTTTTTCCCTTTAATCCCTTTTTTCCCTTTATTATTATTTTCTTTTTCCCTTTACTTGTTCTTTAACAAAGTGTTGTATCAACTTTTATTCGTAAAACTGATTTTAGCCTTAACCCTTAAATGCCGTGTGTTGTTTTTCGGCAACATACCCAATTTGGTCTTCTAAAATATATTAAAATAATACTGAAGCTTTAATAAATAATATTTCCAATAAAATATATGCTGTAAACATTATTAAATTAATTTTTAACATGTAAGTAACAGCAATAGTGTTGTTTAAGAGTAAAGATAGATTTATTTTTTTAATTGTTGCTATATTCGCTTTTTGTTTTGTTTAGAATCTTGCAAAATACCCTAGTTTATTCTGCAGTGAGCAAGTAAACTTTATTTATTACTAGCTGACCCGCCCGGCGTTGCCCGGGTCCGTATTAACAATATTAAACGAACTTGAAATTTGTATGATTTTATCATTAACTGGAAGCATTCAGAAATGCATTGCCTGAAATATGTCGTAGCTGACTTTGTGAAAAATCGGTTTTAAAAGCAACAACTAATATTAAGCTCTAAAAATACTTAAAATGAGCAATGAGAAACACGGGAGGGAACATGTATCCAACGATTGAGTTAGTTTCGTGTTAAAGTGTTGATATTTACCCGTAAAATAATTTTTTGAGCCATTATTGACTGTAATACACGATCGGAATGCATAAAAGATACAAATGTATCAATCATAGGCAAGAATTATGTGATTATTTTTATCATATGACTTTGAAATATCAATATAGAAGCATCATTTAAGATTTTGCTTGAAAAGTTAACATTCTTTCGTTAATGTCTTAAAATCGTCTGCACTCTGAAATCTAGATTTTAGACTAATATTTGTTATTTAAGTTTTCACGCATGATTTTAAAAGAATGTTTTCATAAATATATTTTATATATTGGCATAGAATAATTTATATGTTGTTAAATCATAAACATTTTTCATCTACGTTATAAAGTATTAAAAAGCTCTGAAAAAAAAAGAAAACTTTTAGTAATACAATTTTTAGTTCAAATCAAATGTTTTCAATATTTTATTTAATTTTATCGAATCTATCAATTTCAATTATTTTAAAAGTAAACATTTTATTAAAATAAATAATATAATAGAAAAAAGACCATTTTAAAAAATTACTATTCCTTCGTAAAATGTGCTTCAGCTGTAATTCATTTCTTTCAATTCGTCTTATTAGTACAAAATCCCTTCCACATGCTTTTGTTTGGGACATTAAAATTTGAGCGATAAATGGTTTAATATTGCAACCCTTTTTTCGGTTTACTTCACCACCACCTATCTTTTTCCTCCATGGTTTACAACCGCTGTGATAAAAAATCATCATTTAAATTGACAGTTTGCCAGTCTATGAATTTTAAAGGTCTGTTCCAGCTTTTTTAATTATTTATGCGAAAATTTTATGCAACCAACCAACCATAACTAAATGAAGGGAAAAAAAGAAGAAAAAAGGCGATTTTTTATGAGAGTGATCTTTGGAATTTAATTAATTACTCAGTTAATAAATAGAATTTCGAAATTCTGAAGCTCAGGTGCATCCAGGGGCGTAAATCCCGGGGGGGTTTGGGGGGGTGTAACACCCCCCCAAGAAGAAATCAGTCGGAAAATTCCCAGATCGATCGGTAAAAGTATGTTTAGTCGGGAAAAAATAGTATTGCGTGTTAACCTATAAAAACTTACAAATTGAAAAAATGGAAAAATCAGTCGGAAAAACTCTTCTTCGATCGGAAAAAATGGTAATAACCTATAAAAACTTATAAATTGGAAAAACGAAAATATCATTCGGAAAATTTACCGTTCCATTGGAAAAGGCATGTTAGTCGGAAAAATATAATATTACGTATTAACCTATAAAAATTTATAAATTGGAAAAGTCAGTCGGAAAAATTCTTGTTCGATCGGAAAAAATGCGATTAACCAATAAAAACTTAAAAATTGGAAAAATGGAAATGCGATTCGGAAAATTTCCCGTTCCATCAGAAAAAGATATTTATTCGGAAAAAAGAGTATTACGTATTAACCTATAAAAATTTATAAATTGGAAAAACAGAAAAGTCAGTCGGAAAAATTCTTGTTCAATCAGAAAAAATTCTATTAACCTATAAAAACTTATAAATTGGAAAAACGGAAATTTGATTCGGAAAATTTCCCGTTCCATCAGAAAAGGATATGTAGTCGGAAAAAAGAGTATTATGTATTAAACTATAAAAATTTATAAATTGGAAGAACAAAAAGTCAGTCGGAAAAATTCTTGTTCGATCAGAAAAAATGGTATTAACTTATAAAAGCTTATAAATTGGAAAAATGGAAATTTGATCCGGAAAATTTTTCGTTCCATCGGAAAAGGATATTTAGTCGGAAAAAATAGTATTACGTATTAACCTATGAAAATTTATCAATTGAAAAAACAGAAAAGTCAGTCGGAAAGATTCTTGTTCGATCGGGAAAAAATACGATTAACTTATAAAAACTTATAAATTGAAAAAACGGAAAATTTTTTGTTTGAAATTTCTTGTTTGGTCAGAAAAATTAGTTTTAGCTGAAAAAAAATGATATTAACTTATAAATATTTATTAATTGGAGAAATATTTTTGTAGTTTTTAATTAAATAAGCAAAACAAGTTAGATCGAAAAAAAACTATAAAATTTTATTTTTAGTCGGTTTTATTTCCCCTTGCAGTTTCTAGTTCGAAAAAAAAAAAACATTTAGAACGAAGAAAACAAATTTATTCTTAGCCGGAGCAATTATTAATTAATTTAACTAATTGGTAATTTACTAATTATTTAATTTACTAATTAATTAATATAGCTTATTAATATTTAGAATTTTATTTTTATGATAAAACTATTCAGAAATTTTTTTTATTTGTCAAAGATTGTGCACTCGGAAACCTTGATATGACGAAAAAAATATTTATGTACATATTCTAGCAATGTTAATGCTACTTGTCACCTTGATATTTTGGGTAAAACCTTGATATTTCGATTTTTTTCTGTGCTTTTTGACTTCGAGGTATCGAAATCCACCAGTATTTATTTACTGTCGGAAAGTTTTTAGTTTAGTTTCGAAATTTTAAGATATGCTGTTTGAAGTGAAGAAAATTTTATACTCAAACTTTAAATTTAGTTAGAAATATTTATCACGGAATTTAGGTGGTATCCGAGGAAAATTCAAATCTGAATTGCAAATATTTGGTATTTTTCCATATCAAAATCTGGATATTTTCGACTCTACAAAAATTTTACCTTTAATTGAAAATGATTGTTTTTTTTTTTTTGTTGTTTTTTTTTTTGTTTTTTTTATGCTGATTAATTTTGTGTTCTCTTTTTATTTATTAAAAAAAATGTGAAATTATTTTTATTTACTTTTTTACGTAATTTTTGATTGATTTAAAAAAGCGCTTAAGAAGATTATATGATACAAGATGAAAATTGAAAATACCCAAATACTTTGAATTTTTATCTTGAAATAATCTGGATATTTTACAGTCTGTATGAGTTTACTTCTATCAGAAATAATACGTTCGTTTTCTTTTTCCTGAATAAATTATATTCAATTTTTTAAATATTTTTATCATTATTACTACACTTTGTTTAGTCGGAAAAATGAGGGGTAAAACCAAATTGTTACGCTGCTTTAAAGTATGTCGTTAGAAAAATTCAAACTTATATTAAGAAATCAAGTATTTTTGACAAATTTTTGTCTCTAAAATATTCCCCAAGCAGATTTCCGTTTTACTTTAAAAACGCTAAAATGATTTTAATTGATTGCTAAGAACTAGAGAGATAGAATGTTTTCTCTTCAACGTAAAGCTTGGGCACCTAGACGACTGTGTGCTGGACCTCCCGACGTATGTGTTAGTTACAAAACAAACTGCGCTTGCGTTAACTCTTTTCTATTTTTTTTTTTTTTTTTTTTTTTCTCGTCTTTTTTTTTTTTTTTTTTTTTTTTTTTTTTTTTTTTTTTTTTTTTTTTGCTTAAACTATTAGTATTCTGGCTCATAGTACGAAATCGTTCAATTAAAAATTGTTGATACGAGAATATTTTGGTAAATAAATAATGATTCAATGTTTTTGTATCACTTATGCCCTCACTTAAATGTAAGAGACAAAAAGTGCAATGTGGGTTATGTAATTCCATTTTCGGTAGTGATTACAGGAACACACATAATAAACAAAAGCATGCAAATAAAATTTCAGCCCATATACATGTACCGTTTTGCATTGTTAGAGCTCTAAAAAATCCTTTTGAAGTAAGTAAGCTAATTTATTACAGAATATTTTATATACATAAAATGTGTAAGTAACCGAATTGTTTCCATATTTTGATGAAATTCTTTCATGCCTTCCTTGTAATTCTGAATAAAAAAATTCACAGCAATTTTTTTAAAGGTTACAGCAAAGGGGGGGGGGGGGATTCTCTCTTGGCGCTAAATTTTTTTTTTTTTTTTTTTTTTTGCAAGTTTAGTAAATTGTATTTGGTTCAAATCAATTTTAAACTGGGCATAAATTGCAAATAAGTTCGGTTATCATTTTACATTAAATATTATACTTATAATACTAAACATAAATATCTGTTTTTGTGCCTTTTTCTACAGAGACTATTTTTTTTCTTCCAGTCTTTGACGAAATTCACATGTTTTTCTAAGATCTTTTGACGTATGTGGCTCCTTTTCGTAATCCTTTAATGAAATTTACATTTCATAACGAAATTTTGACGAAATTCGCATTTTTTCCAGGATTCTTTGATGAAAATTGCATTTTTTTCGCGATCGTTTGACGAAATTTAACATTTTTTGGCGATTCTTTGACAAAACGTAATATTTTTTTCGCAGATATTTGTCGAAATGCGCGGTTGTTTCGTTTTTTCCCCATGATCTTTTGATGAAATTAATATTTTTCAGCAAACCTACAATGAAATTCGATGAAATTTGTGTTTTATTCGCAATTCTTTTACGAAATTTGTTCATGATCTTTTGACGAAATTTGCGTTTTATTCGTGATTTTTGCCGAAATTTGCATTCTATTCACGATCTTTTGACGAAATTTGCATTTTATGTGCAAACCTTTGCCGAAATTTGCATTTTATTTGCGATCCTTTGATGGAATTTGCATTAATTCCGCGGTGATTTACGACGAAATGGATTTTTTCAGCGTCTGTTAAACGGAATTCGAGATACTTTTCTACATCCAGACTGCGGACCGATGTTTCATGATTTTCGGAAGCAAATGCTTTATACTTTTGGAACAAAGTCGCCCCTGAATATGCCGATCGGTCGCAGAAAAAAACAGGCTGTTTGAAATTATTTGTTACATTCCAAACATTATAATTTGTTCCAAACTGTTTTGTTACTAGCGATATATCTTATTACTAAATGCACAAAATTTTATTAAAGTGCTAAGAAATAAATGAATATGAGTATTTTTCATTCGAAAATGTTCAGTCTTTAAAATTTTGGCTACTTTTTATGTTGTAGACGTACACGGGTAGCAGGATTCTTTATGCTTAACTCATAATTTGCATGTCTATCTGTAGTGAAATCTGTGTGAATAAGCATGGCGTACACAGAAAAAGTAAAATGCATTAAACCCTTTATTGGTAAAAAACGGACAACGAATCTCGTACTCTTCAATCCAGTTTCATCAGTTTTTGATTGTTTAGAAATAAGACATCAAACAAAGCAGTTTGGAGTTCCAAACCGTAATTTTCTACGCATATTAATCATAGTATTTCACCACTGATTTTTAAATACATACATTAATAATTAATATTTGAAAAAGAATCAACATCAATGCTTTAAAGCTTATTTGATTATCTCGATACAATAAGTGATAATTATCTTGAGTATTATGATGTATATACAGTCGAGTCTCTATATAACGAAATCCACCGTTCCAGTAAAAAATTCGTTATATAGAGAAATTCGATGTATAGAGAATGATGTTAAAAATCGTATTTAATATGTGAAATTTGAACAAATATTATTTTTGATCTTTTGAATTAAGAATTTGAAATGTTTAAAAGTAAATATTAACCTAACATCTTATTTTTTAATTATTTAAGCCGTTTCAAAAAAGAGAATAGATATTTATTTGAAAGCTTAATGAAAATCAAATAAGGAAGATTTGAATTAATTTCAGAGAAAAAATCTGTAATTTTTTCTTGCTTTGATTTTAAAGTTGTTACGCTCTCAAAAACATGCTCAAATTTTAGCAAGGAATGAAAAATTGTAGTTAACATTTCCCTTCATTTGAAGACCTCTCTTATGTGCCTCTCATTGATTCCTCTCTTACATGTGTATCAATCCAACTGAAGCTGTTTTGAGAAGGATGTGGAAAGGTGTGTGGGAGGTGGGATGAATTCGTTGGATTTAAGGATCAAGAATAGAAGTAATAATAATGATAATAATAATAAAAATTCAGCACTGACGATAAATCAAAAATAATTGATGGAAAATTGATTCCATATGATTTCGAAGCTATTTAAAACTGAATAAATTAAGACCAATTTATGAAAAAATTCGTTATATGGAGATAGATATTTCGCTATAGAGAGACTGTTTTTAATGTAATCATGCGAAAAGGGGACCGTTCCTACTAAAAATTCGTTATATAGAGAAATTCGATGTATGGAGTTTCGTTATAGAGAGACTCGACTGTGTATGTATATATATATATGAATACACACACACATATATATATGTGTATTAGGCCTCATGTTACTCGGAAATATTCCTTCTTGGAGTCGGAAATTTTTGAGCCTACACCCCCCTACTCGACTAGGGTGGTTTACGCCCCTGGGTGCATCAAGAGAGATTTGGGGCTACTCTCAAAAAAATTTTGAGCTTCGTACATGCTATAGATTTTGCTAGTCATCGCAGACACACACACACACACACACACACACAGACAGAGCGTTTTGTTCTTTTATTAATATAGATAGATCATAGTTCGTAAAATTCATGCGTTTTTAATATTACACAATTTGATCAAGCAAAATTATTTTTTCAATTAAAGCCCATTGTTGTTAATTGGCAATAATATGTTTTTTATTATTTAACTTACTGGGTTACCTAAAATAAAATATGATTTTTAAAAGTATTATTGATAATATTTATGCATAAAAGTATTTAATGAAAGTGGAAAAATATTTTGATTTTTGAAAAAATCAGGAATTTAAGGGTTAAATTACGGTAGAGCGCCAATTTCATGAATCTGTCGAGATGGGCACAGTTTAATGGCACAAAAAGCTCAGATAAAAGATATAGCGAAGGCGTACAGCGGCGGTCAAAAATTTCCGGCCAGTTAGTTTTTTTTTTTTTTTTTTTTTTTTTTTTTTTTTTTTTTTTTTTTAAATTCGCCAGTATGTTTCAGCGAAGAAGAAGCACAATTGCTTCAAAAGTTAGGAATATACAAATGATCTCTTAGAGGTCTGCACGGGCCGAAATTTCCAGGCCCGGGCCCGGCCCGAAAGTTAAAATTTCGGCCCGAGCCCGGCCCGGCCCGAACGAAAAAAATATTGGCCCGACCCGGCCCGGCCCGAAAGTTAAAATTTCGGCCCGAGCCCGGCCCGGCCCGAACGAAAAAAATAATGGCCCGACCCGGCCCGGCCCGAAAGTTAAAATTTCGGCCCGAGCTCGGCCCGGTCCGGAAAAAAGTTTAAAATTCGGCCCGAACCCGGCCCGGCTCGAGTGAATTTCTTCAGAGCATTGATCTTTAATCTTATGGAAGATCTTATGGAAGAGTTCTGACCAAAAAAAATTACATTAGTCTTTTTTTTCTTCATGTTTATAATCTCCATTTATGCAGAAGTGCCGTAGGCTGCGATATTTATGCTTTTAAATGAAGCTTTGTTTGTTGTATGTAAATGTTTCAGTTATCACTAGTATTAATAATCCATATTCCCTGTAATGGAGACAAAAAATAAAAAAAGCGGTATATGGTAAAATTTCGAAAGACGAAATCGCTTTGGAACGAAAAAAAAATGCATTACCTTCTTAACAGATGTAAATGTTTAATATATTTTTTTCTCCCGTATTTTTGTATTCATTTTGCATGGATGAACATTTTAAAAGAAACTTTCAGTTATCAGTTAAAAAAAAAATCCGTCATAATCATGTTTTTTTTGGGGTGTGTGTGTGTGTGAGTGTGTTTAATTCTATTTTAAAACGCCTAGTAATCTACGATTCTTTAAAAGGAATAAAATTCTAACGTTTAATTGTAGAATAATGACGGCTTAAAAGTATATGCTTTTTTTGCAGAAATTTTTGGACAAAGCCAAATATTACTGATATATAAAAAGTCGAGAAAAGGATTTTCATATAGGAAGATTCAATAGGAAGTGATTTTTTTTGGTCCATGAAAAGTAGGAAGAATGGAATCAGTCTCGGCTTTGTACGGAAAAAAAAAGTTAGACCCGGCCCGATACTCCAGCAAAAATATTAAGGCCCAAGCCGAGCCCGGCCCGAAAAGAATAGTGACTAGGCCCGGCCCGGCCCGGCCCGAGTCTTTAGAAGTAAGGCCCGAGCCCGGCCCGGCCCGAATGCCATTATTGGAAATCGGCCCGAGCCCGGCCCGCGGGCCGGGCCGAGGCCCGGCCCGTGCAGACCTCTATGATCTCTGACCACGTGACCATTTTAACCCCTTGTGGACGAGCGACACGTATACGTGCCGCAAAAAGGCTTAAGAATCCTTGTTTATTCCCACCGGTAAAATTATACTGTAAAATTTGCCTTATTCAATCGGAGCATTTTCTCGATTTAAGAAGTAACAAATTTCTGTATTTTAAAACCGGTGACAAAACATTAAAAATTTCTTAAAAGGCTCCCGTCGCGAAATGGTTAATTGGATACTGAAGACACTTGATGCAAAAGGAAGAAATTCGTTATATAAAGTGTTATTTGAATTCGAAGGTTAAAAATTGAACCAAATAAAACATATTTACTATTAAGAAGTAATTACTATTAGTATTCTCTCTTAAAATGTCAGCCAAAAAATAACTCAAGTTAAGCCGAAATTCGCTCATCTCACGTTTTGAAAGGCAACTTCTCATAAAGAGTTGAAACAACTCAAGTGAATGAGTTGTTTTTAAACAATTTAAATCAAGATGAGTTATTTAAGTAAGCAATCTAAATCAAGATGAGTAAAGCATTTAAAAAACAACTCATTCACGATTCAATAAATTACAGCTCTTTCCTGAGAAGTCAAATCCACTCTTTTGTTTTAAGAGTGTTATTTTTAATATGTTTGCCGTTTAAAAACAATGTATTAGTTATATTGTAAGAAATGTCAAGTAAACGTACACTTCTGGTCAAAAAGAAAGCTAACTCATGATTTAGCTTTAAAGCAAGAGGCTAGATATCAGTGCAAAAAACCACAAAACGACGAAATTAACGTTTTTGCTTAATAAAGATGCAAAAATAATGTAAAAAAAATATTGTTACTTTCAAATATTTTTCTTACGAAATAATGCTTCGCGAATCTAAACAAAGCATGGTTTTTGCTAATAATATATATCTGTAGAAAAAAATATTAAATTCTTATATAACAGTTTAAACTCCGATAAAAAAAATGTTAATGAAGCAGTTTTGACCAACTTTAACAATAACAATAGCTCTTAAAATAAATTTTGGGTTTAAAGCTTACTTGTTCCGCACTTTTAGCAAATATTTATCTATTATTCTACCAATTTTCATATTTTTGTTACATGTAGTTTTAATATTAACGAAAAAAGACCTCTGGTCACAAAAAACTCATTTACGGCAGCGGTAAGTTACCAACTAAAGTAGCCAATGCTGTCACCGGAAAGCGTGAGTTGCTTTTTTTAGAATAGAAAGATTCAAATTTAACTTACTGAATTAAGTATGAGATAATAAAACTTTATAAGATTTTAAAGAAAATGTCTACGAGATACAAGAAAGTCAATGAATCAAAATAATTATTTTTTTTTAGTTTAAGTTCTCATGTGCAAATGCTTCTTGGAACATTCTAGTGAATATTTTCAAAAATAAAGAACATGCAGGATAAAAGACAAGCAAATAAAGATAAAGCCTTAGAATATCTACAAAAATATTTACAAAGCAAAAACATATCCTTTAGTAAATCCATTTACTAATATGATATATTTTTCCTAAACATTTGTTTTTTCAAATTTAATTACTTAAACATCGCATAATTAAAATTTTTACAGAATCGAACAAGCGGGGAAGAATGCAATTTCAACTGCAATTTATTTTAAAACTGTATTTCAAATAACAGATTTTTTTTTTTTAAATTTACCTTTATTGCGTGTAGCTTGATTACGGAAGATTAACCCGTTTGAACTTAATACAATATTAATATATTTAGCATTTGCCTCCAGATAGTATTCCAATGCGAAATTAACATTTAATCAATATAAAATAATGCAAATAAAACTCAATTCTCACGTATGTAATATAGCTACACGTTTAAACTACACAAAAGTATCTATTCTAATAAATTTTAAAACTATATTTGAAAATATGATTGCCGTTTTTTCACATGAAAATGCTTTCTGTATTTGTTAATGGATAATCTAAATATATATATATATATATATGTATGTATATTAATTATTGAAAATCAATTACATTTTTCAATTTATAAAATAAAAAATATTTTTCACCTAAGTACTGTGTTTCTACGTTGGGTAATGCGGGAAGCCCCTTTTAGATTCCCTGGTTATTTAAATTAAGGAGCACAAAAATTAAATCATTGCACGAATCACGTCAAATAATTGGAATCCAAGAATTGTGCGCTTTAATCGGATTTGAAATAAAGATTTAAATTTCTAAATTTCGGGACACACATATATCATTCTTGAATGACATCTACATCAAGTACTATTCTAATAAAAGTCCCAGCAACACGCAATCGGAAATTTTTCGAAAAATAAAAGAAGTCAGAAAACTACTTTTCACCAAATTATACTGAAGTATTTCGTTTGTCAGATTGAGGATGATGAATGCTTTTGAGCGTAAAATTCAAAGATTTCAAATTGGAAATCATAAAAATTTAGACTGGAAAATTGATCACTCACAGAAAATAAAAGTAAAGAAATGGCGTATCCGAGGCAAAGAAGTTAAAAATGAGCATCAATAATGAAATCCAACATGAAAGAAAGAAAGACGCCTTGATAAAGAACGACAGATAAATGCCGGTATCTAAGATTTCTGAGATCTTAAATGAGGTTGCTTAATGTATTTAAGTTGTTAAAAGAATATAAAAATCCCCATCACTCAAAATAGAAAGAAAGTTTTACAGCAACAGTTATATTAATTAAGGAAAAACCAAGACAAGTGTAAAAAATTGTCTTTTATTTGAAGAATTTCAAGTATTTTAATTTTGCTTTCATAAGATTAAGAGATGCATTATTTAACGTATTAGGGTAAATAATAATGTTATTGTTTTAAACTTTATTATTTGACAACAGATTAAGAGATAGTCCCTATTTCGGAAATTTTATTCTAATTGTAATTTGAACATGTATTTCTAAAAAAACTACTTTTTCAGCCCTTTAAAAAATACTTTGCAGGTAATACATTCCAAATACAGAAAGTCCCTGTTAAATTTGGAATGCAATACCTACAATACTTGTAAATTAGTTATGGTAAGTTAGATGTCAGATATCACTTTATACATTTTTTCATAAACTTAAGAGCCCACAATAGTCACAGAAAAAGTACGCAAAAAGACCCGGATGATTATGTAAAGTCTATGGGAGCGTTCTTTTCTAATATCTCGCTCAAATTTTAATGTTTTTACATGATTTTTTTTTTCTTTTTTTGCATAGGCTAGCTTAGGGCGATCTACAACCGGGTTAGTTTTTACTTTTTCGATTTTGGTTTCAGATTTAAAAAAAAAAAAAAATTTAACTTTCAAAACCGGTTTAAACCGGTTCTGAAATTGAAACTATCATAATATAAAAAATATATGAGCAAAATCGAAAAAGTAAAAACTAGCCCGGTTGTAGATCGTTCTAAGCTAGCCTATGCAAAAAAAATCATGTAAAAATATTAAAATTTGAGCGAGATATTAGAAAAGAATGCTCCCATAGACTTTACATAATCATCCGGGTCTTTTTGCGTACTTTTTCTGTGACTATTGTAGGCTCTTAAATGCATTTTTGTATTCTGCTCAAGTACGTAAATTACAGCGAAATTATTTTTAGTAGAAAAATATGAAGAAGCATTTTTTTTAAATTGTATTTATAGGAGAATGTGGAGCTTAGATGGAAACCTGTGTAAACGACATTTTACTCCAATCCCTTGCAAATAAGTTTAAATGCTTTAAAATCTGGCCTCGTTTTGATCATTTTAACAAAGTTAGGTCTCATTTAATTGATTACAGACTTAGATCACGCTTTTTACCGATTAAGGCCCCGCAACATAATATTTTATGTTCGAAGTATTACCATTACCATGCGGATCTCTGACATTCCTTCTTTTTCCTTGTGCATTTTGCAAGTTGGTGTCGATTCAATTCAGGTAAACGAGGTTAATTTGACATCGTTAACAGACTGCATCACGAAAACTGATAATACCCTTTATTGCCAATGTGTATCACCCTATTCATAATGATAGCTATTTAAAACACATTAATCATAGCTGTCTGACACCGATTGCCCCTTCGTTTTTGAAGACATTTTTCACCCCTTATAATCTTTTCTTTTAGATGTATTTGTCCATATTCTTTTTTAAGGCCAAAATCGTGATTTTGTCTGTATTCTTGAAGACGGCGAAATCGTGATTTTCACAAGGAAAGGCGTATTTTAGGATACTAATGCATAGTTTTAGTAAAACAAAATATTACATTACACACCAGTTCTTCAGGAGAAGAAATTAAAGCAAATAGTTCACCATGTCCAATCTTTAATTAAATAATATTTTCTACATATATCAATGAGTAGAAGAATTTGGACTTTTTACTTTATTTTTTACAAATGCAAACACTCGCATTTTTTTCCCTCAAAAAATTAGTGGCGTAGCCAGACAGTATTTCTTTTCGGTAAAGGTCCAAAACAACTGAATGAAAATCACTTTCATGAGTTAGTAAGAAAATAGATTTTTAACTGAATATGTTGTAACGGAAAGGACTCAAAATTTCAAATGCGAAATAATAACTATAATGAAAACAGAAACATGCGTCATATGAAAACCAATCCATACAACGAATCAGCGGCGCCTACTGAAGGGTAGCCCCTCACCCCTTCTCTAATGAAACTAGCCGAAATCAATGTTATTTATCTATTCATGTTCATGATTTAGTCTATTCCCATCCTTAATAATGTCATTCAGACCTAGATCCCCCTTTTAAAATAAAATTGTATATCTACACTACTTTTTACTGGCCAAGCACCACAGAAGCATCTGCAAAATTACGGTATCCCACACAAAGAGATTCTGTAACATTGTTATTTGAAAAGTGAACTCTATTCACCCGAAGGAAATCTAACATAGCTTTATCAATATCTATCTATTTCACATTTTTAAACTTATTATAGAAGTTAATTTTCTGCCATAAATGGGTTTTTTAAATAATTTTATAAATGAAATGCTTTTACCGCAAAATAGTTTTGTTGTGTCTTCCCAACCCATCTCAATGCTTAACAAAAGTGTTATATACTCTGGATTTTTATCTTTACAAAATGTTTAAATAGATTCCCATATTTAACATTAAAATTGATAATATTGGCACATTTTTTTTGCCCTTAACTGCTGTTAGCGGTCTCAAAGACCGCTGAGTTTTTCAAGTTTCAGAGTTTAACTCGCAATTTTCAGTTTAACTATTGATACCGGTCAAATTTTGTTTCGTTTTAATCCCTATTACTATCGCTAGAGAATTTTGTATAGCTGAATTTTACTTTTAATAATCCTGTATATAAAGTTTAATACATAAATAGTATTCTGAGGGTTTATTTAACATTTTATTCACCTTTAAAACTTTGGTACCTTATTAATCCTCAATTGGAGGGGCCTGTAGATAACAGGATAGCTAATCATAAGCCTCCACGCTTCCTAGCATCATACAACTATCACCCGTGTTCAATGCGCCTAGCAAATTCGTTCAGTTTGACTTCTGTTCTCCCCATTTAAATCAGTTCTTGTGAACGCTTCACGTTGGCGAACTCAGTACTCTGCCTTCTCCAAATATGTCAAAAAAAAGTTTATGTGCTCCTGAAGATTATTTACGTAATTTTTAAGAAATTTCAGAAGAAGCGTCTTTTAACGTTGCATCTGATATTGTTCATTGAACTTCCTGATCATATGAAACGGACTCTGAAATTGATGAAGATATTCTAGAACGTCCACAAGATTCCCAAGCATTTTTCTTCTTATTTTTCCTGTTATTTATCTAATTTCTTACCTTAATTTATTTTTAATATGATTTCCTTATCAGATTAATAATATAAAGAGATATATCTAAAAATTTGAAGCAGAGGATGGAAAAATGACCTGCAGTACTCCATTTCCCGCCCTTTCAAAACTGCACTGTACCCAGCCCCTACAACTAAGGGTTAAAAATTATTTTAAACGCTTTGGACATCAAATTCTCTTCTTGGGGCTAACAAAATACACAAGAAGCATTTCAAGATTCTAACTTTTATCAATTTTAAGTAGCCATTATTCCCCATTTATGTTTTTCCCTCACCGATGATCGTTTAACTGCCATTTTATAACCATATTTTCATACTTAAATTGTATGCATTATATATTCATTTACCGTGTTAGGAGACCTGCACTACATCCACAGATATTTACTATTAATATCTATTTCCTATTCTAATGTTATTAAAAATTTATAAATTTTGTAAAGCTGGTTGTATCACATTGACTCATTTCAAATATTTTTTAAGTAAAATATGAAAGACAAAAAGATTTATGCATATTCTTAATTTCATGTGTAAAAGTTTCTTCATGTTACATACAAAATGCGAATAGATAAAAATAACTTATACGATAAAAGATTGCATAAAATTGTTAAATACATTAATAACCAGAAGAATAACAGAAATTTAAAAAATAAAAAAGGGGAAAACGTTAGTAATAGATTTTTAAAAATTGTTATGTAATTATTCTAATGCTAATTTAAACATTTCGATTTTTTTTTTTTTTTTTTTTTTTATTCAACAAAAAATTATTTATTTTTTAATTTTACATGTATTACTTTTATTTTTCAGTCATCTAACTAAAGCATCGCTTAAAAAAGACAGCAAAAGGGTGCGTTACACATTTGAAATTGCTCATCTAAACAGTCAAATATCCCTTCGATTGGGCATATGAACACTCCACATTGGGAACTACTGCTCGACGGATTGATAAGTTTTGATCCTTCTTCGGTCCATTCATCACACTTACTGCTAAATTCTATCTATGAAAATTCGAAACTGTAAGAAATTTCTAGATGTTTAAATGATTTGATTTTTGACAGGCAGCAGAAGTTCCACAGTAATACAATTACAGATGATTTTTTTTTAACAATAACTACATATTGTCACTGTTACTCAAAGCCGGGGCAACCATCGCACAGTGTAGTATTTCTCTCAAAAAGCTGGCCAAAAGTCAAAATTTTAAATTTCGCATTTAGTTGATCGTTTTCTGGTTGGTACAAGAGGGCTATCCTGTGCATATGATAACGGGTTCATTTCTTTCTGTAGACTCTCCAATTGTCTGGTATTTTACTTGGAAGTTATGGTTTTTGTATTTCTCATTTTATGCTTCTTTCTGATCTATGCATCATTTTATCGAACGTCTAAAAAACTATTTTAAGTCGAACCTCAGAAACATTTTACAGTTTTTAAAGACGAAGGTATATACTTTCTTATACATAAATATTTTTGTAAATACAGTACATGTTCATTATGATTTTCAAGTTTGAAACCATAGATTTTTTGGGGTTAAATATTTCAGATAAAATTATAATTTTAATAGGGAGTTAAACTAAGTAGAACTTTTGTGTTTTCATAATGTATAGACCTTCTAATAAAGATATGAAATAAAATTTGCTCCGATTTGCCCCCCCCCCCCCCCAATTTTTTAATAAGTAAAACAAAATTTCAAAAAAAAGTTTCTTATAAGCAGTTTTTTTACTTTATTGAGCTTTAAAAATTTATTAACTGTTTACATTTAATATATACTATAGTTTTTTTTATTCCTACTGAATACCCTTTGGTGTGCAAATGATAAATCTGCAAATTGAAGGGGAAAAATCCTTTTTTTAAGTAGTTGGATGTATCATTTTTTTTTTCTTTAAATAAAACGTTTTTTGATCGTACATCCATGACGCGGACTAAATGATTTTTTATAAATAACGTAACATTTTGGTTTTGTACCAAGAGTTTGCAATATGTGAATTATCTGTTATCTTTTTTAATAATATATTTTAAATCAACCATAAGGAATTGCGTTCTTTACTCACTAACGAGATAAAAAAGTTGTATATTATCAAGAAGAAATTTACTAGACATACATATATTATTATTATTATTATTATTTTTATTTTTATTCTATTGAAAAAAAAAATCAGTAGAAATATCAAAAAAATATATGAGTGATGTAATAAAGGTATTGTGACACATACAAATTTAACGAGATAAAGTTTCTAAAAGAGAAACTTATCGAAATTGCGAAATGTTTATAAAATTAAGTACATTTTATTACGTCAGAAAATAAAATTTTTCAAACATAGTTATAAACAAAAATGAGCTTCTTTGAGATTCACTGAACAATGTGTTTGTGAAAACAATGAGGAATGACTGAAAGCAATGCTTCATTTTTCTATAAGGATAGTAGAGAAACTCAGTCACCCAGCAAAATAGTTTAAAAACTGTATTGGCAGGAAGTAAGCGATATAAAATTGAACAATTAAAATCTGAAATTAGCAAAAGAGAAAATGCAGTTTAACTGAGCAAAAAAACTGCAGGGCATGCAGATGTTTCACAAACTATTAAAGATATTGCATTCAGGCCAACAAGGGCAGCAAAATATCGAGAAATGTTTAATTCTTTGTCATACACCTTAAACCTAAGTACACTGAAGTTATTACCAACTGAGGCTTTGGCCATGTTTGTTGCAGCAGATTTTACATACAATTGTTTTAATATCACCCGAACATTAATAAATATGTACATCCTCGTTATATACTTCTTCAGAGAGCTAAAGAACAAACAGATAACTTCATTACTAAAAACATGGCGGAAGTAAAACTTTAAAATCTTTTAGATCACTTTACTCAAAGACTATGTTAATACATAGAAAATGTTTTCACAACAGCAAGTGAAGCAGAATGGATAAGTTTAGAACTCCTCTGCAAATGGGGTTGTGTCACCACAACAAATATTTAAACAAAAGTCTGAAAATCCGTTTGACTTAAACATTTCAATGACCCAAACACTTTAAAAAACTCTTAAACTTCTTTGAGATTAATAAGCAAATAAATGGATTTCAAAAGTATGGTGGCTGAACCCTGTGTCTTCATATCCACGCTTTTGCTTTCTCATACTAACAAGATTTATTCATGAAAATAATGACATGATCCAAGAGGAGGTAAAATACATTGAACTGCTAACACAAAATTTAATAAATACAAAGATCCTCACAGCTTATGGTTTATTACAAGTTCGATTCAAATTAGTGCTGACTATTGTCGATGCTAAAGTTTGCAATGCTATTACTAGCAATCAATTCATCGATGCGATGCTATATTTGCAAACAATCATGAAAAAGATTTTAATAAGCTAAAAATAATTAAAGACATTGATACTGATTCTTTAAAATTCGATCTTTCAATATTCCATGTTAGAATAAGATTTTTCGAGTCAATTTTACATCTTGCTTGTAATTAAAAATCTTCCAATAAAAAAAATCGTTAGCAAGGAGCAAAAATGAGAAAGACTGCCAATAAAAGGAAACTAGTTGGATGTGCCAATCCCAAAACTTTCTTCTATCTCATACATACATTTTAATATTAAAAAAAATAGTAACTCATTTTAATGCTTTAATAATTTTAATTCAATACCTTACCAACTTTGATTTTCATCTTAAATTTCTGCTTCAATCAATTAATCGGAGTAAAACCGAATTTCCATCTCTGCACGAGCCGATGGACAATAGAATGATAAGCAGATTTTTTTTTTTTTTCAAATTCAGGAAAGACCTACTTGCCTTACCAAAAAATAATCATATGCAAAATGTTTAGTTCAGTTCTAGAACTAACTTCATACACTTTTATGTGGTGGAATATTGAAAATGGCATAAAATTCGGTATTGCAGCGCTCCCTTCCGGCGGATTTTTTTCCAGATTCAGGGTGATCCAACTAGCCATAGCCATACAATTACACAAAAAATTTCGTTCAATTCGATGCACAACTTCATATACTTTTGGTCGGTACAATATTGAAAATGGCACATAAATCGCGATTGCAGCGCCCCCTTCCGGCGAATTTTTTTTTTCAGATTCAGGGTGATCCAACTAGCCATAGCCATACAATTACACAAAAAATTTGGTTCACTTCGATGCATAAGTTTATATACTTTTGGTCGGTACAATATTGAAAATGGCACAAAAATGGCGATTGCAGCACCCCCTTCCGGCGGATTTTTTTCAAATTCAAGGAGGACCAACTAGCCATAGTCATACACATACACAAAAAATTTGGTTCAATTCGATACATAACTTCATATACTTTTGGTCGGTACAACATTGAAAATGGCACATAAATCGCGATTGCAGCGCCCCCTTCTGGCGGATTTTTTTCAAATTCAGGGAGGACCAACTAGCCATAGTCATACACATACACAAAAAATTTGGTTCAATTCGATGCATAACTTCATATACTTTTGGTCGATACAATATTGAAAATTGCACAAAAATCGCGATTGCAGCGCCCCCTTCCGGCGGAATATTTCAAAACTGAAGGAGAACCTGCTTGCCACAGCCAAAAACATTCACAAAAAATTTGGTTCAATTCTATGCATAACTTCATACACTTTTTGATGATAGAATGGCGACATACAGACACACAGACAGACAGACATTTTGTAAAAACATGTTTTTTGGAATCTCTGACCCCTAAAACGTGTAAATCCGTCGAAAACCGGAAGTCGAAAAAAATTTCGATTACTAATGCAAGGTACCGGGTGCCCCAAAAAAGACTGATGGATTTTAAAATTCAATAACTTGCAAACGGTGACAGCTATTTAAAAAATTTTTGCAGGAGGGTTATGTATAATGTCACGAGTTTTTTTACCGTATTTTTTTTTATTTTAGTTCGAATTTCAAACAAAAGGTGGCGCTGACGGCCATTGAAGGCCAGGTGATCAGTGCTGACTGAAGCGTCGACCTGGCCTTCAATCGCCGTCAGCGCCACCTATTGTTTGAAATTTGAACTAAAATAAAAAATTACGGTAAAAAAACTTCTGACATTATACATAACCCTCCTGCAAAAAATTTGTTAAATATCTGTCACCGTTTGCAAGTTATGGAATTTTAAAATCCATCAGTCATTTTTGGGACACCCGGTATGTTTTAAATTTAGATGCGATACTGGTACACACTGCAAAAGCTGATTCCAGCTGGTCTCAAAATAAAGTTTTCTCAAATCGAGAAATATCAGCTTAAAGCTATTCTAGACGTGCTATCTAGTGATTATAAAATAGATACTAAAAAATTTCAAGAAATTGCGAACAAGACTTCTAACCTTTACGGTTGGGACACAGTATCACACACATTACACAAAATTTTGAATCACGGAGCTACTATTAACCCATTAATGCCTAGCGTCCCATTTTTGGGACAGTTTTAAAAAATTCAAGTAAGCACTTTTCACACCAGTAAAAAGTAGGATAAATAAATACTTTCTTTCTCGAAACAAATTCCTCGATAAATTAAGATAAAAGTTATTCTTGTTTTAAAAGTGGTGGGAAAATGCAAAATTTGAATTTTAACGAAGGAAATAATTCAGGCATTAATGGGTTAAAGGACATGCATAACACCCAATTCGGCAGCTATCAAAGATGGCGGCTGAAGCCAGCAACATGCATTTTCGTTTATATAGTCAAAACTTTTCAAGAAAAGACTTGCTCATATACTGCAATAAAAATGTACTTAAAGGCTTACTTTTTTGTTTCGATCTTTATTTGAGAGTTGTTATTGCCAGAATCTAGTTTTCGAGCGATTCTGAAGAGGGTGATACGGAAGATTATGCTCGAAAAAATGGTGGGTAGTAGGACAATGATTTACATAAATTGTTCGGAAAATGATTTGTTTCTATCATAATAACATATTTTACGTTTCCTTAAAGCATTTTATCTGCTATAGAACGCACAAAATAATTTAAATAATTTTGGCTAGGTTTTTCAGCAAAATACCACACTGTGATCGGCCAAACGGGACGACCACCCAAGACCTTATATTTATTTGAATCCTCTCAAGGGTCCTCAGTCTCTCTACACAATTCTAAATATCGTTTCCTCCGTTACAAAATAATAAATTTTTGCTCGAGCTGGTTTTTAAAAGTTTGTGGGTCTTTCTTACAAGCAAAAGTACTAGAATTGTCGGGGAATAAATAGATTTGACAATCCCGAAAGAAAAAGTGAACGCAAACAATAAATAATTAAAATGTTGTAAAGGATAAAATATTTCACGAAACAACAAATAATTATGTACATTAAATGTGAAAGTAGTGGATCTTAATAGAATTTTTTTAAAAGACAGGTAATAAAATTAAAGTTTATAAACTTTATTATATACCTTATATACTCGTGTATAAGCTGGCACCCTTCAATTCATAAGCAAAATTTTGAAGAAAAATTATTTGTAATCGAAAATTTTAAAAAAAAAATCATTAAATTAGTAATTTTTCCCCAGAATTTCTAATCATATTGTATTATTTTATTTTACTTTTAATTCAACTTTTTGAAATTGTATAACTGTGTAAAACCGAAGAAGCTTAAACTAATTTGAAACCTATTCACATCAATTCAATAGTAATTAAAAAGAAAAAATTCTTTCAAAAATCTATTCAAGCCTTGTTTAAGAGGTAAAGAACTGCTTATTACACTG
Organism: Maratus speculifer; assembly: GCA_964019185.1. NCBI lineage: Eukaryota > Metazoa > Arthropoda > Arachnida > Araneae > Salticidae > Maratus > Maratus speculifer. The sequence goes on from OZ025291.1 coordinate 20,869,733, forward strand.
CTGAAATGTAGTACTTATTTGTATTGTAGGACTTTAAGGATAGATATATAGAAGCATTCTCAAGATGAACCCTTTTAAAAAAGGAGATTAAAATGTTGGAAGGAACGACACTGAATTGAAGCGACAGGGACTTCTACCCCAAGAGACAATGGATCCAGAACAATAGAGTTCATCAGTGGTGACGTCACAACTCCATAAATTGGGCCAAAACAAGCCACAGAGTTCAGAAAAGATAGAGATAAAATGTGTTGTTTTATCGTGAAGCTAAAAATTCAACCCTGAAACTGATTTAAACAAGTTACAATTCGGCCCAAACACTTGCGGATCGTTTTTAAAACTTCACTCACAACGAAGGTCTCCATACTAGGCATACTCAGAATTTTATGAAAAAAATACTAATTAAAGTACTTATGTATGTAATAAAAGATCAGTCAAAATTACCGGCGGAATCACATTAGAAATTATGTAAAAAAATAAAATAGTTTCGAATATTTGGCGTGAAAAGACGAAAAAGTCACGCGATTTGGCGAGCAGCTCTTTTCCTCGCCAAAAGCAAATGATTAAAATGCAACTCAAAACTGTTAAATATTTAGAATGCGTATAAATGGTATTTAATGAATTTAAACATAAACAATGAGATACTTTAATATATTATATACATATATATACATATTGTATTACATATATATATTACTTGTTGAAGTAGTTATTTAATTAATCACTGGAAAAAAAGATTTACACAGATTTAAAAAAAAAAAAAAAAAAAAAAAAAAAATCATATTGAGAAATTTTTTTTCATACATTTAAGCGTAATGAAATAAAAAAGGACAGATGTTTCCATAGCAACAAAATCTATTCGACAATTTTCAATTGGATTTTGAGCTTGAAACAAATTTAGTTAATTTAAATTATGAATTTCGTTTTAAATCTCAAATTTTGATGATTAAATTTGAATATAAATACATATAAATATCGATGTAACAAAATTATACTTAAAACAAACTAAAACTTATAAAACTAAAGTTATTTAAATTAAATTTATCAAAACAAGTTCAACATAAAACTTTTTTTTTTCTTGAAGTGTATTTGACATAAAGTATTTTTTTTAATTACATTCCATCGCCAACCGGCAATAAATCGCCAAATAACGAAATTTTCATTATTTTTTTACGGATACTGAATGGTGGTTCCGCCGAAATTTTTTTTATAAATGTATATATCCACACGAGAAGAACATTTTGTAATTTTTTCAGATTTTTTGGGGTATGCCCGTATGGAGACCTTCCTTGTCAGTTCAATGAATTCAGCCGTTGAACAATATCTGATTTCGTATTGAAAGCCGTTTTGATGGTATATAGCGCATCTCTAACACACTCTAAACTCTCTCGGTTTGTATTGACCCAGTTACTATGGAAATACGGGGTTGAGTTGTCTGTGACGTCACACTGATGAGCTCTATTATGGCGACATTATTGTTGAACTTTTCTTCTTGTCAATCACGAGAAAATGACCATTATCCGTTTTTATCTCTCGCTCTAACCTAGACCCATAAGTGATTATTTAAAAGACTTGGCCTTCAGCCGATTACCTGTTATATATATATATAGGGTGAGTCATAAATATCGAAACAATATGCTATCTTCTTAAATATTGCCCTTAGATCCATACTTCCAATTGCAAAAATTCATAAAAAAAAAAGTTGAAATTTTTGATAAGATAAATTGCGACTCCATTGGTGATCAAGTTGAAAAAATACGAAAATTAAATTTTTATACGGCCTACGTAGGATAAAAATTCTAATTAGAAAACTTTCCTTATTCAGTCCTGTATAAAGCTCAAAAAACTGCATCTTCATATCTTCAAAACTCGCAAAGTTGTAGCCGTTTAAAAAATTCATCAGATTTTAAAGAATTAGACACAAATTGATATGTGCGCAATTCAAAAGACAATATTACTTTAACAATTCTAGGAAACGCGTAAAAAATCTATTTTTTGAGTTAGAATTTTGATTTTTTTTTTTTTTTTTTTTTTTTTTTTTTGTGATGATTAGCCTTATAATTTGCTAAGAAAATCACATCCTAAAATTTCTCATACAATTTGTAAAAGTTTCATGTGGTTAGAACTGATTTAAGTAGGATGATTAAAAATCGTTATAACTCGTAACATAATTTGTCGGATTTCAATTTCTTTCCATTTAATTAAAGATGAAAATCTGATTTTAGTTTTGTTCCAGGGTTTTTGTTTTTTAATATTAGTTTTAAAACTATTAAAAATATTTATTGAAAAAAATAATATAATTTTTTAAAAAATCATATTTTCAAAAGTAAATATTTTTTCAAATTTGTCGAAACAAAACTAATGTAAAAAAAATCAAAAATGACATGTTTCAAGTTCTTTTTTTCTTTAAAATTCTTCTTAACATTTAATAATTTAAAGACAAGAAATAGTGGGGAAAAAATTCATTATGCAGAAAAACGAAGTGTACTGCTTAAATGTCCGTCAGTTATTTAAAAGAATGCTTTTTCTAAGATGCAGATTAAGTCTTATTTATTTATTTATTTATTTATTTAGTTTTGACAACTTAATTTTTTTATCTTCCAGGAGAGGCTATTAAAAATCTGTATTCTGGACCCAGGCCGGGCCAGGACCGAAGCGTTACTTTTTTCTGAAGACTCGCCAGGCCGGGCCTAATGTACTTTTTTATTAAAAAAAAAAAAAAAAAAAAAAAAAAAAATAGGTCTGCTTCCTTCTTCCTAGGTGTACATTGGACGAAATTTTCAATCCCGGTCTCGACAAAACCCGTATTAAAATCACTGTCTCTGACTGACTTAATACGTGAATAAAATAAATAAACTCCAATTATATCTGCTAGGGAGGGCATCTGTCTATAACACTTTTTTTTTTTTTTTTCTATGTGATTCCGTCATAAAAGGTTTTACTGTATAGCATTTTTCAAAGTCTCAAACGCATGGGATTAAATTAACGGTATTAAAATATAAGTGAAACATTTACATATAAATAGAGCAAATAAATATATTACAAATTGAATAATTTCCAACTGAGCGAAAAATTGCCCAGGCCGGGAGTCGAACCCGGATACTTGGCACTATTTGTAAGCCAAGTATCCGGGTTCGACTCCCGGCCTGGGCAATTTTTCGCTCAGTTGGAAATTATTCAATTCGTATGATTACTTTACCAATCAGTTAGATTGTGTTGAAAATAATAGTAAATATATTACAGTCTTTGGCGTTTCTTTAATAATAAAAAGTATAAAATATAAAAACCGAAAAGCTATAAAAGGAATTTTTGGTCAGAATTCCCCCATACGAAGCAATTTTTTCCCACACCGAAGTAAAAAACTATGTAGAAATTTGCGGCTGAACCGGGCTATGATTTAAACTATTTTCCAGACCGGTCCGAGTTATGATTTTAACATTTATTCAGGACGGGCCGAACTTTTTCCCCTATGGGTCGGTTTGGGACCGGACCTAGTCATTTCGATCCATGCAGACCTCCAGTGCAGACTACCAACATATTTTGAAAACAAATTTAGATTTAATTCAATACACTGCTTTGTTATGTACAAATGAGAGGCATTGTCTTAAATCGGCATTTAATAATAGATATTTTATAAACGATCCCTCACTTGCTTTGAAAATTAGCTAAAAGCTCTTCGTTTACAGGCATGGTAAAGTGGTGTAAATCACGAATTTTGGAGAATTTCGGATTTTATTACCTCTGTCAGGTTTTTAGATATTTAGATGATTTTTTTTTCGTTTAATTTAGCAATGGATAAGGAATAATTCCCTAATTAGGAATTTTGCCCAACGGGGGCCCTATAAAAATTTAATTTTCGTATTTTTTCAAATAGACCTCCCATGGAGTTGCAACTTATCAGAAATTTCACCTATTTTTATGAATTTTTGCAATTGGAAGTATAGGTCTAGGGACAATATTTAAGGAGACAGCTTATTGTTTTGATATTTATGACTCACCCTGTATATGTTTTAGGTAGATTTCGTAAGAAATACTACCTATTGCAATCGCACCAGTTTATATCTATCTATATATATATATATATATATATATATCTCACTTTTTTATGGACACGATAACTTCTATAATTCTTCCCCAATCTCCACCAAACTGGTACATAAAATCAAAGAAGATAAAATCTTGGCTGAGTTCGTTAATGGGCAAAATCGGAATAAGGGGGTAGGAATAGGGGGCGTTTTTGTGAAAACCGAAAAAACGCCATAACTTCTTAATTAAAGTAGATATCGAATCGGTTTAAAGTTTATATTACTTCTTAAAAATGGGCCAAAAGTATATGCATGACAGATTTCTGATAAATTTAGAAGTGGGCTCAAGGGGCGAAAAAAACAGGGTTTTTGAGAGGAAAAAATTCATAACTTCGTCAATTTTCAAGATATCAAGTCCAACTAAATTTTTTGTAAATGTTCTTAAAATTATCTAAAACTTTTGTATTTACAAGTTTTTGATAGGACCAACTTTTACCGACGAAAAAAATTAAAAACGAAAAGAAAAAGGGCGCTGAAAAAAGAGAAAAATCCATAACTCCGTCAATTTTTACGATATCAAATCTGATTAAATTTATTTTACATCTTCTCAAAAATATCTACAACTTTTATATTGACAAGTTTTTCATAGGACCAATTCGTATAGCAAAAAGAAATTAAACAAAAATAGGAGTTGGAGAAAAAAACCTCAAATCCAAACTGCTTATATTCTGACTCATTTTTAAATTCATTTTTGATTTTAAACGCATCCATATGGTAGATCCTCTTATTTAGAAACTGTATAAAGTGACGCATTGGTCAATTTTCTGATAAAGACAGAATATATTTCAAAAAAGGGTACCAAAAAGGGTATTTTGAACAGAATTTCCGAAAGTCATCGGGACTGAAAATTAAAGGAAGTATTCAAATGAGAAATTGCGTTTTTTTTCTGACTCGTTTTTAAATCCATTTTTGTTCTCAAACGCATCCGATTTACAGATCCTTATATTTAGGAACTATATAATGTGATGCATTGGTCAGTTTTTTGATAAAGACGGAATATATTTCAAAAAAGGCTACCAAAAAGGGTATTTTGAATAGAATTTTCTGAAATCATCGTGACTGAAAATTTAAAAAAGTGTTCAAATAAGAAATTGCGTTCTTTTCTGACTCGTTTTTAAATCCATTTTTGCTCTCAAATGTATCCAATCTACAGATCCTCTTATTTAGGAACTATGTAATGTGATGCATTGATCGGTTTTTTGATAAAGACAGAATATATTTTGAAAAAGGCTATTTTGAACAGAATTTCCCGAAGTCTTCGTGATTTGAAAATTTAAGGAAGTTTTCACATAGCAAATTGCGTTTTTTATGACTCGTTTTAAAATCCATTTTCGCTCTCAAACGCATCCAATTTACAGATCCTCTTATTTAGGAACTATATACTGTGACGCATTGGTCAGTTTTTTGATAAAGATAGAATGTATTTTTAAAAATGCTATCAAAGTGAGTATTTCGCACAAAATTTTCCGAAGCAATTATGATTAAAGAATTAAGGATGTATTCAAACAATAAACCGGTTATTTTATGACTCATTTTTAAATTCAATTTTTTTCTCAAATGCATTCAACTGACAGTTTTTTGTTATTTAGGAACTGTATAATGTACTGTTTTGGTCGATTTTTTAATAAATTCAGAATCTGTTTCAAAATATGTTGTCAAAATGGGCATTTGAGCTGAATTTTTTTTAAGATGATTTGATAAAACCAGTTTTTGCAGAAAAATGAAATTAAAAATTTTTCATAAACGGCCAAATGAAGTTATTAAACTGGGTTTATCTCAAATCATATATATATATATTTTTGTTGAAATGAGCACCCTTCGAAATCTACCTCCGCCTATAGGCCCAGCCGACAGGGATTTTTTTACTATCTTATGCATAAGTCGATCCCCCATTTTCAACAATTTTTTTTTTTAATTCCTCGACTTATACACGAGTATATACGGCAATTATTCTATGATAAATACAATTTTAAAATAATTATTATTAGTTCAGCATTTCAGTTTACTTTGAGTCCCATTAACTGCTTTGCCAGCGCCTGTGTAATACCCTGTTCGCACTGAGATAGTTGAGTCACTTAATTTCAAGTCACTTAAATTTTTTGTAGCGGGATCCCCGGAATTAGGCTTTACCTGTTCGCATTAACTAAATATATTTAAGTGACTTAACTTGGCCAAACTGGCATCTGGGCATGCGCATAAGTTCTGAAATTTGTAACTGCATCTTCTAACTTCTTTTTTATTTACACAACAATGCAGTGTAATTATCCCGCCATGTTTCAATTAAAAAATTAATTACGTCATGCTCCCAATTTCTATTGTGGGAGGAAAAACAGGTTCAACATTTTCTATTTTTGGCCTTTGATTACAAAAAAGCCCCATAAACACACGTGTTAAGCAATTGGGATAAACAAATAACAACTTGAAATAACTGATAATTATTTGTAGGACTCAACTCCAATAATTTAAAATGAGAAATAATATTGAGAAGGTAGATTTCCACTCAACTCATAGTTAAGAGAGTATCAAAGATTTAAGTGAGTTTCACAAACTTGCTCAAGTGAGAATCTTGATTCCGGGTACAATCGCTTCAAAAAACTTCAAGTTAAGTAACTCAACTTTCTCAGTGTGAACAGGGTATAATGTCCAGCTCTGATTGTACATAGGGTACTCATGATTAATAAATCACGAAAGCGCACTTTTTATAACTCAAATAAATATAATCTATCAAAAATTTCACACCCTTTCAATTAATGAACTTGGTTTATTTGTATTACCTATAAAGGAAAAACGCCTCCGTTGTAACACTGACATCATTTTGAACAGGGATGTAGTCGTAAAAATTACATAGGATATACGCTCTAAACAAAAGGTATAGGCTCAAAGCAAAGGGTAAACCTCAGAATGTGTATACTATAGCTTTCTTGGGAAACAGAAGGTATACGGTGTTCCTTTAAAAAATCCAGAAGGTATATGGCGTATACCCCCGTATGCCCTTCACTACATCTCTGGTTTTGACAGTGGCAACAGCAGACAATTAAATTTTACTTTTACTAAATTTATTCAATTTATAAGCAATTTTTAAACTTTTAAATATTCCACATTTTCAATTTTTACACCGTCAAATAGAAAAAAAAATGGACTTTCAAATGCAATTTGTTTGAAAACTTTATTATCATTTTTTGTTTTAACTGTATTGCAATTAACTCATTTTTATTGTTTTTAAAATAACTTTCGAATAGGATTTTTTTATATTAGTATTTATTTATTTTCAAATTTATCGCTTGCAGACGATTAAGACTAACGAAAGGTAAATCTGCTTGCACTTAAATAAATAAACATAGCTCAACGTTTGTTTCCATCTTATACTTCCATAATGGAAGTAAATCAGTATTACAGTCCCCATTTTCTAGCAAAATATTTTCAAATTGAAGGGAAACCTGCTGGCCAAAGCTAAAAACATATCTAAAAAATTTTGTTTCTATTCTATATATAACTACATACGCTTTTCGATAATGAAAAATAAAATTGTAAAATAATGAAAATGACACAAAAAATTGTGATTACAGCGCCCCTTTCCACCGGAATGTTTCCATATTGAAGGAGGACTTGTTGGCTATAACCAAACACATACACAAAAAATTTAGTTCAATTCTATTTTATAACTTTAAACACTTTTTGATTATATAATAGCGACACAGAGTCAGACAGACGTTTTATACAAACATGTTTTGGGGGGATTTCTGATCCCTAAAACGAACAAATATATTGAAAAACCAGAAGTCGAAAAAAAATTATTACTATACTTTCTTCTATCACAGACAGAAGAAAGTAAAGTTAGATCTGTTTAACCCTTTCCGGCACGGGCAAAATCTGTAAATAAAATAAGAAATTATCCGTGTACACAACATGTACACGGATTTTTGTAAGAATAGCATATATACCGTAAAATGGGGTGAATAGGAACGAAACTTCCCGGTCATACAAATAAATTCATTATAAATATATGTGATGATATTTTTAGTTGCCAATTTTTTTATAAGAAGGTAATAACATTAAAAGTTGGGAAATTCAGTTTTGACATGTTTGCACAACTACTGGGATATATAAAAAAACTTCAAGAGGATCCTCAAAAACGTCATTTTTTCAAAGTCTTCAAAACTTCCTATGTAACTTCAGTATTTTTCGTATTCTAAACCTAAGAGAGGGGATTTTTAATTAATGATAGACCCGTAAACGATATTCTGTATTAAATTCTACTTATTTCTAAACTACATAATGAAAAAGTGAAAAATGGCTCTTAACATCAGAGGTTTAAGATTTACGGGGTGAATCGGAACATGTTTTCTCTCATGATTTATTTTTCTAAACAGTAATAGTTTATGTAATATATGAAAACATATGTATAAATATGTATTGTAACAATATTTTGTTTGTTCTAATTACTTGAAGAGTTTAAATGTGCCAAGAAATAACTTGGTTAAAGAAAAAAGTCAACGCCTAATCCAACAAATATGGAACACACAATAAATGAATTTAAAAATAGCAAATTAGTTAGAAAAACTGCACAAAATTATTCTCTGGCATCCACAACATTACACAAACATCTCAAAATGAAAAACCAATTTAAAAAAAGAGAGATACAAACAGTACTAAGGTCTGGGGATGAGGGCGTTTTAGTAGATCGTATTAATACATGCAGCGATTGGGGCTACTCAAAAGATTCACTTACCCAATGACTACTAGTAAAGGATAACACAGAACAGGGCTAAATTTGTATTAAATTATACTTCTGCAATTCGAATATAACTTCTTAAAATAAATTTTAATTTTTCTTGATTTAAAATTTTTTTTTCTAATTTTTAAAAAGGGATATCTTTACTTGTATATAAAATAAAGGATTGGTTTCACAGTAACTACTTGTTCCTATTCCTCCCTTATCATTATTACCTGTTTTTACTAACCCTATTAATGTTTGAATCAGAATAAATAAAGATTATAGCATTTGTTCCGATTCACCCCTATCTGCGGGGTGAATCGGAACACCATTAAAAAAATAAATTATACATATATAAACAGTAAAACTGTTTCGTTTTTGCTTAAAAATCGAAGAACAAAACAATACCGAAGTTCCTAGTAGAAAAATAAAAAAAATAAAAAATCAGTTGTTGCTTTTTTTTAACTTTAAAGTTGAAAAGTGTTCCGATTCACTCCATTTTACAGTATTCATGGAGAAACGGTGATTTTTTTAAAAAAATTAAAAAATTCTGGTATGTTTTTTGTTTATATCATGCAGGGTTTTTGACCAAATTTAACGCAAATTTCAGAAATATTGGCAAAATCTATTAGAAAAAATACAGCGCAATTGGAATATAAATATATTAAATATTTTATGAAATATGAGTAGTTTTATGAACTAATTTTTATCTGTGCATGCACGAACAATAAAAACGATTCTTTTACATCATTTAATAGTCAATTCTATGAAATAACTTATGAAAAAAATCCAATCAAATATCATGAAAATTCAAAAATAAAGTGGTCTGGTGTGATAACGCCAGATGGGGTAATAACGCCAAGTGCTAATATTTTGCATAATTATGAAATAATCAGGTAAATAACACCCATGTGCTCTGCGCAGAAGGGTTTTGAGTCATATAAATCGCAAAAAATAGCTTCAAGTTAATTTGTTTCATTTTTAGGTCTTATTGTTTTTACAAGCAACTAAAATTAACGCTTGATCTAAAATTTGCGAGATACATTTTGTGATGTGAAGACTATTTTTTTTATCCGGATATACTTTGTTAGTTACATTAATTTCTAGTACATTTCATGGACTTTTAAAATGTTGTTGAAGATTTTGGATATCTTCTATAGATAATTTGTAATTTAAAATGTACCGCGCAATAACTATAACGGGGTAATAACGCCAATCCTTGGCATTAATACCCCGGTTGGTTCCCTACAGTGGCCAAGCTACATCTTAAACACTGATTCAAATAAACACATTTAAAACTGTGCAATGTTTCTAATAATTCTATTTAAGCGGTCCTTTTTAAGCAAAAAGAAGCTCATGGTCTGATATTCTTTTGCCTCATCCCCCCCCCCCCCCACACACACACACACCTTAATTTTTCTTACACTTTCACAAAAAATTGAACATTTTCAATAGCTTAGAATGCAATTTGTCGATTTCTAAGTTTGTAAAGTTTGTATTTTTAGAATTGGGCAATCTACATGCAGTTATTCCATCTTATTTCATAGTTTTGTTTGCATGGCGTTATTACCCATATAGATGGGTAATAACACCAAATAGCATTGGTCAAAAAATCACGCCATTACCTTTTATGAATACATATCTCTTAAATTATTTTTTTTATATAGATAGTCAATGAGTTGCTATATCAAATCACATATTTATTTGAAAAATACAAACTAAAACTGAGCCGTCAAAATTGGTAGAAGCTTAACGTGGCGTAATTACCCCAGGGTATCTTATATCATTATTATAAGTAAGCTGTTTTTACATTGCTCTCTAAAAACGGCTGAATTATAAGGGATTCTCCACAAATTGACATTTTTTATTAACTGACTTTTAGGAAACAATTGGTACTATTTAATGAATACAATATCTAATACAATATTGCTGCTAATAAGTGTCTTGACACCTGTGATAGAAAAGGAAAAGAGCTTTTATTCTTTTCTATCACAGATGTCAAGATACTTATTAACAGAAATATTGCATTAAATATTGCATACATTAAATACTAATTTTTTCCTAAAAGTCAGTTAATAAAAAATGTTAATTTGTGGAGAATCCCTTATCATTCAGCTGTTTTTAGAGAGCAATGTAAAAACAGTTTACTTATACTAATGATATCTTTTTGAATTTTCACGATATTCAATTGGATTTTTTTTATAAGTTACTCCATAGAATTGACTATTAAATGATGTAAAAGAGTCGTTTTTATCGTTCGCGAATGTGCAGATAAAAATTATTTCATAAAACTACTCATATTTCATAAAATATTTAATATATTTATATTCCAATTGCGCTATATTTTTTCTAATAGATTTTGCCAATATTTCTGAAAATTGCATTAAATTTGGTCAAAAACCCTGCATGATATAAACAAAAAACATACCAGAATTTTTGAATTTTTTTAAAAAAATAACTTTTTTTTCCATGAAAATACATGCTATTCTTACAAAAATCAGTGTACATGTGCAGTATCCACATATTTGTATTCTGCAGCGATAAATCGTTTTGTGCATTTTCATGTACAGGGTGATCCTAAATTTTCTGTTATTCTTTCATTTTTTGTCGGCCCCCTAATTGCCCTGCTTATCAAAAGGATGTTGATAAACATGAGGTCATACATAATCTTCATAATCCTGAAGTTTCAGAAGAATCCGACAAGTATATTTTTAAATATTTGAGAAAATGTCAAAAATTGAAATTTTTCAAACACTTAATATAGATTTATTAGATCTACATAATATAACAAATGCACTATTTTAAAAATATCAACGGGATTTGGATATATCAATGAACATTGATACTGATTATTTTCTTACTTTAAGAAATTTCATTATCTATAAAAATTTTATCATGCAAGATAACATAATATATATACAAAAAGTCGGTATACCACAAGGTGGTCGTACATCTAGTACATTATCAGATTTATACTTGTATCATTATGAACGTAAATATATTAATAATAAAATTCATTTATATCGATATATTGATGATATAATTTTAATTGACACTGATAATACCAGTATATCTCAATTTCCATTAGATTATCCAGCTAATTTAGAAATTACAAAAAAACTGCTATCTAATAATAGCATTAACTTTTTAGATCTTAAAATTATATTAAAAGAAAACAAATTAATAACTGATATGTATGACATACGGAATGGATTTAATTTTAAAGTTAATACATTTACTAATTTCAAATCCTGTCTTCATGATTCTGTAGGCAAATAACGTATTATTGTTCATATCCAAATATGTACAATTATGTTCCAATACTTTTAAAAAGCCCTGTATTTAATCTGTCGGTTAATATATATACTACATAATGGTAAAATTCAGTTTAGCAAAAAAAGGCCAATGTGGTTGAAAATTTCCTTTCAGCAATTTATACTAATAGATGGAAACATACTTGAATACTTTTGTTTAGCCCTGTAAAATACATACCACCTTTAATACACGAAAGTAAGATTAGTTTAAAATAAATTCTCTTTAAACTACTTAAATCAAATTTCTAGAAATTATCATCAAAAGGCAACCATATATCTAGCTCTTTGTGTGGCCCTGTATATCATTTTATCTATATTCTACAAACATTTATTACATATCACTAAATGCAAGTCATCGTAAAAAAGCATAACATATTTAATTACCACCTTTAAGTAAATTGTGCTTCAATATCTTTCCGAGATTTTTTGTGTAACCCTGTATTTCTAAATTGTGTAACAATTAGCATTTATATAAAACATATAATATGCATACATCTAGTGAAATATAAAAGTGTGTTTCATAATAAAATGCATTTCATCCATCTAACAGCCATCTTCCATAATATACAGGATTCAGATAGAATATGTTATTTGAAATCTTTTGTGCGTCCCTGTAAATGCTATGCTCTAGTATTATGCATGAAATAACTCATATTAATCATCAGTAACGTATATCAATTTGATTATTTATGAAATAGTTTATCATAATTAAAATATGTTGCAAACAATTCCCTCCCCCCCTTTATTATTTTATATTGAAATTTTTTTGTGTGACCCTGTAAATGAATAATAACTATTCTTTTCTATGTATACTTTACAAAATTTATATTTTAGTGCACTTTGTTGATGCATATAAATTTGAAGATGTTTGATTGGGTGTACATGTTTAAAATTCATTTGGAACGAATTTTCCCCATAGGCCGTAATGTAATGGAAAACTTTTGACTGTCCCTGTAAATGACCTAATCATGGCAGAACCTTCATTTTCAATAGGGTTTGTGCTCAAATAAATGCCATTAACGTCCAAAAATTTCATGACAATCCGAGTATATTTACGGGAGTTACAGCGCAGACAGACGGACAGACAAACCGAATGCATAAGCACTTTTCAACTTTGTTGGAAAGTGCTAAAAAGTGTAATCCTTCCATCCCGCCCAGAATTCTACAATGTCCAATAATGACACATAGAAAAACAAATTACATGTAATCGCAAACAAAAGTAAACTTTTGTAACAGATTTTAATGGATAAAAGTGAGCGCAATGCACAATTTTATTCGAATTTTATTGCTTAAAAATAATTTTAATTTCTAATTAATTATATAATAGAGGTTTTAGGACATATAAAAGTAATTAATACAACATTAAGCATTTAATAGCGATTTTTGAACCTCTGAAGTTTTCCCAATAGCGGACACTCCGAATAGCAGACAATTTCTGCATTCCCGAGGTGTCCGTTATTTAGAGGTTTTACTGTATTAATATAGATTAATTAAATTCCATGATTAACTTGTACCTAACTTTTAAGAAATTGGATACCTAAAATACTATTTCTAAGTTATAAAATGCATACATTAATTATCTATTTTTGTTTCATCTTATATTAACACATTGAGTTTAGTTTAGCATAATCAAATTAAATGATTTTGTTTTACATCTTAATTAGTGTAAACTATGGTATATTTTTTCTGTTATCACATTGCAAATGAGATAATTACATTTCTACATTCAGGACAACCACATGTTTAAATCTTATCTTTTAATTTTTATACTTTCATGTAGTGTATTCGACCGATCTCTACAGTCTAGATTTAATATTCTATTTAAACCATTTTACTCATTAATTACGGCAATAGTATACAGAATAATAAAAGCAAAAATCTCTTAAAGATAGAGTTATTAAATCTGTAGCTTTTAATCCACTTTGTTATATTTTTTAAAAATCTGTGCACATTGCTGAACTGAATCTTTGGTTTTTATTACTCTGTTTTTATTTTTTTTTTCTCTCTTTTTATATTTCTATTCAATTTAGTAATTTTATTGTGTCTTGTTTTTGATGTTTTTTCTTCATTTAACTTTGGTTTTATGTCTGCTGGTAGCCCCAAATTTGTATTATTTTGTTTTTTAATGGCAAATAAATAGGAAGATGAAACTATACACTTCATTTGTAGTTCCAAAGTATTTGGGGCCTGACGATTCTGCTTTGGTCCTGCAAATTCCATATGTATTAATTTTATTTATTTATTTTTATTCTTTTTCTCCCCCATGTTTCAATGTTTGTTTGTTTTTTAATTAAATTCAATGATTTATATATTGTAATACAATTAATGGTTGTGTGTATATATATATATATATATATATAGATTGATAGCTTCTAACAGAAGCATTCTCAATTCGATTTTAATAACAATTTTAATGAATGATGACATTTTCATTTACAAAAAGTAACTAGTAATAACAGATATAATTTACTATGGCATTGTTAAACAAATGCTGAACAAATTATGAAAAAAAAATGGATCAGTTCAAATATTCTCATTAATCACCTCTAAAAAATGGCATCAATGAGTATCCCGACTGAAATAGTTGATGCCAGCACAGAGCAATTTGTGAGCAGTACAGAAAAATTCAAATCTGTAGAACTGGGATGGAAAAATTTATATCCTATTTAATAAAACTGATTACAAATTACTCAAATATGGCCTTTAATACACTATTAAGCGGAGTAGAATTTTCTTTGACAATATGAAAATAAGGATGTGTTTTTTAATTATTTTCAAAATAAATAAATAAAAAGGATAATATCAGGATAAAAAGTAGAAATTTGGAATAAAAAACAAAAATCTAAAAAAAGCTGATTTATCTAAATAGCTGAAAAGTCTCGTCCTTGGATTACACATATGAACATTGTCTGATGTCTGATTAACATTTTTTTCCTTTATAGTTGGACACATTTTTAAAGAATTGTAATAAGCTCTATTAAGTGTTTTTACTTCCAGTCATTCACCATCCCATAGTAAAAATTTGATCAACTTCTACACATTCTATAAAAATAATAATAATAATAATAAACCATTAAATAAAATAAACCATCAATTTTATAAAAATACAAGAACTTCAAAATTAGTACTATTCCTAAGGATAATTTATTTTGAATAATACTTTATGTTATTTTTAAAATTTAGTCATTTAAAGAAGAAGTTACTTAATATTTCAACTATCTGAAAAACATAGTGTCATTTATGATAAAAGTACTCTAGTTGGAGAAAGAAATCTTTGTTGTAATGATTGCTATGTGTTGGAAATCTGGACAAAATCTTGTCCCTCTAAATTTGTTCAGCAGTGATAGTTCCGATCCAGTTTTTCTTTTTGCATTTCGGTCGTAAGGGCACTCTCTTTTTTACCTGTAACTGTATGCATAATTTTATTTTCAGTTTATGTACTGAGTAAGTATATCTAGAATGTGAAACATCCCCATATGTGTGCTGTGATGACAGACGACCTAATTGATGGGTTTAGTTTTTGCTCTCTGCAGTTTAGAAGCAGTTTTGCCATGGATGTATGTTAAACAACGAAATACCCAGCAAATGCTGGAGTTTTACGTAAATAGTTTAAGTTTAACATTCGAGATGAATGAAATAAATGGACATGTTATTTCTAGTTTGAACTGATTTATAAATGTGCAATATTCTTCAAGTCACACCACAGACCTTAAACACTGCATTTAACTCAGCTCTATCCCCCAACACTATGCCATGAACTGGGATTGTAAAGGGTTCCTTGTCTCTATATATTTAATCAGACTTATGCAACTGACACCATCCTCCAATTTCCAAGATTCTTTTTCTACACATTCCTGTTACTGCTTTGTTGAAATTACTTTATAATTCTTCCTGGAATTTTCTGTTTTAATAAGATTTATCTTTTATGTGAATCAGAGTGCAGTCCTGTTAACTACTAATTACCAGTACTTCCATTTGTAAAGAAAAAAAAAGGTTTCATGTCAATTATATGCATTGAAAATTGGTCATAGAAAAGGGTCATAACTTTTATGTTGAACAATTTTAAAGGATGCTCGGTAATAGAATTATGGTGGTATTTGTAAAATAAGCCATAGTAAAATTACACAGCTGGCATATCAACTGATAATGATAGACATATAAATATCCTTTGAGCCAATAGTTAATAATTTCAATCTTTGGTATAGAATGCACAATCAATTGAATAACACTCAATTGACTATGCATTGAATTCCAATCATAGAAAAGGGAATAATTTTTTGAAAGTTTTAAAATAATGCTTGGTTATAGAATTATGGTGATATTTGTGTGACAAGTCATGGCAAATCATACAAGCAGCCTATTGGCAATCATTGTCACAAATTTGACAATATTAAAAATGACAGACCTATTTTCAACCACAAGTCTAGAATCTTGAAATTTAGAGTATCTGTACCTTTTTTAATATAAATATTCACAAATCAGAGGATTTTGAAAAAAAAAATTAAATAAAGATAATTTTAAAGGTATTTATTTGAGCTGTTTAAAGGCAAAGTGGTACAAGTTACTAATTTTTTAAAAATTGAGTTAAGTGCAAGGAGGCTATCTAGATACATCAATCTAAACATAGGACTATCAATATAATTGATAGTTATAAAATAACTCCCTGTAAATAGTACCCAATGATATTATGCTTCACAGGAAATCATTGTGGTATGTCTAGAAAATTCCTATTTGTGAACATTTAAACAAAAATGTCTCTTAAAGAACCCTGCATTTAAATATTTTATTTATCTTTACAACTAATAAAACTTATAAATAAAAAAAAATTAAAAA
This sequence comes from Maratus speculifer, assembly GCA_964019185.1. Classification (NCBI taxonomy): domain Eukaryota; kingdom Metazoa; phylum Arthropoda; class Arachnida; order Araneae; family Salticidae; genus Maratus; species Maratus speculifer. The sequence goes on from OZ025291.1 coordinate 20,886,676, forward strand.
TGAAATGAATTTACATACGGGTTCTACTAATCCTGAATCAGTTGTTCCTAACGTCTGACCCTCTTTCCAACCCATCTTCTTTAACATTTGATATCCTTTGTTTGTCTGAGGCATAGAACTAAAAATAAAATAGATAATCATAAAACATTTTAAACTATAAAAAGAATATTGCATTGCTTTCAAAAGACAAGATGTAAACAATAATAGAAAAAAGATCATGAAAGTACTAAAAATCATAAAAAATGTCACCAGCACATATTTTTTTTTATATATATATATATATATATATATATATACAGTAGACTCCCTCAAATCCGCAAACCAGAAATCCGCAACTCTCTAAAATCCGCACATATTTTACGGATGTAAACAATGAAACTTTCAGTTTGGATATTGGGACAAAATTTGATTTTTTTTTAGTTTTGTATCAATTCTATATATTTTTTAATTTGTAATTTTTTTTTTAATAATACTCTATTCATGTTTTTTTTTCATGAATTCTTTTTTTTTTTTTTTTTTTTTTTTTTTAATTAAGATATTGCTGATATCACTGGTAATCAGAATCTTCTTACCAAATATATTTATGCATTAATCAAGATTTTTTGGTTATTAAGCCAGGCTAAACTTGAAAAAAAATCCTTATTTTATGATTTTGATGTGAATTAGTAATGCAGTTTTATGAGGCAAGTTTTCTTGAATTATTTTGGAAAAATACATTTAATCTTTATAATGAATATTTAATCATACACTATTGATTATTAATTTGACCTTTTCCATTAGTACTTTAATACTTTAAACATTTTAAAAATTATCTAAATTTTTATTATTTTAGTTTATCACTTATTCTATTTTATTGTAAGCATTCATTATAGTTCCGATTGCACTATTAATTGCACTCAAATTACTGTTTAAAAAATGTAAACAAAGCAATGACCAGAAATCCGCAAAAGTCTAAAATCCGCACAACCTCTGGTCCCAAGCTGTGCGGATTTGAGGGAGTCTACTGTATATATATATCAATGAGTTAATTTTAAATAAAAGTTAATGAAATATGGATGATTAAGAGCAAATAATATTAATTATTATTGTTACATAATCTTGTAAATTAGTGGTAAATATTATCATATACTGAAAAAGAGGTATATTTACCTTTTTTCAGCAGGCTGGAAATTTAGCAGTAATTTTTTCTCCAGTTCACACTATATTGTAAAATACCATTAATCCCTCTCTCCAAACATGACGAAAAATCGTAAAATAATCAGAGAGGGCGCATATATCTTTCCATAATCTTTTCACAATTTTTTTTTTTTCCAGGATATTAGCAGGATTTTTTCGAAATATTTGAAAAAAATTGCTGGTTTTTTTCGGAGTAATCAACGAAATTAAAAAAAAAAATTATGATGTTTGATTGAAATTGAGGGTTTTTCACGATATTTGACAAAACTTGTTTTTTTTGTTGTTGTTTTTTTTTTGTGTGTGTGTGTGTGTGTGTGTGATTTTTTAAAGAAAGTGAAAATTTTTCTGCTATTTTTTGACGAAATTCACGTTTTTTGTGCACTTTTCTGTCGAGATGCATTTTTTTTTATGATCATTTGATGAAGTGTGTGTTTTTTTTCATGATTCTTTAATAGAATTCACATTTTTTTCGGCTTTTTTTTTAGGAAATTAGCATTTTTTTCTGCAATTACTTAATGAAATGTGCACTTTTTTTTAATCCTTTGATCGCTTTTATGTATATATATATATACACATATAACCTTATTTAAAAAAATATATATATATACGTAAATATATATTTGGTATAAAAAAGAAACATATAGTACAATATTTAAATATATTTCTGAGTAAAACTTACTCTACACATTTTTCAGATATATTTTATGATCTAATTATGACTAGAGTTAATCTGTACAATATAAATTTACTAAAAAAACCTAAAACTCTACAAACTAATACTCAAATGGTAATCACTTTTTCTAATCAAATATTTAATAAAATCAATATTAATTCTATAATAAATGGTAAAAACTGTCATTTTCCTATAAAAAATATTAAATTATCAAAAACTTTTAAGTATCTCATAACTATAGGTAGAAAGATTTTTAATTATAATTCGGTCTCAAAATCTACTTCTGATGTTAGTACTTTGCCATGTAAATGCAATGACCCCTCTCTACAAAAATACATTAATAATGATCATGGACATATTATCACTGGCAATCTTAATATTGTGGATGATTTAACACTAAGAAAATTAATGGGTTATGGTACTAAGTATCAAATTCCAAGCAAATTAAACATTAATTCTATAATAAAACAATATACTTATGATATAGATATATTTATTTATAAAATAGCAATATATTGTAACAAACCTATTGAATATTTCAATCAATGAAAAATTTTAGTTATTGATAAATTAACTAAGTCTTTAAAATATAATATTTCACATCTAGATTATGTAAATACAAAGCATCTTTTCAAGCAAATCACTAAATTGCAAAAAAACTTTGTCATAACTTATGTTGATAAATCTCTAAATAATTATGCAATTATATGTAAATCTTATTATCATCAACTACTTAAACCTAGTATGTCTACTAATAATACATTCCAAAAAAAAACTAATGATAACATAATTGTAAACAATTGTAACATTAACTCTACTAACTTTAAATATCCTTATCTAGTCCTTATACCCAAATTTCATAAGAATCCTGTTAAATTTAGAAGAGTTACAATTGGTTGCAATACTTATAATAATACTGCTAACAAACTTCTATTAACAATTCTTAATCAAATATATAAAACTAGTGAAAAATGCTCCAAGGAGCAGTGCAAAAGCAGAATATGATTTTAATTGAGCATTAAAAAGTAATGGACAAGTGCTTCTGTTAATTACTGAGCATGAGGAAGGATAAGGGATCCCTTCTTGGCTACAACTCACTTCAATGCCAACTTTGAAAAAATCATATTTGCGCTTTTTCCATACAAAAGAAATTTGCGGTTCTTTAGTAGAATTTTCCACCGTGCTTTAGATGTTAACCAGGGGTGTAGTCATAAAAATAACATAAGATATATGCTCTAAGCAGAGGGATATTCTAGAATGTGTATACTATAAGCTTTCTTGAAAAACAGAGGGTATATGGTGTTCTATTAAAAAGTCCAGAAGGTGTACGGCGTATAGCCTGTACTACATCTCTGATGTTATCTGCACTGTTCACTCTGCACTATACTACAAATCAATTTTCTGTGCAATTATACACTTAGGGTATGCTTGGTGGCAGTACATGAATGTGATACCTGCAGGAACTAGGTATCTGGCATTATGTCGCCTTCCTTTACATTTTTGTCTAATTAAGCTGCATCTTTACTGGTTACGTCTTTACACTATACATTTTTATAGTAACTGCGACGGATTTGTTTTCACGGAAAAAGCGCAAATATGATTTTTTCAAAGTTGGCATTGAAGTGAGTTGTAGCCAAGAAGGGATCCCTTATCCTTCCTCATGCTCAGTAATTAACAGAAGCACTTGTCCATTACTTTTTAATGCTCAATTAAAATCATATTCTGCTTTTGCACTGCTCCTTGGAGCATTTTTCACTAGTCCTTCTATTTTTCCATATTCCATAGGGATACTGCACAACTTGTTTTGTATTTTATATATGGAAAACAAAATCTTATTTGTATTGAAATTAAAAAATGCTACAGACTCTAATATTCTGGTATTACAAATTAAAAAAAAATTTTAAACAGGTTTTTCTATACCAAAATTCTACGGTGGTTTTCAAAAAAAAAAAAAAAAAAAAAAAAAAAAAAAAAAAATCAGTTTTTTACTAAAGTGAATAAAATAATAAATCCTTTCAAAGAATAGATTTTTCATTCAAATATCCATTATTTTTGCCAAAAACAGGAACTTTTTTTATGCAAGAGTAAAGTTTGATACAAAAACCATGCTTCTTTTTTTTCTTAATCCGTATTTATTACGGACTTATTAAAAACGTACTCCACCGCTTTTATAGGAAACTATTGCTTTACTGTGTTATGGAGCATTCTCATTGGCCATAAAGAGACATTCTATAAAAGCTGTGGAGTGACTCTGCAACAAATGGGTCAAATTTTTAACAGTGCACTGTTAAAAATCTGCTGCATTTTGCTGCAACGCCCTCCACCACTTGTATATAATATCTCTATTCCAACCAATAAAAAGCGCCATTTCACGGCCAAGTAACCGTTTTCTATACAAGCAGGGGAGTGCGTTGCAGCAAAATGCAGCAGATTTTTAACAGTGTGCATATCCTTGGCGCTATAGTTTACAGGAGTGGTACATTGTTCAAAATTTGAAACTTTTGCTGCATCGCCACTCCATCGCTTTGATAGAATATCTCTATTTTGATCGATGAGAATCCTCGATAATGCATTTAAGTAATCGTTTTCTACTTATCTACTATATCGTTTCCGTATATTTATTTTTTCAATCAGCACCAAGGTGCGCACTTTATTAGAAGACGCGCTTTATTAGAGGGCGCATTCTATTAGAATAAATACGGTATATACTTATAATAAATACACTTTTTTAAAGTACAGGGCCCCAATATTTGACAGGTATGCCAGGCATTTTTGCCATTGATGCCATTGTGCTAAAAACAAAATATAAATAAATGAAAAAAATGGATAAAATATAAATTTGGCATGGTGCAAAAAATTGCCTAATTTAAAATTAAAAATCAAATTTGACAGCCACCAGGGCTAGACACCGTGCATAATTATTCAGTAAATGATTCATTAACACTAGAACGTCCGGAAATTCTACTCAAGTTTGAAAATAATATTTCTCACCAGAATTTTTATTCAAAATTATTTAATTGATTTATTTAACGTAAATTTGCGTGGATTAGATTTAAATTATTTCAAGAAAATTTTTCTGGTTCGAATTGAAATTTAGTTACACTAGCTGTTACCCGTGACGTCGTTCACGTAGCATAAAAAAAAAAAGATAAACGCTTTAATTAAGCAAAACATTTCATTAACAATAATTTAAAATATATATAACACATATCTTATACCAGGCTATGGAGTAGTTTATTTTTATTATTATTTTTTTTTTTATAGGGGACTTAAAGAACTCAGTCAAATAAATGGAAAATATGTTAGATAATATTAACGATCGCGAAAATGAAATTGCAACCATTTATACTATAGAACACCTGTAACGCACCCCAATGTAACAGAAATCATGTTGTAGTGCATTTCAGAATTCCATATCAAAGAAAGAAAAATCAAGTGTTAAACCTATAGGTAATAAAAAAAATATCCACCATTTCCATAATACATAACTTCGCCGGCCCATTCTTTTCTGCATCTGTGTATGTGATCTATGTGCTTGTAAATATTCTAAATACAATGTTAAAATTTTGCTTAGTTAGAAAAAGTATAACGAAGATTAAAATTCACCTTTAGCAATTTCTAATAATAGACAGAAACGTACTTGAATTCTTTTGTACAGTCCTGTATATCACGTGCAAATATTTATACGACCGCATATTTAGCTTAAATTATTGAAGCAAAAAACCCAATTCAAATTATTGAATTCATATTTCCGGAAATCGCTATTGCACAGGTGACCATATATCCAGTTTATTGTATAGTCCGATACATGATTTATTTAAATTCTACAAACATCTCTTATTATACCAAATGTAGCTGAACTTCAGGATGCATTAGTTTTCCTTAAAATACATACTACAATTGAAAAAGCTCTTCAGCAATCTTTTCTAATAGACCATACTTTGGATACAATATCTGAGATCTGGACACAGGTCCAAAATCTTTTATGCGTCTCTGTAAACAGTGTTCGAAATTAGCGGTCGTTAGTCGTCAAATGCAACTAAAAAATTGAATTTGACGACTACAAAATTATTCTCGGTCGTCAAATTTGACGACTAGCTTTTTTTTTAAAAAAAAAAAAAATTATTCCGAAAATTAAGAAAAAAACGGTCTAGTCTGAAAATTTGAAACTAAAAACATCGCGAATTTCGACAAATAGTTGCGAAAAAAATCACTTTCATCAATCGTTCGCATAAAAAATCGCCGATTTCGGCAAAAAATCGCAAAAAACACGATTTTTTTTCAAAAATAGCAATAATAACAACAACAAAAAAAAAAGATAACGAAAAACGAAAAAAAAACGCACATTTTTACAAAAGATTGCGAACAGAAATGCCAATCTCGTCAAAGAATTGCTGGAAAAATATGAATTCCGTCAAAGAATCGCGAAAAGAAAATCTAATTTCATCAAAAAAATCCCGAGAAAACGCGAAATTTGTCATAGTATCGCGAAAAGAATACACAAATTTTCACAAAGGATCGCGAAATCAAATGTTAATTTCCTCAAAGAATCTTCAGAAAAACGCGGATATTGCCAAAGAATTACAGAAAAAATGAAAATCTTATCATAGTAAAGCGATAAAATCCGTTAATTCCTTCAAAGGTTTGCGAAAAAACGCTAATTTCTTGAAGGAATCACAAAAACCCCGTAGTTTTCGCCAAAGGATTGTGAAAAAAAAAAACCGCATAATTAACGACGAGGGGGGCGGGGTATTCCCAGTCCTTCCCCTTTTGCTGTAACCTTTCAAAAAATCTTCTGTTTATTTATTTATTTATTTTATTTTATTTTTTAATTCAGAATCACCCTTTGATAAAAATGTAGACGCATTATGTTATTATTATTAGTTTTTTTTCACTAAATTCAACTGTAATTACCAATACTGCATAAAATTTTGTTATAGTATTGATAAGAAGTTGCTAAGTTTTAATTTCGTTTTACAGATTAAGTGCATTTTTCTATTAATTTCGAAATATAGCAATAATAAGAAAAGCTTTACACAAGTTTTACAGTTGCTTCAATTATTATAATATTAGAGATTGATTTCTATAATTTTAAATAAAAATAAGTATTTGTGCTAGTCGAAAAAGTAGTATCAAGGATGCTTCGGTCCGTATTTTCCGAAAAATTAAGGTAATCATTTCCGAAAATTGTAAAAAAAAAAACGATAATAAATCCGAAAATTCGGATGTAAAATATATCACAAATTTCGAGAAATAGTCGCTGAAAAAAAAATCAATTTAGTCAATCGTTCTAAGAAAAATTGCCGATTTTTTCAAAGGATCGTGCAAAAAATCCAAATTCTGACAGAGGGTCGCCAAAGAAAAAAAATCGTGGAAAAACGGTAAATTTCGTCAACAAATCGCGAAAAACGACGAATTTCGTCAAAAAAAAAGTGAAAAAACACGGCAGAGCTTGTGAACAGATCGAAAAAAATGGAAAGTTTCGTCAAAATATAGTGAAACAATGAGTTTCGTAAAAGATCGCAAAAAAACGAAGAGTTTCATTAAAAGATCGCGAAGAAAACGGCAAGAGTTTCTTAAAAAATCGCGAAAAAACAGCAAGTTTCATTAAAAAATCTCGGAAAAAACGGCAAATTTCGACAAAAGTTCGTGAAAAAATACGGCAAAGTTTGTCAAAAGATCGCGAAAAACAGCAGGTTTCTTCAAACATCGCGAAAAAACGATAAATTTTATCAAAAGATCGCGAAAAACGGCAAAGCTTGTCAAAAGATCGAAAAAAACGGCAAGTTTTGTCAAAAAAATCGCGAAAAATCGGCAAGTTTCGTCAAAAGATCGCGAAAAAACGGCAAATTTCGTCATAGATAGCGAAAAAAAATTCATCATAAGATAACAAAATATGCAAATTTCATAAAAGGTGCGCAGACCCCCCCCCCCTTAAAAAAATGGGAGTGGATTTTTTTCTTGTGTTTGTTGTAACCTTTCAGGAAATTTGATATATCATTTTTTATTTATTCAGAATCACCCATAAATTATATACAGTAATATTAATATGAATTTTAGAAACGGCAACTAAAAATTTTAATTTGACGCCTAAGATTGTCGTCATTTGACGCCTGCCTTTTATCTCCCAATTTCTATCACTGTCTGTAAATGAACAACAAATGTGATGCAAATCATACTTTACTGCAAGCATATTAGTAAATTTCAGTATTTATCATTGTATTGATTATCTCAGTATATTAATTTCATCATGTTTGAAATAGTGCAACGCAATTAAAATACGCTGGGAATATTTTTTCCCCGTAGACTATTATATTACCGAACATTTTTTCTGTTATCTTGTAAAAGAATGTTAAACCTTTTCACCCCATTTTCTACAGAAATCCTGTTTTAGTGCACTTCAGAAACTGATATCAATTTCAATATTATTAAAATAACCTTAATAAAATAACATTATTAAAATATGCTGCAAATGGTTTTACTTCACAGACTATGATATATTGAAATACTTTTGAGCTCACTGTACGCACACTATAAGTACTATACTTAACATATTCGATAGTAACCATGTTCTTGTGAACCTTAAAAATGCATGTAAATTTCATTACATTTAAAATTATGTAACATTATCAAAATACACCACAAATGATTTTTTCGCCGTATATTATAATGTAAAGTCTCCTTTTCAGAGCTCATGTGATTCAGCTATAATTGCTACCTGGTTCATTTTCAATGCCGCACATGCTATAGCAAATTTCAATAACGTATGTTATTTTCGTATGAATCCCACTATATTTACTCAAGTTGAAACACGGACAAACAGACGGCAGACCCCAGGCACTCGGCATCTGGTATACAGACAGGTTGAAGTCGTAAACACTTTTAGACCATGTTAGAAAGTGTCAAAAAGGGGGTAGTTTCCGTAAAACGAAAAAAAAAAAAAAACAGAATTTTTGAAAATTTAAAAACTTATACTTTGTTTCAGATATGACGTTACATTGATATTTTTAAAATTCTTAATGGAAAGTATTCCTGTGACGTCACAATTGGTAAAAAGTTGAATTTTATAGCCTCGAACCGAAAGAAAGAAAAAGGTTCATTTTTATTACGGATTAATATCTGGAAAAACTACTAAAATATTCATCATTCGCGGTTTTTAACCTCGAACCGAAAACAGAATAGGATCCATTTATTTATTTCATTTTCTTTTATCACGTGAAAATCTTTCAGTTGAAAATTAATTACAGAAGAGAAATAATTATTCCGGTTTTTTTATTTTTTGGCAACGAAAAAAGAAAGATGATTAAATATTATGAAATTTTTTTCAATTTATTCTGTATGAAAAATAGTGAAATGTTGAATTATTAAGAAAAATATTTGAATAAAATAAATAAAAATTAGCCTATGTTCATTTCAGACCAATAATCTAACTATATACAAAAATTCAAAGACATTAATCCATCCGTTTTGAAGCCAAGTTCATTCCAATTTTCGGACACACTTTCACATTTATAATATATATAAGGATGATTGGAGTCGAATCGACTCCATCCGGGCGTTCTAGTGTTAAAAAATGACAAAAATCAGCATGTCAAAAATTTCAAAAAAATTCATAATTCGTTAAAAAATTAAGTTAAAAATAAGAGAAAAAAAAGCATTCTGTATTTTTTTATGCTTAATCGAATGGTGTAACTGGTTTTTCTCTCCGATGATCACAAGTACCTTTGATTGATGACTGCCATTCTTTTATTTCATCTTGTAAAAAAACTGTTTAACGTAAAGCTATGAATTTTTGCAGGATTAATTAGCATCGCAAAATCTTTAAAATAAACTTTACCGCAACATTCTATCTGCAATAGAACGTTAGATATACCCATTTATGACCAAGTTTGGAAAATACGCAATTTCAGAAAAACCGCCCAGCGAAATAACGTTTTCTCGATGACTACCTCGGGATAAAAAGTTTGTCTTTTGTTTAAAAAAAAAATTAAATTTTTATCTTTAGTAGTTTTCGAGAAAAGTGCTGGGACACAAAATTTTTGTCATATTTTCAGAATACTCTACAGTACACCTACAGTATGCCATAAAAAAAAAAAAAAAAAAAAAAAATTGTGCTATGTTGTGCGTCTTGGTCAGACGAACATTTAAAAAAAAAATCATCAAAATTGGATAAGTATTTAGTTAGTTATTGCAAAAAGAAAAATTGAAAAATCCGTGTGCACCATCGCTCAATCATATTATTGTAGCGCGCTGCCGCGCGCACAATGATTACTAAAACCAGTGATAATACACATTGTATAAAGAATAGATATGAACTGATCAATATTATGAAAAATCTTAAATGTATAAAAAATATAACTACTTATGACTTCAAAGATCTTTTTAATAATATTGATTTATTAGATTTACATAATATCATAAATGATCTTTTTAAAAAATATCAACATAATTTGGATCTATCAATGAACATTGATAGTGATTATTTTCTTACTTTAACTAATTTCATTATCTTAATAACTTTATCAAGCAAGATAACATTATGTATATTCAAAAAGTTGGTATACACAAGGTGGTAGTACATCTAGTATTTTATCAGACTTATACTTGTAGCATTATGAACATAAATATTTTAATAATAAAATACATTTATATTGATATATAGATGATATAATTTTAATTGATACTGATAATACCAGTATATCTCAATTACCTGTTGATTATCCATCCAATCTAGAAATTACAAAAAACCTGCTTTTTAATAATACCATTCACTTTTTAGATCTTAAAATTATATTAAAAGAAAACAAATTAATAACTGATATATATGACAAATGGAAAGAATTTAATTTTAAAGTTAATACATTTACTAATTTTAAATCCTCTCTACATAATTCTGTATATCGTAATATAATCCTTAATCTATATTAATAAAATAACAGATCGCTCTGTGTGTGTGTGTGTGTGCGTGTGTGTCTGCGATAGTTAGCAAAAACTAGATACGTATGAAGCTCAAAATTTTTCTGAGAGTAGCCTAATATCTCTCCTGATGCACCTGACTCTCAGAATTTCAAAATTCTATTTATTAACTGAGTAATTAATTAAAATCCGGAAGTCACTCTCATAAAAAATCATCTTTTTCCCAATTTTTTCTCTTTCGTTTTTTTACGGTTGGTTGGTTGTGTAAAAATTTTCGCAGAAGTGATAAAAAAGCTATGACAGAATTAAAGAAACCCATGGAGGAATGAGATACGTGGAGGTGAAGTAAGCCTCAAAAAATGTTTGCAATATGAAACCATTTATTGCTCAAATTTTAATGTGCCAAACAAAAGGACGTGGAAGGGATTTTGTATTTTAAGACGAATTGAAAGTAATGAATTACAATTGAAGCATATTTTAAGAGGAAATAGCAAATTTTTAAAATGGTCTTTGTTCTATTATTATTTATTAAAATAAATGTTCGCTTTTAAAATGAAGGAAATTGGAAAATTAGCAATAATTAAATATTAAATTAAAATTAAATGAGATATTGAAAACATTTGATACGAACTAAAAATTGTATGACTAAAAGTTTCCTTCATTAATGTAATTTTAAATGTTTATAACGTAGATGAAAAATGTTTATGACTTAATAATTGCATATAAATAACTATTCAATATATAATGATGAAAACATTCTTTTAAAATCATGTATGAAAATTTAAGTAATAAATATTAATCTAAAATATAGATTTCTGACTGCAGACGATTTTAATGTATTAACAAAAGAATGTTATATTTTCAAGCAAAATGTTAAAATAATTTTCTATATTGATATTTAAAACACATATGATAAAATAATTAATAAATTTTTACCGGTGAAGTGATACATTAGTTCTTTTTAAGAAACAAGAGCAGAAAAATACGAGTTTAAACCTGTTTCAATTGAAAGGCGTGTCAAAGCACGTGCTTTTGTTGGTACTTAATTGGACTTAATGTAGGGTTACATTTTTAGCAGTTTTTTTTTCCCTAAAGAACTTTAAAATTCATAGACTGGCAAAATATCAGTTTAACTTAGGATTTTTGAACACAGCTATTACGTCAGATCGTTGGTACTTCGTACATTAGAATGTATGTGTGGTTAGCTATATTGCGGTAAATATATGTATAAGTATATATAAGGCTTTTTTAGCAGTTTTTTAAATCATTGATTAAATATGAATGCAATTTATTTAAGTTAAAATTTTATTAAGATTTACTTTGTTTTTAAAAAAATGAAATTGCTGTTTGACATACAGTTGTTCGAATCAACAGACGATTCATGCACAATAATAAATTATCAAATAGCAAAATAAATTATGTATCAAAAATAGTCACTAAAAGAATAGTAGCAAAACATAATGTTTAGGCGTAACATAACCCGATCCCAAACAGAAAAAATTAGACCATACTCCGATCCAAGCAAGAAAAAAATTCCGTAAACATAAACCCGACCCGAACCTAAAACTTTCATTTGAAAAAAAAAAAAAAAAACTATGGATTTGATATCTGATCCGAATCAAATCGGAATCCCCAAAAAATATTCAAATGAAGCATACCACAATCCGATCAAGGAAAAAATAATGTTCGTGCATATGCAGCCCGACCCGAACCTAAAAATTATCTTTGAAAAAGCCCGAAAAATGACCAGAACGAAACCTGAAATCGATAAAAAATTTTTAAAGAACTATAACCTGATAAGAGCAAGACAAAATAATTTCCGTGAACATAAACCTGACTCGAACCTAAAAAATTCCATTTGCTAAAAAACCTGAAATTTTATGCAAACTACATCTGAATCCGATCAAAATATTCGAAAGAATCATAACCGGATTCAAATGAGAGAAAATAATTTCCGTGGACATGAACCAGATCTGAACCTAAAATTCCATTTGAAAAAAATACCTGATATTTGAATCGAACCAAATATGAGCCTGACAAAAATATTCCACAGAACCATACACGGATCCGAACAAGAGAAAAAATTTCCATGAACATGAATCCAATCCGAACCTAAAAAACTAAACTAAATCTGAATCTGACTAAAATATTCCAGAGAAGCATATCCTTATTCGAGCAATGCAGAATAACTTCCGTTGATGCGCAACCCAACCTGAACCTAAAAATTCCATTAAAAAGAAACGAAATCTGAGTTGAACGACATCTGAACCCGAAAATATATTCCAAAGACCCTAAACGGGATCCGAGAAAGACATAATAATTTCCCTGCACATGAATCCGACTAGAACCTTATCGAATCAGCCTAGAACCAATTTGAAAAAATGCCTGAAATCTGAATCGAATCAAATCTGAATCCGACGAAAATATTCCAAATAACTATAACCAGATACGAACAAGACAATATAATTTCCATGGACATAAACCCAATCCGAACCAAAAAAATTGTAAAAAAAAATAAAAAAATCTCGAAATTTGGCCAAATCTAATCTGAACCTAACAAAAATATTTCAGTGAACTATAACTTCATTGGAACTAGGTAAAATAATTTCCATGGAAGTACAACCCGACCCGAACCTAAAAATTCCATTTGAAGGAAAAAAAAACCCCCCACGAAATCTGAATTGAACCGAATCTAACTGAACAAAAATATTCCAAACAACCATAACCGTATCCAAAGAAGACAAAATAATTTCCATGGACATGAATCCAATCCGAACTTAAAATTCGAATGTTTTACAAAATATAATGCACTCCGTAGCAGTGGAAAATGAAACTAAGTACTTAGTGCGAGATGGTTAAGATATTTCGTTTATAGTTAGTGTTAAATTTGAACTTGGTTACGGTTAGGTAACAGTTAGGTTGCAATTATGTTCTGGTGAGCCTTATGTTATATTTAATTTCCGGTTAGGTTACAGTTAGGTCATGGTTAAATTACAGTTAGGTTAAGGTTAAGTTGCGGTTAGGTTGTGGTTAGATTGTGGGTAGGTTATGATTAGGTGATGGCCAGGTTATATTTATGGTATATTTACGGTAAGGTTACTGTTAAGATACAGCTAGGTACAGACAAGTTATGATTACAATACAATTAGATTACGGTTAGGATTTTGTTCACAGAATGAACATTACGCATGTTTGATAAGAAATATACACCTATTTTTGTAAAATGGCTCTGAAATTATAATGCTATATACTAACCTCTTAGCTAATCATTGAGAATAGATTTCATTCACGGTATAGTCGGATTTAAGAATGATATAATTAGTTTGAAATTCCAAATATTTCACTTGGGATATTTATATGAAAAAAGTATTTAGTTAAGTTACTTAACAGTAGCGTTGCAAAGGTTAGAAAAAAACCCGGTTTAAACCCGGGAATAAACCGGATTTTTAGGAATAAACCTGGAAAAAGCTCGGGATTTTTTTAAATAATTCGGTTTTTTGGGAATAAACCTGGGAACAAACCTGGTCTATTGGAAATAAACCCGAGAATAAACCGACTTTTTGCAATTCTACTTAACAGTAATTTTAAGGATAAATATCAACACATTAACACGAAAATCACGCAATCGTTGGACACATATTCCCTCCTGCGTTTCTTATTGCTGTCATTTTGGGTATTTTTGCAGCTAAATATTAGATTTTTTTAAACCGATTTTTAACACAGTCAGGGGGCACGTATTTAATATAATGTACACTGTAAACAATTTGACCCTTTTGCTGCATCATCACTCCCCTGCTTTTATAGAATATCTCTCTTTTGACCTATGAGAATGCTCCATAATAGGCTGAAGTAATCATTTTCTATAAAAGCGATGGAGTGACGATGCAGAAAAAGTATCAAATTTTTAACAGTGTATTTACACATATTTCGAGTTAAAGATAAAATCATAAAAATTTCAAGTTCGTTTAACTTTATTATTACGGACCCGGGCAACGCCGTGCGGGTCAACTAGTAGTTTATATAGAATAAAATGTTTATGTTCTTCTCATTTAATTAATACAAATATTAAAAAGCTTGTTTATGGATGCTATAATTAATGGTTTTTCTAAAAAATTCATATATTCTTTAATATACAATTAGTAAGTACATGATCTAATAATTAACACTTTGTGTAAAAAAAAGTACAAAAAAATTATTAAAACATAAAAAAATAAGAATAAAAAATTAAAAATGTAAAAAATATATAAAAAAAGGATATATTAGGTTGGTTGGGTGGGTAGATGTTAGAATATGGAGGAGGGCGGTGTTGTCTGGATAATATGCAAATGTTAATTTAATATTTAATATATATATATCCTTCTGTAGTAAAAAAAAACTAGCCTTAAAAGGAATGACTCCTAGAATGATGCTGATGTGTAAGATTTCCAGAAATAATGAATCCGGGCGGACCACTCCTTCCATGAGGCGAATAGACCAATCAGGAAAGGGTTCCGTCTATGCATCACCGTATGGGTTACTATAAAGAGGGAAAGGTTACCATCGCCAACAATCTCCAAGTTTGTCACCAACTTGGCGATATATCGCCAAATTTGGCGACTAAAATTAGTTGCCAAAAGTGACACCAACTTGGCGATAACTGCAATATTTCGCCAAATTTTTAATTTCTTTACAACATCAATCGTGGAACACATGATTAGAAAGGTCTGCAACTGCTTATTCATATTATGGATGTCTTTTGTGTCAGCACCCCACTCTGCCCCCCAGGGGGGACACATTTTTAATTTCTTTACAACACCAGTTGTGCGACACATCATTTGGGAGGTCTGCAACTGCTTATTTATATTATGGACGTCTTGTGTGTCACCCTCCCCCCACACTGCCCCCCAGGGGGGCACATTTTTAATTTCTTTACAACACCAGTCATGTGACACATCATTTGAAAGATCTGCAATTACTTATTCATATTATGGATGTCTTGTGTGTCAACCTCCCACTCTGCCCCCCAGGGGGGGGTACATTTTTAATTTCTTTACAACACCAGTTGTGTGACACATCATTTGAGAGGTCTGCAACTGCTTATTCATATTATGGATGTCTTCTGTGTCACCCCCCCTCTGCCCCCCCAGAGGGAACACATTTTTAATTTTTTTACAACATCAGTCGTGTGACACATCATTTGAAAGGTCTGCAACTGCTTATTCATACCATGGGGCATTGGCGAGCGCAGCAAGCAGGGGTAGTCTACAACTTGGAATCGCAAAGCGATTACGCAAGGGGTTGGCGAGCGTAGCAAGCAGGGGGGCGGAGCCCCCTTAGTATATATATAAATATATATTGAGAGTGGGAAATTTATTTGTTAATTTGGTACAAAATTTCTATGGAGTTTAAATAACACCAATGTATGGATTATTGTTCAGTTATATCTATTATATTAATAATTTTAATCATTTACATTATTAAATTACACTTCACTTTTAATAAATGAGTGTACTATATCACTGCTAAATGTATAGGGTACATTTCTTAATAAGCTATTTTTTAATCTTTAATTTTCCTTAATTAAGATATTGAGTTCAGCCTAACATAGTCAAATTAAATGTTATTGATTTAAATAATAATAGGATAAACTATGGTGTATGGTTTAATTTTTCTGTTATTAATTATTCTGCTTTTAATTAATTTATGATGTATACAATAAGTCGTTTTTTGTTTTTTATTATTTTATTATCTCTATTTTTCTGTTATATGATATATGAATACTTCATGTTTCAATTTACCACGTGCGATATCAGGGTTAAGATAGTGCATTTGGGATTCATTCTACTTTATAGCTCATAAATGTTTTATTTTCTCCATATCCACTATAGATTACTCGGTACTTCTTTAATTGATTTTGGGCTTATGTGTATTGGCAGCCCCAAATCCGTATTGTTTTGCTTTCTTATGGCAAATACGAAGATGAAACCACACAATTCATTTGTAGTTCCAAAGTATTTGGGACCTGAAGATTCTGCTTTGGTTCTACAAATTCCATTTGTATTCATATTATTTTTTTTTTCCTTCCATATTCAATGTGATATAAGTTATTAAATTCAATGGTTAATTTCAAATGGTTAATATTGTTTACTATTAATGGTCTTATATATATATATATATATATATAAATCTGACATATTCACATTTTTTCGTGCAATTTTTTGACAAATTGTGGGTTTTTTGGCGATCTTTCGAGAAATTAATGATTTTTCTGCAATCATTTGATGTAATTCATGTTTTTTCAGAGATTTTTTGGCATAATTCGCATTTTTTCAGCTATCCTTTGATTGCATTTTTTAAAATCCGACATAATTCATGTTTTTTTTCTATAATTTTTTGATGAAATATGCTTTTTTTGACGAATCTTTGAAAAAATTCATGATTTTTTTACAATATTTTGAACAAATTTGTGTTTTTTTATGTGATTCTTTGATGAAATTAACATTTTTTTAAATGATCTTTTTTTTTTTTTTTTTTCCACGATTCTTTGATGAAATTTGTGTTTTTTCAGCAATTATTAGATATATTTTCATTTTCTTTTATACATATATATTGACGTAAATCCGGGGGGTTTTTTGCGACCTGAGTTAATTTATGTTTTTTCAGCAGTCTTTAAGGTTTGGGGGGAGGGCGCTTTCTTGAGATTTTCTGAAGTTTTCAATTTTTTTTTTTTTTTTTTTTTTTTTTTTTTATAAAATAAGGGGGGAGGGGCATTTGATTGGGAAGGGCAGATTAATGGGGGATTTTACAGTAATCTGAAACTGTAATGAGCAGATGACATATCCAGTTAGCATTATTTGCTATTATTACAGATGCATGGTGTGAAATATTAAAGTTACAGGCATCAATAGTGATAAAGTGTAAACTTTTTTTTAAGAGGACAGGAGGTATACATGCAACAAAAAAAAAATATTTACATTAACATGTATTTAACAATATTGCGGACAAGATTATTAAATTTTATATTACTAAACAGCTATACAGGGTGAGTCATAAATATCGAAACAATAGGCTATCTCCTTAAATATTGCCTCTAGACCCATACTTCCAATTGCAAAGTTTCACCAAAAAAGGTAAATTTTTTGATAAGATAAGTTGCAACTCCATGGGGGGTCTATTTTAAAAAATACAAAAATTAAATTTTTATACGGCCCCCAGAGGATAAAACTTCCAATTAGAAAAATTTTCCTTATCCATTCCTGAATTGAACAAAAAAAATTCCATCTTGATATCTCCAAAACTCAGAGAGTTATGATAATTTTAATAAATCGTGAGGTTTCAAGGGATCAGACACAAATTGAAATGCGTGTAATTGAAGAAACAATGTTGCTGTATGTTGTCCAGAAAACATTTATTTTATTTATTTATTTACAGAGTTTGAATTTGGAATGTTTTGTGATGGTTAAACACATAATTTGTAAGCACTATCACATAATAAGCTTTCTTAATAATTTTTTTTTCAAAAAATTTAGAGTAAATTAAAATTGTCATAACTCAAAATATTATTTGTCGCATTGAATTTTTTTCTTTTAATTAAATGAAAATGTTTAATTTTCAATTTTGATTCAGCATTTTAAATAATATTTTTAAAAAATAAAAGTATTTAAAATAGCAATTTAAAAAAAGATGCAATTTTTTGTGAACAAATAATATTTTTAAAAGTAAATTTTCTGAGGTGAAAACATCTTTCGGCATTTTTTTAAATTATTTTTTTTATTGAGGTGTTAAAAAACTATTGAATTGTTACCGTAACCAAGGGTTACTGACTTATGATGTAAGTTTAAAAATGAGAAATACTGAAATAAAAACATCTGATGAAGAAATGTGCATTTAGTTTTAAACAAAGATTGGCTCCTAACATTTAAATGCTTTTTTAAAATAGGTGATTAACTAGGTGATTAACTTCTTCTTGTGTAGTTTCAATTTCAGATTTTGTTTAAGTTTTGCCATTTTCGCCTTCTTTAATTACTATTTAAATGAGTCAGCTTATTTAATCTTAATTTTTTTATCACGCCGACTTCAATTTTTTTCATTGTTTTATCCCTGTCAACTTCATATTTTTCTTGTTAAAATTGCCACTACACGATGCGTAAAAGATGTCTCTAATTACGGGCCTCCAAACTGGTAGACGGTAGGTATTGGGTTCGAACCCAATCGCAACCATCGGCCTAACCGTTCGACGTTTTCCGTAGTTTTTTTCGAACCCTGGATTTCCAATTGCAGATAATTGGCCGGAATAAAAAAAAACAATTAAAAAAAAAACAATCCCCAACGTGTTAACTGCTGTAAGCAAACTCAAAGGCCGCTGCGCTTTTTTTTTTTTTTTTCATTTTTTAGAGTTTAACATACAGTTTTCAATTCAAATACAAATACATTTTAAATTTTGTTTAACTTTCGAATCAGTTATCTTTTTAAAACAAGAACAGGTGTTTAATGAATCTTCGGCATATTTCATTTAAATGTTTTAAGTTGAAATTATTCAATTGAATTTCTTAAATGATGTTTGGTTCGAACGCATTAAACCTTGATCAATTAAATACACTTAGAATGAAATATTAGTGGGAGCTTAGCATAAAAAAAAATACGCAACAGAAACGTTATACTCTTCGACTTTAACATTCGAATAAATATTTTTTTTAATGCCGTTTGGAATAAATAAACTACTCGGATGTAGCAATCGGAGGACTCTAAAGATACGAAATTCCGTGGATTAGTACAAGATATCGCTGAAATCGTGTAAACTATACAAAATTCATTATGAAAACGCCATCCGAAAGATGATTGATACAAAAACGTAAACAAAACCAATTCATGTCAAGAAGTAACTGCATCTGACTTTTTATGGAAATTATTGCATTAGTTCTTAAAGTAGAGCTATTGCAGAAATCTTAACAAATTCAGTGTTGCAGCGCCTCTCGTGGAGCCATATACAACAAAATATAAATAACATCAATTCATGTCAAGGAATAACTGAATCTGAAGATTGATGATATTCCTTGCATTCTGGAGATACAGCGATCGCGGAAATCGCACAAAAGCCTTTTCAGTAGGGTCACCTGTTAAGCAATTCATACCAAAAACTAATCAGCATCAATGTAGATCAAGAACTAAGTAAATATAATTTTTTATTAAATTTTGTGTATTAGTTTTTGAGATAGCGCGCTCACAAAATGTATATCATATACAGAGATACAGAAGCAGTGACTCACAGACAGACATTTTGTAAAAACATGTTTTTCGGTATCTCTGAGCCCTAAAACGTGTGAATCCGTCGAAAACCGGAATTCAAAATTTTCATGAATCCAATACTTTTTTCTTGTAAAGATAGAAAAAAGTAAAAATATGTTTAAAACCACATAAATTTTGAAGCTGAATAGTAAAAACTAGATTTTTGAAAAAAATTCTAAGTAATTTTTTAAAATATATTTCCATTAACATTAAAATGTACAATAACATTAAAATATATTCCATATGATCCAGTTAATATAAGGGTCATTATCGCTATTACTATTTTTACTAAACTTATTGCCTGCGGCAATAAGTTTTAAAGACACGGTTAATGAGAGTTTAATTAATATCACTTAATTTAATAACACTTTTAATAAGTTTTTAATAAGACGGTCCGGCCAATGGGTCGTGCCAATTACGAGCCTGACGCCAAGCTCGAGATATTGCAGACATCTAGCATATGTCAAGGAAGTTTAAAGCAAAAAGCTATATGCTTTTATTTTATATTTAAAAGTTAAAGCATTGTCTTGGGTCTACATTTAACAATGCGTAAATTAATGGTCGATCCCTAAATTGTATTTCAAATGAACTGATATCGCTGCACTCAGATGTATGCTAAAGTGGTGTAAGTCACGAATTTTGAAAAATTTTGGATTTTAATATCATCCAGGGATTTGCAGATATCGAGATGAATTTTTTTTTGTTCGATTCAGAAGAGGATAAGGAAAAATTTTCTAATTGAAAGTTTTATTCTCTGGGGGTCGTATAAAAATTTAATTTTCGTATTTTTTAAAATAGACCCCCCATGGAGTTGCAACTTATCTTACCAAAAAATTTACCTTTTTTGATGAAACTTTGCAATTGGAAGTATGGGTCTAGGGGCAATATTTAAGGAGATAGCCTATTGTTTCGATATTTATGACTCACCCTGTATATAAGTAACATTTCTTATTTAAAAAAAAAATATTTTTATTAAAATTATTATTACTATTTTAAAGGGAAAGGGGGTACACATGCAACAAAAAAATTAATTGATTTACATTAACATACACCTAAAAATATATCAGACAGGGTTATAAAATTTTGCATTACCAAGCAGCTATATAAAAATAACATTTTTATTTTAAAAAATATTATTTTTATTAAAATTTTTGTTATTATTATTATTTTAAAGGAAAAAGAGGTACACATGCAAATATATATATATATATATATATATATATATTGAGAGGCACCTAAAAATATTGCAGACAAGGTTATTAAATTTTACGTTACTAAACAGCTGTGTAACAATAAAATTTTTATTTCAAAAAATTCAACCCTTATTGAGATTTTTTTTTTCTAATCATTATAAGTTATAAACTAAAAATAAATTTTGAATATGACTTTTTAAAAATATAAATAAGAATCATTATCGTATGAGTAAAAAAAATTTAATACAAAAAACTTTCTAGAAAAAAAATTATTTAATTTTCATTTTCATATACACTGGTGTCCAAAATTTAAGCATAATTGGTAATTAAGTAATTATTTTTAAGTAATGAAAGAAATATGAATCGGAATGTGGTGAAACTCCAGGTGTGTAAACAAAACAGTACGCGTCACATATTTTCGTGAAGAGTTTTCCCCGAAATCGTACAGGGGACCGTCAACAAATTGAAAAAGAACGAAGATCTTTTGGATAACCCTGTCAAAACTAATGTAGCAAAAGCGTTCAAACTGCGCATTATGATTAATTGGCTTATTGTAATGTAACATGTTAATTTTTACAAGGATAGCATGTATACTCGTAGAGAAATTAAGGTTTTTATAAAAACAATCCTAAGTTTTTTGCTTATAATTTGCAGAGTTCTTAATATAAAATAGTGTTCTTTTTTGAAAAAATGACAAACATCATTGTACACTAGGGTGGAGCGAAAAAATTTTTTTTTTGAAAATCAAAAACGGGTAGGTGCCAAAAGTTGCCTTTATACTAGTACATTAACTGTGTGAAATTTTACCGCTGAAAAAAAATGGCTTGAGTCTGCGCTTTTGCTCCAAAAATCGAAATTTTGAGTAAAATTTGTCATTTTTTGACATTTTTTCAAAAAAATTAAAAAATTCCTACAGAGCTGGTTAGTATTTAAAAGTGTTGCTTAGACCTTTATATTTATCTGCTTAACATATTTAAACTATAAAACAATATCTGCAGTCTGTATAATTGGAGCAAATCTGACAACTTTTTGTGAAAAATCAGCGTTAACCTCTCTATTGGAACATACAACGAAATGTTCTTTCGAATGCATTTCTTACCTAGCTGCTTTCAAAACTACTGTGTATATAACTCATAGAGGTGGTTGCATTATCCCACCCGTCTCAACCACCCAATCATCTAGGCCCAGTGTTTTATTTATGTATTGAATTGTTATATTTTTCCCGAAGACGAGTATATATGTCAAAGTAATTTATATCTTCTTTGTATTCACTGACTTTGGATGATTTGGAATGCTGGTGTGACCTGCTGCACGTATATTTTTATACCATGTATACAGAAGAGAAGCTGAGTAATGTATTGGGTATGTTCTTTATTGAACCTATTCAGCGGTCTATTATCTTCATTAAATTTTCATGCAATTAATACATTATGATTGGAAGTTCTGTTACCACAGCATTTTTTCAATCAATTACATTTTATATATAATGATTTTCCTAAAAATTGATTGTATGAATTCAGTTTTTAGTATGTCATCATTTACTGTACTTATTACATTGAATATATTTTGAGAAGCTGGCTGCTTAATATTATGACGATCGTCACAGAGGATTGCAAACAAAATTTGCGTGTAAAACAACAATATTTCTAAAGAAGTTTTAGTATGTTTTATGTCGTTTCCTGTATTGTTCCATAGTCTAGTAATTTCTAATAAGATTTTAGATCTATTATTTAGGTATGTGGTACATTTGGTATAAAATATCCCGCGGTATAAACTTGGATTATACATTTTGTGAGTGAACATATAGACGCTTATTGCCAATCTGTGCTTATATAAAGCGGAAAATTTTATTAACTTTATGAGCTGTCTTTTGTGTGAGATGTTTTCTAAACTCCTATTCCCCAATCTTTCTGAGAAATAGCTTTCTTTATGAATTAGCTTTGCAATCTCTGACAGAAATTTCTAGTCTGTTCTGAGTATCTTTTTCTCAACTTGAGAAAATAGTTTTTCAAAATTACTCTCTATTTTATATAAAAAAAAATTGCAATAGGAAGTGAATAGTACGTAGACAAGGATTTTTCTTATTGATCCAGTGAATCCATGTAGCTTAGAACGTTTTATATCGACTTTTCTAATAATTGACGCAGAGGAAATTCACTGGAGTTGAAGTAGCGAATGGTTCAATATTATACACAATTCTAAGCTTACCCCATGCAAAATGGTTCACAGTGACAAATAAAATTCTCCTAATCTTAAATGAGCAC
The DNA here is from genome assembly GCA_964019185.1 of Maratus speculifer. Lineage (NCBI taxonomy): Eukaryota > Metazoa > Arthropoda > Arachnida > Araneae > Salticidae > Maratus > Maratus speculifer. Next base: position 20,910,162 of record OZ025291.1, read on the forward strand.
TTATAATCGATTAGAATCCGTACATTTCCCCATAAAGTACTATGCATTATATGTTTATGCCCAGGACATTTCACCATCAAATGTTGTCCACTCATAAAAAGAGGATCTAAAAGTTAATAGGAAATTACCTGGATACGAAAACACTTAGAAAACGGCATAAAACTAATGCAAAAAAAAAGTTATTTATAACAGCGGTTGCTTTACACATGGAGAACAAATTTTCATTGCAATTCTCGCTGACGATCACCATCACATTAAACAGCTCGCTTCTCACCATATAAAAAATGCAAAAGTAGAATAAATGGTGGCATACTTATTGTTGAAATATCTGAAATCATCTTTGAAGCAAATCATTACGTAAAAAAAAATACAATTGACTGAAAAAATGTTGTGGTAACAGAACTTCCAATCACTATTCATCAACTGTATGTAAGTTTGATAAATATAATAGATGGCCGAATAGATCCCTTTAATAGATTCCCGTGCATTACTCTGCTTGTCATTTTTTGTATAAACTGTAAAAATATACCTGAAGATAGTTACAGCAGCATGTGGATGCAAAGAACAGATGAACAAGGTGGAAGCATCGAAAACATGCCAAATTTTTATAAAGAAAATCACAAATCAATGTATAAATAAAACACTGTACTAAGATGATCGAATAGTTGGGCCGAGTGATATAGGAAATATAGCCATCTCCACGACGCATGTCCAAGGTAATTTTGAAAACAAGAGCTGTATTAAAAACAACAATTTGTTGTATGACCCAATAGAGTGGTAATGCTGTTTTCTTACTAAAAGTTGCCTGTTTTGCTCCAGCTATAGGGAATAAACATATTTTTTTATAGTTTAAATATGTTAAGCAGATAAATATAAAGGTCTAAGCAACACTTTTAAATACTAACCAGCTCTGTAGGAATTTTTTAATTTTTTTGAAAAAATGTCAAAAAATGACAAATTTTACCCAAAATTTCGATTTTCGGAGCAAAAGCGCAGACTCGAGCCATTTTTTTTCAGCGGTAAAATTTCACGCAGTTAATGTACTAGTATAAAGGCAACTTTTGGCACCTACCCGTTTTTGATTTTCAAAAAAAAATTTTTTTCGCTCCACCCTATTGTACACAATACCCTGTCATCAGAATTAAAAAATAATAAGAATTGTATGACAAATGAGCAGGTTTACTAAATAATTTTTTACTGTGCATGCGTAAACGCTATTAAAATTTCATTTGCATATTATGTTAGTTAAATGTATAGAGCAACTTTTGTGAAAGTCTCAAAAACGTAGCTTAAAAATTCTGAAAATTATCGTTGATAGAATGAGATCAAAATCCTTTATTCCCTAAATGAAGCAAAAAGATGAGGGGCTGTATCCATATTCCATTGTTTAGTGCCTACACAATATTGCATGTACAACTATATTTAGGTAAAACCCCTGATTTTTTTGCTTCCTTTAGGAATAACGGATTTTGAGTTGATTCTATAGGCTCCCATTTTCAGAATTTTCAAGCTATGTTTTTGAAACTTTTACATAAGTTGCTCTATACATTTAGCTAACTCAATATGCAAATGACATTTTGATATTGTTGACGCATGCGCAATGAAAAATTATTTACTAAACATACTCATTTTTCATACAATTTTTATTATTTTTAAATTCTGATGACAGGGAATTGTGTACAATGATGTTTGTCATATTTTCAGAAAAGAACATTATTTTATAATAAGAACTCTGCAAATTATAAGCAAAAAACTTGGAAAAACTTAGGACTGTTTTTATAAAAACCTTAATTTCTCTACAAGTATTCATGCTATCCTTGTAAAAATTAACACAGTACATTACAATAAGCCAATTAATCATAATGTGTAGTTTGAACGCTTTTGCTACATTAGTTTTGACAGGGTTATCCAAAAGATCTTCGTTCTTTTTCAATTTGTTGACGGTCCCCTGTTCAATTTCGTGGAAAACTCTTCGCGAAAATATGTGACGCGTACTATTTTGTTTACACACCTGGAGTTTCAGCACATTCCGATTCATATTTCTTTCATTACTTAAAAATAATTACTTAATTACCAATTATGCTTAAATTTTGGACACCAGTGTACTTATATAGCAAGAATATGATAGCAAAAACAAATAAAATGAAATTCTTAAAAAAAAAAACTTACATGTCAACTGAAGCTTCTTCAGTCTTTTCATATGGGTTATCACTGCCAACTGTTTGCCTACGAATTTCAGCTTTGTCTTCATAACCTTTACATGCAATAGATGTTTTCTTTTGCTCAAAATTAGCAGTCTATACAAAAATATTAAAGAAAATTACAATAAATAATAATTTGTCAAATAAACGAGTTCATTATCAAACAATTCAGTCTATAGATAACATAAAATAGATTTACAACATACCTGTAATCCATACTTCTTTTTTAACCGCCGAACTTCTTCCCTTCTCAATTTTTCTTTTTCTTCTTTAGAAACAAACACAACAGGTTTCTCTAAAAATAAATTAAAAATTCATAATACATAATAAAACAATTTTAAATATTTTTCAATATAGGTTTAAGAAATAAAATGAGAGAGATTTAATTTAAATATGATATTAATAAAATTGTAATAAGTTCATTATATACAGATGAGAATTGCAACAAGTTGAAATTAATCTACTACCACCTCAGAAAATAGTATGACATTTGAACTAATGAATTACAATCATATAATTTATATACTGTCCCTTTCCACTAATTCTTCCCACAACAAATGGTCTGAAAGAATAAATGTAAATTATAACTATTATGTAACAACTAATATTAATTTATGACTTTTATTAAAATTGTGATATTCTAAAAATTAATTTTAAGAAATTGTAGTGAAGGAATGTAGACAATAGTTTTAAATATTAAGCATTAACATAGTTGGAGCATTTAAATAATGTTTTACCAATATGAGAAGCTAATTCAGCTAAAACTTGACCAGGTTCACAATTATCACATGTATCATATCCTTCATGAATATGTAGCAGTAACTTGCAAGATCCTAATGATAATTTATCTCCATGATTTAATGTGTAGGGTTCACTCTTGAGTTTTGGCTACAATACATAAATAAACAAAATAAAATAAATTAAACTAAAATTTTAAAACTATTTATATTAATATGATTAAAAAACTATTTGATACACAGTATAATAATTTCTACAGTAATTTTATCATGAAATTATAATTTTTGACTATGTAATTTAAAAGGGCATTTCATCAGTTTTATAAAAAAATAAAAATAAATAAATAAATAGTAAAATATCTACTAGCTTAAAACTGTAAATTTCACATAAAAAATAAATAAAAAGTAAAAAAATATTTACTAAATTTATGGATATAGTTTTCTGCTTGCTACATCTAGATGTGGCAATTGCTTTTAACTTTTTTCCCATTGATAAAGAAAAAATAAAAAATCCAGTATAATTGGCATAAAAATTTTATATATCATTCTTTTATACTAATGTTTTATTCTTTAAGTGAAATAATTTTTTAAGGCTTATTCAGATCAATTACATATGAAAGAACTTGAATTATGAAAAGGCATTAACTTCAGATGCATCAATAAGATAATGCAGTGTAGATTTGATAAAACAGACAGAAGAATTAAAAATAAAACTTCTTTATATGATAAATAATAGGGTAGGCTGGAAAAAAACTTTTTTTCGATTTTCGATGCTGGATAATGCAGAAAAGTTGTCACTGGTGGCACTAAGTTCACACATAAAATTAGAGATTTTTTGAGCAATTCCTTCATTTGCCACAAATAGCTTAAAGTTTCTCTCAAATGCTGATTTTTGAATTTTTCTAGCAAAATTTTTTTAAATTTTTAATTAAATTTATTTTGGCTGAATTTGTTTGAAATGTCATGTTTAGTGTATGAAATGATGTGTGAAATGAGGATTTAGTGTACGATTATGTATTATTTGATAGTTATGTGTACTTTGAATGAGGCAATACTTATAGCCTTTTTGCTTATAAGTGAACAAAAATTGTGAGTATTGTTTGGTTCATTCGCCATTTTTTCTCTTTTGTCTTTATACTTTCTTCTTTACTCTTCATTCTTTTTTTCGATGTAATCAAAGTCACATTTTTAGATGAATGACAACATGTTTTGACAGCAATTCTGGAAGGATATGAATAAAAGGAGCTGAAACCAATGAAAATAAAATCAGTCATCATGAGAATGAAGAAAGAAATAAGAGATGGGAGAAACTGTGAGATGGGATGTTAACTATTCTTTTGCACTAAAATACAGATACTGTCAGAAGATTCAAATAGTAGGAATTTTGAAGAATGCAGCTCTTCTGAATCAGAATTTGAGCCAGGGTCTTCAAAAGCAGACATTCCCAAACACATGTCCCTTTCTCAAACAGCATTTGTTGCATTTAGAACTGATATATCATATAGGTAAATTGTGGTAGGAAGTTCATCTGTGTTTCAGGTTGTAGGAATTGTGATAACAGGGAATAAGGATCTTGTTATCGATAAAGACAATGTCAAGAGATGAAAAAAGAAACTTGTAAAGAAGATTCAAAAGGAGGAAGATCTTAAAGGTAGAAAAATTATAAGACTATTATTTCGTAATAGAAAAAATAATCTTCAAAGAAAAAAACGGCAAAAGCAGCACTGCCAAGAGAAAGATGTAACGAATATCATCATGTTGTTTGAATATGGTTCAGAATATTTGAATCATTTCATGCCTACTTCTGTTCACTACAGAAAAATAGCAAAATCCTTATATAGTTTTCCAAGCTAGAATAAAGTCTACTTTGGAAAAATTTAAGAAAAGAATTGCAAGATTTTATGTGTATTCTTCATACGAATGAGCTTCCACTCTAACACTAACATCAACTATCTAAACTAGATGGTAAAACTCTTTGACCTAAGACCTTTACCAACTGAATCAGAGCTAGATAGAGGGCTCAAAACTTCAGCCTTTCTGATGTCTATGAAAAAGGAATAGGTTCATAGAAAGTGACATATACATTTTCACATACCATTAGTGATATGTGCTTTGTCTTTCTCTTGAAAATGCCACTTGTCCCTTTTTTCTATAAAGATTGTTTCATGTTTTCTACTACCAAAGAATATGGTTGTAATTTTTCATTTTCCAAGATATTCCTCCTCCTGTATCTTCTTTCAAAGTTTCTTTTTTTGCCAGCTAACCTTGTCTTTATTGATGATGAGATTCTTCTCTTCAGCTGTTACAATTCTTGTATCTTGAACTTTGGATGAAGCTCTTAACGCAATTCCTCTATCTGATATACCAGTTCTAAATGTAGCAAATGCTGTATGAGAAAGAAACATGCATTTGGGAGTGTCTTCTTTTGAACTCCTTAGTCCAAATTCTGATTCAGATGAACTGCCAGCTTCAAAGTTTCCACTATTTGAATTTACTAAGAGTAGCCGTAGCTTTAGAGCAGAAAAATAATTAACATCCCAAAAAGAATGAAATACAACATTTTATAAGACACAAATAAAATATTATATAATGCAAACAGCCGCTTCAAGACTTTTAAGACCTCATCATCAGTGCATAAAATCCAAATTAAAATCACATTAAAAACATGACCTGATACTTTCTATTGCATCACTGATGGTTTGTTCATGGGTTCACCCCTAAGTCTGATCATCAATGATATTGACATGCACTACTACAAATCAAAAAATTTCAAGAAATTAACTTTTCCATTCTACACCCAATATGTAGATGACTATTCTGCTGAAAAGGAAATTTAATTTTGAGAATTCTTATTAGCATTTTAACATAAAAAAATTGTGATGATGATTTCAGAATTTAATAATTTAAAAATATACAAAAAAAATTATTAAAATAATTATTATTATTTTATTGCTTATCTTTGCAGTAATAATATAAATATCAGTAAATCATCTAACTTACATCTGAAAGTCTTTTGTCATTTATAAAAGTTCCATTTTGACTTCCTAAATCTTCAATACTGTATGTTTGGAAGTCACTATTGAATGTAATATTTGCATGATTCTGAAAAAAAAAAAAAAAAAAACTTTACAATACAAGTCTGTTTTTAATTCACATTTATAAAATACAGTGAAATCTGTCTAAGGCGGAATCGCTTGGGACTGAAATAAAATTCCGCCTTAGACAGAAAAACTTTATAGACATCCCGTTCACAGAGTATTAAATATATATATACATATATTTATATATATATATATATATATATATATATATTCTTCGTTAAAAGTTAAAACTAACGTATGTTTAATTTTTTTTAATTAAATAGACATGAAATCTTAACATATTTTTATATTTTTCGGGGTCATTTATCGTTTTCAAGTCCAATCTCTCCCTATTTCAGATTTTTTACGAAGTTCAACTTTTTTGATAGCATCATAGATTTGAGTCTTTCCACATTTGAAAATTTTCACATAAGCTTTTAACTGGGATATTTTATTCTTTGAGTTTAATAATTTCAATTTTGCCTTTTAATGATAAAATATTCGACGCTTTTGATTTATTATTTATTTAGGAATAATGATTTAAATTATACAACAAATCTGCTCTTTATAATCTGCGAGTTTACATGACACTTACTGAATTAACCACGAATTAAAATTACCTGCACTTTCATAAACTGCATTCTCTTCACGTATTGAAAGATCTTGTAGATATTTCTAGATGTTGTGGCAATATTCTTTTTATCTGAAATTCTAGGAAGAAATCAACTTTCGTTGTATTATAGCACAAATAAAAGTTAGCAGCATACAAGGAACAAAGCTATTTCGGAAGACCATGAAAGGGTGCTGAAATTTTCCATAAGTTGTAAATGTTGCAACCCTCCCATACAGATTTGTTATTGTAACCTAAGAATAAACTTGTCAAAAATCCCGTGGCCCATTTGTTCAGGAGTTCCCCGACATATACAATAATAATAATATCATCCCCAAACTACTGTCAGTAATCAGAGACGCCTTTTCTTAACCTCTAGGAATGAGACTGGACAATACATTTCATTATAAAAAGAAAAGATTTATTTCCATTTATTTTTCCCAGGAACATTTTCTTCCGTCTTAAACAGTAAATTTGCTACCTGGGACCCAAAATGAATGTCTGTTTTTGCATTACGCAGATTCTTTCCGCCTTAGACAGATTGCTTGGAAATCTCTATGTTAAAAAATGTGGGACTCTGAAATGTTTCCGCCTTAGACAGATTTCCGGCTTAGGCAGATTCCGGATTAGACAGATTTCACTGTATAAATAAAGTTAGACATGAAAAATAACTAACTAAAACTACACATGGAAGTGCATATGTTCTTTTTACTGATATTTTGTTAAGTAAAATTTAAATTCTAAAACTACATTAGGATACACAAACATTCTTTTTTTAAGATGAATACACAAATATAATTTTACAAACCACTAAAAAGCTATTTTAATTGAAACAAACAAATGAAAATCAACACAGAAGATACATAAAAGTAAGTAAAGTGGCTTGGATAAAGAGCTGACATAGTTAAATAACCAAGTCAATCAGATACAATGTAATTTTCCAAAAACAAGTATATGACAAACATATACAATGTAATTTTCCAAAAACAAGTATATGACAAACATATACAATATTCTATGTTATCAATAAACAACTAATTGCAAACAATGCATATCCTCAATACTGAATTTGAGTTTATTAACACTTTTTTTTTTCTAACTTATTTAATCTACTATTATTCTTAATAATTTAAAATGATTAAATATTAATGTTAAAAGTCTAGAAATATATTAAATAGAAAAAAGTATGACCACTTCAATATGAGTTTGTGTGTGTGTGTATTAGGTAAATTTCATATGAAATACTACCTATTTCACTCCTTACCATAGCGCAACTTTTAAAAAATTACTTCATAACATGTTATTATATGACCCCAGAAACCCAAAATCACCCTCTAATCATCTAAAAACTTTATATAAATATATATATATATATATAGGATGGACGAGTCTTGACTCAAAATAAAAAGAGGTTTCTAACGGACACATACATTTATTGAGAGACGAACAGGACAAAAATAGACAAAAAATAAACAGATTAATTCTTCGTTACTTTTCAAAATACTACTTTAAAAATCATATATCAATTCTTCGTAAATGTTTCAAAACAATCGTCATTTTTATACTTTGAAATATCCGTCTTAGTTTTAATCTACGTCGTTCATCGTCGTCGGAAAAACATTCTATTTATTTCTTCTTATTCTTTTCACTTCCGGCCACACAGCTTCGATAATTCACCTTTTTTATTTACTCTCGTCCCAGAGTTCCGGAGAGTGGCGGAGGGAAATACAGTCTGATGCAGGTGTAACACAGAGTGTAGCCCACATGCGAGAGTATATCCCACATGCGGCCGTCCTGACATCTGGAGCTGCCGCAGCGACATGTGATCTTATAGAATCTGAAAAGAAACAAAAACAAAAACAAAAAAAAAGTAACTGTTCTTAGGAAAAAAAAAATAGAGTTCGTTTGTACACTAGAAAGATCAGTCGTCGTTTTTCTGAAATGGTGTAACATCGTATGAAAATGTTTTTTAAAATTGTTGACTTTTAAAATGATCAGACATACAGATTAAAGATAAGGGGAAAAAATAATGTTTCAGTTATCGTCATGCCAAGGCTTCATGTATTCAGCACACGAACTAGTACTGATCGGTCCTTCAGTTGATGAGATTTTCTCTACGTCGTAGGTGTCGTTAGACTTCACTTTGGTTACTTTATATGGACCTAGGAATTTAGATTTCAATTTTAGCCCTGGTCCTTGTTGGGTTCTTTTAATTGCTACGAGGTCTCCAAGGTTATATTTCCGGGGTTTCTTACGTCTTAAATTATAATGCTTGCGATTTTCTTGTTGAATTTCCAGAATATTCGTCTTAGCTTCTTTTCGGAGTTCTTCTCTATCTTTCATGAATTGTTCTTCGACTGCACTGTTTAGGAGTTCAATAATTTGTAAATCTTCTTTCTGTTTCATTTTTGTACCAAATAGTATTTCAAACGGTGTTCTCTTAATGCTTCGTTGGTAAGTTGAATTAATAACTTGCTGAACTTTAGGAACATATTTAAACCATTTGGTCGGTTTGTCTTTGGACATTTTAGAGATTACTGAAATTATGATGGAATTAAGTTGCTCTACTTGACCATTAGCACGGGGAAGGCCAGTTGTAATTGTCTCGTGTTTTATATTTTCATTTTGGCAATAATCAGCAAATTCTTTACTTGTAAATGCAGGACCTTTATCGCTAATAATTTTGGAAGGGTTGCCAAAAGTATAACTTTGTTGTAGCAGTTTCGATATGACTTCGGCAGAAGAAGTAGTTTTACAGGGATATAGCCACACGAATTTGGTAAATGAATTTATTAAAGACAAAATATGTTTATAGTTTTTGTTAGTTGATTCGAGAGGGCCTAGATGATCAATGTGGTAAGTTTAGAGGGGAGTCTCCTCTTTGTGTAAGGGATGTAACTCGCCTTCTTGTTTCCCACGTTTCTGATTATATAAAAGGCATGTTACACTATTTGCTATAACTTTATCAATCTTATTTGCCATATTCGGGATAAAAAATTCTTCATTAAGGAGTTCTTCACAACGGTTGCGTCCGAAGTGTCCTTTGTCATGAACGTGTTTAATGACGTTTAGCTGCATTTCATCCGGCACAACTACCAGATCGTAGCCTTTATGATTTTTATAAAGAACGTTATTTTTGAGGAAATAATTGTCATATGGCTTTGTTTTCAAAATTTCTTTCATGGCCTGTATATGTTCGTCAGTGTTCTGTGATTGTATGATTTTGGAAGTAAAACTGTCTTGAATGGTCATACATACGGGATTTCTGCTTAAAGCGTCGATGTGGCGCATACGTGTACCTTGTCTGTGTTCGATTGTATAGCAGGGCTTGAAATTCAATTTTTCGAAGGAGGGGAGTCTCCCTACCAACATTTATAAATGAAGGGGAGTTTGGCTGTTTGGGAGGGAGAAAAAATGTTTAAAATCCGCCATTATTTTATGTGCTATTTAAAGAATTACCAGAATATAGACATAAAAAAATATCACTGAAGCAATTTTTGTCAACAATTCAGAATAATTATGCGAAATGTATAAAAAAAACTTTTATACTGTTTAGTTTTTACTGGTGGTAAATTCCCTCCCGGTGCTAATTATTTTTGTCACAGGTCTAATTATTATTTTAATAATAATTAATAAAACTTCTAATTAATTTAATAAATTTATATTTATAATTTATAATTAATGATTAATAATTATAATTAATAACGTTACTTTTCTGTATTTTAAATGTGTAAGATACAAATTTAATCATAAAATAATACTTATTTGAGTGTAGAAGATAAGAAGTATCACCATTGTTTGCATTTCTTTAAAAAGGGGGCAAGTCAAATTCATTGAAAAATATTTTCTTAAAAAATGAATACTTTGTTGAGTAAAGGGATACTTTTTGTTTAATATATGGCTGCTTTCAGGAATTGCGCTCACTCGGAAAGATTTGGAGCTGTCAGAAACTGATTTTAGAGTAGCAAAGAAAAAAATATATATATATTGAAGCAGGAAAATTAGTTTGTTGAACAGAAAAATGAACTCCCCGTTATATTATTTTGGGAGGAGGGAGAGGTTCCCTTTGACGAAAGTTGCATTTTTTCGCTATCTTTTGATGAAATATGTCTTTTTTTTTTTACGATCTTTTCACGAAATCTGCCTTTTTTTCGGGATTTTTTGACGAAATTTGCCGTTTTTGCGTGAATTTTCTGAGGAATTTTCTGAGGAAATTTGCCGTTTTTTCGCGATCTTTTGATGAAATCTGATGTTTTATCGCGATTTTTTTTACGAAAATTGCCATTTTTCGTGATATTTTGGGGAAATTTGTCATTTATAGTGAATCTTTTGTCGAAATTTGCCGTTTTTGTGATTTTTGGACGAAATTTGAAGTTTTTTAGCAACCTTTTTGACAAAAACTGCCTTATTACAGAATTCTGTGACGAAATTAGGCATTCTTTCGTGAATCTTTTGACGAAATTTGCCGGAAATTAGTTGTTTTTTCGCGATCTTTTAACAATATTTGCCTTTTTTTAGCAAATTTTCACGAAATCATGCGTCTTGTGAAACGTGTAAGAGCTGTTTCTTTTGTGTGTCATCTCCGATCTTTTGAGTAATTTACGCGCAATAGCGCGTCCGCGGTATCACCATTTCATAATTTTTGCGTTCTTTTTTTTTTTTGTGGGGGAGGGGGGGAGTGAAAATTCCGAACAGAATCACCTTTATTTCGCCGCGGAAAATACAACGAAACTCGTCAAATCGTTGCAGGAAAAAAATTGCAAAATTTGTCAATCAGTCGCGGAAAAAATCGTGATTTTCAATGATTTTTCGCTGTAAAAAAACTCGCAAAATGTGTCGATTACTCGCACGAAAATATCATAAAATTCATAAAACGGTCGTGGGAGTTGATCATAGTTTCAAAAGGCAAAATTTTTTGGGCGGGAACCTTCCGTCCACGTTATTCTTTTGGGCGGGATTTCAAAATTTTGGGCGCGAATCCCGCCATCCCGCCCTGAAATTCAAGCCCTGTGTAGTTATAATCAGCTAACATTAAAGCCCATCGAGCTATCTTGGTGCAAAGATCTTTTTTATTCATAGTTAGGGCAAATGCGTTGCAATCTGTGACTATCTTGAAAGGAATACCTAAAATATAAACACGGAATTTTTTAAGAGCCTCGATGACAGCCAAAACTTTTAGTTCATAACTCGAATATTTACGCTCAGCATCTGTGGTTTTTTTGCTCATAAAATAGACAGGGTGAAATTGATTATCAATAGAAGACTTTTGAAGGAGGACTGCTCCGTAACCATCAATAGAAGCATCGCAATGAACTTCTGTTTCATTACTAGGGTTATAAATGCTTAAAACAGGACCTAAAGCAAGGATGTGTTTCAATTGATTAAATGCATTTCGCTGCTGGTCACCGAAGTGAAATTTAGTGTCTTTTCTAAGGAGATCTGTTAAGGGCTTAGCTATTAAAGGATAATCTTGAATAAATTTACGAAAATATGAGGTTAGTCCAACAAATGAATGTACATATTTTACACTTTTAGGTTCTGGAAAATTTAGAACAGCTTTAGTTTTGGAGGGAGATGGATGCAGTTGACCATTTTTAATGTGGTAACCCAAAAAATCAATTTCTCGTTGTAAAAAGTGGCATTCTTTTAGATTCAGTTCTAAACCATATTCGGATGCAGTTGTAAGAACGCGTTGTAATTTCTGGAGTCCTTCGGCTTCGTTTTCAGATGGTATTACGAAATCATCCATGTAGACGATAAGTACTTTTTTATTAATGAGATCGCGAAAAACATTATAGATATATCTCTGAAAAACTAAGGGAGCGTCGCTAAGGCCATAATTCATGTATAGAAATTCAAATTGACCAGAATGTGTTACAAAAGAAGTGTATTTTCAACTATTTTCTTCTACTTCGACATGAAAAAATGCATTTTTAAGATCAAGAGTAGTAAATACTTTTGCAGAATGCAATTGATCAATAATGTCATCGATGACTGGGAGGGGAAAACATTGTTTATGTGTTTTAGCATTTAGCTTCCTATAGTCAACACATAATCTATATGAACCATCTTTCTTTTTTACGAGGACAATGGGTGATGAAAAATTACTGGTGCTTTTTCGGATAATTCCCTTGTCAAGCCATTCAGAAATTTGTTTTTCGACAAATTCCTTCTCTATAGGAGCTAGGCGTCTGGGAGGACAAGTAACAGGAATTTCGTCTTTCAAATGAATTGATAATGTAACATCAGTAGTCTTTACTTTCTGAGGGGAATAATTTTGAATAAGTTCTGCAATTTTTGAACGTATAGTTTTATCGGTAATATGAGATAAATCAAGATTACTATCGTCTAATACTTGAGCAACATTAATCAGAAAATTATTTGACATATTTTCATTTTGCTGGATTTTTTGCATCGAAATATTATTTTGAGAAACTGTAAAAATACTTTGCTGTATAATATCTGTACCAATAATAAGATCAAAAGATATGGAATAATCTGGTACTACATAAACATTAGTGGTGTAATTAAAATCATCTATAGTAATATCCGTAGAGAAAAAACCCAGGGGTTTGATCATAGTATTTCCTAATCCAGTTAATGTGATTTTTGAATGTTCGAGGTTCGAAACCGTTGGGAGTTTGCGATAAATACTTTCTTTTAACAGACTTCTTTCACTTTCCGTATTGATCAAAGAAAGAACATTTACTGACGAAATAATTACTTGTTTGGTCATAAAAGTATTCAATGTAATGGTGGAAATATTGGATGTTTCAGGCTTATTTCTAGATTTCCTTGGTTGGTCACATTGAGCCGACTTATGGCCAAAATTCGAACAATTGAAGCAGCGAGGGCCTTTGTCTTTATGCCTACATTGGCTACTTTTATGGTTGGCTAAACCACAATTAAAGCAGAGAAGATCAGGTTTTGGATGAAAAGATTTCTCTTTCAACGGCATTTCTGGTTTAGATTTACGAAATTTAGTGTTCTCATAGTCATGCCGAATTTTATCATAAATTTTGAGCTTTTGTTTGAATTCTACTATAGATTGGCAGCCATATAACATTGATTTTCGAAAAACAGGGTCGGGTATACCGGTAATAATGTATTGCATCAGTGCTGAATCTTCGATGTTACCACGCGAACATAATTGTTTCATTACGAGAAAATATTCTTCAAGGGATTCATTTTCTTGTAATTTTTGTTTATTTAACATGTCATGTAACTCAGCAGAATTATAAGTAATGCCAAATTCTGAAATTAAAAGTTCTTTAAGTTTTTCGTACGAGTTAATGTGAAGTTCTGTTTGTACCAACAGCTGGGCTTTTCCTCGTAAGGATCGTTTAGCAAATATAAATTTATGAAATTCTGAAAAATTGAGCATGCTAGCGACATCATCAAAATTACTTAACCAAATATTTATATCTTGAAAAGAACTACCATCAAAAGGTGGTATAACACTTTCAACATCATTAAAATTAATAGTAGATGGCAAAAAACTTTGAACTGGAAATTGCTTGCTTTTATCAAAATTTGATGATTCGGTATTACTTGCAGAGTCTTTATTCAATGTGGTATTATGTGAAGATATTTCAGGTTCTGAATCGGTATCACTTTCGTTTTGGATAATGTTAGCTTGGAGTGAATTCAAGTCTGAAAGATATGTGACTAATCTGGTTGCAAGTTCAGTTAAAGAACCTTCGTTAGAAATGCAGAGTAAATTACAAATTGTGATTAAATCGTTTAAAGAAAAATCTGCTTGAACTTTCGTAACTTTATTTTTGAATTCAGTGCTGGTCGTTTCGAAATCGAAACCAGTGAAGTCACGAATTCTTTTTCGATTTGATCGATCACCATCAGTGTCGAACAATAATTTATGAAAGAGTTTTATTTTATTAGTATGTTCATTTTTAAATGCAAGTTCCAGTTCTTTGATGTCGACTAGCTTCATAGTAAATATAAAATATGGAATAATTAACTCACCCGTAAAATGATATCCAGCTTGAATCTGAAGAAAAAATATCTAGTTCATAACAATGAGCAAAATGCTAAGTGGGCACTTCTGGCACCACTTTATAGGATGGGCGAGTCTTGACTCAAAATAAAAAGAGGTTTCTAACGGACACATACATTTATTGAGGGACGAACAGGACAAAAAATAGACAAAAAATAAAGCAGATTAATTCTTTGTTACTTTTCAAAATACTACTTTAAAAATCATATATCAATTCTTTGTAAATTTTTCAAAACAATCGTCATTTTTATACTTTGAAATATCCGTCTTAGTTTTAATCTACGTCGTTCATCGTCGTCGAAAAACATTCTATTTATTTCTTCTTATTCTTTTCACTCCCGGTCACACAGCTTCGATAATTCACCTTTTTTATTTACTCTCGTCCCAGAGTTCCGGAGAGTGGCGGAGGGAAATACAGTCTGATGCAGGTGTAACACAGAGTGTAGCCCACATGCGAGAGTATATCCCACATATATGTGTGTGTGTGTGTGTGTGTGTGTGTGTGTGTGTGTGTGTATGTGTGTGTGTGTGTGTGTGTGTGTGTGCATGTATGTCTGTATGTACTAAATTTTATATGCATGATAAAAGTTGAAATAATGCTCGGATTGTCTTTAAATTTGCCTAAAACACTGATATGGCGAATATCTCAAATATATTGCAAATATCTCAATATATTGCAAATAGGCAAAATCAACCCAATGAGGTGGAAATGGGGAGAGTGAAAATTTTTTAATTCTGCCTTAATATGGCTCTGATAAAACCGATTAAAGAAAAATGATAGTAAAATTTAATCATTTTTCATTATAGTAGTTGCCAACAATTTTTTTAAAAAATCATAATAAAATTCTTACCACAACAATTACTTTTCTACTGCTAGATTTCCAAGTGAAAAATAAAAACATAATAAATAGTTTGATGAATTAAAAAAAAGGGAGGGGGCTGAACATTATGTCATAACTTTTCTATAGCACAATTTCTATGTGGAAAATGAAAATGAAATAAACTGAATATACAATATAAATTTTGAAAAACTCACTTTTAATTTTAAATAAGGCAAAAAAAAAAAAAAAAGAAGAGGTTAGAAGTTAAAATACATTTTATTTAAAACAGAGGATGTTTGAAATAAAATGTATTTTGACTTGTAATATCTCTTTTGTTATTTTTTCCACTTTTTAGGTAAACCAGTGAGCTTTTTAAAGTTCATATTGTATATGCTAGATCACTTAATTTATAGACTAATACCATAAAAAAAATCAAAACTAGAGGAGATATAAATGAAAATATTAAAAACTAAATTAACAGTTTGATATTATACTTTTACATCTTTTATAACTCATGATCATTTGTCTAACATTGATTTTACGATTATTTGATTTATATTCATCTTACGATCGTTTGAATGATAATTGCTGTTTTATTTTGTGATCTTTAGATGAAAATCGATGCTTGATTTCATGCATGTTTGATGAAAAGTTTTTTTCCCCCTCATGATTATTTGATGAAAATCACAGATTCTTAAAACTAAAAAAAAGCAGAAATCTGCCATTATAGGCCAAAAAGTGGCATCCCTGAATTGACAAAAGAATTTTGAGATTTTTCCATGATCAAAAGACGAAATTTATGATTTTTTTCTCCCATGAATGATTATCAAACTTCGCAATATTTTCCTGTACAACTGGCGAATTTCGTGTTTTTATTTTGTCACAGATTGACCAAATTCATGCTTTTATTCCTAGGTCCAACAAAAAAAAATTCCACAAATTCTTGCCCGCAAAAATTTATGATTTTTGTAATATTTTTTTCCACGATCAAATGACCAAAGTTAGGATCTTTTTTCTGTGAATGAGGGATAATTGAAAACGACCAATGAGCAAGGAATAATTGAAAAAGAGCTAGAAAAGAAATTAAATTTGAAAAATAAGGCTAAAAGAGACAAATACAAATTATAGCAAGATTAGCGACCCACTTCGATTCATCCAATGTTAAAATTTGCCATAGATTAAATCAAATGCTACATCTAGATATTATCACCAATATTTTGAAAGTTTGTTTCTATTTTAATGCAGAGATGCCTCTTCTCCCCCTCATTTATTTGTACAATATTATAGAAAATATAATTTGCTTTTTGAATATACATTTTGTATTTCTCTGCAACAATAACAATGTGGAGGTAAAATACAGAAGAGATTTTGTTAACTAGACTTAATATTTATAAAATGCACATTTTTCTAGAGACTTCTAAGAATAAATATATTAAAAGGTTTAATAATAAATACATTTTTAAAGTTTAAAAATTACAAATTGGATATAATATATAGATATAATACAAAAACATCAAATTTTAAAATATCACTTTAGCATTATCACAAATAGTTTTTATTTACCTTGCTAACACAGATATCAGGTAAATAAACAGCATTTGTCTTATCTCGCCCAATGATGCCTCCTGAGCATGTAATTAATATCAACGAACCAATCTGAAGATTTTCCGAATTTTCAACTATGGCACGAATAGATGGTGGAAAGGATTCTTCTGCATCTTTAATGGAATGATGAAAAAAAAAGTTTTTAAAAGCATTTAAAAAATTTATTAATCTTAGTAAAATATAAATCATAACTAGTCACGGAAGTTTGTTTGAAAATTTATTTAATTTATGGTTCAAAATAAATATTCTTATCTAATTAAATGACAGAACCAATTTTACAAGCAATTTCCTTTCTAATAATATGGTATATAAGAGAAGGGGAAAAAACAGACTTTAATTAATACAGTATTGTGTTGAAAAACTTTATGCTTAATTTTTTTGTGTGTGTTTTATTGTATTGTTATGCATTTATTTATTTTGAAATAAAATCTTTTTTTTTTTCCCTTCAGTATATCAGAATTTTTAAACTAAAATAAATAAAAATGAAGTATCATATTTAAGTTTTCTTTTGTATAATTTAAATGATTTAAACAGCAATTGTATTCATTATTATTATTGTTGTTAAGTAGAAATTGTACAGTTCCAACAAAATAAAGCATTTCTTTATTTTATTTTAGCTTTATAATTCTAATACTTTCAGTAAAAATGGAAGCAACAGTTTTATATTATAATCAAATGCATCTAAAACAGAACTTACAATTGAGTAACAAAAACCAACCTTAATAAAGATTTTTCTTTAAGTCAATATTAGTTTTACAAAACTTAAAGCCAAGAAAACTTTTAAAATTAAAAAAATATACATATTTAACATTATTTACCAAGTATGTAATTAATAATGACAGCAGTTTTTAGTAAATATTCAATGATGATGTAGTAAATATTCAATGATTTAGTAAATATTCAATGATGAATTCTGCACTGTATTCCCATAAAGTGCAGATTTCACAGGATCGACTGCACTGGGACCAGCATTTTTGAGGATTATAGATCATTGATTTGTTCACAGAGATTTTGGCTACATATGTTACATTTTTTTTAATTATATATTCTTTAGTACAAATTGATAATCTAGATAAAAACTAAAAAAATAAAAATATTTACAAAGCATAATTAGCTCAATATTCCTAATTATATTTCAAACAAAATTATAGCCCATTCATACTTCATTTAATATTTAATTTATTTTTTTTAAATATTGGTACACTAGTATTTTAAATTTTTTTATTCTACAAATAATAATTATTTACAGTACTGAGATAAAATGAAAATTAAATCATCTATCGACATACAACAACTTTTAAAATAAACACTTTGTAGCATATTATTTCAAAGTATTTCTCTAGCTATGTAGTTTTTTCCTATCAGTATAAAACTTAAACTGTAATTATCCGATATGGTAGTTCTCTACCTACTAGTTATAGCTCTCACTTCTCACTAGTTCAAGCTAAGCAAAAGGAGTAATGTATGCATACAAATTTAACAACTTTTGCCAGGCATTATCTTTTGAGTTGTAATTTTCCAAGTAGGTGAAAAATGTCCATATCAGAATTCAAACCAGGATCTCTTATTTAAAGCTGTCAATGCTCTGCCAACTGAGCTATTTCATATAAATCTGCAGGGCCTAGTTCATGTGGCTTATTTTATTGGTAATAACATCTGTTCTCATATATGAATCAGCTCAACAAAATATAGTAATGGAATGCTGGTAATGGAACTCCAGTAAACACTGGATATGTATCAAACATTTTTTGTACAGTTAGAAAATTACAGCTCACATAATTTATTTACTTATTAGAATAAATGTGTTAAAATTATTATAAAGTAGTATTATCCCTTCTTCAATCTTTTATTATAGCCAGATTAAATATACAAATTTTAATCTTATTTTAAATGATAAGTAGCATTTGGGCATTTCTGAATTTACAGATGAAAAAGCTCTGAGCATTTATTTGGTAGGATTGTTTATAACACTTTCCAACATAGTTGAAAAGGGTTTATAAACTTGATTTATTTATCTGTCTGTCTGTCCATACTCTAACTTGTGGAAATATACTGAGATCTCCATGCAATTGATATATGTTATTGAAGTATATATGGCATATTTGGTATTGAAAATGAAGTGCATAGTATTTACAGTTCATTACATTCAAAAAAATTCCGTTACATTATGATCTATAACGAAAAACCATTTGTGATGTATTTTATTAATGTCTCAATATATCCGTCATATTGAAATTGACATGAATCACTGAGGTGCACTATAAGAGGCTTACTATAGAATAGGATATGCATAGCATTTACAAGAACAATCAAAAGAATTCTGTTACATTACAATCTATGGAGAAAGATCGTTTTCCATATACTTTAATGACATTGCACTATTTTGAATACATCAAAATTGATGTAAATCACTGAGGAGCACAACAAGATGCTTACTATACAATATGGAATGCATAGCATTTATCATTCATTTATATGGCACACTAAAGAATTTGATAAAAGAACTATAGATGAATAATAATTGATGAACTATGTTTTCAATTGCAGAAGGTTTTTTCATATTTAACTAATTTTTTGCCTATTACTTGGTATGTATAAATTCTATATTATTATAGAATTCATATACAGAGTAGAACAAAAGATCTTGAGATACATTTCCATTTACTGACAGAAACTGCTAAAGGGAAATTTTCAACTGTACTATGCATTCCTAAATAAATTAAATTATAGCATACCATGTAGTATACGTACAAAAGAAAAAAGATCATACACAGTATTTCACAAAAGAATTTGTAAGCTTTTTGACTAACATTGAGAATTCCTAAAATTGGATTGTTAAATGTGTTTTCCAAAGGGTTTACTTAGACAACATCTTTCATCATATTAAATAATGAAGTTTTGTTAAACTATTCTGGAAATGGTGAAAAGTTTTTATAATCTGTGCTTTATGTATGATTTTTCATCCTTATTTTTTATTTTTCCTTATTTGATTACCCTTTCCAGTATGGTGGATATATATCTGTCTCACTTCATTTTAATCCCCAATTTTTAGATCAGCAAAATAACTTTGAAAAAAATTTTAGCTTCTTATAACATATGAGAAAAAAAGTTTTTACTTGTTTACATAAAACTGCCTTTGTACATCCTGATGTCATGCAATTATTTTAACATGTTAGAAACTTTTAAGTACTTAAAACCAGAAAGGGTTAACCTCCTTATGCATGAATTCCTTTTAAGTGTTATAAAAAACATATTTTATGCTTAAAATAGATTAAAGTGGATTATTAAGAGCAAATAATGTTGTATTTTTAGAAATATTACATTTATAACAAAATTTTAAAATAACACTGATATAATGTTTATAGGCATTAAAAATTATTTTTAAGAATTGTTAAAAGCTTTTTGTCAGAACTTAAACTTTAGACACACACACAACAAATTTTAACACACACAAAGTAAAATGTAAATAAATAAATAAATAAATAAAAATAAAATTTTTGTTTATATTGAAAAAGCAAAAATTCTTTCAGAAAATCTTCTTTTGTGTAGAACAGAAATAAAAAAGTCAAAAGCATACTTTCCAGCTGAATATTAAAAAAGTAAATGACTCTGCTATCTGTTATTATATTTCACAAGCAACTACTGAACTTCATAAGAGATTATATGTGACACAGAAAAAAAACAAGTATATATATATATATATATAGATAGAATATGCTGGGGATAATTTCTCAATGCAATCTTATATGAGTTTTCCATGCTTAAGAGAACTGAAGCAGTTTACTTTAAATATAAAATGTTCCAGAAAAATTCAATCTTACTTTGTTTAGAACAAGGACTTTTGACAGGTGATTTAACTATAGTGATAGGTGTATTTGGCTCCTCATCTGAAGAAAATATTTCTCCTTCTTCAGGATCACTAAACTCTTCATCAAGATCTATTGAGTTGTTATCTTCGTCAGATCTTGGTGACTTTGGGCTTCTCTTGGAAAGTTCCTGTGAAGGGCAGGGTTATTTTAGAGCAATGCAATTTTACTATTGTATATAATAGACAAGGACTGTTTCATTTACACAGGAACCATCAAACATGCTGCATACTGATTTCAATTATTTTAAAGATGTTGTGAAGTTTTTACCACTAACTACGGTAAAGAAAAAGTATCTTTAATTTGGCCTTAAACTTTGAGAAATGGGACATTAAAGTTCAGTATAAGTTTCAAATACAAAGCAATTCACCTTTCTGAGTGTGGTCTCTATGGTGTAATATAGCATGCCCAGTCATTGGTCAGTTAACCAAGGCTACATTACAGCCAGTCTTATTGTATTTTTTCTTTTTCAATTAATTTTAAATTTTTAACCTATTACAAGTTTTAAGTAGAATTATGAATTCTTGCAGCTTTGAACTGTTCGATGCTTTCCTAAAAATTTACATTAACATTTCTAAATTTTTCATGAAAATTTATAACTTAATGTAACTTTTATATTAACATTTCTGTTGATAACAAAACAAAATTAATTTGTGTCTAGATATCTCATCTTTTTAAAACTTGCTATTATTATTTACATTTTTATATATATTTGGTTTTTATTACGGTTGTAAAATAATGCATATTTTTTCTGTAAAAGAAAAAAAAAAGAACTAACTAAAAAAAATATCTTTAATATTTGATTTGTTCTAAATGTATTAAAATATGTTAGATGATGAAATACAAAAAATATTAATCATCATTACACTGACATTTTATTTAAATAAATATGCAATTAATCAGATAATATTTATCATAAAGATCTTCAAAATAGAAAAATGACATAATTATTTTTTCTATCAATAAAAACATGTTTATTCTGATATTATTGTGAATGTTCAGTGGACAATTTCTTAAAGAAGTATTTTTTATATGTATTGTAAGTTTTATATATGCATCTACACAATTTTTGCATTTCCAAATGGATAAAATTTTAAGCATGATATACTCTTTTTTTTATATATATAATTGTTAGAATGGAAAAATATTTTGAAAAGTAGTTTGGAAATTTTTATTTTTGAAAGGAAGAATGATGTTATGTTTGAACTTTACAGATAAAGGAGATTAAAAATTATACAACTGGTAAAAATCTGCATATGAGTATTACTGCTTTAATTTTTTAATAATTACTATTAAAGACCTGCTATTTGCATTAGCTAAACATAAATACATTTGGGATATTCAAAATTAGAAATATTATTTATAAGTTATGAAACGCAATAATAATTCTTCACCTAAAATTCTATATATATATATATATATATATATATATAAATTTAAAAAAAATCATGCGTTAAGCATAGATTATGAAGCACTTTCCAACGCTTCATGAAATCTTTAACAAAACTTTGTTATTTAGGTAAATAAGGATATAAAACCAAATATAGCCTAATATATATTCCAGTACTACTGAACAGCCCTGTATTTGATCTGTCAGCTAATATACATACTATATAATTGGAAAATTTAGTTTAGCAAAAAATGCCTAGTAGCTTGAAATTTCTCTTTCAGCAATTTATACTAATAAATGAAAACATACTTGAATACTTTGTTCAGCCTTTTAGTTTGCCTGGTACCGTTATTACACATCAGTGTTAAGATGAAATTTATTTTAAACTAAAACACTCTTAAACTAACTCAAATCACTTTCTCATACATTATCATTCATAGGCTCCATGTACCCAATTCTTTGCGTGGCCCTGTATATCATTTTATCTATATTTTGTAAACATTTCTTAGTAAATTTATTGCAGTTCAGCGTAAAAATGCATAATTTATTTAAGAATCACCTTTTAGTAATTTATGCTCATATTCAGTAATGTTGGGGAGCTCTTTTGGATAGCCCTGTATATTAACTATAGCATTTATACACACCATATAATATGCATAAATTTAGTGAAACTTATACGTTCATATTATAATTAAAATGCATTTCATCCATCCATCAGCTATCATCGGATACATATACAGTACTTCGGAAAGAATGTACTATTTGAAATCTTTTGTGTGTCCCTGTAAATAGTATGTACTTTATATTAGAAAAGGCAGTATCGCATAATTTATACTAAGTCTCATTGACATGCATCAATTTTATTATATATGAAACAGTTTAATATCATACAACACAATAGTGCTGTATAGTAGAGCTCAGCTGCATCTCTAATGTTAAAGCCCAAAGTTTGCCTCTTAATAACTTTGGACCTAATCAGCGGATTGCGACAAAATTGAAAAGACGAAGTGGCCTACTCTAGATCTCAAAGTTTACAAAAATTAATCCAGTTCCACCAATTAGTTTCGGAGATCCAGAACCCCTGTTTTGTCAGTTTTTGCTCGTGAAACAAGAAAAAAAAAAAAAAAACTCAATTATAACCCGAACCAGGAAGCACTCAGCGACGTGTAATAGCTTGTTCAAAAGCTTTTAATTTAGGGATGAGCCTTTTGAAGGTCCAGTAAAAAAATATCAAAAATTAAGGAAATGGCATCCATTTAAAATTTACATAATGCTATACCTTCCATAATTTAATATTATAGAAATCTCTCCTTTTTAATTGCTAATTCAATATTTTTTTTTGAGTTGCCACCAACAAAAAAAACAACACAATAATTAAAAAAAGGTATGATAACACGTGTTATTTTTTTTATCGATCCATAAAAATTCTGATTTGCCTAATAGATTTTTGAATTTCTGAAATTGACATCATTTGAAACAGAAAATACATATTTTTCATAAACATACATATAAACTGTAACTAAATATGTGTTTAAACAACATTGTACCTTTATTTGAGTATTTTCAACATAAAAAAAACTACAATACAGATATTTCAATTTAAAAAGAATAATTCAGAAAAAAAAATTTCTATATTTATAAAAAAAAATACAATTTGAAAATGAAGCTATGGAAATCTGTATAGATATCTATGGTCAAAGGAAATCAGCATAGATATCGAGAAACTGCAGTGGGACTGCCGTTTGGTAAAGGGGTGGTTCTGTCGGCAAGTTTTTCGCCAACTTGGCAATATACTGCCAAATCTGGTGACCAAAATTGAAGCCAATTTGGCGTTATTTTTGGTATTTCACGAGAATAATATACCTAGTAATAACTTTAAACTAATACTAATAATAGTTTAGTTTTGTTAGTTGAAGGTGATTGATAAAGTTCCTGAAAGGATCTGAAAAAGCTATGAAATCATATAAAAAAAACTGGTAGAACCAGAAAGAAAAGTAGAGCTCGGTCTAAAAAAATGTTACAGTAAAAATTAGGAAATATTTTCAATCTAAAAATGTGCACAGAAAAGAAATGGAATCAGATGATCTGAAAAGCTCTTGAAATAACTCAAATTTTTGTTAGATGAAAATGTGGACTGAGCTTTACTAATGCCTTATATTCAGAATTATACTATTATCCACTAAAAATGATTACTGAGGAAAGTAGTCAATATAATATATTGTTATGTTGTCTCAAATCAGTTAAGCTCCACTTCGCTAAACGAACATAGACCATGAAGTAATAATTAAAGTATAACATTAATATAATCAGGTTGTTGAAGAATTGATGTAGATAAATATGTCTGAACACAAATATTTAGTATATGGTTGAATTGTATCTGTTCAGGGTTTTGAGTTTACTTGGAGCATTGATCTTCCACATAACAAAAATGCTGGAATGGACTTGTGTTCACACTTTGTACTGAACGAACCATTCTCATACTTCATTACATCAGCCTGTAACATATAGTTATGAACCCGAATTTTTATACTAGTTATGGATGACTGAAATACGGAGTGAGTTAAAAATGCCTCTTTTTCCATGATTGATTTTAAGGCACCAGTAAAGCTCAGTCCTCATTTTGGTCTAACAAAAATTTGGGTTATTTCATGAACTTTACAGATCATCTGATTCCATTTCTTTTCTACGCACATTTTTAGATTGAAAATATTTCCCAATTTTCACTGTAACATTTTTTTAGATCGAGCTCTGCTTCTCTCTCTGGTTCCACCAGTTTTTCATATGATATTTAAAATACTTCACACACAATCCCCCCTTTTACCGTTATCTAATGGAATTCTTTTATGTAGCCCTGTAAATGAATTATAGCTACATTTTCCCCTTATATTTTATAGAATGCATATTTTAATGTACCTGGTAAAAGCATATAAATTTTAATATGTTTGAC
This sequence comes from Maratus speculifer, assembly GCA_964019185.1. Taxonomy (NCBI): domain Eukaryota; kingdom Metazoa; phylum Arthropoda; class Arachnida; order Araneae; family Salticidae; genus Maratus; species Maratus speculifer. Next base: position 20,935,433 of record OZ025291.1, read on the forward strand.
AGGGCATAACATTTTTAAAATTCCTTTGAAACAATTTCTCCCCATAGGCCATAATGTAATGGGAAACTTTTGATTCTCCCTGTAGATAAACTAATCATGGTAGAAACTTCATTTTCATTAGGGTTTATGCTAGGGTAAACGTCAATAACGTCCTGAAATTTCATGGCAATCCGAGTATATTTACGTGAGTTAGAGCGCAGACAGACAGACAAACTGAATGCATAAGCACTTTTCAACTTTGTTGGAAAGTGCCAAAAAAAAACAATAAGATATATTATTTTAAAACTGTGCTTAAAGTATAAAAATATATACAGGTATATAATAATAAATTTAAAAAACACAGATTTTCTAGAGATAAATAAGTTTAAATTCTTGTCAGTAGTTTGAAAATTACAGAAAAAAAACAACATTTCATAAAAAAAATCAGCTTTTCTTTTCAACAAAATATAACAAAATTTAAATTTGCAGTAGCTCATAACTATGCTTGTAACACATGAAAAATATAAAAGTAAAAAACAAAAAATATCAGAAGGTAGAGCAGAACATGGGCGAGCATGCTACCTTGAAATCATACAGAACCAGTGCTGTAACTGGAAAAAAATATTTGTGGGAACTCAACTTTTCATAAAGTAGATGTTGACGCTATCGGATTTTTGTTAAGTAAAAAAAAATTAAGACATCTAGCCAAAAGCAGGTTTTTTGAAATTAACAGTTATAACTACTAGGAAATCTGCAGATCAGGAGCCTCAACGTCAGCTCTTCTAATGACTGCTTTTTACCACACTTTGCGTATAATTTAACTTTATACAAACAGCAATTGAAAGTTTTCAAATTACATAAATTTATAAATGATTAAACAAGTCAAAAATTGCACATTAAACCTATCAAATGAGGCTCGTTCTTATTATAACGCCGTTTAAAATTTTTTTCAGATCTAGGTATAAGAGTTGCAGCACTCCTATGCAAAAATGTATGGATAGAAAATTTATAACGATTTCAGTCATACGGATAATATTGCAACTTCTTAACTGGGGCATAATCACCATAGCAACCTGGGATCAATATCTATCATGGGATATGGTTGAATTATTTAAAAATGATAGGATTTGATAAATTGGAGAAAACTTTTATTAAGTTGTGACTGCATTTCCATAAAATTTTAAATGATGCAACAAAATTTTGCAACGATTTTATATATTTAATTTCAAATCATTCAACTTTGTAGTTTTTACGCTATTATATGTGAACAGACTGACAAACAGATGGATGGACCAGGTAACCACTATAGGTGCTACAAAGATGAAAAATTATGATATTTTCCCATGAACGATAATGTAATAAAATTGTTTTAAGTGTCTCGGCAAATAAACTACAAGCTTTACGCACTTTATTTTCAATAACGAACAAGGCATAGTAAATCTTAATAAAATATATTAATTACAGATCAATCCAACGATATTAAAGCAAGTTCGGAAAGACAGACAGAGGACCAGATGGACAGAACAACATAATTCACAAACTAATTTTAACTTCTTGTAATGCTTTAAAAATGAATGACAGATTTAAATTTCACTTTCAAGAAATTATAAATGGAATCTTACTTGAATACTCTTATACAACAATGTATTTTACCCACTTTTTATTTACACGATACTAATTGGCTGTTATTTAATTATAATCTGTAATTTAATTAAGACTTATACACACTTAAATCTATTGAGATCATTGTTTCAGAGATTATCATCCATAGAAGGCCTTGTATCCAATTCTTTGCATGGCCTTATATATTATTTTATCTACATTGTACAAAGATATCTTAGTGTACTAAATGTAGTTCAACACGAAAATGCATAATTAAAAGGAAAAAAAACTTTTAAGCTTTTCCCATTTATATTCAATATCCCTTAGAAATTCTTTTGTATAACCCTGTATATGAATTATAAAATTTATACATAAAATGTTACATGCAAAATTTTAGTTAAAAGCTCATATCAAAACAAAAATAAAACATCAGCAGTCATAGATTATATACACTACTTCATCGCAGTATCGAATCTGAAATCTTTTGAGTGTTTTCTGTTATATAGAAAGTAACTTGTAGTTGCCCTCATCAACATATAGCAATTTAATAAAATGTTAAATACTTCAATATAATTAAAATACACCCCAAACAATGTTTCCTTGTATATCAGTATGCAATGAAATACTTTTGTGTGGCCCTGTAATTTAAGTACAAATATCTTTTGCACCACACATTGTACAGAATATTTATTTTATGTACTTCATAGATGCATATTAGTTTCAAAATGTATGAAAAGTGTAACATGTTTAAAATGCATTTGAAGGTATTCTTCCCATTGGCGTTATGCAATGGAATATTTTTGACTGTCCTTATAATTAAACTATTTATCCGATGCTCATAAAATTTGCAATGACACGACAAAATTATGCAACAATTATATATTTCAAATTTCAAACCATTTGGTTGGGTACTATTTTCATAGTTATGTGCGAACAGACAGATAGGTGGATAGACAGACATACGAACAGACCGGACATGACTATAAGGGCTACGTATTTATATAGTTACGAATGCATTTAAAAATACGTAGAAGTTTTCAGAAATTTGATGCATTAAATTGATCCCGTTTTTATGCAACGGTATTCTAAAATTTTATGAACTGCATATTATAATAATTTTTTAGATAACAAAGTACATTTCTTCAGGGGGCTTTGCCCCCCTGACCCCCCCCCCCCCCCCGGTGACTCATTAAATTTACATTCGTAATTTTCTATTGAATATGCAGCAGTACTGATTTTTTTATTTTACCTACTAACCACAAAAACCTGTATTTGATATATAAGTAATTTATAGAAGAGGAAATATAAAAATTTAAGTAAAGGAGTTATCTAATTTAGAATTCTAATGTTTTTAAAATTTTTGTTTCTCAAAAATTTCACTTTTAATACATTTCTATAATATTTAGATCTAAGATTTTATCTACATATAAATCCAAATCTTTTTTATAACTTTACCTCGCTAAAATCACCCAATAAAGACACTTATTTCCCACTAATCTTGACGTCATTTTGACATCGATATCTATGCGATGCAAATTAATGACATTTATTTCTATGTGGGACATATTATTAAAATTTACTATCCAACCACTTGCTTAAGAACAAATTTATTATTATTTTATATATTAAAAAAATCTTTATTTTAATGCGCATCTGACAAATGAAAAAATTTTGATAATAAATTTCTGTAAATAAATAAGGATTAATATCATAATCTGAGACCATTTAATTTAAGCGCCAAAGTGCATTAGTTTTATTTTCAGTATATGATGTCATAATCGCTTGTTTTCATGCCCTAAAATCAATCTTCCTTTATCTTTTATTATTAAAAGATACTTGAAAATTTCAATTTTCTTCCAATATGAAGTTATATTAATTTTGTTTTAATTCATATATATATATATATTTTTTTTTTTTCATTTACATTTATTTACATGAAAATTCAAACATTACACTGACGCATTATACATGCTTTTAATATTATGATGATAAAAGGTTGCTAGGCAACTATAAAAAAGTAAAAGAAAAAATGGAATAAATACATTTGAAATAAGTAAATCTCTAAAAGAAATTGTTTTATATTATTGGAACACATTTATAAAAATTATCCAAAAATTACAGTAATAATTTAAAAAATCTGACAAATGCATAAACAAAATTTCAAAATAATTTGAATAATTTCAATCTCATATTCGTAAATTTCAGTATCAAATTTGTCATTTGATGCCACTGAGCAAATAAGCCATTTTCTTTCAACTAATGCAAATTTTAAAAATGTCTGAATTGCCATAGAAAAGCATTATGGTGCAAAATTAAATGTCCTGGATTTTCTGAACAAATGAATCAAATAAAACACAAAACTATACAGCTAATTCCAGGTATCTCAAGAACATAGCCACTTAATTTCAAGTTAATCAGGTGTTTTTTGCGGCAGTTATTGCGGAACAGACAGACAGAAACCAAAACATTTCATGTCTCTAAAGTAAGCCTTCACTGACATTTCGGCAATTATATTCTTGTTTCTATAGTATTTTATTTGTATAGCATTCATCTGAAAGCAATATTCAATTAATCTCATAGTAAAAATTTCTATAATACTAGCTGACCCGCCTGGCGTTGCCCGGGTCTGTATTAACAATATTAAACGAACTTGAAATTTGTATGATTTTATCATTAACTCATTACATGCAGAAATGCATTATCTGAAATACGTAGCCACTGACTGTGTGAAAAATCGGTTTTAAAAACAACAACTAATATTAAGCTCTAAAAATACTCAAAATGAACAATGAAAAACGCAGGAGGGAATATGTATCCAACGATTGCATGATTTTCGTGTTAAAAAGTTGATATTTACCCATAAAAATCACTGTTATGTCACGTAACTAATTATTATTTTCACATACAAATCCCAAGTGAAATATTTTGAATTTCAAACTAATTATATTACTCTTAAATCCGACTACACCATGAATGAAATCGATACACGAGGGTAGCTAAAAGATTGGTATATAGTATTATAATTTCAGAGCTATTTAACAAAAGTAAGTGTTATTTTTAATCAAATCTTGCGTAATGTTCACTCTGTGTATAAATTCCTAACCTTAAACTTTTGTACCGTAACGGTAACCAAAACCTGTCTGTAACCTAACAACGACTTAACAGTACCCTACCGTAAATTAAATATAACAGAAATGTAACCTAGCCTTCACTTTATTGTAACATATCCTTATTCTAACCATAACATAAATGCAATTTAACGTTAACCTAACTTTAACCTAAATAATATAATAGAAAAAAACCATTTTAAAAAATTACTATTTCTTCGTAAAATATGCTTCAGCTGTAATTCGTTTCTTTCAATTCATTTTATTAATACAAAATTCCTTCCTCGTGCTTTTGTTTGAGACATTAAAATTTCAGCGATAAATGGTTTAATACTGCAAACCTGTTTTTCGATTTACTTCGCCTCCACCTATCTTTTTCTCCATGGTGTATAGCAGCTGTGATTAAAAAAAAATCCTCATTTAAACTGACAATTTGACTGTCTATGAATTTTAAAGGTCTGTGCCAGCTTTTTTAATTATTTCTGCGAAAATTTTATGCAACCAATCAACCATAAGAAAATGAAAGGGAAAAAAAGCGAAAAAAGGCGATTTTGTATGAGAGTGAGCTTTGGAATTTAATAAATTACTCAGTTAATAAATAGAATTTTGAAATTCTGAACTTCAGGTGCATCAGGAGAGACATTGGGCTACTCTCAAAAAGAATTTGAGCTTCGTACGTGCTGTAGATTTTGCTAGCCATCGCAGACACACAGACACATACACAGACAGACAGAGTGTTTTGTTCTTTTATTAGTATAGACTAGCTGACCCGCCCGGCGTTGCCCGGGTCCGTATTAACAATATTAAACGAACTTGAAATTTGTATGATTTTATCATTAACTCGTTACATGCAGAAATGTATTGTCTGAAATACGTAGCCACGGACTGTGTGAAAAATTGGTTTTAAAAAAAAACAACTAATATTAAGCTCTAAAAATACTCAAAATGAGCAATGAAAAACGCGGGAGGGAATATGTATCCAACGATTGCATGATTTTCGTGTTAAAAAGTTGATATTTACCCGTAAAAATCACTGTTAAGTCACGTAACTAATTATTATTTTCACATACAAACCCCAAGTGAAATATTTTGAATTTCAAACTAATTATATCACTCTTAAATCGGATTATACCATGAATGAAATCGATACACGATGGCAGCTAAAAGATTGGTATATAGTGTTATAATTTCAAAGCTATTTAACAAAAGTAAGTGTTATTTTTAATCAAATCTTGCGTAATGTTCCCTCTGTGTACAAATTCCTAACCTTAAACTTTTTTACCGTAACCAAAACCTGTCTGTAACCTAACAACGACTTAACAGTACCCTACCGTAAATTAAAAATAACAGAAATGTAACCTAGCCTTCACTTTATTGTAACATATCCTTATTCTAACCATAACATAAATTCAATTTAACGTTAACCTAACTTTAACCTAAATAATATAATAGAAAAAAACCATTTTAAAAAATTACTATTTCTTCGTAAAATATGCTTCAGCTGTAATTCATTTCTTTCAATTCGTTTTATTAATACAAAATTCCTTCCTCATGCTTTTGTTTGAGACATTAAAATTTCAGCGATAAATGGTTTAATATTGCAAACCTTTTTTTCGGTTTACTTCGCCTCCACCTATGTTTTTCTCCATGGTGTACAGCTGCTGTGATTTAAAAAAAAATCCTCATTTAAACTGACAATTTGCCAGTCTATGAATTTTAAAGGTCTTTTTTAATTATTTCTGCGAAAATTTTATGCAACCAATCAACCATAAGAAAATGAAAGCGAAAAAAGGCGATTTTGTATGAGAGTGAGCTTTGGAATTTAATAAATTACTCAGTTAATAAATAGAATTTTGAAATTCTGAACTTCAGGTGCATCAGGAGAGACATTGGGCTACTCTCAAAAAGAATTTGAGCTTCGTACGTGCTGTAGATTTTGCTAGCCATCGCAGACACACAGACACATACACAGACAGACAGAGCGTTTTGTTCTTTTATTAGTATAGACTAGCTGACCCGCCCGGCATTGCCCGGGTCCGTATTAACAATATTAAACGAACTTGAAATTTGTATGATTTTATCATTAACTCGTTACATGCAGAAATGTATTGTCTGAAATACGTAGCCACTGACTGTGTGAAAAATTGGTTTTAAAAAAAACAACTAATATTAAGCTCTAAAAATACTCAAAATGAGCAATGAAAAACGCGGGAGGGAATATGTATCCAACGATTGCATGATTTTCGTGTTAAAAAGTTGATATTTACCCGTAAAAATCACTGTTAAGTCACGTAACTAATTATTATTTTCACATACAAATCCCAAGTGAAATATTTCGAATTTCAAACTAATTATATCACTCTTAAATCGGATTATACCATGAATGAAATCGATACACGATGGCAGCTAAAAGATTGGTATATAGTGTTATAATTTCAAAGCTATTTAACAAAAGTAAGTGTTATTTTTAATCAAATCTTGCGTAATGTTCCCTCTGTGTACAAATTCCTAACCTTAAACTTTTGTACCGTAACGGTAACCAAAACCTGTCTGTAACCTAACAACGACTTAACAGTACCCTACCGTAAATTAAATATAACAGAAATGTAACCTAGCCTTCACTTTATTGTAACATATCCTTATTCTAACCATAACATAAATGCAATTTAACGTTAACCTAACTTTAACCTAAATAATATAATAGAAAAAAACCATTTTAAAAAATTACTATTTCTTCGTAAAATATGCTTCAGCTGTAATTCATTTCTTTCAATTCGTTTTATTAATACAAAATTCCTTCCTCATGCTTTTGTTTGAGACATTAAAATTTCAGCGATAAATGATTTAATATTGCAAACCTTTTTTTCGGTTTACTTCGCCTCCACCTATGTTTTTCTCCATGGTGTACAGCTGCTGTGATTTTTAAAAAAATCCTCATTTAAACTGACAATTTGCCAGTCTATGAATTTTAAAGGTCTTTTTTAATTATTTCTGCGAAAATTTTATGCAACCAATCAACCATAAGAAAATGAAAGGGAAAAAAAGCGAAAAAAAGGTGATTTTTTATGAGAGTGAGCTTTGGAATTTAATTAATTACTCAGTTAATAAATAGAATTTTGAAATTCTGAGCTTCAGGTGCATCAGGAAAGACATTGGGCTACTCTAAAAAAAAATTTGAGTTTTGTACGTGCTGTAGATTTTGCTAGCCATCGCAGACACACAGACACACACACAGATACACACACAGACAGACAGAGCGTTTTGTTCTTTTATTAGTATAGAAATCAAAATTGAATCCATATGCGATATTATTTACTGACACAACTATCCCAGAAGTTTTCGATAAAGAACGATAAAGAGAAGTGTTTTCTGTGTTCTTTGATTTACAACAAGTTCTCTTGCCTGCCTAGAGATGGGAATGCTCGGAAAAAAACCGGAAAAATTGGGAAAAAAAACAGTTTTTTTCATTTTTTTCCCGAAGACTTATTTTTCAATTTTTCCGAACTGGAAAAGTTGAAATTTCATTTATGGAATGATATAGTGAAAATTTTGTAATAGCTACATTGTCATGCTTTTTATTTTATTTATTTTTATGTTGAGTGTCTTACATGAAAATTTTAATGTGGATAATCTGATCTCTGAGCAGAAATCTGTTTGAGAAGATTTGAAATAATCCTTCACATTTTTTTTCTTGTTTGAAACACTAGACTCTTCGCAAAATTTCTCTTAAAAATAGACATTTCAGAAAAAGTTTAATCAACAAATTGAATCTTTCGCAAGTGCAGTGATTGAAGAAAAAAAAATTTCATGTCATACAGCAGCTGAATCTTATTAAGTTACATATATGTATGTAAATAACCTTATTAAAAATGTCTAAATAGGAAACTAAATATAGTAATAATTTCTTATTCAAAAATTCTGAATATATTTTGTGCAAATATATACAAAAAGTTCACAATTTCACAAAAACTTGATTACATGAAAAAAATCTAGATATGTAATTAAATGCAACTTCTCTTTTTAAAAATTTATTCATGTGTAAAATTATTGCAATAATATGCCGCTTAATGGAAATGATAAAATTAAAAATTCAACATAAAGTAGCATTTGAAGTATGCATTTATTACTTTTCAAGAAGTAAGTATTGAATTCGTGAAAAAATTGACTTCAACATAAAATTTTGAAGTATGCATTTATTACGTTAATCTATCTTTTCAAGAAGTAAGTATTGAATTCGTGAAAAATTTGACTTCCAGTTTTTGGTGTATTTAAACGTTTTAGAAGGCCCTGGACACGATTTGATGTTTTTTGAAAAATATCTGTCACTCTGTGAGTCTGTATGTGACAAATTTCATGGGCACTCTATCTCAAGAACTGATGCACATAATTTCACAAAACTTTAGATTTAGTTACACCTTGATATAAACAAGAGATGTTTAGTTATTAGTGTATATCGCCAAACCGATGGCGCTGCTATGCTGCATTATTCATAATTTCCACAATTGTTCTATGTCAAACTAATGTATGTATTTTTATAAAATTTCAGATTAAGTTAATCTTTGACATAACTTCGTGCTCATTACTTTTTGGTGTAAATTGCTTAACAGATGACGCTGCTATGCTGCATTATTCATGATTATCGCAATAGCTTTACCTCAAGGACGATTAAAAAAAAAAAAAAAAAAATCAAACTACAGCTTCAGACAGTTTCTGATATACATTAATGTTGTTTAGTTTTTGGTGTAAATTGCCCTATAGGTGGCACTACTATGCTGCATTTTTCAAGATTTCGTTATAGCTGATTAATTGAATGTTTTTTCAAGGTGTTGAATCTAAAATTGACCTTCATAATGTACAATAATGTTGCAAAAACATGGGCAGTTTGCATTAGAAAAGTACAACTTCGATGAAAAAAAAAACCCATATTTTATTACAAGTAACTATGTTATAAATTATACTTTCCCTCTTGATTAAACTTTGAATTTTTGTAGTTTTCTAAAGCACAGTAGAAGTTTATCTCTGTATGTAACTGCTTTTGTTTATTCCTCAAATAGTGAGCATTTTCTATTTGTAGTGTTCTGTTTTCATAACTTTTGAGTTCCACTCTTAGAAATATAAAATTACCATGTGGAAACAGTATTGAATATGGTTTCTTACTGAAAAATAGAATACCAGATTTCAGGGTAAAAAGAAAAAAATTACATTTAATTAAACTTAATATTTTTCTGGTTTCAGTGAGTAAAAATCTAACAGTCAATAAATCCTACACTGTTTTTTAGTTGCAGACCTGAATAAGCCAAAGTAAAACTTAGTTTTGTTTGAATTTAGATTATAAAACTAAATCAAAACTTTTTTTGAGTTGAGATTGGAAAGCTATACCAAAACTAAACATATTTTTTAAAGGAAATAAAATTATAATTCTAAGAAAAAAAAGTAATAATGTAAAAATATAAATTTTTTAAACAAACAATGGAATTTTTGAATACTGATATTCATAATAATGACAAAACTACAATAATTTCTTTAAACTAGTATCATTTACTTAAAAACTATATTTATGTAAATGGAATGCATAATTTATTTCATTCCAAACTGCAGACATTGGCTCAGGTTTTTACATTAGGTCAATTGGTAGTTAAACATGTAACTGAAAAATCATTTCAACAGAGATATGATATAACAAACAATAGCGTTTAATAAAAATTCTTAGGCTGTGGAAAAAAAAACTAAACTTTTAAAAGCAGGCTTTGCTACTTTCTTTTTATTTTGTAATATAAAGTGAAAATAATTTTCATTTAATACATATAAATGGGAAAAAATATTTATTATTTAATATTCTCTAAGAAAATATAATTTATTTGGGAGAAACAGTCATGGAAAATCAATTTTTCCAATTTTTCCATTTTTTTTCCGAAAAAAAACGGTAAAAAACCAGTTTTTTTCCGCCACTTATATTTTTCCGGAAAATTTACATCTCCAAGCCTGCCTATGTTCTTCCTAATCACATTCACAACCAAGATTTCACATTAACTTCCTAGAAAAAAAAATATTTTAAGTGTGATCCTACATGGCTTAAAAATATAAGTGAACTGGCTTTTTTTATAAGGAGTAAATTTCTGGAGAAGAGGATTTAACTCTCTGGGCTCATCACCAGTATCAATAAACTTGATAGTTATAATTATAATAAATAACAACAATTATCGTTTCGTTTGAAAAATGAATGTACTTGTACGTAATATTTTTTTTCTTATAATAGTAACAAACCAAATATTTCTGGGAACGGCGTTCTCGCTCAATTACAGCACTGTACAGACCATATAAAAAATGCAAAGTAATAGTAATTTAAACTTATGCTGAACTTTAATCTTCCAATTTCTCAGAATTTAAGGTCAATTTGAAGAAAATCTTTCATTGCTATAGTTAGGGTATGAATATTTTAATATTTTTAAAATCATTAAAATCTGTGTGCACCAAGTTTTTTAGTTCCCTTGTCAGTAGAAGTTTCTCAACAAACAAATTCATAGAATTTGCTCTAGACTTGGTAAATGCAAAGATCAAATTGACTCACAATCAGTAAAAATGATAAGCTTTTTCAAATGTGAAATTTGAAATTTCAAGCATATGATGATAGCATAATACATTTTGTCTGAAAGTAGCAAAAATGTATCAGATATAGCTTTTTTTCCAAACATACATGATTTCTTTTTGATTTTAATCCATTCCACTTTTTTCAGAAAGAAATAACTGCTATTTTACCCTAATGCAGCACATATAAGTGTCTACAAACAAAACTGTATGCATTTATTATTAAAGAAAAAGAAAGGGAAAATTATGAAAATACAATCTATGTTTAAATGAAACAATTAAAACAAGTTAAGGCTCTAATAATGTTGAAAGGTTTAAACTCTTATAAGGTTCAAGATAAATTTGCTATTATAAAAATTGTGAGTAAATATGTTTTTTAAAAATTTTGAAAAGTAAAGCATGTGTCCTTGTAAAATTAAATTTAAATATGATTTAAATTTTATTACAGTTTGGATTTTAATAACTCTTTTTAAAATTACATGTGAGAGGATGCTTCATTCATCACACAATCCCATGTTAATTTATGGGGAAATTTTGAAGAAGGATTGTGCATACTAAACACATTTTTCCAAGATTTTGTCTTCTTTTTCAAAAAATGAACACCAGTGTTTTTATTGTAATGAACTAATTTTTTTTTAATATTATTTCATTAAATTTTAAATATATTTAAAGAACAAAAATCTTTTAAATTTTTAATTAAGTGAAAATTAAAAATTTATGCTTAAAAAAATACATAAAATTTAGAAAAATAATGTTTTACGACACAGTAAATGAGTATCAAATGTCAAATTTCTGATGCTGAAAACCAAACTTTGATAATTGTTTAAATTTCTACATATGTTAACATTTGATTTCTTGATCCCATGAAAAGGAAACCTGCTTCATTGAACAATTCTTTTAAGCAGTTCTCAGAAATTATTTTTCCTTGCTCCATATGTGAAACTTTGACACATTTGCAGAACATTATTTAATGTAAAAGCATGAGTTATAAGCAAATGCTGTTTCGTGATAACCTTTCTTTGACTGTCCCATGCAGAAATTTATTTCAAAACACTACTTTGACAGAATTTTCTGAAAAATCCTCACCTTTAAAAAAAATCAGAAACATTATTCGATTTCATAGATTCTGAATAAAAGAAACAACCAATTTTATGCATTAACAAACAAAAATAAATTTAGGAATGTATCAGAAGGTAAGCACTTTAAATTTGAAAACATTTTAAAGATATTCCATGTACCACATTTTCTATACATTCATATTTCAAAATTTTATTTTTCTACTGTTAGTGTTAGAGATATTAGCCATATAATATACACCTCTTTCTTTGCAAATTAAGCAAAAAATGAATAAAGATTATTCATAAACTATTATTTTTTATGTAATCTGACAGCAAAAATTACTTTTTGTATATTGGTAGCAATTCATTAAATTAAAAATCTTGATTCTTATTATTACCGTATTTACTCGTGTATAAGGCACACTTTTTTTCCAAAAAATTAGGGCAAAACTTCTAGGTGCGCCTTATACACGGAATAATTTTTTACTGTTGAATGCAGTCGAACAATATACGTATGAAACAACAAATTATTTAAAGAAGATATTAAAACTCAGAAAATGTTACTTAATTGAAGTATTACTGCATGTTTATTTCATTCCTTGCAGTTTTTTAGACAACAGAACTAATGACATTATCTAAACGCTAATTAGCAATTCTCTTTACCATCACTCATTCCTCTTTCCCATCATTCTGTTACAACCCAAAGTCTAAAAATGCATTTTCGTCTTGTTTTCTGGTCTGGTGTAATGTTTGTTTTGACTTTTTTTTTTTTTTTTTTTTTTTTTACTGAAATTCATTCAGTCATTCTTTATTAGCGTATCAAATTTATGGTGTGCGTTATATACGAGATTTTAAGAAATCGCCATTTTTACTTGTAAAGTAGGGGTGCACCCTATGCACGAGTAAATACGGTATATTTTTTCACTTTAATATTTAATTGTGCATTTTTATAGTAATTGACATACAATGTGCACAATGTAGCACAATGTGGCATATAATATAAATTTTGGTCAATTTTCTTGTACCAGAAGAGCGTGTAATAATCTGGGATATAGAATACATTTATTTCTATGTGAATTTTACAGAAAATTAAAGAAAATGTTAAAAATGCTGATTTTAAGTTTGCTTAAATGAATGCTTTTGAACGAAGATATTTATTATTATGCACTGGAAATATATAAACATTATACAAAACAAAAACTTGAGAAAATTACAAAAATCAACTTCTTTGATTTTGAAGTTTTGATTATTAATAATGAATATTTATTTAACAGTATACATTTAATAAAATTTGATTAAAATCTTGGAGGATAAAGATGATTTTATTGAAGAATACAACACTTTTTACTAAAATTTCAGATTCATTTGCAAGCAAATTTTAATTTGAACACAAAAAGTTGATATGCAATAAAATAATGCAACAAATAATAATAAAAAAAATTAAAGAAACTTATTTCAGATTTATATGCCAAGAAACAAATGGAAAAGCATTCCAAATTTGCTTTAAACATACCAACTTTTTCTTCCAATATTTTCTTCTAGATACAATTTTATCTTTTTTTATATTTTCTTCTTCAGTCGTTTGTTTATTTTCAACAATATTAGAAGATGTTTGACAATAGAATTCATATTTCTGATTGGCTGAATCGTAAGAATAATAAATACCACTTGTTGGATCATATAAAAGATTTCTAACCTAAAAAAATATATAAGAATTACTTTCATTTATGATATTTTATACACATTTTTTTTATTCATGAGTATTTACTAAAATTATTTATTATATTTTATCTACTTCATTTCATTTTTTTAAATTATCATTTAGCATTTTTAACAGTATTATGTATTTGAAAATGTTTAATTATTGTGTTGAGCGTGATAGGCAATTACAAACGTTTTTGATGACTTATCTTCAGAGCACAGATAATCTACAATTAATGAGCTTTTTGATTTTTATTTCATAACAACCTCAATTACCATTCAAAATCCTACTATAAATGATCAACTAAAACAGTTGGTCTTTAATAGTCTAAATTTTGTCCAACACATTAGAAAACAGAATAAGGTACATAGGCGTAGCCAGCCTTTTGAACGGGGGGTTGCCCAAATTTTTTAACCTGAATATGTTGGGTACAAACAACATCTTATGTAATAAAACCTAATAAAATGGAACCTTATAAAACCTATTAAATTTCCGTTTTAGACAGATTTTTTGCGGAAGGTATAATTGTGTGGAACTTTTTTTTAAAAAGACCCAAACGCAATTTTTCATTGCGTGAAGAAGGATGAGAAGTTGCTTAAAACTAAATCTAATGGACAGGGGCGTGCAAAGAGAAAACTGTGCCCGGGGCAAAGTTACAATTTGGCGCCCCCTCCACCTGTAACAGGCCAAAAATGACGTTGGTAGCATAAATTTGGCGCCCCCTAAAGTTCCACGCCGGGGCAGCTGCCCCCTACACTCCCCCTTTCTCTAGACGCGGCTAATGGATAAGAAAAAGATATATAAACATAGATAAAACATGATAGATATAAAATAAAGATATCTGTAAACATAAATCTGTAATTATCACAAGTTTTCATTTCAAACAGCAATGAAATACTAAAATAAATAAGCACGACTTTAGTTCCCCCCATCATTTTGATCAAAGTAGCATTAAAATAGCTTGTAGTATGCAATTTATAGTGAAAAATAGCTAAAAAAAAAAGAGCCTGTACGAATGTCGAAAACAAAATTTCCCAAACAAAATTTAGCAAACCAACAAACCAAACTCCATATTAATTTGAATTTTGCGTAGTATCATTTCTTATTTTCAGAGGAAGCACAGATTTGTACTAGAGATGAGTTCGGGCTCGATTAGAGAGCCCATCCGTGCCCTATACAAAAATAAATAAATAAATAAATAAAAGATTTAATGATATTTAAAAATTGTTTCAAATGTGATATCCCATTTAAAAAAATTTCTTATAAAATTTACTATTAAATAAAAATTTAAATTCAAGCTTATGAAAAGAGCAATTTGGTATCAAATAAAAATATCCTTCATACCTAAAATGATTCCTATATTTCTTGTCCTTTAAGAAGAAAATTTGATGGACATATTGAAGAAGGGTAATGAATAAATGGATAGTGTTTATAGAAATTACTATTTGTATGCTGAAGAATCAAAAAACGTTTCAATTTCCTATAAAAAGAGTACATCTTCAGGGGTGTAGTCGTAAAAAAAACCACAGGTTACACGATCGACGCAGAGGGTATATGCTCAAGGCACAGAGTATACTCTAGAGAATACATCCTATGAGTTTCATGAGAAACAGAAGGTTATACGGTGTTCCTTAAAAAAATCCAGAAGGTATACGGTGTATACCCCAGTATACCCTCCACTATATCCCTGTACATTTATCTATAATCAATTCATTCCTCTTAACAATTCCCCATGACTGACGAGAACCTTAAAATCAACGCAAATTAAAACATTGATACAGTTACCTTAAAATTCCGTTGTTTTTATGGGAAAAGAAGAAACATTAATCGAATGTTTTCAATCCGAATAACATGTAAAATATGTTTACTTACGAAGGGAAATCCTCAGCATAAGCAAAATTCATGATGACAAACAGAAAAAAAATCACAATGCTGTTATCATATGAAGAACGATTATGATTCGTGCACAATCATATAATTTGCAAACCTCAAGCATCTAGTCTGCATCTAAAACGAAGAAATCATTCTCTAACAAAATAAATAAATAAACGATCGAATTAAAAAAATATCCTCTGCCTCAAACAAAAATTCAACCAGAAGCTAATTTATAATTTATGATTATTTTGATTGGCGCCTTATCAATTAATCGTCGACGGAAATGCAGTAGACATAAATCTCCATACATCACAAATTTTCTTTTGAAGCAACAATCAACTATTGAAATATATATATAAAAAATTTTTCTTTTCCTTTCATTTTGATCAAAATAACACTGAAATGACTTCAAAAAGAATAAATAATTTTAAAAGGAAAATAGTTCTTTCAATCTCTTCTACACATAAATGTTTTTTAATTCTCAGGAAGAATGAACCCGAGACTCCCCCCCTCCAGGCCCGAACACTAAAATGAAAATAGAGCCCGGCCCGCTTCGGACCCGGGTTTGGGTTCGGGCTTTCGTGCTGGGGCTGAGCCTGTCTCATCTCTAATTTGTACAACCTTCCACCCCCTCCGTTCTCCAAGCTAATCACATGGTGGAATTATCGTTTCACATCTGTATTTCCTTTCAATTTTTTTTGCTCTTATCTAGACTTTAGATAACAAAAGCAAATATATAAATAGTAGTTTCTATCCTTGTCGAGAATTTACTCTAATTTTTTATGGAAATATGCATGCAATAGAAAGGTGTAAAAAAATTCCATAAAGAAACATCAAATTGGGATTATAAAACCAACTTTTTTGATTTACTGTGATTAATACAGATTCTAGTAAATATTCTAGTTTTAAAAAAGATGAATAAAATAATTTTCTTAAAAAGAAAAAAAGAAAGAATCAAGGTCTCTTCTTTTATCACATTTCAAAACATAGACTGTTAGTTTTGATTAACTAATTGAACTAACTTTGCTTACATTTTTCTTCTTTTTTCTTTTATAAATTTTGATTTTTTAAATTAATCAATCTTGGATCTGCACGCGCGGGGGGGAGGGGGGGGGTGCCCGGGCACCCAGGGCACCCCCCCTGGCACGCGCATGAGGTACTACTAGGTTATCCCGTCGACCAAAAAATTATCGCCAAACTATAAGATTAAGTGACAATAATGGATGATCGTGAATGTCACATTCAATGACATTAAATACGATTCATGTGTTTAAAATGTCATTAAGTGATTTTTATTTCGAGTTTTTATTAATATTTTTATTAATATTCTACTAATTATTTGTTTTTTCATTATTTAAAATAAAAATTATATCAATATGTATAATTTGGCTATTAGTTTGGTGATTTGTATAATTTGGCGAAATTGGTCGACGGATAACAGAGTAGTACCCAGAATAACTCAAAGGCATTTGCATTGTTTTATGCAACATTTCAAGTAAAACTCCATATTTCTTTAAAATACAAGGTCAAACTTACCAATACATTTCTTCTGAATTCAGGGTTCATTTCTAAACTAGTCGTTGGGGGACCATCGTAATACTTACCCATAATGGATATGCATAACATAAAATATAAAAATAAAACGTGTGTAAACTATTTATAAAATGCATCGCAACTCCAAAATAAAATTTAAATGTATATTTAAATAGTTTTAACACATAGTAATACTCTATTAACGAATTTATGATGAACCAATTATGACAAATTATATAAAATGCTAAACTACTCAAGTAGTGCTGAATTGTGTAAAAAAAAAAACATACTTATAACTCCAAACACAATAATCATATTAACTAGCAGTTTACTGCATTGGATTAAGTGCATCATATGTAATTAAAATATGTCTTTGAATTGAAATTTGAATGAAACACAAGGTCATGATAAATCGAAGAGTATGGAAAATAGGATTACAAATAACTTGGCAATTAATTATCCGATCAACTTCATTCTTCATGCAAAATTTGCGTTAATTTATTGTTTTCTACATTCACTCTTTAAAATAAAATTTAGAAAATTTTTATGTACCTTTCATCAGAATGAATATTTCGAGAATCCGAAAAAAATAGTTTTGGATAATTCAGATTACTTATATTATATAGGTTTCTTTTTATTCTTACATACTAAGCACACACCAAATTTCAAGTCTCTATCTCAATTTGTTGGGGAGATAGACTGTTTAGAGACACACAGACAGACGGATGATAATATTTTTTTTTCCTAAACATATGTTTTTCAGAATATCCAGTGTCAGAAATGCATAAATCCGTCCAAAAAAATTTTTGATTTTAAAATCGATTGCAAGACTTACCCTATACTTAGCATGATAGATACGTAAAAATGATCAACATAATGATAAAGCATGTTAGTATATCTATAAAATAGTATATCAAGAAGATATATATATATAAATCTATTTAAGGATGGCTTTGTTTATAAATCATTACACTATCTGTTTATATACATATAATGTAAGCAAAATAAATAATTTCAAATTGGCACTATATAGAATATTTTAGCAAAAAATAAAAAATTAATAGGTGCCTGATTGTTTCATCTTAATTTCCACCCTTGCTTTAGCAGAATGAAAAAAAAAAAGAGGTGGAATTTTATTACCATCATTATTTTGATAAACTGAGTAGAATTAGTATTTGATAAAGATACTTTATCATGAAAAGATAAATACTTAAAAAAATTAAATGCATGAAACTAATCGGAATTTTTCTTCTGTAAGAAAAGAAATGGATTACATACATTTATGTCTTTACAAAAAAAAAATGCATTGTTTAATAAAGTTTTACAAAAATAAAAGTTATTTAATATACTCACAGCATCATAAAAATATCCTGTTGATGGGCTATAATACATCCTATATAAATCATCATAAATATAATCTGACATGTTACTATGCTCTTCTACCACTTGCTTAACCATATCAGTCACAGTTATCTATGTAAATAGAGAAAAAAAAATTGAATTATTTTTTCTTCTGTTTTACAATAATTTTAACTTTTTTTTAAATGTCAAATAGAAATTTTGACTTATTAATTCAGTTCATAAATATTTTCTGGTAGAGTACAGAACCATTTATCCGGAATGGTTGGGATCAGATGTATACTGGATAACTGGTTTTTCAGGTTAACTGGTTGGGCATTAAAGCAGCATCCATTTGAAAAGTTTTGTGAAACATATGTAGTTGTGGTATTACTTCTAATTTTAAATTGATTATTAGATTACTTGAACCAAGAATCTGATGCAAATAAGGTCAATTGTTAGAGTTTGAAAGAAGATAATTTATGGGAACTCCTTGAACAAAAATTCTTCTGTTTTCTCGGCATAAAAATGAAAATATCTATAATATTATTTATTAATCTATAATATGATTATATGCTTCTATTTCAAATACTAGATACTGTTATCAAATTATACAATTGTTTCAAGCAACGTGTATTAGAGTGGGACGAAAAAAACTTTTTTCGATTTTCGATGATGGCGGGTGCGGAAAAGTGGCCACTGGTGGCACTCAGTTCATACAAAAAATTTGAGATTTTTTGGACATTTCCTTACCCTACCACAAACAGCTTGAAGTTTTGAAAAAATGTGCATTTTTGAACTTTTTACGAAAAAAATAAAAAATGTTAAATTAAATTTATTTTGGTTGTATTTACTTGAAAAGGCATATTTAATGTATCAAATGTTTAAAATAGATCTGATCATGCAATATTTAATATCTATGTGCATTATAACTTAGCCTATTTTTATAGCATTTTTTCGTATAACAGGCAATAGTTGTATTTGTTTGAATCGATCATTAGTTTCTCTCTTATTTATGTCCCTTAGTCTTCTTTATATTTTTTCTATGTGTCAAAGGTCATATATTTCAGCAACAGACAGCAGTATACTTCAAAAACAAAACTGGAAGGTGAGAAGGGGGTGAAGCAGGACTCTAAGCGAGCGCAATGACTCGTCATAATACTGAAGGAATGAAGGACGAAATAGATGAGAGCCAAAATCTGATAAAGGATTCTTATTATTTCTCCATGCTCAGTTACCTGTGACATTTGTTCAGTGTGAACGTGGAACTTTTTTCTAGTGAGATACAGTGCTTTTTGGATCATTTAATATTCCATTATAGTGTTTTGTGCGTTTTATTATGACGAGCTTAGAAATGGCTAGTATGAAGGACTATGCTAATGTAAAGACACCCGATAGCGTGAAAAGTAGCCTTTAGGAGGCATCATGCATATCGAAAGTATTGCAATTGCTTGCTGGTTGCTTGCTTTACCATGTAGAAGTTGTGACAGCAGAGGATAAAAATCTCGTCAATGATAAAAACAAAGTCAGAGGAGAGAAATAGAAACTTGGGAAAAAGATACAGGCAGAAGAAGTTCTTGAAAGAAGGAAAATTAAAAGTATATTTTTTGATGGTAGAAATGATAAAAGTATACGCAGAGGAAAAAAAAAGAACAAGCGGCACCATTGAGAGAAAGGCGAGGAACATATCGCCATGTTGTTTGAACCTGGTTAGGAATACATGGGCCACTTGATACCTCATTCCGGTCACGGAAAAGAAATAGCAAAATCATTATATAATAATGATTAAATAATTAAATATAATGATTTATAATAAATCATTATATAATCTTTTAAGTCACCACAAGTTAGATTTTTCTGAACTGACAACACTTGGGTGTGATGGCAGCACTGTTAATACAGGAAAACGCAATGGTGTCATTGCCTGTTTTGAAAAAAAAACTAGGAAGAGAGCTGCAAGATTTGATATGTATTCTTCATATGAACGATATCCCACTTTGACATCTACTCTCTAAACTTGATGGCGAAACCACGGGACCTAAGACCTTTGCCAAACCAATCGGTGCTAGATTAATGGGGGTGTGAAAAATCTACGTGTCACTTTGTTCGAGCCTATTGCTGTTTCATGGATATCAGAAAAGGAAAATACTGAAGATCTAAGTACCAATCAAAAGTGCTTATTTGATATTTATGCAGCAGTTTCAACCGGAGTATGTTCTCGAGAAATGCAAAACAGATAACTTGGGCCAACTGTGAAATCAAGATGGATCACAACTGCTTGCATAATTTTACATTCATGCCATAGTAGTTTAAATCCTGATAAAGCGTTAAAATATCTCGCTCAGGTACGTGAAACGAGTTTATGCACCTGTGTGGTTTTCTGTAAGGAAAAGGCTAGGTTATGCGGACGGACCTAGACATATGTGGAAGATAGTTAAACTTTCATCGTTTTTACCAGATGACCTAAAAGAGACAGTGCATACAGTCATCTAAACAAATGGATACTATCCGCCACCTGAGAATAATAAGGTTCTGTCTGTGTTTTTGAAAAAAATGACTTATCGATATAGAAAGGTTCTATTTGTATCACTGAAGACATTTGTGGATTAAAATATTGTCATAATATAATTGTAATGTTTTATATAAATTATGTATAACATCATTTTGATGCAAAAACACCTTCATAGATATAAATAAAACCTTTTGATATCAGTAAGTCAGTAATTTCAAAAACACAGATAGAACCTTATTATTCTCAGGTGACGTATGGTCATCCTGAGAACTTATTGATAGCAACGGCAACCGATGATAGACAGCATATTAGAACAATGGCATGGAAAAAAAAGTATACCGCAATTTAAATAAAATAAAAACCAACAAAGTGCGAGAATTTCAAGTTCCAAAGCTAAACTTTAAAGCAACGGAACACCATGAGTGTATTGAGTGGGTCGCTGCCAAAATCAGCAAAGCTCTTATAACAAAAACATTTTCTCTAGAAAAAGTAGAGAAAACGTGATTTCAGGATCCATGTTGGATGAATCAATAGTCTGATTTCCTAGTCACTCCCTGGCTATGGAAAGAGTCGTTAAAATTGTGACAGAAGCTGCATCAAAGGTATGCGGGAATAAAGGAAGACATACCTTCATTAGAGCAAAACTGCCAGCACATAAAAAGATACCAAAGTTCATTTCTAAAAAAAGACTTTGTAGCGTAAATGCAATTCAGTGCATTTCGAATGTAACATTCTGTGGGTAGGAGGGCGGGTAAAACTTAGCATGCAGCTACCTCCTCGTGGTGAGTTCTGGATTGTTTTGCGTTGTTATCGAACACAAAACAAACTAAAAGCTGTACATTTTTAAAGAACGTAGCATTAAAATAATGCATAGTTAGAGGCTTTTTAAACATTTGACTCATTAAATATATCTTTTCAATTAAATACAACCAAAATAAACTTAATTTAACATTTTTAAATTTTTTGCTAAAAAAGTTCAAAAATCAGCATTTTTTCTAAACTTTAAGCAATTTGCGGCAGGGTAAAGAATTGTCCAAAAAATCTCAAATTTATTGTGTGAACTGAGTGTCACCAGTGGCAACTTTTCCGCACCCGCCATCATCGAAAATCGAAAAAAGTTTTTTTCGGCCCACCCTAATGTATATGTCAAACTGATTGTGTATGACACTTTTTTCTAAAAAGATTCTAACATCAGTCTATTAGAAATATCATTCCGGATAACTGGTTTCCGGATAAATGGTTCCATACTGTATTTCTTTTTATTATGATTAGTATTATTATTTTGAAATAAGAAAAAAAAAAAAATCTGAGAAAATAACATAATGTTTTTTTATTAAATTCAATACATATATATATTTTAATGTAATAAAAACATATGCAGAGCACAAATAACATTAAAGTAACGACAGATAGACAAAATGATGACTTAAGAGCAAGCCTTAGACTTTGGCTAAAAAATTCATTACAGAGACTAAATGTTGAATATTCCATTTCTTTCATGGATCAAATAATTTTCGATAGTTTTCCATTATACCAGCACCATCATCATCAAGCGAAATAAATGGCACTGAAAGACCATTAATTTTTCTTTCTCATTTTATTGGGAATTCTCAAAAGTTTAGCAAAAACTTATCTCATATAGCTATTCCAGTCTGTCGTCATATTGTAATTTATTTGAAATTGAAGCTCACAAAACTCAATCAAAATCCTCTTGACACTACAAACATATAAATCTGAAAGCATAATAAAGAAAAAGCAATTGTGATGCTTCAAACCATGTATTATTTTGTATTCTTATGCTTTCTCAGTATGATTGAAAGCCACACTTCCCTTGAAGATAAAATTCTGAACTCATCTAATTCTGGGTGCACCTATAATTGCACTTCGTGGTTTTTTTAACAATAACTTTACATATAGCTCCTTAGTCTTAAACAATTTTATTGTAGCTTCTTCATCAAAAGATAACTACCAAGTTGTAAAACCTATATCAGCATCAATGAAAAGTGAACTTAATAATAATAATAATAATAATAATATAAAAAAAAAAAAAAAAAAAAAAAGGCAAATTAAGTTGTTTTAAGAGGTTACAATAAAAAAAAAATTACATTAAATAAATAGCGAATCATAGTGTTTGGCAAGGTTTACACTACAAATTCTGGGCATGGTCAGGGTTGAAATAAATGGCACATTAGTATATATTTTGGCATGGTGTTAGCATAGCAGAAAATTATAAAATTTTCATTCAAGTCTGAAAAACTGTTTTTTTAATTGCATTTAAACTCAAATAAATTGCAAAATAAGTTTGCTAGCAGTTTTGAAATCCAAATCATTACAATCATAAATGTTTCACAATTTTTGGTTCCCCAAATTACACAAAGCATTATCTTTGGCAATAAAACTCAAAATTTTCAGTTTTATTCTAAGGAAGATATTGAGATTTGGCTACTAAATTTTACTGATATTTTGTTGTATACCTACATAGTCTTCTTCAATGTCAAAATTCTTCAATATTTTTTTATATATAATTTTTTGAGAAAGCACCTTACAGAAACATTCTTTGTCAGGTTTTTTTTTTTTTAATATTTTAAGAGCAGTGTAAATGTATTTTTATTATTAGTCTGCAGCTACAAAACATAAATTTTATTACAAAATAATAAGTAAACATAGTTTTTACCCTAATTATTAATTTGTAAAAAATCATTTAATACTAAAAAAATATTATAAAGCACATTTACAAACCTAATAAAAATTTAAATGTCTGTTAGTGATAAAATTATTTTGAAAATCTTTATAGAAGCCACCATCTTTAAAGTACTGTTGATATTACAAATAATGAAAGATTATTTCATAACAAAAAGAAACTAGTCGTTGGGGACCACTATAATACTCACCTATCATGGATATGCACAGGGTTCTCACTGTTGCTCCCCATTGTGCAAAACTGCGACTAAATTCTTCATTTGGCGAGTAAAGAAGCAATTAGATTCACCAAATTGCTAGAGCTCAACTTTTGCTTTTTCTTTCTTTTCTTTTTTGTTTTTCATACATATGCATATATATATAATATGTACATATTTTTAATATATTTGTAGCGGATAGTTGAAATTAGATTAATAAAAATCGTTGTTTCAGTTAAAAAAGTTAGGTTATTTTAAAACATATTGAAAAAAGGAAATGTGTTACAAAATTAAAGATTTTTTTTTTTTTTTTTTTTTTTGAGCTATACAGGGAATCTATTTTGCTAGTACTTTTATCATTTGGCGAATGTTTTTACTTTTAATTAGCCAAATTACTAATGTTGGTCAAATGTCAGCGAGAACACTGGATATGCATAATATAAAAAATGAAAATAAAACATATGTAAACTATTTATAAAAAATATTGCAATTCCAAAATAAAATTTAAATGTATATTTAAATATTTTTAATACACAGTAACCCTCTATTACTGAATTCTGGGTATTACTTGATTATCCCGTCGACCAATTTGGACAAATTATATAAATCATCAAACTACTTGTAAATTATACAAATTGGTATTTTTTAGCACTTTCCAACAAAGTTGAAGAGTGCTTATGCATTTGGTTTGTCTGTCTGTCTGTCCACGCTCTAACTCACGTAAATATACTCGGATTGCCATGAAATTTTAGGACGATATTGACATTTACCCTAGCACAAACCCTATTGAAAATGAAGTTTCTAACATGATTAGTTTATCTACAGGGAGAGTCAAAAGTTTCCATTACATAACGGCCTATGTGGAAAAATCGTTTCAAAGGAATTTTAGAGATGTTATACCTGTTAAACATATTAAAATTTATATGCATTTACGAGGTGCATTAAAATATGCATTCTATAAAGTATGCGGTGAAAATACAGCTATTATTCATTAACAGGGCCACACAAAACAATTCCATGAGATAATGGTAAAAGGCTAAAAGGGGGAATTGTGTATGACATATTTTTTAAATATATTGAACTGTTTCATTTATAATAAAATTGATGTATATCGCTGAGACTTAATATAAATTATACTATACTGCCTTGCCTAATATGAAGTACATAGTATTTACAGGGACACTCAAAAGAGTTCAAATAGTACACTCTTTCCAAAGTACTGTATATATATCCGATGATGGCTGATGGATGGATGAAAAGCATTTTAATTATGATATGCGATTAAGTTTCATTAAATTTATGCACATTATATGGTGTGTATAAATGCTATAGTTAATATACAGGGCTACCCAAAAAAGCTCACCAACGTTACTGAATATGAGCATAAATTACTTAAAGGTGGTTTTTAAATAAGGTATACATTTTTATGCTGAAATGCATTAAATTTACTAAGAAATGTTTGCAGAATATAGATAAAATGATATACAGGGCCACCCAAAGAATTGGGTACATGGACACCTATGAATGATAATTTATGAGAATGTAATTTCAGTTGTTTTAAGAGTGTTTTAGATTAAAATAAATTTTAGCCTAATATTGACGTGTAATAAAGGTACCAGGTAAACTACAAGGCTGAACAAATTATTCAAGTATATTTCCATCAATTAATACAAATTGCTGAAACAGAAATTTCAAGCTACTAGGCATTTTCTTGCTAAACTAAATTTTCCCATTATATAGTATGTATATTCACAGACAGATCAACTACAGAGCTGTTCAATAGTACTGGAATATATATTTGGTTTTATTTGGCTTTATAACCTTAGTTCCCTAAATAATGAAGTTATGTTAAAGATTTCATGAAGCGTTGGAAAGTGCTTCATAATCTATGCTTAATGCATGATTTTTCTTACTTGTTTAAAAAAAAAAAAAAATTAAAAGATTAATAAAAGTACAAGTAAAACGTGAAATTAAATATCACTTGATGAAGTAACAAATATGTGTAATTTGCCTAATGTCAAGTAAATGTGACATTTACGATAAGCCATTATTGGCATTTAATCTTATAGTTTGGAGATAGTCTATTGGTCGCTGGGTTAATTAAGTAGTACCGAATTGCATAAAAGAAATATAACTCCAAAAATAATAATCATATTAACTAACAATTTATTACATTGGATTAAGTGTTTCATTTCCAATTAAAATATATATTTGAATTGAAATTCGTACGAAATACAGGGTCATAAAAATTCGAAGAGTGTGGAAAATATGATTACAAATATCTTGGCAACTAATTATCTGATCAACTTTATTCAAAATTTATGTTTTTTTATTGTCTTTTATATTATAAAAAAACAGCTCTGGATAATTGAGATTACTGATATTCAATAGGCTTCTTCCCATTATTACATACTAAGTATACACCAAATTTCAAGTCTCTATCTCAATTTGTTTGGGAGAAAGAATATTTGCAGACAGGCACACTGACAGATAGATGGCAAATTTTTTTTTCTAAAAATATGTTTGTCAGAATCTCCAGTGCCTGAAACATGCAAATGCATTTTTTAAAAAATTTTGCGATTTTCAAAATGATTGCAAGACTTACCCTATATTTCATGTGATGGGTAAGTAAAATGAATAAAAGAAGAAAAGATATATATATATTTATTTAACATTTTACCTTGGACCCTTCTTCCAGTTGCCAATCTTTTGCACATCCTAAAGCAACTGCAAGGAAAAAACATGAATGTATAACATATACAATAGATCTCTCAAATCCACACAGTTTGAAACCACATGCTGTATGGATTTAAAATTTTTAAAATTCCTTATTATTCCTTTGTTTACCATTTTAAAATAGTAATTTGAATGTAATAAAGTAATCAAAATTACATTAAATGCTTACAATTTAATAAAATATTAACATAATTAAGTAAAAAAATAAACTAAAAACAAAACTAAAGATAGTTTTAAAAAATATTAAATTTTTAAAAAGTCAAATAAATCTAAATAATTAATAGCATATAATTAAATATGCATAATAAAGATAAGATATACAGTCAAACCCTGTTACAGGGAGTCTGGTATATAACAAACTCGTGGATATTACGGAACGAAAATTTTGGTCCCTCTGTTTCCCTATTGTATTTAATGCTAATTTATCCTTTTATAGCGAACTTCAAAAATAGAGTAATCATTTTTATAAAATGCATCATGAATAAATGAAAAAATTGTCAGAAATTTTCATTGTGTAAGATCAATGTTATTTTAATTTAACCTATTTCATGTTGCAATAACTTTTTATTAAAATGTTTATTTCCTACTACTACGATAAATAGCCCATACCATTGTCAAAATTGCAAAAATAAATAAAAAAAATCTTTAGTAGTGTATAATATTATTAACTAAAGCACACTAGAACACAAATTTAAATAATAAACGTTAGGACTGTATCTTTAAATTTTTAATCACACACGATAAACAGCGAACACTCTGGTCGCCATTCTTTTTCACACACTCTAAACAAAACATTTTTTTCTCTACTCAGTTCACTACACATTTCAACCAAAGGGAGTTCACGACGCCTTCTTATGGCACTTATAAATTTTGAAATTTCAATAATAAACAAGTAGTTTAAGAGTTGAAGACAGTGCGGAAATACAGCATCAGAAAGAATTGTTAAAATAGAAGATGCAATCAGAAAGATAATGTTAATACAACAAAGCAAAAATATGACTTACATGAATTCTTCCTAAGAGGAAAAAAAATCATGGAAATTCTAATTTTAATTTTTTCTGAACTGTTTTAAAGCATGTACAGGCACTTTGTATTTTTCGAAAAAAGACAAAAACTATAAATTTACATTATTTTTAAATGAATAAATAAAAAATGTGACAAATAACAAAAACCAGTTAAAAAATATATTTATTAAGAGAGAAAATACTTAAGAAAATTGTGTATTTTCTCACCATAAACAAAAAATGTAGTAACAAGCAAATCAATTCTTTAAAATGAGAAAAAAAAAAGGGGGGGGATTAAATCTCAATAACAGCTTGAAATATCTTTTCCCATTGTTGTTCAGATGTCAAAAATCAAATACACCTTTTGATAATTAGAAATTTTTACAGATCAAAGAAACAGTGCTGTTGAAATGAAACTGAATTCAATGATATGCCTGAAGATATAACAGAAGCCTAATATCACAAACTTTTCATGTTACCCAGTTATGAAATTTTTTAAGTTCATAAGATATTATTTCTTTTTCTTTCATAATTTCTCATAAGACAATTTTATTTTGTTTCAATGTCCTTATTTTAAATATATATATATGTATATTTTATATAGGGCATATAACACACACCTCTAAATTTCAATCATATTTTTGGCATTAAGAGTACTTGATGTATGCTGGATTTTATGGTACTTTTATTGCTTATGTTTATCTTATATCATCATAAAAACTATGTTTCAACAGAATAAATTTAGAAAATTTTCTTTTCTTTATTTATTTTATTACATACAGTAAGATATTTGTACTTTATTTTGTAAGAAAGAAAGATTTTACTAAATAAAAGAGTATGGAAATTTGTGCATTCATTTTGTAGAAAAAAAAAAAAAAAAAAATCAAATCAAACAGAATACTTTTGCAAAATAAACAAAAATAAAATGGTCCCGTTTTTAGAGAAAAAAAAAAGTATTATAATTTGCATACATTTGAAACTAACTGTTGCCAGGATTACTCACACTTGATACTAAATTATGCTGTGAATCCAAACATAGAGGATTAGTTCTACATTTGAAATATTTTAGTAGAATGAAATATATTACACATTTTTTAAGTTACTTTTGATTCATCTGGTATATGAATTCAAAGTATGTTATAAAGAGTTTGTAAAGTCGAGTGAAGTCACTCCAATTTATTTTAAATTATTTCAGATTTAGTAAATTAGATTTATTTTTTAAAATAAAAGCAAATCTATAAAAGGAACATTACTGATGAAAAAGGTAAAACAATGTTATTATTTTATTATACAAATTATTTGTAAATACATATTTACAGATATTGAAAATTTAACAGTAATGTAGCTAAATTTTGTTACATTAATATAATATTTTTATCCCCTTGCTGAGACATCATCAGTATGAATAAAAAATATCAACGAGTTTATCCAAGTCAATATAATTATATTTAACAATGTATTTCATATTAATTTATAAAAAAAAAAAAAAAAAAAAAAAAAAAAAAAAATCCAAATTTATTAGGACCAAGAATTTTCTTTCTTGACAATCAAAGAAAAAAAACATACTAGTATCATTTTCAGATGGTGCTACATTAATTTCTTCATCAATCACATTGTCATTTTCTTCAACATTTTTATTTTTGACCTTTAAAGAATACAAGTTTATTAAAATATGTACATAATACAAATTCAAAAAATAATTAGCTTTCAGTTTATATACAAAAATATTGAAAGCTTGATATTACTAAAATAATGTTTAGCATTAATTATATGTCAGTACAGTGAAACCTTTGCTTTAAAGAAATGCCTCCAAAATGGACCTTTATTACATACACAATTTTCTGACTGCCTGGCTGCTATTGTATAGCATATCCCTTCACTAAAGCAGATAGTTAATAGAACATTTTTGAAGGCTCAAGACTGTTCATTTTTTCAAAATTTAACTGCATTTAATTTCAAAATACTACAAGTAATACTGCACATAAATAGATTTACGAGTCGAAACCCATTGAATTCGAATGAAAATATTTAAAAGAATCAATTGACTAAATTTATTTTTTAAAAAACATATACAACAGAAGATCTTTATAATGCAATTCTCCATATAACGCAATTCTCAGATATGAACAATGAATTCTGCAGTAAAGAAGCACTTGAATTCCCAGATTGCAAAAAATTGCTACTCTCTAGAAAACTAGATTTAATGCATTAGTTTAATTTTATCTCCTTAATTTAGAACTT
Source organism: Maratus speculifer (assembly GCA_964019185.1). Taxonomy (NCBI): domain Eukaryota; kingdom Metazoa; phylum Arthropoda; class Arachnida; order Araneae; family Salticidae; genus Maratus; species Maratus speculifer. The sequence continues at coordinate 20,965,602 of OZ025291.1, forward strand.
CCTAATAAAAAAAATTACTATTACAATAAATATTTTTGAAAACGAGTAATATAATGAATGATTTGGGTCCAAGTATATTTGAACCATTTTTAAGAAAAATATTTAACAAAATGTGAGATGATCTTTAAAGTACAAAAATTCATAATCTGGATAAGGAATGCAGTATAAATATACTCTAAATATATTTTGATATGTTTCCTACATATTTAGCTATATTTATGAGATAAATTTAATGATATGTGAAATGTGATCCACATAACACAAAAGTCTATATAACCCACAAGGTTGTGTTTTTAGGTTCGCGTTATATAGTCTTTCACTGTAAATAACAAATTGATTTATTAAATGAATTAATAAATATATTTCCACACTTAATGTCAAGTATGACATTTAAATTTTGCATATAAATATTTGTACTATTTGCGTGAAATTCTAATGTGAGTGCAGAAAATTACTTTTGGACGCACTCACAGTAAAATATTTAGTTTATTAAAGAAAATACTCATTTCACTTTCACTCACTGAAGTCCTCTGAGGTGAGAATCTCAATCTTAATGTCTGCTGAATGAAAAAATTATTGATATGTAAAAGCATTATTTTATATATTTACATCATTTCCTGTTGAAAGTTTTTTTTCAAACATTACTTTTAATTGTAATATCTGCAATGATATGGTAATTATCATTGTTTCACATCTCTCATCAAGAATACAACTAATCCAATTGCCTTGAATGTGAAAAAAAATTCATAAATGAATTTGAAATTTCAAATATAAAAATGGCATTATTTTTTAAAATAGCAAATGTAAGCATATCTAGAAATAAAGTACTGTCATTAAAGAAAATAACTATCAAAATCGATTTAGCAGAATGCTCATGCTAAATGATTAAAAAAACAGTTCATTTGTGTATACCTAGGAGATTTAAAAAAATAGCAGAAGTTCAGTCTATTTAGATGCAGCAATAAAGGTAAATGAATATGACGTCCTTACTGATATAGTTATAACATATATTATATTCACAGAGCAAATTTATCTGTTTTCTAAATGCCATTGTTTTCTTCATCAAAAATACATAGCTTTAGACATTACTTTTTAACCTAGATTTTTTTTCTATAATTTTATTTTCATAGATTACTTAATATTATTTCTCAATAAATAATTTGTTCTTTTGCGATTAATACATATTTACTTGAAATCATTTTATCATGTTTAAATTTTATGAAAACCATGATATTTTTATTTTTTTGATGACACATTCACTGATGAAATCATGCTTCTGATATGTGGAATGTAATAAAGCAAAATAAATTTATATTATAGCATGAAAAGCTTAACCTGACTACCACAAATTTGAAGAAATATCATAAAAAGCTTTTAAAAATAAAAATATAAAAATGGAAATAATTTAAAAATTAACTAAAACAGGCATATCTACTAAAGAACAGCTTTCGTTAAAAAAATTATTTATCAAAATTGGTCCAGTAACAAGCTCAGGGCTAATAACTAAAAAAACAGCCTGGTCTTTTAAGTATGTAGATAATTGTAGAATATTAAATAAAAATGTAAAATAACAGAACATGATTTGAAATATTAGTAAAATCCAAATTAAACAGCTATGCAATGTACAGTACAATACATTTAAGAAGCTTTTTTTTAATTATTTAAGAAATTCATATTTTTATTCCCATTTGTTCCCAATTTTTACAATGTTAAAATATCCCATTTAAAAAAATTAGTTCAAAACTTTTTCCCACTTAAAAAGTTTTCTTTCCCTTCCAATTTTGCTTTCAAAACACATTTACTTTGTATTTTGGATTATTTTTTTTTATATTTTTTTGTACTGAAAAAGTGTTTTCTATATTCTTTGCTATTTAAAAGGTCAATGTTTAGAATTGAAAACTATTGAATCACCTTTATTTAGTGATGGAATTCAGCCAATTCACACCAGTTCACTAGAATTGATTGTTAATTTGTGCTAATTTCAGTGAACTGGTTGTTAAAATAATACTTCGAAAGCGAAAATCCATTTTATAATAATTTACTTTCTTCAAATGTTATTTGCACAACAGAATTTTCTTAACATAGCACTGTGACATGTACAAATTTCTTTCTTTCTTGTTTTTTTTTAATGGACACTTGATTGGGGTTCCGCGATTTCCTCATGAAAAGAACATTCTGCAATTTCTTCTGATTTTGCACTCATGGAGACCTTTTTTGTGAGCTAATTTTTTTTTTTTTTTTTACAAAATTTTCAGACATAACTTTTTCGCATGCGTATTATTGCTACTGCAAAAAAAAAAAAAAAAAAAAAAAAACTTTTAGTATCACTTGGGATTAATTACAGAAGATGACATTGATGAATATCTTGGTGAAATTGGCAACTTTGGTGACAGAACCAAACATAAAAAACACATTAAAAAATCCAGAAATCAAGCGCCTACCACATAGGAGAACTAATTTATTGAGATTTGCTTTAAAGATATTTAACTTTGAAGAAATCACAAATGTTTATTATCAAAGCAAGGATACTTGACATTCAGTAAATTAGTATTCTTATAAGATTAGAGACTTCAGCAGTGACTTCAATCTGAGCTTTTTTTTTTTTTTTTTTTTTTTTTTTTTTTTTTTTTTTAATTAGTAATTTTGAAATCTAACTGATTTTAACTTTCAATCATGGAATGATGTAATTGTTAAACATACATTTTTGTTATTTTTGTATTATTCATATTGAATTATACAATTTTGATGTATTTTTTGATAGAAATTTTGATTGGGTTTCACGATTACTAAATATTTATTAAATAAATTAGGTCCTTTTGTAAGGAAATTTATTTCAGGAATTTTTTTCCCCTATACCAAAAATCAATGTTTTTTTTAAATCAATGTTCTTGTAAAATTGGAAAGTGTTTCATAATCTATGTATGAAGCTTCACTTTTCTTTAAACTTACATTCAAACCAAATGCCAAATTATTAGAATCCCACCACTGTCTTTATTTCACCTTCACACCTGTTTCAACTAAATAAATGTGATGGAATATGGAGAGAGGATGAATCCCCCTTGTCACAGTAACAATAGTGACTGAGGAGAATAGAGAAATGGATCACTCCTACAGTACCCCTTCCAGATATGGAATGAACTAAAGCTGTGTTTGGTTCATTCAATTCAAAGTTTTTAAGTCAGTGTGAAGTGCATAAGTTCAAATCTTTCGCACTAAAAAATTCACAAACAAAATATTCTATTTTTTCCCAAAATGTCTGGCAAGGCAATTAAAAAAAAAAGCTTTGTCAATTGAAGACAAAATCAAAATTTTGAAAGAAATTGAATATACTGGAAACTACTTGGAATAAAAATGCAGCAAAATCAGATTATATTTTAAACTCAACTAATAAATCTTGATTTTTATTATTATTATTATTATTATTATTATATACAATTAAAATAATGAAGTTATGGCAGCGGCATGTGAAATGGATGATTGTAAAATTAGAAAATACTGAAGAATTAAAAAAAAGTGAACATTTTGGAACTGATTAATTTTTTTTTATCTGCTTGGAAGCTAATAACATCATCTCTGACTATAATTGTTTCTAAAAAGCAAGATTCTTGGGTGAAAAATTAATAGAAGAATCTGAAATGGATATTGAAATACCATCAACCAGGACTTCCTGGTTCCACTCACATTTCCATTGTTAAATATTATATATGATTTTTCAACAAAGAAATTGAGTTGTAAACAATTAACATGAAACAACAAAGCAAACTATATGGTTTTAAAGAGGATTTTTTTTATTTTTTAACTGTTTTTAAAGTTTTGGAACAAAGTACCCTGCTGGAAGTTTTTTTGGTCATTCATTTAATTTCATATAAAATGAATATACTTCATAAGTAAATGAATACATATTTATTGAAATCCCCTTGAAGTAGCATCTGTTAATGGATTAATACAATAAACTTAATAAACATTTTTTTTTTTTTTTAACATTTAAGCATAATAAGTTAACTGTTAATCTAAACCTATATTATAAAGAGGTAAAGATTGTTTATTTGTAGGGAATGATCTCTGAAACTACCTAACCGATTTCAAAAGTAATGGTACCAAAATGATGATGTTCACTCAGAATCAAACATACGCTGTATTTTATGTCGATGTCACTAACTCAAAAGGATGCAAAAACAAAAAACGTTCTAAAAATGCGATTTTATTGTTACTGAAGGGCTAGAAACCTGAAATTTGGCATACTAATTACTTCCTTATATATATTATAAATGTGAAAGTGTGTCCGAAAATTGGAATGAACTTGGCTTCAAAACGGATGGATTAATGTCTTTGAATTTTTGTATATAGATAGATTATTGGTCTGAAATGAACATAGGCTAATTTTTATTTATTTTATTCAAATATTTTTCTTAATAATTCAACATTTCACTATTTTTCATACAGAATAAATTGAAAATTTTTCCATAATATTTAATCATCTTTCTTTTTTCGTTGCCAAAAAATAAAAAAAACCGGAATAATTATTTCCCTTCTGTAATAAATTTTCAACTGAAAGATTTTCATGTGATAAAAGAAAATGAAATAAATAAATGGACCCTACACTGTTAAAAATCTGCTGCATTTTGCTGCAACGCACTCCACCACTTGTATATAACATCTCTATTCCAACCAATGAGAAAGCTCCATTTCACGGCCAAGTAACCGTTTTCTATACAAGCAGGGGAGTGCGTTGCAGCAAAATGCAGCAGATTTTTAACAGTGTATTCTGTTTTTCGGTTCGAGGTTAAAAACCGCGATTTTACCAATTGTGACGTCAGAGGAATACTGTTTTTCTTCTTATATCACGCAGACGATTATATAAAATTTCTTTTACACTTAGAAGACTTCACAAGAATATAACTTCACACTTTAAAAGAATATGAATATTTTAGTAGTTTTTCCAGATATTAATCCGTAATAAAAATGAACCTTTTTCTTTCTTTCGGTTCGAGGCTATAAAATTCAACTTTTTACCAATTGTGACGTCACAGGAATACTTTCCATTAAGAATTTTAAAAACATCAATGTAACGTCATATCTGAAACAAAGTTTTTAAATTTTCAAAAATTCTGGTTTTTTTTAATCATTTTACGGAAACTACCCCTTTTTTGACACTTTCTAACATGGTCTAAAAGTGTTTACGACTTCAACCTGTCTGTACACCGGATGCCGAGTGCCTGGGGTCTGCCGTCTGTTTGTCCGTGTTTCAACTTGAGTAAATATAGTGGGATTCATACGAAAATAACATACGTTATTGAGATTTGCTATAGCATGTGTGGCATTGAAAATGAACCAGGTAGCAATTATAGCTGAATCACAGGAGCACTCAAAAGGAGACTTTACATTATGATATACGGCGAAAAAATCATTTGTGGTGTATTTTGATAATGTTACATAATTTTAAATGTAATGAAATTTACATGCATTTTTAAGGTTCACAAGAACATGGTTACTATCGAATATGTTAAGTATAGTACTTATAGTGTGCGTACAGTGAGCTCAAAAGTATTTCAATATATCATACTCTGTGAAGAAAAACCATTTGCAGCATATTTTAATAATGTTATTTTATTAAGGTTATTTTAATAATATTGAAATTGATATCAGCTTCTGAAGTGCACTAAAACAGGATTTCTGTAGAAAATGGGGTGAAAAGGTTTAACATTCTTTTTCAAAATAACAGAAAAATGTTCGGTAATATAATAGTCTACGGGGAAAAATATTCCCAACGTATTTTAATTGCGTTGCACTATTTCAAACATAATGAAATTAATATACTGAGATAATCAATACAATGATAAATACTGCAATTTACTAATATACTTGCAGTAAAGTATGATTAGCATCACATTTGTTGTTCATTTACAGAGACACATAAAAGATTTTGGACCTGTGTCCAGATCTCAGATATTGTATCCAAAGTATGGTCTATTAGAAAAGATTGCTGAAGAGCTTTTTCAATTATAGTATGTATTTTAAGAAAAACTAATGCATCCTGAAGTTCAGCTACATTTGGTATAATAAGAGATGTTTGTAGAATTTAAATAAATCATGTATCGGACTATACAATAAACTGGATATATGGTCACCTGTGCAATAGCGAGTCCCGGAAATATGAATTCAATAATTTGAATCGGGTTTTTTGCTTGAATAATTTAAGCTAAATATGCGGTCGTATAAATATTTGCACGTAATATACAGGACTGCACAAAAGAATTCAAGTACGTTTCTCTCTATTATTAGAAATTGCTAAAAGTGAATTTTAATCTTCGTTATACTTTTTCTAACTAAGCAAAATTTTAACATTGTATTTAGAATATTTACAAGCACATAGATCACATACACAGATGCAGAAAAGAATGGGCCGGCGAAGTTATGTATTATGAAAATGTTGGATATTTTTTTTATTACCTAGGTTTAACACATGATTTTTCTTTCTTTGATATGGAATTCTGAAATGCACTACAACATGATTTCTGTACCATTGGGGTGCGTTACAGGTGTTCTACAGTATAAATGGTTGCAATTTCCTTTTCGCGATCGTTAATATTATCTAACACATTTTCCATTTATTTGACTGAGTTCTTTAAGTCTCCTATAAAAAAAAGAAAACTACTGCATAGCCTGGTATAAGATATGTGTTGTATATATTTTAAAATATTGTTAATGAAACGTTTCGTTTAATTAAAGTGTTTATCTTTTTTTTTTTATGCTACGTGAACGACCTCACGGGTAACAGCTAGTATAAGATATAAATGGTCTCTAAGAATTTTTTTAAAAAAATACAAAATTTAAAAAAGGTGAAAATGCACGAAAAACGTTCTAATAACGTTCTAAATTGCAATTTTTAAGTAATCTCGGGAAGTAACGAAACAATTTAAAAAATAATGGTGTCAAAATGATTGTGGCAGTCCTTGCTCCACAATCATTTCATTATCATCATCAACCACAATCATCATTATACACATAGACTACATTTTATGCTGGTGTTATTACCCCCAAAGGATTTGCAGGAGAGAAAAAATGCTCTAAAAATCTGAGTTTTGTGTTACAGAAAGACCTAGAAACATTATATTTTCATGTTAATTATAAAATATAAATGATCATTAAAAACGTTTCCTAAAAAATAGAAAACTTAAAAGCAGTGAAAATGAGCACAAAAGACACTAAAAAATGTTCTAAATGGTAGTTTCTAAACAATCTCAGGAATTACCAAACCAATTTAAAAAATGTTGGTGACAGCTGCTCTTATGTAAGCTCTATTTTATGTTGATGTTACTACCACTTTGAGGTTGCAAAAAACAAAAAACTTATTTTTTTTCCCTTTTGTTATTATGGAAAGATCTAGAGATATGAAATTTGGCATGATAGTTACTATAAGACATAAATTATTTCTAAGAACATTTCCTAAGAAATAGAAATTTAAAAGGGGAAAAGGAATGCAGGAAAAGCATTCTATGAAAAAAAAATGTTTGAAATTACGATTCCTATGCAATCTCAGGAAATACCAAACTGATTTTAAAAGTATTGGTGCATAAATGATGATGACAGTTTTTGCTGCAAGACAGGCTATATTTTAAGTCAGTTGCCACTACTCCAAAGGGGGAGTATGAGCAAAAAACATTCTAAAAATACAATTTTTGTGCTATTGAAGGGAGTTGATTCATAAAATTTGAAATGGTAGTGTCTTATTAGATATAAATGATATCTAATAAAATTTCTTAAACAAAAATAGAAATTTAAAAAGGATGTGAGCACATGAAAAGCGTTCTAAAAACATTCTAAGTGCTAATTTGTGAACTGTCTCAGAAAGTAATGTAAAATTTGCATGGTAATTACTTATAAGAAGTAATTACTCTGCAAGAACGGTTTTAAAAAAATTCGAAATTTAAAAGGGATGAAAATGCATGCGAAGCATTCAAAATTGTGATTTCTATGTTCAGACAATATCAAACCAATTTCAAAATTAATGGTTGCAAATTGATGGTAACAATTGCTGCTTCAATATAGGCTATTTTTAGGTTAACCATATTTTAAACTGTTGTCCCTACCACCTGTAGGCTGCAAGAGTAAAAAATGTTCTAAATTGCATTTTTCAAAAAATTGGGGTGTCTAACATTTTGAAATTTTGCATGATAATTACTTAAAAAATGCAAATGCTAAGAACTGTAGAAAGAAAATTTCAAATTTAAAAGGATGAAGTGAACAAAAAGCATTCTAAAAACTTTTTTTTTTAAAGATTTTTATACATCTTATGCCAATTTAAACAAAACCAATTAAAAATTAATGATTGCAAATTTGTAGTGATAGAACCTGTTCAAACATAAGATATATTTTATGTGCATTCTAGTACTACCAGAGAATTGCAAGAGAAAAAAACATTCTAAATTGTGACTGCTGTAACACAAAAGAGGCTAGAAAATTTAAATACGACATGATAATTACTTATAAAATTTTGCATGATAATTACTTAAAAAATGCAAATGCTAAGAACTGTAGAAAGAAAATTTCAAATTTAAAAGGATGAAGTGAACAAAAAGCATTCTAAAAACTTTTTTTTTTTAAAGATTTTTATACATCTTATGCCAATTTAAACAAAACCAATTAAAAATTAATGATTGCAAATTTCTAGTGATAGAACCTGTTCAAACATAAGATATATTTTATATGCATTCTAGTACTACCAGAGAATTGCAAGAGAAAAAAACATTCTAAATTGTGACTGCTGTAACACAAAAGAGGCTAGAAAATTTAAATACGACATGATAATTACTTATAAAATATAATTGTCATTTATAAATAGTTAAAAAGTAAATTTGAAATTTAAAAGTTATGAAGCTATGAGAAAGAGTGAAAAGCGTTCTAAAAAATTGCTAAATAACAATTTTTATGCAATCTCAGCGTATAATAAACAAATTACAAAAGTAATGGTTGTGAATCAGTAGTGACTATCTCTGATCTTACACATTCTTATTTTAAAACTGGTGCCACTACTACTTGAGGTTGGCAGGAACAACAAACTTTCTTTCTAAAAAAGCCTTTGAATTTTTTTAAAATTATGTTTTTATGGAATAATTGGAAAAATTTAATTGATTTCAAAATTATTGTTGGCAAATTAATGGTGGTAGTCCCTGCTTCAACATAGACATTTTATGCTGGTGCCCCTAGCTCTAGAGACAGATAATAAACAAAAGAAAAAAAGCTTGGAATTCATCACAATGTTAATTTTATGATATAAATACATACTAAGAAGATAGTTTCTAAAAAAATTCAAAACTTCAAATGAATATTGAAATAAACATATGGATTGAGCATAAAAGTTTCAAAATATTTTACAAATTATTATTTATTTAGAGTTAGCTTTAGTTCTCATTTATTTCATATCTTTTTAGCACTTTCCAACAAAGTTGAAAAGTACTTATTCATTCGGTTTGTCTGGCTGTCTGTCCATCTGCCCATGCTCTAACTCATGTAATTATACTCCGATTGCCATGAAATTTTAGGATGTTATTGACGTTCACCTTAGCACAAACCCTATTGAAAATGAAGTTTCTACCATGATTAGTTTATCTACAGGGAGAATCAAAAGTTTCCCATTACATTACAGCCTATGGGGAAAAATTGTTTCAAAGGAATTTTAAAGATGTTATACCCTGTCAAACATATTAAAATTTATATGCTTTTACGAGCTGCATTAAAATATGCATTCTATAAAATATAAGGTGAAAATGTAACTATTATTCATATACAGAGCCACACAAAAGAATTCCATTAGATAATGGTAAAAGGGGAAATTGTGTGTGGTATATTTTAAACATATTAAACTGTTTTATGTATAATAAAATTGGTGTACGTCAATGAGGCTTAGTATAAATTATATGATACTGCCTTCCCTAATGTAAAGTACATAGTATTTACAGGGACACACAAAAGATTTCAAATAGTACATTCTTTCCGAAGTACTGTATATGTATCCGATGATAGCTGATGGATGGGTGAAATGCATTTTAATTATGATGTGTGCGTATAAGTTTCACTAAATTTATGCATATTATATGGTGTGTATAAATGCTATAGTTAATATACAGGGCTACCCAAAGGAGCTTGCGAAAGTTACTGAATAAGAGCATAAATTACTAAAAGGTGATTCTTAAATAAATTATGCATTTTTACGCTGAACTGCATTGAATTTACTAAGAAATGTTTGCAGAATATAGATAAAATAATATACAGGGCCACGCAAAGAATTGGATACATGGAGCCTATGAATGATAATTTATGAAAAAATGATTTCAGTTGTTTTAAAAATGTTTTAGTTTAAAATAAATTTTAGCTTAACACTGATGTGTAATAAAGGTACCAGGCAAACTACAAGGATGAACAAAGTATTCGAGTATGTTTCCATCTATTAGTATAAATTGCTGATAGAAAAATTTAAGCTACTAGGCATTTTTTGCTAAACTAAATTTTTCCCATTATATAGTATGTATATTAGCTGACAGATCAAATACAGGGCTGTTCAATAGTACTGGAATGCATGTTTGGCTATATTTGGCTTTATATTCTTATTTACCTAAATAACGAAGTTTTGTTAAAGATTTCATGAAGCGTTGGAAAGTGCTTCATAATCTATGCTTAATGTATGATTTTTCTTACTTGTTTGTCTAATGCAGTGCAATGATGTAGTTTAGTCAAATTGTGGCTTAAATGTTAATTTTTAACTATTCAAATACCCTGTAATAGGGTATATATTTTTTAAGGGAAAAAATTGCAAATTATCTTGTATTGTTTGTTCAATAAAAAAATAAAAACATTTTTTATGGGATGGACCAAAGTAGCCTCAGTTGATGGTACACTTCTCCAGTATTTTTCAATGGATATTTAATATTGATTAATTTTGTTTTTTCTGCATGGAAGTTAATAACACATCTGGAATTGTATTTGTGCTCCAAAAAGCAAGATTATTTGATGAAGAATCAACAGAAGAATTTGAAATGGAGATTGGAGTACATTTCTTTGATATTTTATAATAGATATTTGAAATCGATTAACTTTGTTTTATTTGCATCGGAATATTAGTATGGGAGGGGATTAATAACACTATCTGTGATTATAACTGTTTCTAAAAAGCAAGATTCTTTGATGAAGAATCAACAAAAGAATCTGAAATGGATATTAAAGATGATTACAAGATGGACAAAAAAAGGATAGATTGAATTAATTGTTTGAGGAGTATTTGTCAGAAGATGATGAAGTATTGTCATGTGAAGTGCTTACAGTGAAAATATACCGGGTGTCCAGTAAATGACTGACCCATTTTGAATGTTAATAACAAAAAAACTGTTTGAGATAAAAATGCGCGGCTTGTTGTATTGTTATTATAATATAAATAAATTTTAAAATATGCACTTTGTTAATGTAATATAATAATATTTAAAATAATATCTCAGTCTCAAGACTGAGGAGGTGAAGTATAATACAGATGGTTCAATTATAAATATTATTTTAAATCACTTTCCAACCAACGTACCCTATTTCTGAAGCTGATTCGAGAGTCGATTCAACATATAGATTCAGATTCGACAACATATAGATTCAGATTCAGCCAAAAATCTCATATTTATGAAAATTAGAGTCATGTCTCTATTCAAACAGCCTGTTACTGCCAGCGCGATATTTTTTTCCGAAATTTGTGAAATTTTGAAAACAAAGTACATGTTTAAAAATTTATTGATTTTCTAATAACAATACCGCAAACCGTGCATTATTATCTCAAACCGTTTGTTTGTTATTTAAATTTAAAATGGGTCAGTTATTTACTGGACACCCGGTATATGCAAGATTACAGCAAGATGATGAAGAAATAAGTGAAATTGGGGAAAATGATGTAGAAATTCCTAGTTCTTTTGGATACTATGAAAGTGAAAGGACTAAAAACTTTTTGCTGTTGTGTTTGTGTGTAAGAAAATGTTGCAAAATGTTCCTGAAGAAGTTTCTGAAGCTTAAGACAATTGGACTTTTATTAAAGATTGCCGAGAAAAAACAGAAACAAAAAAAATAGAATCAATTTTTTCTGTAAAAGCATATCCAATGATATTTAAAGAAAAATTTCCTGTCTCCAAATATTGGATTAAATACAGAGATAAACTATGCATTTTTACTTTATTAAACATTTTTTAAGTGTGCAAAACAATTAAAATTTCTTATATAAAACTTATGATATGAGAAATTTATATGAAATATTCTATACCAAATGGTATACTTTGTCATCTGTCAGTCATTTTACAGACTAAAACATATTGTCTACATAAAAAGTTATTACGACAGATTTTATATCTTAAAATAGAAAAATAACTGAGATGTACAGTACAACACAAAAAGAATATGTAAACAACAGAACTGGTTATGAAAGAATTGTAAGTAATGTGCTGTAAATATGATTTGTCACAAATGCAAATGATATAAGATAGCTATTGCTCAAACATAGAGAGGATTTAATATGAGCACACAAGTTAATCCTTTGCACATTGAATTATTTTACAATTTTGTTCCGATAACTCCCTAGTATGTTTAGGTGTGTTTGAAATTTATTTAAGAACATTTCTTTCACTTAATTTAAATATTTTTGTAATAATTTTTTTTCAATAAGTGCTAAATGCTTACCTCATTTTCAAACCCTTCAACTGTTTCATCGTTTAAATTCAGGTTACTCACCTGATCAACCACTGTTTCACAAATATAATTACTTGCTTTTTTATCTTCAGGCACATTGTCATTAGCTCCTTCTTGCACTGGAAGTTTTTCGTATTCTTCTTTATCATAGTTATATTTTAAGTAAGTACCACTTTGAGGCTCATACATCAAGCCAGATTTCTATAAAATGTATTTGAAAAAAACAATGTAGACCTTAGTAATTAAAGAGGATTAAAATGCATTTGAAAAATTATTTTACATGTTAGTTATATTCATCAAAATAATAAAAAAAAACTAATAATAATATTTACTTTTTCACAAGTAAAACTCAATTTCTAAACAGAAAGTGGGTTTTATTTTCAAATAGTTTACACATTAGAATATTTATGAAATTGACATCATAAAAATAAAAAAATCTATTTCAAAAATTTGTATATTTACTTTTATGATAGTTAATATTATCTCATGTTGATTTTGCTGCAAAATCCACGCAAAAGAAGAATTTTTACATTTTCATCAAAACTTAGGAAGAAGTTTGTTTTTTAAAAGAGGGAGAGGAAAAGAAATGATAAAAAACTATACTCTAAAAACAAGACGCCATTTTAAAATTTTACTTAGCTACTTTTTTTTAAATAAATGTTTTATTTATTAATTTATGACTTGCTTTTTTTCAACAAGTATCATAGAGAATAAATTTTGTAACATAAAAAAATTATGAAGATCACATTAAAAGGTACAAGATATTACATGATCTACAGTAACATAATTTCATACTAAGGTTTTAAGTCCAATCCAAAGAAACATTATGTGGCTGTATTTTTAAATAATTCATTTTCAACACAATAATAGACATATTTACATTTAGGATTGCTGGTATTAAAAATAATAAGATGTTGCCAGTGATATAGTTATAAAAAAAACAGGGAATATATGACATAGAGGATATGCTACTGCTACAAAGTGTATTCAGGGTTATCCAGAAGATACATGGCATATACCATTACATCCAAGGATGGTCCGAAAGCAGGGTCCAGGTGAGGAGGAGCAATGCTTCCTTCTCAAGATCAAATTTAATGACATTGGATATTTCTTTTCCTTACTTGAGTATAGAATCCTGCATCAGGTCAGGCAACCTGATTTTTCCAGCACATGACCTGAGTCATGTCAAGTTGGATGCAGGTTAGTTTTTTAACAAAGATAAGATCTAAGGTTAGTTTATCTCTTTAAGCATCTGGCTTAATTTTTACTTTATGTTTCAAGAATTATAAAATAATACCTATGAAAACCTCTTGTAAGGGGATTTATTTATGATTACTTTACTTATTTATTTATTTATTTTCTGCATGGGAAAAAAAAAATAACATTAACATCAGATTTGTATAAAATTAGCCCTTAATTTCAAAGATTACATGATGGAAAAACCCAGTTAGGATATTAAAAGATTATGGAATACCCAATGCATGGATCAGCTTGCTGCTGATTTTTTTTCTTTGGGAACAGGATTGGCTAAAGTATAATTTTCTGGTTCCAGGAAAAGTTTTGCATTGTTTTTGTTTAAGCCGATTTTTTAAAAAAGTGTCCAGAATTATATTTCAGATTAGAGTCATGCATCGATTTAGATTGCCTTGCCCGATTTTACATATACCCAACCTGATGTATGTCTCAGATTGAGGATAACTTTTTTTTCATTGAGGTTGGGCTCAGATCCAGTTGACTCGCAATTTCAGCTTCAAATTGTTTTCAAGCTGAGTTTTGATACTAATGAGTAATGTTACCAGGTGTCCTGATTTTCAGAGGTCCCGAGGCTGAATATTAAATGTCTGATTTATCACTATACCCAAATTACATCAATTTTTTATGAGTTTAAATTAAGTTAAAATTTTATTCCTTAATATGTGAAGAAAAAATTAACCACATCTCAGTTACAGTCTGTTATCTCAACTGCCAGATGTTACCAAAAACCTTTGGTTACCTTCAGGGGCATTCCAGCAGTATCCAGAGCCTGTGTGCAAAACTTTAGTTGGTGCCTTACGACCCCCCCCCCCCTATATATTAGTAAAAGAAAATTACTGGTCTTTATTCTGTATGCGTTGGCGATGGCTAAAATAATTTACTATACATAGAAGTCTAAAAATTTGGTTAGGATAGAAAATGACATATTCAAATGAACCTGAGACTCAGATTTTTCATTTTTTTGATAATTAGTCGAAATATTAATTAAAAACCACAATGATCATCACAGATTGGTGAGCTCTCTTTTTTCAAAGTAATCATGTCCGTGGATTTCTTCAGACATTAAGTAGACCTTCATACTGAAGAAAGCATAGAGTTCGATTTTTACTGCATTTTGAAATTACAATGACCGAGTCCCTGCAGAGTTACAAATAAATAAAAATAAACATAAATGAAGAAAGAAAATTGACTTGTCTTTCTAATTCTAATGTCTTTTGTTACTATTTTCAAAAAACATCTTTATTTGACCCAAATTTGCATCAGTTTTCAAGTTTTTTCATTTCTCTAAAGTTTTAAGCTTTCAATAAATAAATAAATAAACAAAAAATAATACCTATAATACATTTTTGGTATTTTTTGATTCTAACGATATCCCTGGTGTAAAAATAATAATAATTATTACTATTTTTTTTTTTTTTTAATGTTAACGTCATTTCAAGGGTTTGCCAGAGATGTTTTTTCTCTGGGCCAAGTGTTCTCAAGATATCGTTTCTCGTTTAAGAGATATGATACCATTGAACTTTGGATATCATTTCGCGTTTTTAAAAATGAGGGGATGGTACATATTTGACATTATTTATGTTTTATCAAGAATTTTTGGTCAAAATAGAAAGTTTTACATACCTAAATTCCAGAAATTAAATGCACATTCAAGGTTTGCTTGAAAAACTAAACCTGAGTGGGGACAGCAATCCCGGTGTACGCTGCCTAAAGTAGTGTACCCTTTAAGGTTAGTTTGGTGGGATTTTTATTTAAAAATGAAAAATCATTCAAATTCGAGGTTGCATTCTGCCAAAGGCAATGCTGCTGACAATATTAGATTTGTTTGTAATGTTTTCCATTTAAAAATATATAATCAAATCAAACCAGACAGTACTTTGCATGTCCAGTATACGGTGCTGCAGACATTGTCGCTCCTGCCCTCCCCTCACTATTAAGGCAAGTAGGTCGGTTAGTATGGCATGAGAATTTAAAACTCTTATTTTCATTGATCTATATTTTTTTCGTTCATAATTCTGTCCTTCTTTTGCAATTATAACCTCTGAAGCATTTTAGGTTATATGTTATGGTAATAAGTGTTCATTTCAATAATTTCAATTTTATGCTCTGATTGCAATTAACCAATTTTACAATCATCACAGTTATTTATTCAGAATGTGATCGACATGAGCGTATACGCAAGGGGGATGCAGGGAAAGGCTGTTCCTCTGAATCTTTGAAAAAGTGATAAGTTTTGGACATTAATAGCCAAATTTAGCCTATTTTCATGATCTTCTTCCCCATAGCAAAAATTTTGTCCGAATTTTGTTAAATTACTATTATGTATCCGTTTCTTTTCTTTCTTTTTTTTTTTTTTTTTTTTTTTCAAAAAACGGTTGTATGACTGGACAGAATGCGGCAAATTTTTAATAGTGTAGGTAAAAAGTATTTGTTCTGCTCGGAAGTTTAAGGTAGTAAAAAAAACACCGTTTTTATTCAATACACAGTAGATTCTATAGAAGTGATCATTTGTAGAAACTCTGAAAAAAGAAAAAGGTATTGTTTTTGCCGCCTAAATTTGAATTTGAGGACAAAAATCGTACCGTTAAACCTATGGTTCGGAATCCCAAAATCTTAACAAACAGCTGATGCTTCATTTTCATCAGTTAAGATTTTTCCATAGCTGACCCCAGTCTCTCCAATCTAAAATCTCTTCAATGAACAGCATATTCATACATTTTTTGGTTTTACATTGTTTCACTACTAGAGTTGTCCAGCGATATGCATCTCTTGCAGATACCATGGTGGTGCCCTTTGAAGGTTTTCTTGGCTGCTCATTGGAATCTTTTCTCTTACTAGCTAGTCTTTAAATTAAAAAGAAAGAAAAAACCATGCGGCAAGCAGAGATTATGAAATGTTTTTTAACACATTCAGAAAATGTAACACAATTTTGATAAAAAGTATAATAAGTTGAAATAAGATGCCTTAATTGAATCGTTTGGAAAAGCATAACACATTTGAAAATCGAATTTCAGCCATTCTGTGCAATAGTCGTGTAATTATCTGAATTCTTTGAAACTACATGCATAAAAAAAATCTACCTCAGTTAGAATATGAATGCCACAAATTCTACTTCAGCAATTTCTGCTAATAAGGAGAATAGTATATATTCTTTTGTGAAGCTTAGGGTACGAGGTATAGAATTTATACACAACAAGTAACATGAAAAAAATTAGTTAAATTTAAAAGCTCATTCTGAAATTTAAAAAGCACTTTCAGTAATTATTTTCAAAAACAATAACCATCTTATAAAATGAAATTCAATAATTTATATCAATTTCAATACATTTGAAATAGCGTAATGTCATTAAAATAAACTGCGAACGATTTTTCCCCATTGACCATAATATAACGGAATTCTTTTGAGTGTTCCTGTAATCAACTATTAATTTTATACAATGCAGAATACACCTTGGTATTTATTTGCACGAAAATCTGAATATATTTATGCGAGTTAGAGCGTGGGTAGACAGACAGACAAACAGAATTTATGAACACTTTTTAACTATGTTGGAAAGTGTTAAAAATCATTTTTAAAGAATGATTTCTTTAAAATCAATAATATTTGAATGGGATTCTTTACATTGTTACTAGTGACTGTTATTTAGTGTCATTAATTTGTTATTTAGTGATTACATTTTCTGGCCTCTTTCACTTACATAGCTTTTCTCTCTGAAAAATATAATTTTAAATTTACTATGATTTATATTATTTCTGCAAATTATTCTTGCATAGTTTCTGAATCATAGATCGTAGGAGGTTTATGGATATCACCGTGAGATGTATGTGTTTTATACAGACACTTGTGAGGATAAGTCTGCCACTATTTATGGCCTGACACCGCATGGGAAACTTTTACCCATATTTTCTAACAGTAATTTTCATCTTATCTATGACAGAATTTCTGAATAATTTAAGTCGTTTGCTATTTAAAAAAAAAAAAAAAAAAAAAAAAAAAAAAAAAAAAAAAAAAGATGAAATTTAGCTTTTGTGGTAATAAAACTTTACTACGCTCTACCACCTACCGCTACTACAGTAAAAGAATAGTGGTGTATATTTTAGCCATGTGAATTATGGTGCCTTTCATTGTTCAACTACATGAGGTGCGACTCTCTTTATAAAAAGGCTAAACAGGCCTGCGTCTAAATCACTTTTAAGGCACTCAGAAGTGGAATAAAATGAAATAAATAAATAAGAGACTTGAATATTTATAAATACATTTGTGGACACATCTTGCTACACGCAAGAAAAAAAAATTAGATGTCAAGTAAATGTAATACATTTTAGTAAAATTAAGATTTTTTTTCTTTGTTTTAAGTATTTCCTCTCAACTGAAATCTTTGGCGTGGCGCCCTTACTATTTCGGCACCTGTGTGCGTCGCACACTTTGCACATTGGGTCGGCACGCCCCTGATTACCTTACATTTTGTATAGAACTCATGGGCACTCCTGTTCAGTGTTTATTCAGTTGACTGCAAACTTAAGCACCTATAGCAAATGCAGTTCAAGAAGAAATAGGATATGAAAATTCATCCACCCACTCAGGGCCGTAGCTAGAAGTGATCTATAGGGGGGGGGAGGGTTCAAAAGATTGTAGGGGGAGGGGGGCTCATAATTTTTTTTCTCTTTCTATGACACAGAAAGATAAATTAGCGCATATTTGTACTGTAGGTACTATGTTTTTTATTAAACTGTTGTAATAACTTAATTTTATACTAAGAAAAGTATATGATGATGAAAATTTTGAGTGTATAACTGGTGCAAAATTAAACATCATGTTAGCTTCATATGTACAAATAGGATGAGGGAGTGTTGAATTACTTATTTTATATACAATTTAGTAATTCTGCAAAACTGTAAAAGGATCTTTAAACAAAATTAGATTTTTTAACAGAATTTCATTTGAATTTTCGCAACAGAAATTCATTTAGTGACCTTGGAATGTTTTCCAGGAAGGGCTCAAAATATTTTAGGGGGAGGGGGCTGAGCCACCCATAGTGCCCCCTTAGCTATGGCCCTGCACCCACTTCAATCTTATTAAAAAACAAAGGATAAGTTAAGTATTTTTTTTTATTATAAATGAATGAATAAATAAAATGGAATTTTAATATAATTATTCAAATTAACTTAGCAAACATAAATCTATTTCTTTGTTCATTAATTTCAATAAACAATAAAGGTGAGTTTCATTTTATAATAATATGGATATTAATCGCTATTGAATATACAGTAGATAAATGAAAAGTAATAAATGAGAAAAAAGTTATATAAATACATAACTTTATTGTAAATTACAGGAAGATGGACAGCAACAAGTAGTTTCTTACATTGGGTCACATAACCTGATTCTACCCGAACATATTCACCATTGGTTATAAAATTTTACTGGGAATTGAGTTGATTAGTGTTTGTGATTCCATTTACTGGTAATCTCAGATTAGTTTTGCTTCTTGGGAGCCTATTCAGATGTGTTAAGTGTTTCCAAAGAAAAATCCAAATTATTGTTTCAAATAATAAAAAAATATTTATATTTGAATGAGAATATATGCATTCATTTTTCATAATATAAAATTTATTTTAGAGATATTATTGCAGACTGTTTTTCTAAATTGTTTTAAATTGTGATTTTTTTTTTTTTTCCATCTCATGATTAGAATCAAGTTGCACATTTGACAAAAAACATATTGCCAATTTCAGGCTGAGCAAAAGTGCATGCATAGTTGTAATTAGCAATTCATATTTAGGGTCATACGCTTGCATTTAGGAATTTAACTGTGCAGTGCTTGAGTGGCATATTGTTACGTTAAAGGTCGTGTGGCATCAGACAGATGCCAGATATATTTTTGCTCTACTAATATATATTTTTCATTTCAAATTTATAAATGCAATGGGATTATGGAAGTAAAACATATATATTGACATATACATACATATATATATGACAGAAAGATAGCAGCACAAGCTTGCTCACCCAACACTTTATAAAGCAATTAAAAAAGAAAAATCCCTGACAGTTGTGGGGGCACTGCAGGGTTAAAAAATGTGTGTTAATCAGAATACTGACTTACTTAAAAAATTTAATTTGATTGTACTATTAAAATGATTGCCTTTAATTAATAATTTAGTTATATTTTGGCTGTTTTGAAAAAAGCATGAATTTAATGATTATTGCCTTACATACATTGCCCTTTTTCTTGAGAATTTTGTACTTCAGTTTTAGTCTTGGATTTCAGTGTTGTATCTTATCAGAAATTGGAAGACCACACTATCTGGTTTAAAACAATATACACTTTAAATATATATATTATATCATCATCATCATTAACCGTTTTCGATCCACTGCTGGATGTAGGTCTCTCCAAGATTTTTCCAATATATTATACATATATATAAATATACATATATACATTTAAATAAAACTGATATATTAAATTCAAATCGCACACCATATATAATTAACTAAAAAAAAATATATAAATTATAATAATATTTTTAAAATTAAAAACTCACGAACATCTATACCGCTAAACAAAATTGAAAAACCACTACGTGAACAATAACTAATCCATAAATTATAAACTGATCCAACAAAATAACAACTCATAAATAACTTAAACAAGAAACTCGAAAAGTAACAAACAAGGAGACGGGCGGCATGGCAAATGACATGCACTGCTGGGTTAAATCTGATTTTATGCATGCAACATCCCCCATGCCCGTCATGACCATAAATGAATTTTAACTAAAAGCAATCCAGACTAAAATTAAAGTATCGACCAGCAATAACCTTCAAATGACCCTCAAACTAAAACTTTAAACTTGTCGAACTATCAAATCCATTGAATAATGATTTCAGTTCATTTCGACGACAACTACCCCTAATAAAATCATTCATAATATTTTTCATAAAGTTCCGAGGGTAACCTTGTTCAGAACCCAGTCTGTACCACTCCACAATGTCATTAATCACATCTCCAATTTCTGAATTCAACCTATCAATACGAATTAAACCATTTCTGAAAATATTTCTTTTTATCGAGACATGAACACATAAATTGAAATTCATTAACTTTAAAGTTCGGAAACTAAAAGTATTCCGTTTATCAAATATCTTTGTAACCAATTTTTTACGCTCTAAAATTAAGTTTACATCCAAAAAATCAATACTTCTGCAATCCAATGAGGAGGGCTCTAATTTTAATGTTGTAGGGTAATATAAGAAATCTAAAATTATATTATCATTATTTAATTTAACTATTAAAACATCATCAATGTATCTATAACACAAAATATTTTTATTTAAGTTATTGTTACGTTCATATAAATATAGGTATATATCAGCTATAATAGAACTACAACTCCCCCCTCCCCCCCATTGGAATGCCACGAATTTGTCTAAACGTTTTTTTACTGTCGTAAAGGTAATTTTCTTCTACAACAAATTTAAATAAATTCAAAAATAAATCGATATCATTTTCTGATTTACACTCAGTAACATAAAATTCCACAATTTTCTCCCTTAAATCTATATTATTGTATAGGTCTGCGAAGTCATATGCATACAGACCAGTAATGTTTTTTATTTTTTTCAGCTTATCCAATAAGATGTAGCTATTTTTTATAATAAATGTTGATTCCCTACCTGTCACTTTGTGAAACACACCTGTTAAAATCTCCTTTAATTTTTTGCTAACTACCTCAATGTAAGATCCGAAACCACAAGTTATGCTTCTGAATTTAATTATATATATATATATATATATATAATTAAAATAATTATAAATTATGTATAAATATATTATTATACATATAATTATACATTATTATATATTATTAATAATGTATAATTATATTATATATATATATAAATATATATAATATATATGTATGAAAACTGGAAGTTTTTCTTCAATTGGTATTTAAATTATTATTAAAACACAGAACTTCTTGTTTTGGTTTACACATTTCCCCCAAAATACAGAAAATTTATTAATATAACATACAAATTTCTTGAAAATGCATTTTTGCCAAATTGCAGGGATTTTCTTAATCAATAATAACTGTGCTCTTTTAAAAACCTCTAAAATACAAAATAATGGAGTAAATAAAGTGTTGTACTTTTAAAGTGAGCATTATTGTCATAAAATTACAATTAATTAGTTAAAAAGCTGTACTTTGATTAATTAATTTCACACCATTGCCTTATGAATGAAGCATAATTAACATAAATTCAATAGGAAGAAAGGAAGCTCAAGCTTAAGAGGATACCTCAGTTGCAAAGTGAAAATTTATTAAAGTAAGAAATTTGCTGTTAAAATCGAGATTAATTGCATATGTTTTTTTGCAAAATTTCCCTCAATCCTAGATCACTGGATTGAACATATTCTGCACCTCTGGCCAGAATTTGCCCAATGAGGATGCCCAGTATCCCTGACAAAGAGGCCGAATTCGTAATATATAACAGAGCTGTCAACGAGCCTTGGCCTGATCAAAGTCTGAGCCAGGTAAGAGTTTCTTTCATTAAACTCTGGCCAGGTCTAGTTTTTAACTGAAAACTCGTTTTGGACTTGGAGTAGACAGGATATCCGATTTTCAGGAGCTTCAAATTCTGTCCCAAGTAATCACTACATGGGATGCCAAAAGTCCCAATTTTTAATGATCCACATTTTTTTTTTAATTTCTTTTACTACCATGCTCTTAATTAGTCTACATTAAGTGAAACTTAATGCAATAGAAAAATCTGCCCTGATGAATATGTATCGAATGGCATCTGTGAGAGTAAGCTTGATGGAACTCTGGCTAGAGTGGTTGTCATGTGCATACAGAGGAAAAGAAAATGAACGGAAATGAAGAGAAAGTTGTCACGGGCAACATAAGCAAAGGTTGCTTGCTCAGAGCTCTATGTGAGCCAATATCATTTTGTTATTGATTTGAGAACATTCTAATGGAGAGCATATGAACAAGCCTGGATAATGGCTTATAACACCCATTATAAATTTGTATGAATACTTGTGGGAATTTTTATATGGTAGTGTAAATATCTGTTTTTTCGTTTCATTAAAGCTGTATACCTGTCATGCAATTGCGTATAATTTAAAGGCTATGCTGTGTTGAAGTTTATTAAAAAAAAAAAAAAAAAAAAAAAAAAAAAAAAAATCACAAAGTGTTCCCTATACCAATGAAGACAATTTATAATGTCATATGAGGTGCTCCAAATATTATTATTTTGTCTTTATTGTTTGTTAATTCATCTTTGATGAAACAATTTTACAATGAAAAAGAGTTATAAACATTATATGCATTTTCAACATGTAAATCTACAGATCAGGAGCTTCAGCACAAAATAACTTATCCAACAATGGTGCTAAATCACAACATTTGGTGACAGCTATCTAGTTGGCAAAAATGATTGATAGCTAAATTATTAACTTTACTTATACAAAATTTGAATCAAATCATATACAGTAGACTCCCTCAAATCCGCATAGCTTGGGACCAGAGGTTTTGCGGATTTCTGGTCATTGCTTTGTTTACATTTTTAAAAAAAGTAATTTGAATGTAAGTAATAAAGAAATCAAAGGTATAATGAATGGTTACAATATGCTAAAATGTTAAAATAAGTAATAAACTAAAATAATAAAAAAATAGATAGTTTCTAAAATGATAAAAATACTAAAATCAAAAGTTAAATTAATAAATCAATAATATATAATTAAATATTCATTATAGAGATGAAATGTGTTTTTCCTAAATTATTCAATGAAACTTGCCTCATAAAAGTACATTACTAATTCACATCAAGATCATAAAATAATGAAGCTTTATTTCAGGTTTAGCCAGACTTAATAAGTATAAGAGCTTGATTAATACATAAATATATTTGGTAAGATTTAGATTATCAATGATATCAGCATTATCATTATTTTTTCAAAAATAAATTATTTTTTCTTCATGAAAAAACATGAATTCAATAACCTTAACAAAAATTATAAATTAAAAAATATATGGAATTGATGTAAAACTAAAAAAGTCAAATTTTGCACCTATATCAGAACTGAATGCTTCATTGTTTACATCTGTAAAATATGTGCGGATTTTAGAGAGTTGCGTATTTTAGGAGTGTGGATTTGAGGGAGCCTACTGTATAAATAGTTTGCACTTACATCATCATAATAATATCCTGTCGATAAATTGTAGTACATTTGATAATTTTTGTCATAAACATAATCAGGATGCTCTTCAATCTGATGTTCCTAGAAAAAATAATAAATATTATTATTAATGTAATATGTAAAATAACAAAAATAACTATAAAAAATTTCATCTAAAAGTCAGATGGATTCAATGGCTAAAAGTTTGGCAGTGAGGTCCCATTATTAGGTTGGTTTGAAAAGATTTGTTTAAATATAATTTCATTAAATACTGATTTTAAGTATAATTAAGGTTATTATCTTGGCTTTGAGCAATGGTAGTCTTTCATTTAAAAACATAAAATAAAAACAAATTGGAACATGCATAGAATGCCTAATGTATACTGCTGAAGACAGTAAATCCCTGAACTTTGAGTTTGTTTGGATTAATTTTCAATTGAAAATAAAAAATCATAATAATTTGCTATTAAGTGAAAATTTTATTTACATACCAATTTCTATTCATATACAGTCGGCTCTCATTAATTCAAACTCGTCGGGACCACAAGAAATGTCCGAATTATCCAAAGTTCGAATTATGGAAAATATGAAATGAAAACATGCTTAATATGGTACTATTATAAAGGAATTAATGTTATAGTGTTTTTTAAATTTATTGCATTTGTTATCATTAGAATATGAGTTAATATTAAATTAGAATGTATAAATACATAAACTAATTAAAAGATTAGAAACAAGCACAATGGAAGAAAAATTTAAAGCGTCAGTGATGGACTAAGGCACTAAGAAAGTAGATATCAAATGCATTGGATTATATATATACAGTGGCGTAGCTAAGGGGAGGGCAAGGGGAGCGGCCGCCCCGGGCACCGACATCAAGGGGTGCTAAACTGAGGCTTAAACTGAAATTATCCCACATATTTTGATATTAAATATAAATTGTTGTTTTCTTCCATGTGTGTTTATTTCTAAATGTTCTTTTAAGTAAATTATTTTGTTATACCCAAATAATGAAAAAAGAAAAAGCTTCTGTAAATGTTTTTAGGCATGTTTCAAGACACTTGGTATCTAAGGTAATTATGTACCTTAACTGAGGTGCAAAATTATTAAATAAAGAGCGCCAAACTGAGAGGAGATTTGAACTGAAATTATGTCAGATATTTTGTCAGTTAATAAGAATTGTTCGCCTTTTCTTTTATGTGTGTAAATATTTTGATATAATTCAGTGATGATGGGCAAAATCGAGAGTTCATAATTGTCATCGCTGATGAAACTTTCAGTCTAGCCGCTGTCTATAAATCTAAAGGCCTGTTGGCGATTTGGAGTCCGTTCCTTACAGGGTTGGATTTTTGCCGGCAGAAAGTGGTTTCTGCCATGCCAGTGGCAGAAAGTGGTTATAACCGGTTTTAACCAACAGAAACTGGCAACAACTGGCATAAAGACATTCTGTGACATAATCTCTGAATTTTTTTTAGTAATTTTAAATTTATTAAGTAGTTCATCCTTAAATAATTAGTACTTAAATAATTCAGAATAAATATATGCACACAAATAAAATATTGTGGATAGTTTTAATTAAAAAAAATTTTGATTTTTGAAAAATTGAGTAATGTAACAGTTTTTTTTTTTTTTTTTTTTTTTTTTTTTTTTTTTTTTTTTGTTACATATGCATATGTAATTTATGTTTAAACAATTATTTTAAAATCTCAGTTTAAAAGCCAAAATAGAAAACTATATGCAATGCTTATTTTAAATAAAGCACTGTAAAGAAAAAAAAAATATTTACTCAAAATATTTTTCTGTAATCTAACATGATTTAATAATAACATAATAAATAAGTAATAAAAAAACTCTCTCATAGTATTGTTATAGTGATATGTGGATCTAGTAATTCTTTGGATTTTGAAAAGATTTCATTTAAATACAGTATTCAAAAGCATAAATCTGACTTTTTTTTTTTTTTTTTATCTCACTTACAAAACAAATGAAGATTTTGCAAATTTTGCAACTTATGCATCCTTAATCATGACATTGCCAGCAAGTAATGTTGGCCTTAAAAGAATTTTTTCAAACTTTTCTTACATTCAGAACTTTGATACTTTGAATAACATTCATAATCTTATGTTTTAATTTTTAGCTCAATGGTTTACATATCAAATGTAAGTGTGAATTATGAATCATTGCTGAGTAAAGTTCTTATTTAGTACTGTTTCTTAGTTTCTGCCAATTTTTGCCATTTACTGGCAGAAACCAGTTTCTGCCATGCCAGTTTTAACCAGTTTCTACCGCTGGTTTTAACCATCCTGGCAGAAACTTGCCAACCCTGGTTTCTTATATCTATAAAATAGTATATAATAAAGAAAATACAGTAAAATCCTGTAAGATAAAACTGCATAAAAAAAAAAAATTGAAAACTTGTGTTATAAATAAGTTTTCTTCTTAACACGTGTAAATGTATTACATATCTTTTCTTGTGTATTAGTATATTAATTTTGAATGATCAATACATTTTTTGCTTAAAACAAGATTCATAGATAGGTTCATTTTCACTTTTTTACAATATTTTTACTTAACTATATTTTAGTAAATGTTGAAATCTACAATTATTTAAAAAGAAAATAATATTTTTTAATTGTAGAATAATGGCAATTTAAAAATGTATACATTTTTTGCAAAAATGTTTCGGACCAGGTATTATCTTATGGACCTTTAAACGAACCAAGAACATGCGGATAGAATGATTTTCATATGGACTCTGTCAAAAATAGTAATGAAAATTTTGGACCGTGACGACTACGAATGAAACAAGTCCCAGCTCTGTACAGAAAAAATAGTTAGGCGCGGGCCAGCCCGAGAAGAGTGCAGACCAGGCCCGGACTGGTCCGGCCCGAGAGTCTTGGCCGAAAATCGGTCCGAGCCCGACCCGTGGGCCGGGACAGGCTTCGTGCAGATCACTAATTTGTATACTAGTTAACTCGATCATTCATATTTCCAAATGATCCACGAATGATTAAAAGCTCTATTCATATTACAATTTAATAAAAAATCGAATCTCTCAAAATGAATCTCTGTTGCTGTCGATATTTTCAAATGATTTGGAATGATTAAATGCTCTATTAACATTAAAATAAAAAAATAAAAATAAAAAATCGAATCTCTCAAAATCTTTACAAATGGTCCATAAAATAAAAAGTCTAAGAAATTAACATCCTTTTAATTTTATTCAGACAATTCAGCTTTAAAAAATCTGCATTTTTCAGGCTTCATTTTTTTAAAAATATGATGGTTAAACATCATGGTTTGCATGCAAATAATTCAGTTACATTTATGATTGCATGTTCTCTTTTAAAATCCAAAGATGAAAAATTGTGATACATTTTACAGGATGAGACGTATATCGCGAACTATGAAACAATGTAAGTTGAAGCTGTATTTAAGCTGTTAGAGAAACACATATCGTCAAGCTGAGAGATCCGGAGTCCAAGAACTAACAAACGAATATGAATCATCCGAAAATTATTTAAATTCAATGCTCAGTCTGTAAAATCATTGTAATGTTCAATATTTTAGCAGTATGGTGACTAAAGAATATTTTAATTCCTATTATCTTAACTAACTTATTTCCCAACCAAATTCCTTTTATAAATGATCCACTAAAAGAGTTCAGAATACACACTTCTGAATAGCCAAGTTGTCCAAAGCACAAGATAATACAATACTGCAAAGGCATCCGCATTGTTTGCATCAGTGAGGAAGGACAATTTTGTGAACGCCCATGTTGCTTTTGAGGATGTCCAGGTGAAGGCCCACAGTCGTCGGCAGCATATACCAGAGATGCTACACATGTATTTTTAACCACTAAAAAATCTTATCTCCAATTTCTCTTTAAAAATTAATCTCCGGCATGGGTCCCCGTGCCTCCGGCCCCTTACAGCAGGCGTGCTGCGTACGCGCTGAAAAATCTTTACAAAATCATAAGATGAGTAGAAAGAAAAAAAATTGCATAAATCGGCCCATGAAACCACAGATAAAAACATCCACGGGTGGTGGAAGATAGAACTAAAAACTATTAGACAATCGAAAACAAGTTGAATGAGCAAAACCCAGTTGAAATTGTGCCCGAGATAAGAATGCACCCCCTGCGCTGGAAGATGGAGCTGAAACTTCAAGAATATCGTAAGCTAAGATGAATGAATAAATTCCCGTTGAAACCTGGCCTATAGAATCCGAGAAAATAATGTGCCGATAATGTTCCATAATGGTGGTAAAAGAAGTCTATATTTTGCGAAACATTGCTTAAATGTAAATAAAGGGGAGAAATCCTTGCGGACAAAGTCTTAACTCATATCATGGAACCCTTGTCACAGAACACACTAATAATCTTTGATAAAATTTCATAAAATGCTTTTAAATAGTAGTTTTAGCATTTGGCCTCATTTAATAATTAAGTCAATTGTCTACATATTATACAATTTCTGTTCCATTGGTTTTCGAAAATTAAAAATTAATCTCCTAAATCTACTCGTATATAGTATGTATATCTCTCTCATATCTGATCATTTTTATGTGACTGCGATCTTATTTATAAACGAATTTGGAAGAGATTGAGCATATGTTAGAAGAGACATGAATAGAATTTTTTGAAAAAAAAAAAAAAATTGTTTTATTGACTTGAAAAGTTTTTTGAACCTCCCTGAATTCATCGGTATGCCAGTTTTTCCCCCCCATTAGAAATAAACGTAAAAATTTAAAGGAATATATCGACTCGGATGCCACACCCATTCACATTAATTTTATGCTAACAATTTATATTTATTCCTATTTTTAAATTCTACTCGCATCAATCACTATATTTTAAAAATAAATTTTGTAGTCTCCACAAGCATATGTTGCCAAAGTTCCAGTAAATGTATTTCCCATAAAAAAGTGTAGCTAACCGAATAAAATTCGTGTAAGAGATGCAAGTCCGGAAGCCACGTGGAAAGTGTCAACCGATAAGAGTTAAAACATTACCTCATTTATTATATGTAATTAAATTTTATCCAGGTGTTTATATGTACTTTAATTCATATGTTTGATAAAATTATGAGAGAACTTCACATAAGTTAGAAGTGTCCAAGTTTTTTTCTTTCTTGAAAAATCGTACATTGTTAAAAATTTGACCAATTTGCTGCAGCGTCACTCTATTGCTTTTATAGAAAACGGTTACTTTACAGTGTTATGGGGCATTTTCAGTGGTCATAAAAGAGATATTCTATAAAAGTGGTGGAGTGAAGCTGATAGTGCAGCAAATTGGTCAAATTTTTTACAGTGTACTTTTCAGGTCAAAATTCCATTATGTCATAAAGTACTCGAGCGATTTTGATAATACTTTTTTGGTGGTAAAGATCATATACGGCAGACAGTTTATAAAAACTTTACTTAGCTTCAGTGAAAAAAAATTCTGAAAATTCCACATTGCTCTGAAATGAACTATTTTAGTCGCAGAAAAATCTGCTTGCATAAATTTTGAGCATATTTCAGTATATATGAATTTCAAATTTCACCAAAATCGGTCAGGTAGTTTCCGTAGAAGCGGGTTTTAAAGTTGGCATATTTTCTATAGTGTTGCACGCCGTCTTGTCTTCCCTTAAAGGTTTATAAGAACCTCCACCAAATTTGTTTGACACCTTGATCTGTTATATCTGTTTCAATATAAAGGCCACTGTATACGATTTTAAACTTAGAAAAAAAAAAAAAAAAGCAAAAATTATAAATGCAACTTCTTGCATAGTAGTTAGGTCTTAAGGTCTTGATAGAAGAATTAAAGAACATTTTTTGGTTTCCTCTCTATCTTAAAAAATGGGATGAGTATAGCAATTTGAAATTTTAAGGTAGCTGCCATTTAGAAACAATTTTTTATTATTTTTTTTATAATCTATAATCGTTTTAGCAAATGTGGTTTGAATGAAGTGTAGTTACTATTCCCGTGCGCTTAAAACAACACTCATATCCGCTAAGTTTTTGAAATTCCCTGAATTTGAATAATTCAGTATTAACAAAAACTAGAAACTTCTAAAACTGGGTTCGGTATTTTAGTTTCGCATATTTCAATACAAATTAGCTGAATCCTTAGAAAGAAGGAAGGGTGAAGCTGTCTTTTCTTGCTGGAAGAAGTAAAAATACTTTTTTTCGTCGTGATTTTTTTAGTTGGGGGGGGGGGGGGGAGTGCTAAATTTCATCTTGCCCCGGGCACCAAAAAACGTAGCTACGCCACTGTATGTATACTCGTTCGGAACAATTTTGACAAAAATAAAAGAAAGAAAGTTATTCAAATGATCTGAAATAGTGAGAAAGAAAAGAAAAATGAAAAATCGGGATTCTCGTTAGTTCAAATTAAACGAAGTCGAGAGAAAATTAGTTTGAATTAATGAAAATTTTTAACGTTATTCTACCATTGAAAATTTCAGGACTTCATGCTTAGTTCGAATTAAGCAAAGATTCGAATTATCCGATTTCGAATTAACGAGAGTGGACTGTATATGTATTTACATAATGAAAATGTCATTTTCCTTCCAAAAAAATTAAAAATAATTGATATCCATATGTCTAGCTTCTTGTTTATATAGAGAGAGGGTGATTCATAAAGATGGAGCAAATAGATTATATTTTTAAATATTATTCCTAGACACATACTTCCAATTAAAAAGCTTTAAAAAAAGGGTGAGGCAAAAATTTTATGACATAATTTGCAATCCTATGGTAAGTCTATACAGCCCCCCCATAGGGTAAAAAAAATCCATGTTTGTATCTGCAAAACTTGCAGAGATATTAAAAGCCAAGATGTGTGACTTGTAACATTTAAGCCTACCTCTGAGTGCCGTGATATTTGTGCATTTGGAATGCAAGATAATCTTGTTCAAAAACTTTGACTTAAAATCTAATTTTAGTAGTTTTTCTATTCGATTTCTATTTAAATTATATATTTTTTTTCTCTTCTAAAGAAACAAAACCTCTTCTAAATAACCAATAACTTTGTGGTAAGACTTTAATCAAGATTTATTTACTTCGGTTATAATTTCTCTTAATTTTTCCTGTTATTTTTTTTTTAAAATATCTTGTAAAACCATTGGTACAAAGCTGAAGGTTGCATTTGCTTTTACTGCATATTAAATTATCAAATTAAATTCATTTTCAATAAACTTATCAAAGTAAATAGTTTTAAAGCACTATTGCTTTAACCGATTACTTGCTGGTGTTGTGTTCATGCAACAGCAATGTAACATGCAATCTTAATTTATTTACCTGCCTACAACTATTTTTTAATTAAAAAATTAGCCTTTAAGGTGCAAAATTTCAAGATCAAATAAATTGAAAAAGATCTTTTAACATTTTTGGTTGTAAATGCTATAACTCAACCTTATAGTTTCGGCAGTTAATGGGTTGTTGTCAAATGTTATATAAAAAAATATTATTAAAGAATGAAAAAAAAAAATAAAATTTTCTATTTGTTTGAATAGCCTAACAGTATAACTATTTTATCCACATAGTTCTTTTTCATCTCAAAGAATAATTGTAAGTCATTTTGTGATGTAGACAGTTAAAACCTGAATAAATACTTAATACAATACAATGGACAACCTGAGAATAAATGTTTATTTACTTTAAAATCAAAGTTTTTCTTATCATTACAACCAAGTCATATCATCCAAAATTTTTAAATGGCTGTTAAATATTATGATATAGCAATAAATATTCTGTTATGTTTTTTAAATTCATAACTGATAATATACTAATTTGGCAAAACAATTAAAAAAAATTAGAATGCTGCTTTTTATTTTAATTTTTATGAATTTATTTTAGAAATCTACTCTCTATCTTTACCTCACCTGATATTATACAAACATTAATAATTTTAAAAGAAAGCATTTTTTAAAGTGGATTGTACTTACCTATTATTAAGATTTTTTTTTTTTTTTTTTTTTTTTAAAGCTAACAAGAAGAAATATTTGAAAAGGTAGTACCAATAGAACCTTCAAGGGCATCACGACATTCGAAAGAGAGCCATGTTGGACAGATCCAGTATATATTTAAAAATTATCTATAGAAAGCACACTATACTGATGTCACACAACAGTAAAAACCAAACAAAAAATATTGGATTATTATTTCAGATCAATTTAAATTATATTAGGATCATTCTAAAATAAATTTAAAATATTTTCATTACAATTTGCCTTTTATATATATATAAAAAAATAAGTTATGCATTATTAAAATTATTTGGGCAATACATTGACTTTAATACAAAAATTAAATTTTATTTAGTCTTATAAAATAAAGACTCTACCTCAGGGTTCTTTGTAACATTCTCATGACTCAAAGATAAATTTTCTGAAAAAAAAAAAATAATAATAATACATTATAAAAACATTTTAACAGAATTTATCAAATAAGAATATTTTTTTTAATTTTAAAATACAAATACAAATGTAAAATTTATATCCATTAGGTGTGAATTAAGTCATCAAATTGTGAGTGTTTTAAGTTTAGTATTTTTAATAATTAGAATCCAGCTCAAGTCAAGTTCAGAAACTTAATTTTAAATTCAATCCAAATATAAAACCTTAAAAAATCCTGAATTTGAAACCTCAAAATATTATTTATCTTGTTGTAGACATATTTTAACCCTCAACAGTGCAGTCAACATTTTTACTTAAATCTGACGTGAAACTTTAAACCAATAACAAAATAACTGCAGATCAAACCCCATTGTGGTTTGATATGCCGGAAACCATAACCATTCATCTTATTGGAGATCATCCCGTGGGACGAGTAAGAGCTATTTTTTTGCATTCCGTCGCCGATTTTTTGCGTAATTTACACACTATAGCGTGTCTGCATCATCTCTGGAGGACTGCGTTTTTTCGGATGTGGAGCAAGAAGGGTGCTATTTTTTTTTTGAAGGAGTGACAAGAGAAGCACTATTCTTTAAACTAAAGGGCAAGAGGGGCGGAGCACCTCCCTGAAACCTTCTGGGGGAAACTCTGTATATACAATTTACTGCTGTTTGCACATAAAACGACTTCTTTATATTGAATAAATTGTATGGATATCAAAAAAAGTGATTTTCTATCTGAAACAGTAAATATGTTGCAAGAAAATATGCTACCAAATTTTTATCTCTTGCCAAGACCCTTTTATCACGGCTAGTGATGGGCGATTCTCGAAAATTTCCTATTAGATAAAAATCGTAATCATAAAAAAGCACATTCGATAAAGTCATCGATTAATTTCGAGAATCTACAATCGATTATTAAAATCTTTGTTATTACATGTTTAAAAAGCATAATTTAATAAATACATGGTAACTGAAAACAAATGAATTTAAAAAACAACAACAAACCAAAAGGATGTTATAATGGAGCCGCAATAGTAGAAAAGTCATGTAACGGTGTTCCTTGGTTTCAAAAAGTTGTAAAGTCGCGAGTAGCAAAATGGCCAAAGAAAAAATAATCAAAAGCACTCCTAGTGAAAGAACATGAACTAAAAGTGGACATTAAAAGTGATCAAAATCTTTTATTGATTTTTGTACATCAATTGAGATACGATCTACAATTCTCCTATTATTAGAAGACTCTCTATTGAAATTCATTAAACGGACCATTCGGGGGGCAAAGTAGTGCAGTAGCAATGAAAATGCATAATATGAGTAATTTGTCACTAGGCTTTCCAACAATACATCACATGATGGGTGTCAGTTAAATTTATTAAAGAGTTTCCCGCGGGGGCAAAGTGAGGAGGGATGAGCACGGGAGGTATATAAAATAAAATGGTAATTACAGAGCTTTCTAATGATATATCACGAACAAGGAGTCAACAAAAGATATAAAAACACTCCCCTTAGAATTCCAAATATTGCAACACCCGGAATACAGACTGTCCTCACAGTTTGTGAATTTTTCATACATTATAAATTATATATTGGAAGTCTCCATAAAAAAAAATCAGATCTGAATTCACAAAAAACGAAATGAATTCTAAAAAGTTTGAAAAGCGCTTCTTAAGGAGGCCGAATTGAGGAAAAGAGAAGAAAGATTCATAATATGAAAGAGTGGTTTGAAAACTTTCCGTTGATGTATCATATGACGGACACATAAAAAGCTTCAAATTTACTCCTCACTACTCAACTATTTTTTTTTTCTTCCCTGAATACATCCGGAAATCACGCAGCCTCGCTTAAAAATGTTTATATTTAATAAAATATTTTTATCAAAGGGCTCCATGAAAAAAACATATTTAAAATGAAATTTATTCTCAAAATAGCTACGATTTAAAAAATTCACCCCTCATCGCTCCCCTTCCCCCTGTGAAAATTCAATCCCAGGAGGAGA
Organism: Maratus speculifer; assembly: GCA_964019185.1. NCBI lineage: Eukaryota > Metazoa > Arthropoda > Arachnida > Araneae > Salticidae > Maratus > Maratus speculifer. The sequence continues at coordinate 21,000,130 of OZ025291.1, forward strand.
AACGTTCATAATGTGAAAGAATGGTTCGAAAAACATTCCAATAATCAATCACATGAAGGGTCCAAAAAAAGTTTGGAATTTACTCCTCACCCGCAGGTTTACTTTTTCTTAACAGAATACACTCGAAAATCACGCATCCCCCACTTTAAAATGTTTATAATTAGCAATTTCTATTAGAAGGTTCCATCAAGAAACCACTTCTAAAATGATAGTTATTCTCGAAATAGCTACGATTAAAAAAATTCACTCCCCGTCGCTCCCCCATCCTGAAATCAAACTGCAGGAAGAGAAAGGTCCATAATATGAAAGAGTATTCCGAAACCTTTCCTATGACATATCACATGACGGATCCAAAAAAAGTTTGAAATTTACTCCTCACCCGTGGCCGTAATGTTACTTTTTCTTCCCAGAATGCACCAGGAAATCACGCAGTTCCCATTTTAAACTTTTGTATTTATGAAATAATATTTACCTGAGCGCTCCTCTGAAAACCACATCTAAAATGATATTCATTGTCGAAATATCTGAGATTAAAAAAAAAAAAAATCACCCTCTTATCACTTCCCTTGCCCCTCCTGAAATTCAACTCCAGGAGGAGAAATATTCATAAAATGAAAGAGATGTGCGAAAAAATTCCGATGATATATATATAACATGACGGGACCAAAAAAGAGGTTGAAATTTACATGTCACCTGTGGGTTCACTCATTTTTCCAAGAATACACCTAAAAATGACGCACCCCCCACTTTAAAATCTTTATATTTAATAAGTTATATTTACCGAAGAGTTCCATAAAAGAAACCTCCACATCTAAAATGATATTTATTGTCGAAATAGCTACGATTTAAAAAATTCACCCTCTTATCGCTTTCTCCCCCCCCCCCCTTCCTCCTGAAATTCAACTCCAGGAGGAAAAAGATTCTTAACATGAAAGGGAGGTGCCAAAACATTCTGATGATGTATATATAACATGATAAGTTTTAAAAAAAAAGGTTTGAAATTTCATGTCACCCGTGGGTTCATTTATTTTTCCTAGAATAATATAAAAATGATGCAGCCCCCACTTTAAAATCTTTATATTTAATAAATAATATATACCGGAGAGTTCCATAAAAAATCACACCAAAAATAACATTTATTGTCGAAATAGCTACGATTAAAAAAATTCGCCCCCTCATCGCTCCCCCCCTCCCCCTCCTCTCCTCCCGCCCTTAAAATTAAACTCCAAAAGTAGAAAGTTTCATAATATGAAAGAAGAGCTTTCACATGTGCCTCTCATTTCGGCAAATCCCGATAAAGTCAGACATTTCAAAAAAATCATTTCTTCGCGATGAAAATTAACCTCGATTGAAATAGGTTTATCGAAGGACTTGTAACTTCGAGATGAAATTTAACCTTGATAATAGCGCCATTTTGAGAAGGTTGTGGTTTGCTGATGAATGCCTTTTTCAATAAGGATGATTTTCGTTCTCGCTGAGATAGAGATAAGAAGCTATATCGAGGAGCGTTTTGTCGATGAAGCTTTGTGAAACGAAAGTTTTATCAAAAAACGAGGTGCAGAAAGAAGTATGAGAATATACAAGTTATCTTGTGAAATGAAGACCTAATTTTCAAAGTTTCTGGTATTTTAGTCTTACCATGCTGTCACGTACCCATAAATATTATTTATTTAAAAAAAATTTTTCAAAGAGGGGGCTGGAGAACATATGTTTAAAACTGTAGCGATTTCTACAATACATATCAATTTAAGTGTTTTATTTTCATCGAATCATTCGGTAAATATTATTTATCAAATGCAAAAAAATTAAAATGTCTGCTGCAAGAAATTGGGGCGAAAGGGTGACCTGACGGGGGGCAGGGGAGGGGGACAATTTTCACTTTTTTAAACCTGTCATATTGTATATCATCTTGAAGATCTCGAATTACTCTACTTCATATTATGATGCTTTCTTACCCCCCCCTCCGAATTTTGTTCCCACGGCGGGGGGGGGGGGGCAGTTTTCGAAGCTTTTTGCGTTTTTATCATTTTATATCAATTTTTTTAATTGAAAATGCCCTTAGGCGTATTGGAAATTTTTTTGAGATGGAAAAAAACCATTGAACTAGCCACACTGTTACTGTAACCTAGGCACATTGTTTTAAAGTTCCCTCTTTGAGGACCTCTTCCAAAGGTGAGAGGCTTGACCTGCCCCCCCCCCCCCAGCATACACTTTAAAATATTGCTCATTTTTTCTCTACCAATTTTAACTTAAAAGTTTAAGCTATATGGCACAAGCGGGGCTATTGACCCCCCCCCCCCCCTGTTGGTTATTCACCAACATAATTTTGCTCATTTCTTCACTTCATTTCAATTTTTAAAAGGCTATAACTTTGCTTGTATGGGAGCTACAGTGGCGAGAAAAATTATAGCATAGCTAACTTTCCGTCGCCGCTCTTTTTGCAGTTTTACGGTTTTCCCCATAGCACCGGGGTTTTTATTTTGGGGGGGGGGGAGGGCAGGGCATTTTTCATTTTTTGATGTAATATGTTTATTGAAAGCTTATGCTTCATACATTACCAATTTGGCATAAAAAAGCTTCTCCCGTCAATCTGGGTCACGTTACGGACCCATAATGGGTTGAAAGTTAAATTTCTCAAACTTCTTCGAAGTTTTCGCTAAATTGGCATCTGGAAAACATCGAGCCAATGTGGTGCGTGTATGACATCTGTATCATATAAATATTGTTCAGATTTAGAAAAGCAGGAAGTTGGCATGTGACCACTTATTGATCTTATGCACCTAGAGATGTAAATTTTCCGGAAAAATATAAGTGGCGGAAAAAACTGGTTTTTTACCGGTTTTTTTCAGAAAAAAACGGAAAAATTGGAAAAATTGATTTTTTATGACTGTTCCTCCCAAATAAATTATATTTTCTTAGAGAATATTAAATAAACATTTTTTCCCATTTATTTGTATTAAATGAAAATTATTTTCACTTTATATTATAAAATAAAAAGAAAGTAGCAAAGCCTGCTTTTAAAAGTTTTTTTTTTTTTTTTTTTTTTTTTTCCCACAGACTAAGAATTTTTAAAACACTATTGTTTGTTATATCATATCTATGTTGAAATGATTTTTCAGTTACATGTTTAACTACCAATTGACCTAATGTAAGAACCTGAGCCAATATGTCTGCAGTTTGGAATGAAATAAATTATGCATTCCATTTACATAAGTATAGTTTTTAAGTAAATGATACTAGTTTAAAGAAATTGTTGCAGTTTTGTCATTATTATCCATATCAGTATTCAAAAAATTCCATTGTTTGTTTAAAAAATGTATATTTTTACATTATTACACTTTTTTCTTACAATTATAATTTTATTTCCTTTTAAAATATGCTTAGTTTTGGTATAGCTTTCCAATCTCAACTCAAAGTTTTGATTTAGTTTTATAATCTAAATTCAAACAAAACTAATTTTTAGTTTGGCTTACTCAGGTCTGCAACTAAAAAATAGCATAGGATTTATTGACTGTTAGATTATTACTCACAGAAACCAGAAAAATATTTTTTTTTTAAGTTTAATTAAACATAATTTTTTTCTTTTTATCCTGAAATCTGGTATTCTATTCTTGAGTAAGAGACCATATTCAATAGTATTTCCATATGGTAATTTCATATTTCTAAGAATGGAACTCAAAAGTTATGAAAACAGACACAACAAATAGAAAATGCTCGCTATTTGAGGAATTAACAAAAGCAGTTACATACAAAGATAAAACTTCTAGTGTGCTTTAAAAAACTACAAAAATTCAAAGTATAATCAAGAGGGAATGAATAATTTGGAACATAGTTACTTGTAATAAAAAATAAAATGTTTTTTTTCTTTTCTTATCGCAGTTGTACTTTTCTAATGCAAATGGCCCATGTTTTTGCAACATTAATGTACATTATGGAGGTAAAATGGAGGTCAATTTTAGATTCAATAACTTGAAAAAACATTCAATTAATCAGCTATAATGAAATCTTGAAAAATGCAGCATAGTAGTGCCACCTATAGGTCAATTTACACCAAAAACTAAACAACATTAATACATATCAGGAACTGTCTGAATCTGTAGTTTTGATAAAAAATCGTTCTTTAGTCCTTGAGATAGAGCTATTGCGATAATCCTGAATAATGCAGCATAGCATCATCATCTGTTGAACAATTTACACCAAAAAGTAATGTGCGCAAAGTTATATCAAAGATTAACTTAATCTAAAGTTTTATGAAAATACATACATTAATTCTTGAGATAGAACTATTGTGGAAATAATGAATAATGCAGCATAGCAGCGCCATCAGTTGGGCGATATACACTAATAACTAAACATCTCGAGTTTATATCAGGGTGTAATTGAATCTAAAGTTTTGTGAAATTATGTGCTTCAGTTCTTGAGATCGAGTGCCCATAAAATTTTTGTCCCAAACAGACTCACAGAGTGACATATATTTTCCATAAACTATCAAATCGTGTTCAGGACCTTCTAAAACGTTTAAATACACCAAAAACTGGAAGTCAAAATTTTCACGAATTTAATACTTACTTCTTGAAAAGATGTAAAAAACTACTAAATGCTTGCTTCAAACTTTATGTTAAATTTTTAATTTTACCATTTCTATTAATCAGCATATTATTGAAATAATTTTGCACATGAATTAATTTTTAAAAAAGAGAAGTTGCATTTAATTATATATATAGATTTTTTTCATGTAATCCTGTTTTTGTGAAATTGTGAATTTTTTGTATATATACTTATACAAAATATATTCAGAATTTATGAATAAGAAATTATTACTATTTTTAGAGTCCTATTTAGACATTTTTAATAAGGTTATTTATGCATATATACAACTTGATAAGATTCAGCTGCTATATGGCGTGAGATTTTTTTTCTGCAATCACTGCATCTGCGAAAGATTCAATTTGTAGATTAAACTTTTTTCTAAAATGTCTATTTTCAAGAGAAATTTTGTGAAGGATCTTGTGTTTCAAACAAGAAAAAAAATGTGAAGGATCCTTTCAAGTCTTCTCAAACAGATTTCTGCTCAGAGATCAGATTACCCTTACCCACATTAAAGTTTTCCTGTGGGACACTCAACATAAAAATAAATAAAATAGAAAGTATGAGAATGTAGCTATTACAAAATTTTCACTATATTAATTCATAAATGAAATTTCAATTTTTCCAGTTCGGAAAAATTGAAAAATAAGCCTTCGGAAAAAAACCGAAAACAACTGGTTTTTTTCCCATTTTTTCCAGGTTTTTTTTCAAGCATTCCCATCTCTATATGCACCTCGATATTATATATTCCCCCCCCCCCACACTGCGTCACCTTGGGGGGGGGGCAGTTTTCAAAATTTAATGTTCAATTCGAGATTACGTTCGGTTGTTCGTTCAATTCGAATTTGATGTTGTTGTTTACAAGATTTTGCTGTGCTTGCACACCGCGTTTGATATATAATGCCGTGTACAACAAGGACCCAGTTCCAGATTTCATATTACAAGATTTCGTATAAATTAGAGACACCAATGAAAGGAAGGTCTCACTAGCGAGAGAATCCGTCGTGTCTTTATTAACACCGACTAATTCACCTGTAGTAGACTCTTGATAAAGTTGAATCCAGTATGGTATAAAAGCAATTGCAAACTGGAGTCATCGAGAAAAATTTTACACAATCGAAAGTTATCGAGATGTTCATACAATCGAGAAAAACTTCTCGTTATCGCCCATCACTAATCACGGCTCTTTTACTGAAAAAATAACAATTTCAGGGATCTGTCCAGAATTTTCTAACAGGATCCTGTTTATGTGAAATTGTGAATTTTTTTCTTATGTTTGTGAAAATTCTAGTCAGAATTTTGTGAATTTTAAATTATCGATGTCTTCAGGTTCTATTTTTCATATATAAAAAGCTAAGTAATATGCTTTTTGGTGAATTCAACTGTTTATTTACAAGCCAGATTTTATTATTAAATGATTAAATTTTTGAAAAGTTCAATTTGAAGAAGAAAAAATTCTGTGAAAGTCTATTTCAGAGACAAATAATTTTGTGAAGGGTCCTGTTTGAGGATAAAAATTTTTGTGAAGGGTCCTGTTTTAAGCTAAATTATTTTGTGAAGGGTCCTTTACAGGACCTAAAATTTTCCTAAACATATCCCTGATTTTAGTTTTATTGTAAAAACACCTATCTTGTTATAAAACACCAAATTGTGATATAAAGCAAGAAATACTGCATTGCAACACCAGGTAAGAAATTGCCATTTTGGCAATAAAAATAAGTAATGGTGCATCTAGGTATCAAGTTATGAAACAAGAGGTAGGGTTGCCATACTTGGGATTTGGCATGGTTACTAGAGGTTAAAGTTTATCACCAAGTGTAGCAAGATTTTTCCGCATGTAATTTTGCAGACCATCTATACTTTTTTGGCATTAAAAGAAACCCTGGTGCAGATGTATTAAGAAAACTAGGATATACACATTAAAACATAATTTTAAAATTTTTGCTTTCTTTTAATAACTGCTATTCAATTTATATATTTCTAGAGGGTAAAATTCATCCATTAGAGGGTAAAATTAGTACTAGCCATAGGGCCAGAGATAGTAAATAGTGGAAAAATGGCTACTAAAAAATTAGCTATCAGCGCCCACCTTGCTACAAGGAGAGAATAAAATTTCCTGCATTCTATCATGTGGTTTTATTTTTTCTGGTTGTTATATATTTGTATTAGCATATTTATTTGTGCTATTCAATTTTAGGTTAATACTAATAGAAAATTAAACAAAAGTTTACTGTTTAGTATTTTTAAATAAAAATGTGGTTACTAGTTTAATAAAAGTGGCTACTGATGAAACTGGCATTACTGGTCACTGGCAAGTAATGAAATTTCCCAGTTTTATGCTATACCATCCATTGATTTCTCAGAATCAAACTCAAAGAAATTCATATAGATTCATTCTCATGAAAATATAAGACCTTTTCAGTAATAGTAAATGAAATCATCAGTTTTATGCCAACTATATAATAAAACCTTATTTTAATTATTTGTGAATTTCCTTTAGATTTTGTATTTAATAAATTCTAATAGTTAAACTTTTCATTAAAGTATAAGGGTCATTCTATGCCAAATCAGCCTATGACTCAACCTGAACCTTTCAGATTTCGATGAAACTCTCAAGAATCATTCTACCTGATGATATAAATGAGAATATATGTTCATAACTTTTTTTTGCGTCACAATTTCACATAGTTAATTATTTAAAATTTGAAAAATCATCTTTTATTGGCTTTCTTATATGTTTTTAATTTTGAATTTCCGGAGTTCTATCAAATGTAGAAATTTTTATGACCACTCATTTTAAAGAGGAGTTCATAAGGTTTAATTTGATATGCAACTCGACTTTGCATAGTTAAAAATATAAAATTAAAACTTTTTTAATTTTAACTTTGAAAAATTTTTAGATAGTCATTTTTAAAACTTTTGAAAAAATTGTGTTTGTTGCAATATTATAAACTTAAAATTCTGAAAATTTTAGCATGGGATCCCAATGGCATCCGGAATTATGAAATAAAAGCTGAAAATTACCATACAAATCATAAATAAATAACAAATAGACAGAATTAAACTGTTATTTTAATGGTACCTAATTTTTAGCTTTTATTTCATAACTCTGGATCCCATTGATATCCCACTCTAAAAATTTCAGAATTTTAAGTTTATAACATTATAACAAACATACAATTTTTTCAAAATTTTATAAACATGACTTGTGATGTAGAATCACATATAGTATTCTTAAATTTTACATTTTTCTAAATTACAGTTAAAACTAATCTTTAATTATATAGCTATTTTATCTTAACGTTTTATTTCGATTCCACAATAACTTTCCGTTCAAAAGAAAAGAAAGAAAATCATTTTGCATCTGCCTTATTACTGAAAAACGGCTGTCAGATAAAGAGAATTCATTAATATGCGTATTTCACCCTTGCTGGAAACAAATAATAAAAAAAAAGAATAATGTTCGAATGTGTTTGCGGTCAGTGAAATTTCATTTTCCTCTCTGTGTAATTTTAAGTCTAACTTATTCGTTGCATAAGAGTCTTTTCATGTAGATAATGGTTGTTATGTCTTTTGAGAACATTTTCCCAAAATATGCTCCTAACGTACGAATTGGCAGTCGGATTCCTTTTTGGCGTATTTTTTAGGACTGCTGTTTTCTGGTTGCCCTGCTATTAAATTCAAAATCCTTTTATTGTTTCAGCGTAACAGACAATTTTGCGTAGATGATATCAGTCATTTTTCATATGCTTAATGTCGCCAATTGTGTGATACCAATGTGTGAATTTTTCAGTGAGGAATGAATTGCCTCCCTCTCGCTTCATGAACTCAGTCATGTGAAGACTGTTTTCTTAGAAAATGCGTTCAGGCACCATCCCTAGCTTTTCTGTATGAAAACCTTTAAAATTTATAAGTTTACTGCAAATAAAGAATTTTCTTAAAAAGCATTTATTATCTTAAGCGATCATAGCCTACAACTCCAGCGAATGCATTTTTAAAAAGAACCTGTCAACATACTTTAAATTACAGATCCATACTATATGACTATCAAAAAAAAAAAATAATAATAATAAATTTTAAACTTTCAAAGGTTTTAAAAACTTTCAAAGCAAAGGTAGCCGAATATTCAATTCAATTTTTTTTTTTTTTTTTTTATCTTTATAACCTTGCAATTGTATAAAAGAAAAGATTATTTCAAGAATAAAAAGTAAATTTGCTTCAAATACTTTTTATAAATTAATGACTTGTTTATGCATTGATGTAATAGTTTCCCTATTTATAGAACATTATACAGTATAATATTCATAATTTAAACTAAGCTGAAAAGCAGCATTTTTGTTAATACAAGAAGTTTAACACATAAAAAGAAAGTAGATAAGGAGTGGGACATACCAGTGAAAGCAGGAATGGGACATGTCAGTAAAAGTAGGGATATATAGTGGAAGGTAAACTGTGGTATATGCCCTGTATCTACTGGATCTTTTTAAGAAGCTCCGTATACCTTCTGTTTCTCAAATAAAGCATTAGCATATACCCTATCTAAGAACATTCATGACGTCAGCATTAGGGTGGATCGAAAAATCGAAATTTGGATAATCGAATCGGTGCGGGGTGCAAAAGTTGCCTTTTATGCATACTAATTCACATATGTTTTTTTATTGAAATCAATTCATATCTTCCGGTGCACCAAACGCCTCAAAAATAGTTAAAAATTGAAATTTTTATAAATTTTATATATATTTTTTGCTTTTTAATATTTTTAAATTTATTTTTGGCACGTGTTGCGAAAGTTGCCTTATATCTATTAGTTCAATCTTTTATATATATATATAAATCCATCCATATCTTCCAGTGCCCCCAAAATGGTAAAAAAATTGAAATTTTTATAAAAAATTATAATTTTTGTTTTTTTTTTATTTCTTTTAAATTATTTTACCAGCGGGATAAAAAAGATGCATTTTATAGTATATTAGCATGCATCAAAATAATTTACGACTTTGATAAATTTCTTCCAATGCCCCAAAACTTTTGATTATTTGCCAAAAATCGAGTTTCATGCAAATTTTGAGCTAAAAAATACAAGTAAAATTAACAGTTAAAGAATAATTTATCTAACGTAAAAGGTAGATCGAGAGGATGAGAAATCGTTTATCATATTTTATTAAATGTATAAAAACTATATAAATTTTTTATACTTTATTATTTGGAAGACAACATAGATAGAAGAGTTCTCAGCAATGGCCAGCAATATTTATATGATATTTGCATAGCAATATCACGTGGTGAATGTGGTTCCGATCTAGCATTAATGAAACCTGGTCCAGTTTATCACTCAAGATGGCTAACAACTATGTGTAGAATTTTAAGGTTATAAGTGGCTACAGAAAATCATTCTGATAATTTCATTACTCTTACAACATATATTATGAAGGTATATGCACCTATATGGTTTCATGTCGAAACAAAGCAATCCATAACTGAAGGAGCATGTCATATTTGGAATCTTATCACATATTCTAGATATTTGGAACCCAATTTAAGAAAGATCGTATATACTGTTATTCAATGAAATAGTTTTTTTTTTTTTTTTTTTTTTTTTTTTTGCCACCCTGAAAATTTGCTATTGTCAATGCTCACAGATAACAGAGAGCATATCAGATCTTCAGCAATGCAAAAGCTAATTTATGCTAGAAATAAAAAGAGAAAATCACCAGAAGTGAGAATTTTCAAAGTACCCCAAATAAACTTCAAAGCGAAGGATTATTTTGAACTTATTGACTGGCAACCTGTTGGACATTTTGAACCACCTCTTTTGATGAATGTGCCTTGCAAAGAAATTGAGAATATGATAAAAGTTGTAAAAATGAATGAATGGTCAAAATATCCATGCCATACCCAAGCGGTTGAAAGATGCGTTTGACTAGTGTCTGAGGCATCAGAAACTATATCAGGGCAAGAAAAGAGACACGGTAGAGGTCTGCACGGGCCAAAATTTCCAGGCCCGGGCCCGGTCCGAAAGTTAAAATTTTGGCCCGGGCCCGGCCCGAACGAGAGAAATATTGGCCCGGCCCGAAAGTTAAAAATTTGGCCCGACCTGAACGAAAAAAATAATGGCCCAACCCGGCACGGCCCGAAAGTTGAAATTTCGGCCCGGTCCGGAAAAATTTTTAAATTTCGGCCCGAACCCGGCCCGGCTCGAGTGAATTTTTACAGAACATTGATCTTTAATCTTATGGAAGAGTTCTGACCAAAAAAAATTATATTAGTCTTTTTTTTTCCATGCTTATAATCTCAATTTATGCAGAAGTGCCGCAGGCTGCGATATTTATGCTTTTAAATGAATCTTTGTTTGTTGTATATAAATGTTTCAGTTATCACTAGTATTACACTGATAAACAAGGTTTCTGTTTTTAACTAAGTATGTGGTGACTTTTATATTTTAGGTGGTGCTGTGAAAGAATATGCCATTAAAAAGTTTCCATCACCCACAGATTTTTAAAAAATTCAAAATCCTGAAAATCTCAATTTTGTAGTATTTATTCAACACATACACCTTATGAAATTTATCATTTGGTATTTTAGTAATGACAAACTTTTAAATAAACATTTATAAAGCTTAAAATTAATATTTAAAACACTGAAAGTATGCATTGTTTATAAAGTTTCAGAAAAATATAGATTTTTTGTAAAAAGAAATGATATTAATAAGAAATTTCACACTTTATGTAGCGGTAAATGTCTTATCTGTGGGTGCTCTCTTATAGGTCATTGTTCCGAGTTATATTGACAATTTAAAGCAGACATTAAGCCACTTATATCATTACAATAGCATAAATCATCTTTTCTTGAAAAAAAAAAAAAAATGTCGAATATTTCTTATGTCAATCTCGATAAACAGATATCTTTGTATTGTTTTTCAGGAGATTCCAACCTTGCATTCTTGATCAATTCTGAGTTTTTCTTTGATAAATTTTAGTCTCTCACAAAATCATTTAATTCTTTTTGAGAAATTTGGTGTGGTTCTTCATTTATGCCAGGAGAATAGTTCATATCAGATGTAGAGGAAGTTCCAGTTTCATCGATTTCCATTTCTACTGCTGCATCATCATATGTAAAATTCTCTGGAGGTTTCGGTATTTGTAAATCATCATTATGTAATGCTAGTCACATTGCTGAATCTAAGTTCGTGTACTTAATTTTATGTTTACTTCTTGCAAATAACCCTTTAATTTTTGTAATATATTAGTAGCAGTCAGTTATATGATCTTTCGGCATGCACCATATCATGGGTATAGCAAAGGACATACACTTTTTTGTACCTTTCATCCACTTCCGGAAGTTTGTAGCACATTGTGTATAATAATAACAAGGTGCCCATTTCATATCTTGTTCACCTACTTCATATCTAAAGTACATATAATAGGCGCGTCGATGCTTTTTCAAAGTTAGCTCCCCGCACACACAGCAAAAACAATCGAGTTCATTAACGCATCCTCTAGACATGTTTTACGTATTGTAGAGGAAAATACGATAATTATAATCAAAATTTAATTAAAAGGTCTTACAGAACAAAGAAATAGTAGTATATTTGCCAGGAAAGATAAGTTTCCACTGTCAGGGATTTGCGTTTAAGTCAAATACTGTGGGGGTGGCTAGAGCTGTCTGTTCAAGGTCACCAACATAAAATTTATTAGGGGGACATCTGTTTCTACTCTCTTGCTGCATTTTCTATCATTGTAATAAGAAAAAGGAATGTTTGTGTGAATCAAATACATGAAAGAGAATAATATAATATAATTATAATGCCTATACGATGCCTACATATTCCAAAACGTATTAATGAAATCTCTCAAAATTGGAGGGTGATAGAAAATTTTTACAAACATATTCTTTTTCAGCAGCTTGAAATCTATAAGAAGCACTCAACGTATATAGAGAAATCGAAAATTTGTTAAAATTTGTTTATCAGTGTTATTAATCCATATTCCCTGTAATGGAGACAAAAAAATCGAAAAAGCAGTTTATGGTAAAATTTCCAAAGACAAAATCGCTTTGGAACGAAAAAAAAATGCATTCCCTTCTTAACAGATGTAAATGTTTAATATATTTTTTTTCTCTCGTATTGTTGTATTCATTTTGCAATGATGAACATTTTAAAAGAAACTTTCAGTTTTCAGTTTAAAAAAAATTCTGTCATAATCATGTTTTTTTTTTTGTGTGTGTGTGTGTTTAATTCTATTTTAAAACGCCTAGTAATCTACGATTCTTTAAAAGGAATAAATTCTAATGCAGGGCTTGAAATTCGATTTTTCCGAGGACGGGAGTCTCCCTACCAACATTTATAAATGGCGGGGAGTTCAGCTGTTTGTGAGGGAGAAAAAAAACCTTTAAATCGCCCTATTATTTTATGTGTTATTTAAAGGATTATAAGAATACAGACATGACAAAATACTACTGAAGCAGCATTTAACAACTGAGAATAATTATGTAAAATGTGTTTTTAAATAAAGAGGTCAATATTTTATACAGCCTATTTTGTTACAGAGGGTAAATTCCCTGCCGGAACTAGGTATTTGTGTTACAGGTCTAGTAAACTCTCTTTTTGGTTCGACTAGATTTTAGATAGAGTGTAGTTTCCTGCAAGTTGGGTTCGGGTTACATCCAATTTCCCAAAATTTAGTTTAATATTATTTCCAATTAAATCAATACATATGATAATAAATATACATGTTTGTATGAGTGCTGTTTTCTAAGAAGACGGCTGCATTTTCCGCAACCCTCAGACAAAAGTGTTTTTGACGAAATTTGCGTTTTAGCGGCCCTTTGACTAAATTCAAATTTATGCCACAACCTTTTGACAAAATTCATTTCTTTTTCACGCTTCTTTGACAAAATTCACTTTTTGTAGCGGCTGTTTGATTAAACTCACGCAGAAAAAGCACGAATTTCGTCAGAGGATTGAGCGAAAAATGCGAATTTTGTCAGAAGATCGTGATAAAAGCGCAAATTTACTCAGAAGATTGTTGAAAAACCCTCAAATTTCATCAGAAGATTGTGGAAAAAAATTCAAATTATATGACAGAATAGAGTAAAAATACAAATTTCATCAAAGGATCGGGTAAAACGTAAATTTTTTTAGGGATCACAGAAAAAATGCAAATATTGTTCAAAGATCACAGAAAAAACGCAAAAATCTTTTAATAATCGTGGAAAAGTACAAACAATCTAAAAAAACGCTAATTTTGTCAAAGAATTGTGAAAAAACTGCCAATTTCGTAAAAAATCACAAAAAAAAACTACAAATTTCGTCAAAAAATCGAAAAAGTTAAGAAAATTTGTCAAAAAAATATGAAAAATCTGCAATTTTCTTCATAAGAACACGAAAAATCCGTAACTTTCATCAAAGATCACTGAAAAAATACATTGTGTCTAAAATGGATTCACCCCACCCCCACACCACATAATCTACTGTGACCTCTCAGAAAATTTGCTGCGAATTTCTATTTTTTTTTTTTTTTTCCTTTTCATGCAGAATCATCCATGAAGCTATACTTTGACGCATTTTGGGTTTTTTCCGCGATCCTATAAATATATTTTTTTAATCCTTCGACCAAATTTGCCCTTTTTTGCGATCCTTTGGTTGAACTGGCCATTTGCAGCAAAGGATTGACAGTTTCTGCGAGTTTTTTTTCTTTTCATGCAGAATCATTAATGAAGTACTTTAACACATTTTGCGTTTTTTCTGCGATCCTATAAATATATATTTTTTTATTCCTTCGACTAAATTTGCCTTTTTTTTTTTGCAATCCTTTGATTGAACTGGCCATTTGCTGCAAATGATTGACAGTTTCCGCGAGTCCCCCCCCCCCCACGAGGGGAAGTGTATCCGCGATCTTCAGACGAAATCGGCATTCTCCTGCGATCCTCGGACGAAATCACCGATTTATCTGCGATATTTTAGTAAAATCGGCAATTTATTGCGTTCTTTTGTCGAAATCGGCAGTTTTTCTGCGATCTTTTGACGAAATCTGCGTTTTCCCGTGATTTTTTTAAAAAGGAAATCGGCATTTTTTCGACGATCTTTAGAGAAAATTTGCATTTTTACGCGATCTTTTCTCGGAAAAGGCGTTTTATTCCCGCGATCTTTTCTCGGAAAAGGCGTTTTATCCCCGCGATCTTTTGACGAAATCAGCATTTTTCCCGTGATCTTTTGATGAAATCGGCGATTTTTTTTCATTGATCTTTTGACAAAATATTTTTAAGCGATCTTTTATCAAAAACAGCGTTCTTTTCAGCAATCTTGTAACAAAATCGGCGTTATATCCGCCATATTTAGACAAAATTGACGTTTTCCCGCGATCTTCAGACGAAATCAGCGTTTTATCTGCGATATTTAGCGAATTGCCGTTTTTCTGCGTAGTTTCCGCACAGGAAATTAGCATTTTTCAGCCATCTTTTGACAAAATTAATTGACAAAGACATTGACGAAATCGTCGTTTTTCCACAAATATTGACGAAATGTGTGCTTTTTCGGCGATCCTTTCACGAAATTGTCAGGAATTAGAACCCTAGTTCTTATCACCTTGCTAAGTGACGGCCATTTAAAATGGGCCGAGCAGAGTATTTGCAGTGGTTTTGTGGAAGGCTTAATTGATAACAACAGTTTTACATGACCAAAACTTTTATTATTAACTGAGATGAACTATTTACAGATGTAAACAACATTACGACATCACTTTGCCGTAAACTTAAAAGAACTAAAAATAAAGATGAATTAAGTTACATAATTATGTGCTTAAGCAACATTCGAAAAGAAAAATTGAGATAGAGCGAGCAACAAGCCACCGCAATACAAACTATTTATACAAGATTCTGATGAACTTGTTTTGCATATATCTGTTGCCATTGTAGTTACAAATTCTCTTCAGAAATACATCAAGATTTATCTGCAACACATATCCGAGACGCTATTGGCCACGCGGTATGACGTCAAAAACCTCTGCCGTTCACGGCAAGTGATGCGATCGCTAAAATCACTGTTACTCGGCTGTTACGCAGTAACATTACTCAGTAAAAGCAGATCGGAAAAGCCAGCTCTCGGATATTGTAAACAAACGTGCTCGGGAGATGACGAAAAACCATACATGCATCTATCCAAGTAAATACATTTTATTTCTACTTTAAAACCCATTTCTTTTGAACTTTTAATGCTTATTTAAACTTAAGAAACGTATAGATGCGTAACAAACGGCCTCCTTTTTCGTCATCTCCAGAGTATTACAAAAAAATCTGAAAAAATTTATAAAAATGCAAAAATTACAAATATCAAAAATTTCAAAAACTTCAAAAATTCAGAACTTCAAAAGTTCAATAAAATTAAATTACATTTTAATATTCAAAAACAACAGTCTGGTCAATGTCAGGTCATATAAGACTTTATTGGCAAGGCATTGACCAGAGTGATTACCTTGTAAGAAAAATTATAACCCCCCCTTAAAACTTTAAATATCAAAAATCCTTTTACAAAATTTCAACAACTGCTCTCTAATCTGGGGTTTTGTAAAACTGTCAGCCAAGTTAAATTTACTAGCAATATATTTAAGTTTAAAGACCTGATCATATACTAAATTTCTAAGAAAATGATATTTTATATGGATATGTTTAGTTTTTTGATTTTCAAAAGGAGAATTCGAAAAGGCTATTGCTGCTTGGTTATCACAGAATAGTGTGCAATCTTTCAAGTTTAAATTTAGAATCTCATTTTGTAAAACATTTTTGACCCAGATTAATTCTTTAGCAGCTTCAGTTAAACTGACGTATTCGGCCTCCATAGTTGAAAGACTTATACATTTCTGTTTAAAAGTCTTCCACGAAATGGGCGTTTCATCTAGAAACAAAATATAGCCACCTATGGAAACTCGATCGTCTCTGTTTGCAGCAAAATTTGAGTCTGAATAGCATGAAAGATTTAACTCACTAATTCTGGATAACTCAAGTTTATAATGTTTAGTATATTTAAGATAACCTAACAATTTTAATAAACTATTCCAATGAGAAATTCCAGGGTTTGATTGAAATTGGGATAACAAATTAACTGCATACATAATATCCGGTCTAGTCTTTCCAGCTATAAAAGATAAACAGCCTATAAGATTTCTGTAAGGAAACTTTGACATCATTTCAATATCTTCCTTAGTGGAAGGAGAGTCTTGCTTCGACAAAACTAAACCCTTGGGCATAGGTAAAGTACTAACAGGAAATTTAAATTCTGAAAACATTTCACAAACTTTTTCAATGTATGAAGTTTGGTGTATAAAAAGACGATTTCCTATTTCTTCAAACTCTATACCCAATAGTTTTTTAGTTGACCCCAAAATTTTTAAGTTAAAGTGTTTTTGCAGTAATTCTATCCCAAAATCTAAATCATCTTTAGTTTTACCAAAAAGAACTATGTCGTCAACATAAAGCAAAAGAACTAATCTGGTCTGAAACATGTATACACAATTGCACCAATCTAGTTTTTGAAAATCAAGTTTGGATAAAACATCATCCATCTCGAAAAACCATTGTCTACCAGACTGGTGGAGACCATAAATGGCTTTATTTAACTTACAAATTTTATCTTTATCTTTAACAAAACCCTCAGGTTGGTGCATGTATACAGTCTCATCCAGATTAGCATAAAGGTAAGCATTGTTGACATCTACCTGGACATTTCTCCATTTAAACAGACATGAAAATATGGCAAAGAACAACCTAATTATTGTAAAACTAACAACCGGGCTAAAAACTTCTTCGTAATTTTCCCCCTTTATTTGATTAAACCCCTTCGCTACTAATCTCGCCTTGTACCTTACAATTTCATTTTTCTCGTTTCTTTTAACGGTAAATACCCAGCGGTTTCCCAAAACTTTAGCATCTTTTGGTGGTGTCACAAGATCCCATACTTTTCGTTCATACATGACGTTAATTTCATGGTTCATTGCGTCCCTCCAATTTGATGCTTCTGGGCTTTTAATGGCTTGATTGTAGCTTTGAGGAATTTTGATTTCAGTTAAATTTGCTTCATTTAAATTTAAAACTTTACCGGATTCTTTATTTTTAGAACTAAAATCAAATAAATTTTTATCACATTCTATTTTATTTTCTTTACAATATTTAATTAATTCATTAAAAGATCTAATTCTTGTGTTGGTTCCTTCTATGCCATAGTAAATGTCTGTTTGATTTCCTGTTTTTCGGGGTACTGCTTTACGGGTCCATGGAATTGATGCACAAGGTTTTAAAATTTCCTGCTCCGAAACTACTGGATCTTTTACCTTAACAGTCTCACTCCCCAATTGAGATGTATTTTCAGGTTCATAAAAAATATCTCCATCTTCTGGAAGATCAAAAAGTGAAAAGTTAAATTTTTGTTCTTTAAATTTTGAAACTACATCAACCCCCCTTTTTGTTTCATCAAATCTTACATTAATGGTTTCTACAATTTTATTTTCATCAATTAACCAAATTCTATAGCCCTTCGTTGATTGAGCATACCCGCACATGATCCCCAGTTTAGCTCGCATATCAAGCTTCCTTCTAATCTGTTTGGGCACTCCAACGTACGCTAAACATCCGAATTTCTTTAAATGAGAAACCGAGGGTTTTTTACCAGAATACATCTCAAAAGGGGTGAGTTCTGACTGTTCTGACCGCCCAAAATTTTTGTGATAAGCCGCTAGCATTGAGAAGAGTCTTAACACCATCCAAAGCAGTTAAATTAAAACGCTCCGCAACCCCGTTCATTTCAGGACTGTACGGATTCGTCTTTTCATGAAAAATACCCTGCTTTTCTAAAAAAGAATCAAATTCTCTGTTACAAAATTCTAAACCCCCATCCGTTCTGATTGAAATTATTTTCTTGTTCAGATACCTTTCGGCCCTACTTTGAAATTTTAAAAAAATTTGAAAAACATCAGACTTATTCTTGATGGGGTAAACTGTAACAAAACGAGAAAAATCATCAATGATGGTGAAAAAATAACGACTTCCCCCATGCGACGTTACTTGTAAAGGGCCACAAAGATCCATATGTAAAAGTTCGAGAGCAGTTTTTGATTTAATTTTACCTATAGCCTTAAATGATGTTCTTTTAGACTTAGCGAGTTTACAGGAGATACAATCCTCGGCTAACTTTGACAATAAAGGCAAACCTACAACACTTTCATTTTTAGAAGTGTTAATTAAATATTCATTATTTACATGACAAAATCTTTCATGCCAAAGTTCATTTAAATTTAATTTTTCAACCTGATTTGCAGAAATGTTAGCCGAGTTGCTTTCTCCTTTACATTTGTAGCTAAAAGGTTTTAAAAAGTACAAGTCATTTTTTCTAACAGCATAAAACAAAAAATTCCATTCCTTGTCATAAACAATTACCCTACCCTTGCTGCCTACAAAGTTTACACCTAGTTTTTCAAGCTTGCTGCCAGACAACAAATTTCTACGTAAATTAGGATTATACAAAACATTTTTAAGGATAATTTGATTGAAGCCACCATCTTTACACTTTACAAAAAAATTTACTGTACCCCTTCCCTGAACAGGACTTTCCTTTTCTCCTACAGCAAGTGACATCTGCATATTTGATACTGGCTCAAAATCTAAAAATAAATTTTTGTCCTTACAAAAATGAGCAGTCGCTGCGGTATCAAAGACCCAGCTGTTACTTTTACAAAAATCAGATGTATTTGCTTCAAAAACATTTGGAGAAATTTCAATTAAACTTGCTTCATGTTCAGAGAAGGTGCATTTTACATTATTATATTTTAATTCAACATTACTAGATTCTGAAAATTTACTTTTATTTTGAGAATTTTTAGATTTAAGTTTACAGTTCGAAATTAAATGACCATAAGATTTACAAAAAAAACAAGGACCTATTGATTTATTCTGTTTAAAATTTTTAGTTTTAGAAAATTTATTTGAATTTACATTACCAGAATTAAAAGATTTACTTGGATTACTTAAATTTACATTACTATTGTCAGACTTTAAACATTTACTTTGATTTACATTACAATTAGCAAACTTTGAAAATTTACCTGATTTACATTTCACTTCTCCAGAAAAAGCAGCATTTTGAAAGTCTCTAGTGGCTAGCTTCAATCTATTCTCCTCCAGCAGCAGCTCAGCTTCAATCTTATCAGGTACAAAATCTTTATCAGGCCACCTGTAGATTGCTTGCACTGTTGACTGAAATTCTTCTGGAAGACTTCTTATCATTTGATAACCAATGTATAGTGGTTGCAGATCATGACCAACTTCGTGAAGCCGCTCGGTTGCTTGTTTCACTTTACACAAAAATAGTCCAAGATTTTCACCTTGCACATATCTCAGGCTAAAAAATCGTCTAACAGTTGAATAACTCGAGCTCGGGTGGTTGGTTCAAAATGATCTTTTAGAATCTTCCATGCAACTGCTCCATTAGTAGTACCGGCAATCAGGGGCTTGAACTCTGGGCTCAGGGTCTGATAAATTATTGTGTATGCACGGGCTTTGCGCAAACTCAGATCATTTCTTTCCCTCCAAGTTAGTGGTTCAGTCACAGGAACTGTTGTCGCCTCCACCTCCTTTCCCGGAACTTTGCTTTCATTTGATGGTTCTACACTTTCACCAGCTTCTGCATCCGGACCTTCTATAAATTGCCATGCCCCATAATGGAGCAAAAGGACTTTCACTTCTATTTTCCAACTCTCCCAATTTGAAGAGGTCAAAAGGGTGACATTTGTCATCTCCATTTCTAAAACTCAGCCTCCTTCACAGCAATCGGGGAAACTTTCAAAAAGAAAACGGAAAAAGTCCAAAAGGAACACAAAGTCCAAAACGAAAACAGTCCTTGCAGATTTATCACCGGTGAAGTAGAAGGAAATCACATCAAAAACAGGTAAACAGCAAAACTTGAAAACTCCATCGAAAATTTCCAGGAACGGAAAAAACATCGGCACGACGTCACTTGTCAACAAACATCGTTGAACAAAACATCGACGCAAAAATCTTCACTTCCACAAGGGCTCTGGGCCCATAACCCTGACGGCCATTTAAAATGGGCCGAGCAGAGTATTTGCAGTGGTTTTGTGGAAGGCTTAATTGATAACAACAGTTTTACATGACCAAAACTTTTATTATTAACTGAGATGAACTATTTACAGATGTAAACAACATTACGACATCACTTTGCCGTAAACTTAAAAGAACTAAAAATAAAGATGAATTAAGTTACATAATTATGTGCTTAAGCAACATTCGAAAAGAAAAATTGAGATAGAGCGAGCAACAAGCCACCGCAATACAAACTATTTATACAAGATTCTGATGAACTTGTTTTGCATATATCTGTTGCCATTGTAGTTACAAATTCTCTTCAGAAATACATCAAGATTTATCTGCAACACATATCCGAGACGCTATTGGCCACGCGGTATGACGTCAAAAACCTCTGCCGTTCACGGCAAGTGATGCGATCGCTAAAATCACTGTTACTCGGCTGTTAAGCAGTAACATTACTCAGTAAAAGCAGATCGGAAAAGCCAGCTCTCGGATATTGTAAACAAACGTGCTCGGGAGATGACGAAAAACCATACATGCATCTATCCAAGTAAATACATTTTATTTCTACTTTAAAACCCATTTCTTTTGAACTTTTAATGCTTATTTAAACTTAAGAAACGTATAGATGCGTAACACTAAGTAATATTTAAATCATGTTTAATATACATGCTTGTTTTCCTACTTCCACATAAATATTTCCTCTGGTGAACATATACTTAATTTATTTAAATTTATTTAACAGGATTTTTATTTTTATTCCTAATGAAACATAGAAACTTACCTTTTTACAGTAGATAACTTCTTTTCTGTTTCTACCTTATTAATATATAAAATAGTTTTTTTTTATTTTTTACTTACGTTTCACAATAATTAAAATTAATAACTTGCCGTATCATTGACCACATGTCTGGCTTAGCTCATGCTCTTCTAAGTGGTTTCAGCCAATACTACTAGAGGGCGTTCGGATGTGACGTAATCGTGATGTACTTCCACGATCCACACCCCCTTATTTCGTATTGGCACATTGAGCTTTGGGAACTGGAGGACGAGAGTACGGACATGCGTATTGCTGAATATTCTAGTATCGGCGGGAGATAAATAGTTTGATTTTCTGTTCTCTTTAACTCTTGTAGTGTTCATCGTCCCTGCTGATGTTGGTGTCAGTCAAGTACAGCAGATGTTCTTTCAATGTTAATTTAAGTTCATGTGGTAATAAGTAATGGCTTGCTGTCGTCTTCTAAGTATTAGAGAAATGGAGTTCTGTTTTAAGTTGAATTTGCCTTTCATCGTTTTTCAAGTTTATTGACAACATGCTGTGATGATATGTTAGAACTCCGGTGAACATTTCTCCATGAACGATTAAGTGAAAGAATGATATTATGGTTAGAGTAAGAGATGTCGTACAAGGGATGACTGATGAATAATAAATGGCGTAATAGCCTCTTTATAGTTTTTGCTATTTTTCTTCCGAATGCCAAAAACCCAGCTAATTTAATGGTTATGTTGATGAGCTCTCGTACTTTGCTAAATGATCAACTTTTTACCTTTTATTGGAGAAACAATGTGTCATGGGGATTTTTCATATTGGATAAGTAATTGTTAATTATATCCTTTTTTATTTCTTATGTAATGTAAATTAATGAATTTTATGAACCCATTATTATGTATGTTAATGCCTTTTAATTATTTAAATAAATGTTGATATTGTTTTTAATCTATGTCATCTTTATTTAAGATACCACATTTATCTCTCTTCCATTTAATTTATTTCATATAATTAGTTTTTAAACTTCTGGGGTTTCAAAAATCAGTAACGCTTCCATACTGCATTTTATGCCTCTGCTATATTTACTAAGCTTTCTTTAAAACCCCGTCATCACTACCCTTGTAGTGATGACAGAAATTTCCATTTCTCCGCGATTGTTTTTTCCGCGCGCAAACTGGTACATGTTGGCAAATGCGAAACTGATAACGCAATTTCAAATTATCGGAAATTTCGGACGAGAATCGCCCCTGAATTCGAAACCGAATCACCTCTTTTTTGCTGCAGAAAATAGTACAAAACGTGTCAATCGATCGCAGGAAAAAATTTGGGAAATTTGTCGATCGATCGCGGAAAAAATCGTGAATTTTAACGATCTTTCGCGATAAAAAAGTCGCCAAAATGTGTCAATCAGTCGCACGAAAATATCATAAAATTTGCAAAACGGTCATGGGAGTTGATCGTAGTTTCAAAATGCAAAATCTTTTGGGCGGGAGCCTCCCGCCCACTGTATTTTTTTGGGCGGGATTTCAAAATTTAGGGCGCGAATCCCGCCCTGAAATTCAAGCCCTGTAATGTTTAATTGTAGAATGATGACGGCTTAAGAGTATATGCTTTTTTTGCAGAAATTTTTGGACAAAGCCAAACATTACTGATTTATAAAAAATCGAGAAAAGGATTTTCATATAGGAAGATTCAATAGGAACTGATTATTTTGGTCCATGAAAATTAGGAAGAATGGAATCAGTCTCGGCTTCATACGGAAAAAAAAGTTAGGCCCGGCCGATACTCCAGCAAAAAAATTAAGGCCCGAGCCCAGCCCGGCCCGAAAAGATTAGTGACTAGGCCCGGCCCGAAAGGATTAGTGATTAGGCCCGGCCCGGCCCGAATGCCATTATTGGAAATCGGCCCGTGCATACCTCTAAGACACGGTTTTATATTGAATAGAATAAAATCAAGAAGCCATATAAGACACTTTGATACCAAAAAAGATTACAAACTTTAAAAATATGTAAATTTCCAAATTGAAGGATGTAAAACTTTTCTCTACGTAAGTTCGATTTTTGTAATTTTTATGATTTAATGCTTTGATTTTTAAATTTATATGTCACTTATTATTGCAAAATTAATGTTATTTATAACCTTATACGTTATTAATTAAACTGTTTTAAAAATTTATAAGTATTTTTCATAAATTATAATTCTTAATACATTTTTGTAAAAATTTCAGTTTTAAATTATAATTGGTGCATCAAAGATGTGAATGGATTTTGATTAAAAAATATATGGGAACTGCAGAGTTATGTAGTATTGTAATAACAACTTTCCAAGCCAGTGCCAAATGAATTTCAAAAAGTAAAATAAAATAAACAAAAAATTTTTTTTCAAAAAAATTTCAATTTTAAACTATTTTTGGGACGCTTGGGGCACCGGAAGATATGGATTAATTTTATTTAAAAAAAATATGTAAGCTAAGATAGATAAAAAATATCTTTTGCACCCCGTGCCAAAAGTAATTAAGGAAAAATAAATAAACAAAAAAATATAAAAAAAAATCATAAAAATCTCAATTTTTAATTATTTTTGGGGCGCTTGGGGCACCGGAAGATATTAATGGATTTTAATTTAAAAAAACCTGTAAACTAGTATGCATAAAAGGCAACTTTTGCACACCGTGCCGATAGTGATTTCTAAAAAAAAAAATTTTCCTGTACTTTTCGATCCACCCTAGTCAGCATATACCTTCAGCCTATACCGTATACCCTTTGCTTTTTTCACGACTACAACACTGAATAAAAAAAAGGAATGGGACATGTCCAATTCCTTTTTTTTTTTTTTTTTTTTTTTTAAATAAGATTAATACAAATTACTGACTTGCTAACATTTTTAGAGTATAATATGTTAATTATAACATTGATAATATATATGTATTTACTTCAAAATGTAAATAAATTGAAGTGATGATTTTTTATTGTCTTCTATGACTGGCAATTCTGAATTTTCACTCAAGTCATGAAAATACAAAAATTTTACATTGTGCCACATACATTATCAACCTACAATCTTTGCTTGATTGTATATCTAGTTGACACAAAACTATTTGTGCCTTATAGCTTTGTTTTATTGCTGTCCCATACCATATAGGACATATTTTGAAACTTACAATTTCTTTAATTAATATGAAGTAGCTTTTGCAAGCTATGTTTCTATATTATTCAGGGAGATTAAAATGTGTTTTACATTGCCCTCTATAAATTAAAATTTTTGTGTCAAACAAAGTTGATTTTCTCACTTTTTAAAAAGTGCCTCACACCATCCCACTGTACCCTACATTATGTCGCTTTTCATACAATTCCTATCTTCTACCTAAGTAAGTTTCTAGATACACTTTTCTAATATTTGCATCTACTTTTTACTATATCAGCACTTTTATTAGCTTTTGTGCCAAAATTTTCAGAAAATTACCGTATCATATAACTTATAAATCTCGATTTCTTGGCAATCCTCGCTACAACAAGGAAATGCTGATTTTTTCATTTTATATTAATAAATATGAAAACTTACCACTATCATCAGTTTGTACTGATTTAGATTTTAAAAGGATATGATTATTTAATTTATCACAGCTTTTAAAAAATAGTTCATTTGAATAAAACTGTTCAACTGTAGTATTTTTAATGCTTTCAGCAATAAATGTTGGATCGTGAATATTTTTTTGTATATCATAATTGTTATCCTTAGATAGTAAATAATTAGTCAGATTCTGTATGTGCAACTTCAGTTTTTCAATTTCGTTTTTGTTTTCAATTAGTATTAACCGTAACTTTTCACATTCAATACAAATCTTATTTTCTAATGCCATTTCAACTTTAAACTTTGAAACGAGAAAACTATAATTACTAGTTTTTTTAATAATAGGTACTTTATTTATGATAAGAGGCAAATTATCTTTGATGAAAATTTTCGTTTAGGTACGTATAACCAGCAGCATTGTTGTTCAAAATTTGGCCCTAAATTTTCAAGTCATGAAATTTTTGTTTACAAGTTCCAAAACAAAGCATATAAGATTGAGTGATTGGTTGATTGATTAGTATTGTGACGTCGCTGAATGTACCTTGATTTAATAATCCAGTGTACAACTCATTCCGGAGACCAACCAAAAAAATCGAGAGAAAAGAAAATTTTCTGATTTTTTTTTAAAATTATTCATATGGTTCTTGGTGAGTGGCAACACTCAAAGGTGGTGATTTCGAATTTCATTTGCTTCGTTTGAACATCAACTTGTTGCTGCTTTTATTCTAAATTTTAAAGCTATTTTGCGGATTTTACTGCTGTTATTTTGTTTTTGAGTCCGATTTTTTTTTTCAGTATATTTGCGCTGGATTAAGCTTGTGGAAATGCCTCAGAAAAATATATATTATTCTGATAAATATTACGACGACAAGTTCGAATACAGGTAAACTTTGTATAAAGCTTGTTGATAAATAATTGTATCATGTTAATGTAGATTGTTGTTTGAAAATAAATGTTATTAAAGTATTTATTAGGTTATTTAAACAACAAATTGTCTTTATTCATTATTTCATGTATAAAATCTATTGTTATCGTTTATAATTCATGAAGATGAAAATATTGTTATTTTACGCAGAAAACTGAAACTTTTTGTATACTTGAAATCTGACCATTTAAACAAAAATATGGTACTAATAGGTTATCCCGTCGACCAATTTCGCCAAACTAATAGCCAAATTATACATGTTGACATTTTTTTTTTTTTTTTTATTTTTATTTTTTTTTTTTAATAAAACAAACAAATTATTAGACTATTAATAAAAGTCGAAATAAAAATCACTTAATGACGTTTTAAACGCGTGTATTGTGCTTAGTGTCATTGAATGTGGCATTCACGATCATCCATTATTGGCATTTAATCTTACACTTTGGGGATAATTTTCTGGTGGACGGGATAACCTAGTAGTACCAAAAATATATTTTTTAATTAATGTTATCAATATATATTTAAAGCCTGTAGTCCGAATGAAAAAAACTTGAACCTCTTAAAATAGTGTGTATTACTTGAGTTCAATAATAGTTGTTCGAAATAAGAAAAAGTATTGGGAAAATTTAAAAACAACTGAGGTTTACTTATATTCATAATATATAATTATCAAAATATTTAAATGACTAGTATTAAAAGGGCTGTGATGAGCACCAAAAAGGCCTCATATGTATATTTTCTCTCTGACGCAGAAAGATAAATTTGTGCATATTTACACTGTAGGTACGAGATTAAAAAAAAATTCCCAAAGCGATCATGATTAAACAATTGAGGATGTATACAAATAACAAATTGGTTATTTTGACTCATTTCTAAATTCAATTTTGCTCAAGCGCATTCAATTGACAGTTATTTATTATTTAGGAACTGTGTAATGTGCTGTATTAGTCAGTTTTTTTAAAAAAAAGCTAAATATATATTTTTAAAAAGCTGTCAAAGAGGGCACTTAGCACAAAATTTCCCAAAGCGATCTTGATTAAAGATAGTGGTGTATAGAGATGGGAATGCTAGGAAAAAAACTGGAAAAGTTGGGGGAAAAACTGTTTTTTTTTTTTTTTTTTTTTTTTTTTTTCAGTTTTTTTCCGAACTGGAAAAATTGAAATTTCATTTATGGAATAATATAGTGAAAATTTTGTAATAGCTCCATTCTCATACTTTCTATTTTATTTATTTTTATGTTGAATGTCTAACATGAAAACTTTAATGTGGATAATCTGATCTCTGAGCAGAAATCTGTTTGAGAAGACTTGAAAGGATCCTTCACGTTTTTTGTTTGAAACACAACACCCTTCGCAAAATTTCTCTTGAAAATAGACATTTCAGAAAAAAGTTTATTCTACAAATTGAATCTTTTGCAAATGCAGTGATTGAAGGGAAAAAAAAAAAAATCTCATGCCATATAGCAGCTGAATCTTATCAGATTGTATATATGTATAAATAGCCTTATTAAAAATGTCTAAATAAGAAATAGGAACCTAAATATAGTGTAATAATTTTTTATTCACAAATTTGAATATATTTTGTACAAGTAAATACACAAAGTTCACAATTTCACAAAGGCAGGATTACATGAAAAAAATCTAGGTACATAATTAAAGCAACTTCTCTATTTAAAAATTCATGTGCAAAATTATTTCAATAATATGCCGATTAATGGAAATGGTAAAGTTGAAAATTTAACATAAAATTTGAAGCATCCATTTATTAGGGTCACCCGGGGTAAAATGGGTATAAAAATCAGCTTTTTTAATTTTAATGTTTCATAGCAGAAATATTATGAAATAAATTCATGTTTTTGTTCAATATTTTTGACATTGTGTATCTTAGGTCTAAATTAAACATAATTTGTGTTTACTGTTTTTTTTTAATTTTTGTGTAAAACCCTATACCTATTTTACCCCGGTGTATACCCATTTTACCTCGTGGTTCGGGGTAAAATGGGTATATGCTGGTTAAAGTTGAATAATAAATTAAATATACTTAAATACACTATAATCTAGGGGTGCACAACCTTTTCAAGAGAAGGGCCACTTACAAACATATCTGGGTGGTCGAGGGCCACATCAATAACATGGATAAAATAATAGTTTCATAAAGAAGTGTGTATGTGAGAGGAGGGGGGGCACAAATTTAAATTCACTTATCAGGTCAAAATATCCAATTCAATTGGTAAGGATATATTCGTAGCTTTTACGTTTTTATATATAACAAACATAGCAAGGATTATTTTCAAAATGTAAAAATATTCTGACTTTTTTTCGGGAAAGGAAGTTTTGTTTTACTAAAAGTACTAAAAAACAAGCATAAATGGCTGGTACCAAAAAAATGTGAACTTTATGGACAAAGGAGAAATAAGGAGCCGATCAAAAAAGTTTTTCCTTGCCGGATCAACGAAATTCCTGATTTTCTGTGTTCGATCAATGAAATTTATAATTTTCCCACGCCTGATTTACCAGATTTGCAATTTTACGAAACCAGTAGACAAAATTCGCATTTTTTATGAAGTCAATGAGAAAATTCACGATCTTTCCTCGCATGATCAACAAAACTCGCAATTTTTACGAAATTGATCAGGAAAATTCATGATTTTTACGAAGCAGATCGACAAAATTCATCATTTTTAGAAAAACGATCGAAACAATCTGTGATTTTTACGAAGCAGATCGACAAAATTCTTGATTTTTTCCCCTTGATCGGCGATGTTTTCAATTTTTTGTCACCTGATCGACCAAATTTGCGATTTTTATGAACATAATCGACGAAAATTGCAATTTTTCCGCACCTGATCAACGAGATTCGCGATTTTCCGTGTCTGATCGATGAAATTCGCGATTTTTATGAAACCGATTGAGAAAATTTACGAGCTTTCTGTGATCGAACAATAAAATTCGCGATTTTTTTAAGCCGATCGGCGACATTCGTGTTTTACGAAGCTGATAGACGAAATTTGAGATTTTTAAGAAGCCGACCAATGAATTTCGCGATATTTATAAAGCCTACCGACAAAATTCGCGATTTTTACAAAGCTGATTAAAGAAACTTGCGATTTTTCGGCGCCTGATCGACAAAATCCGCAATTTTTAAGAAGTCGATCGACAAATTTCGTGATGTTTCCGAACTTCATCATTAAAATTTACGATTTTTACGAAGCTGATTGATGAAATTCGCGATTTTTTCAAAACGGATCGATCAAATTCTCGATTTTCCTTTACATGATCGACGAAATTTGCAATTTTTATGAAACTAAATCCACAAATCTGTAATTTTGTTATAGCCTGATCGACATAATTGGCTAATTTTTCCGTGTGTGATGAAGGAAATTGGCATTATTCCCGTCTCCATGGAACGAAATTTGCGATTTTTAGGAATCCGATAAATAAAACGCACGATTTTTCAATGTCCAATTGAAGAAATTTGCGCTTTTTCCAACCTTAATTGACGAAATACAGATTTTACCATACTCTATCGACATAACTCGCGTTTTTTTACAAAATTTTGCCAAATCTGCATTTTTTTACGCGGCAAGATGAAACTCGCGATTTTTTTTCTCTTTGTTATGTCATGTTATGTTTAACTTGTTAGTTTATTAAATTTTGTTTAACATGACATACCTGTGTTTTTATCATCCCCAAGTCAAAACAATGTTTTGAAAAGTACGCACGGCGCCATTGATTCAATCGTCGTTCTGAAGTAAATAGAGTGATCCTGTAAAGTTAGTTCTACTGTGATTTTGGATCACTGTGAATCGCCGTTCACGGCCTTGCCGCGGTCGATGTTTGACGTCATAGTTAATGAGCCAATGGCGCTTGGCGTACGTAGTTTTTCTTTTGATATTTTCAGAGGTTTTTCTCCTCGGATAGTGGCAACATGGACTTTGTGGAAAATATGTAAATATTCAAGAACAGATTTGTATAAAACGAAGAGATGCAGTTTTGTTCTTCGCCCATGTTTTTCGTTATGATTGTATGAAGCACGTTTTGTCTTTTTGATAGCAGCTGGTCTGTCTATGCCTTGTCATGACGGCATGTAGTTAGTTGAAATATGATGCTGCTTGAGTTTTAAGACTTTAATTATTTATGTTTTTAACCTTTTATTTTTCGGCATAGTTTGCTGAAGTTTTTGCTGTATAATTATGTTTCTTCATTAAAGTTTGTTGTTGTTGAAATTTACGCCTTTTCAATAAGTCTTCCACAATTACATTTCCACTACATTCAGATTCCACTGCGTAATTTAGATTGAATCTATATCAGTGGGTTATGGGCCCAGGCTCGTAACCCCGAAGATTGTTTTTTTGGGAAATGTGGAAGTGAAGATAATGGCGGTTCCTAAGAACTTTTCTGCTTATTGATTGAATAGAATTTTTTTTCCGCCGAAGTTTGTGTTTCTGCATGGAACTTTTGTTTGCCGACGTTGCCGTTCAGAAAGTTAGTGTTGCTGCATAGAACTGTTTGCCGAAGTTTGTTTAGAATTTTTTTCCCGAAGTTTGTGTTGCCGTCAGTAAAAGAAGGGGGCTGATGGAAATCAATCAAAATATCACCCTGCTGACCGGCGCCAATTGGGAAGTTTGGAAACATGAAGTAAAGGTTCTCCTGCTCCACTACAATGCTTGGGAATTTATTGAGAAGTCTGAGGAAGTTACGACTGGCACACCGGTAAACAATGACGGTAAAGAAGTTCCTGCTGCTACAGAAGTTTCTGCTACTGTGACTGACTTGACTTGGAGAGAAAAGCAAGATATAAATCTAAGGAAAAACCGTGCTTATACGATAATCTACCAGTCATTGAGCAATGAATTCAAGCCCCTGGTTTCAAGTACAACAGATGGTGCAACAGCTTGGAGAATTTTACATGAACATTTTCAGCCCACTACCCGAGCAAGGATAATCCAGCTCCTTGATGTTTTTTTTAATACCAGATATACACCTGGAGAGGATCTAGGACTTTTTTTGTGCCGAGTTAAACAGGCAGCAGAGCGTCTTCGTGAAGTGGGACATGAGCTACAACCGTTGTATCAAGGCTACCAGCTAATCAGGAGTCTACCAGAGGAATTCCAGGCGACTGTCCAGGCTATTTACCGCTGGAGTGATGCTGAGTTTGTGCCTGATAAGATTGAGGCTGAGTTGCTACTGGAAGAAAACCGGCTGAAGTTGTCCCAAAGAGACCTTGCCAATGTTGCTTTTGCCAGCGAATCGTCTGTGAAATTTTCTCCAGGTAAATTTAAATCCAAAGGTTTTGAAAAAAGTAAAATTGGCCCTTGTTATTTTTGTAAAAATTATGGCCATTTAATTTCTAATTGTAAATTTAAAATGAGTAAATTTAGTAATGAAGTTAATGATAAAATTAAATTTGATAATTCCAGAACTAATTTTGATAATTCTAAAAGTAAATTTGACAGTTCTAAAAGTAAATTTGATAATTCTAGAAGTAATTTTGATAATGTTAAAAGTAATTTTAATAAGTCTAAGAGTTCTAAAACTAATTTTAAAAGTAAAAATAAAAATTTTTCAGGGCCTTTGGAAACAAGTAATGTTGAATGTAAACATCTTTTTAACTGTACCTTTTCTGAACTGGAATGTAGTTTAATTGAAATTTCTCCCGAACTGTGCGAGGCGAACTCATCAGATCTGGGCTTCGGTAATACCCAATGGGTTTTTGACACTGCCGCTACAGCGCATTTTTGTAGCAATCGAAATTTATTTTTCACTTTTGAGCCAGTATCTGACTTGCACATGTCTCTCGCAGTTGGGGAGAAAGAATGTCCAGTTGAAGGTAAAGGAACAGTTCAGTTTTTGATACGTTGCAAAAATGGTAAATTTAATCGTATTATTTTAAAAGATGTTTTATATAATCCTAACTTGAGAAGAAATTTATTGTCTGGTGTTAAACTTGAAAGGTTGGGGATAAATTTTGTGGGCAAAAATGGAAAAGTACATGTTTTTGATAAAGAAGGAAACGAGCTTTTTTATGCTTTACGTAAAAATGATTTATATTTTTTAAAGCCATCTAAATATGTAACTAAGAGTAATGAAAATAACAATCAGGTCAACTTTTCAGCTAATCAAGTAGATAAATTTAATGTAAACGAATTATGGCATGATAGATTTTGCCACATTAACAGTGAATATTTGGTAAACACCAGTAAACTGAATTGTGTTAATGGTCTCCCAGAGCTGTCAAAGTTGACTGATGATTGTATTTCATGTAAATTGGCTAAATCAAAAAGAGTTTCCTTTAAACCAATAGGTCAAATTCGTTCTAATGTTCCTCTCCAGCTGCTGCATATGGACCTTTGTGGCCCTTTACCTGTTTCATCTCATGGAGGAAGTCGGTATTTTTTATCTATTATTGATGATTTTTCTAGAAAAGTAACTGTTTTTGCCCTTAAAAATAAATCTGACACTTTTGAGACTTTTCTTAGATTTCAAAAAAGAGCCGAAAGGTTCTTGGACAAGAAAATAGTCTCTGTTAGGACAGATGGGGGGCTAGAATTTTGTAATGAAGAGTTTGATAAATTTCTAGAAAATCAGGGCATTTCCCATGAAAGAACGAACCCGTATTCTCCTGAGATGAACGGGACTGCGGAACGTTTTAATTTAACCGCCCTTGATGGTGTCAAAACTCTTTTAAATTCAAGTGGCTTATCACAGAAATTTTGGGCTGAAGCCTTGTTATGTTTCACATATGTTTGGAACAGGGTTTGTCACAAGGGATTTAAGAAAACTCCTATGGAATTATATTCTGGTAGAAAGCCGTCAGTTGCTCATCTAAAGAAATTTGGCTGTTTAGCCTATGTAGGTATACCAAAACAGAAAAGGAAAAAGCTCGATAACAGAGCCAAACTTGGAATTATGTGCGGTTATGCACAATTAACTAAGGGGTACCGTATTTGGGTTTTAGATGAGCAATGTATAATTGAAACAATAAATGTAAGATTTGACGAAAGTAAAAGGGGGGTTGACATAGTAAATTCAAAACAACAAAATTTTCGGTCTTTTTCTTGTTTAAATTTCCCAGCAGATGGTGATATCTTTCCTATGATTGATGACCTAATCGAGTCAGAAAGTAGAAGTGATAGCCCATCTAAAACAAAAGTTCAAATCAGTCCTGTTGAAACTAGTCAAAATTTAAATGATACAGATCAAATTCCTTGCAAATCCATTAATTGGGTTAGGTCTGCTGTTCCTAGAAAAAATGAGCCCAGGACTGATATTTACTATGGAATTGAGGGGACTAAAGTTAGATTAAGATCTTTAAATGATACAATTAAATACTGTGCAGATAACAATATAAAATATGATTATGATTTTTTTGATTTCAGTAAACATAATACTCAAACAGGTAAAGTTTCAAATTTTTCAAATTCTGAAGTAAATTTAATTGAAATAAAAATCCCTAAAAACTACAAGGAGGCTTTAAAAACACCCGAAGCATCAGAGTGGGAAGAAGCAATGAAACAAGAAATGCAGGTCATGTATGACTGCAAAGTGTGGGACCTTGTTGAACCACCTAAAGATGCTCAGATTTTGGGAAATCGATGGGTTTACACAATTAAGAAAAATGAAAAAGATGAAATTGTAAGATTTAAAGCGCGCCTTGTTGCACAGGGATTTAGTCAAATAAAAGGTTTAAGTTATGAAGAGGTATTTAGTCCGGTTGTAAGTTTTTCAATTATAAGACTGTTTTTCACAATTTTTGTATGTCTTTTTAAATGGTTAAATGTACAAATAGATATCAATAATGCTTATTTATATGCAGATTTAGATAAAGTAATTTATATGCAGCAGCCGGAGGGTTTCATTGGTGATGAAAGTAAAGTTTGTAAATTGAATAAATCTCTATATGGCCTCCACCAAAGTGGTAGGCAATGGTTTTTTGAAATAGATGATGTACTTTTAAAATTGAATTTTTGTAAGCTCAACTGGTGTAACTGTGTTTATGTATATGAAAATAAACTTGTACTTTTATTGTATGTAGATGACATAGTAATATTTGGAAAAACAGAAAAGGATTTAGAGCTTGGAATAAACCTGTTAAAGAAATTTTTCAACCTGAAAATTTTAGGAAAAACAAAGAAGCTTTTGGGTATTGAGTTTGAGGAAACAAATGATAAGTTGTATATTCATCAAAGTTCTTACATTGAAAAAGTCTGTAGCTTGTATTCAAAATATAATTTTCCTATGAGTAATGTACCAATACCTAAGGGGTTAGTTTTGTCTAAGATGGACTCTCCTAGTAATCAAACTGAAATGGATGAAATGTCTAAATTTCCTTACAGAAATTTAATAGGTTGTTTAAATTTCATTGCTGGTCGTACTCGACCTGACATTATGTATGCTGTAAATTTATTATCTCAATTCCAAGCAAATCCAGGTATAAAACACTGGCAAAGTTTACTGAGATTACTTGGCTACTTACAATATACTAAAAATTTTAAACTAGAATTGTCTAAAGTCAATAATTTAAAACTTTCTTGTTATTCTGATTCTGATTTTGCAGCTAATAGAGATGATCGTGTTTCCATAGGAGGTTTTATTTTGTTTTTAGATAAGTCACCAATTTCCTGGAAAACTTTTAAACAAAAATGTATCAGCCTCTCAACTATGGAAGCCGAGTATGTAACCCTCACTGAAGCTGCAAAAGAATTAATATGGATAAAAAATGTTTTAGAAAATGAAAGTTTGAATTTAAATTTAACAGAAAGTTTATTATTTTGTGATAATCAAGCTGCAATAGCCTTTTCAAATTCCCCTGTAGAAAATCAAAGAACTAAACATATTCATATTAAATATTTGTTTTTAAGAAATCTAGTCTATGATAAAATGTTTAAATTAAAGTATATCTCAAGTAAACTAAATTTAGCCGATCCTTTCACTAAACCTCAGGTCAGAGAGCAGTTAATGAAATTTTGTAGAGAAATTTTTGAAATCTAAATTATATTACATCTTGGTCACTCTCTTCCTTGCCATGTCTTTGACATGACATTGAGGAGACTGATATTTTTTTTTTGGAAATTTAAATTTTTTTTGTAAATTAGAATTTTGGGGGGTAAATGAGATTTATACATTTTTCGGTCACTTTGGTCAGTACTTTGCCGGTGAATCTGAAAAGTTTTTCCCCGACTTGGTAGTGATTAGACAGATTTTTTTTTGAATTAAGTATGTATTTTTGAAGTTTAAATATTTGTATATGTCTGTCTTTTTGAAGTTTTGTAAAACCTTGGGGATGCTAAAAAGGGGGCTGTTTGTTATGTCATGTTATGTTTAACTTGTTAGTTTATTAAATTTTGTTTAACATGACATACCTGTGTTTTTATCATCCCCAAGTCAAAACAATGTTTTGAAAAGTACGCACGGCGCCATTGATTCAATCGTCGTTCTGAAGTAAATAGAGTGATCCTGTAAAGTTAGTTCTACTGTGATTTTGGATCACTGTGAATCGCCGTTCACGGCCTTGCCGCGGTCGATGTTTGACGTCATAGTTAATGAGCCAATGGCGCTTGGCGTACGTAGTTTTTCTTTTGATATTTTCAGAGGTTTTTCTCCTCGGATAGTGGCAACATGGACTTTGTGGAAAATATGTAAATATTCAAGAACAGATTTGTATAAAACGAAGAGATGCAGTTTTGTTCTTCGCCCATGTTTTTCGTTATGATTGTATGAAGCACGTTTTGTCTTTTTGATAGCAGCTGGTCTGTCTATGCCTTGTCATGACGGCATGTAGTTAGTTGAAATATGATGCTGCTTGAGTTTTAAGACTTTAATTATTTATGTTTTTAACCTTTTATTTTTCGGCATAGTTTGCTGAAGTTTTTGCTGTATAATTATGTTTCTTCATTAAAGTTTGTTGTTGTTGAAATTTACGCCTTTTCAATAAGTCTTCCACAATTACATTTCCACTACATTCAGATTCCACTGCGTAATTTAGATTGAATCTATATCACTCTTTATAAACTGACGAAATTCATGATTGTTTCTCAGCCGATCAGCGAAATTGTCAGATTTTCCGAGTGACATTGCTAAATCCGCGATTCTTCCATGCCTTATCAACAAAATTTGCGTTTTTTTCTTGCCGGATCACGAAATTCGCGTTTTTTCCACGAGATAAATTGAAAAAACATGCTTTTTTTTTGCAACCGGTGAATTTAATTTACATTTTTTTCGATCATCAACAAAAGTGACGATTTTTTCTTGCCCTATTAAAGAAATGTGTGTTTTTTCACCCCCGATCAATAAAATTTGCGATTTTTCCATGCCTGATCGAAAAGACTTGCGATTCTTCAGCGCCATATCGGGAAAAATTTTCTCTTTTTTTCGAGCTTCATGGACAGAATAAGGAAAGGGCATGTTTACAAACAAACACGTTTGTCAACCAATCTATCGCTACATTTTTTGTCATAGCAGTCATTGTAGGAATCATCTTGACGACGTAGCCCAATCATATCGCACTTACTTATAGATTGGCAAACTTAGACCAATCAAATTCTTGGAGCTCATCCGTGCAGTATCAGTCGTTAAAGAACGGACAGGTTTTTCTCGCTTATCCACAGTAATTCATCCAGAGTGACGTCAGCTGCCCTTTCCTAATTCACGATTTTTTCATTTCTGATGAGCAAAACTAGCGATTTTTCCTAGCTTCATTGACAAAATTCACCTTTTTCTGCCCTTGATTAACGAAATTTGCGATTCTTAAGTGATGAAATTTTATATATTTCCGCAGTAAATTGATGAAATTTACGATTTTTTTCTACGAGCCATGAACAAAATTGCAATTATTTCCAGTTGTAAATTGATGAAGCTCGTGGGCCACACCTTAACCCTTCAGGGGCCACTTTTGGCCCGCGGGCCACAGGTTGTGCATCCCTACTATAATCAATGTGTAAACCATTTAAAAGTTTTGTACTTTCATCCTCTGAATCATGTGTAAACTTGGAAGGTGAGGGGAAGGGGCTTCAAAAACTCCCCACTTCAATTTGCTTACATTTTTTTCTTGACATATAAAAACACTGTTATGAAACTAATGTAAATAAGATAGAGTACTGACAAATCCTATCCTTCACCACATCAGTTTACGCACATGCTGTGAATCGTGTTTCTCTTTAAAAGTATTTTTTTTATTTAATGAAATTCAAAAGCAGATAGATATCAGCATGAATATCTGTAGGGAAAAAATGAGACATTAAATTACACTGGAAAATCAATGTTTAATCAAAAGCAATTTATGCAGATAGGTATAACATAATAAAAATTTATATGCAAAGTGTATATTGGCAAAGACTATTGCAGCTCTGTTGAGATAGCTCTCTGGCAATTAGGATGTGTTCACATCAGCAACATAGTCTTTCTCAGGAAAGATATAAAAATTAGGGATGGGACGAATATTCGGCCACTATTCGGTATTCGGCCCTTTTGCCGAATATTCGGTTAGCCGAATATTGAAGGCTTGTTGACCGAATATTTAGAGATATCTTGCCGAATATTGCTAAAATCTCGCCGAATAGTGAAAGATATCTTGCCAAATAAATTTCGGATTTAAAGAATTTTATTCTTGCAATTTTTTTTTCTTTAATCCAAATTGGCTACTTCATTTATGAAGTCATTCTCATTCTTACTTACAAAATAAAGAGTTATTCAGATATTAAAAAATATACAGCCTTTCTGTATTTCCTATAAAAGTTAGTGATATTCTAGAAAATGTTGCCCAAGT
The DNA here is from genome assembly GCA_964019185.1 of Maratus speculifer. Lineage (NCBI taxonomy): Eukaryota > Metazoa > Arthropoda > Arachnida > Araneae > Salticidae > Maratus > Maratus speculifer. The sequence continues at coordinate 21,037,833 of OZ025291.1, forward strand.
TGGAGATTTAATTGTACGGGAAATGTCATCATTTGAGAATGATATATTACAATTCGAGATATAAAAACTCTGCCTTATTCTAAAACGCTCAAATATTTATTAATGTCTGCAAATTTCATGCACATATAAAAAAATCTCTTATGAAATTCATAACTTATTTTCTATAAAGTAAGAAATGAAAAAATTTATTCACTAGGTGTGTTAACGAAGATTCATTTTCAAAATTAAATTTAATATATCACCATTCCAAATACAATGATACATCTGAAAGCAGAACTGATGTCAAACTCGATACACATTAGATGACACAACTTGCTTTATGAAGATGGTTTTATAAATATTTCAATATAAATTCTAAATACTCAACAAAATAATTTTTTCATTCTATAATTTTCACTTTTAAATAATTATTTGCATAATTACTGACTTAAACATGTAACATTATTATGTATATGTTTTTAATTTAATCTTCCTTCCTTCATGTTGTTATCAATTTCTGTTTATCCTTTTAATGCTTGTTGAATAAGTGGAATATTGAAGTTGAATATTGTATGTGCCGATTCAAAAGTCAAAGATTTTGTTAACATATGCATTCTACTTTAAGCATAACCTTTTGCTATAACGGAATTTGTAATGTAAAGCTTAGCAACTGATTTCAGAGCAGTCTCATTCTTATGAATTTGCTTATCACTAGGGACACAAACTCTAAATGATCAAATTTACTTCATTAAAGGTTATTTCAGAAAATATGTCCTTGTGAGTTCTGAGAGAGAGAGGGATTAAGAATATTGATTTTGGATGCAAGAAGTATCAATTGATAGTAAAAGTTAATCACATTCTTCATATTTTAATGGAAATATTTTCCCATCTTGACATACTGAAAATCAATTTGATGTACATTAGAATAAAGGATATAATGCAATTTCATAATTTTTTTTGTGTTAAAATAAGTTTTTCAAATTTAAAAATACATTTAAGAGTAATAATTATTAATGAGCTCCTGTTTTTTAAATTATATATAATCAAAATTTATTTTCTTTATTGGAAAAAAATTTTACTATTCGGCCGGCCGAATATTCGGTATTCGGCCTAAAATTTGGCCGAATATTCGGTATTCGGCTATTCGGCCAAATCACTATTCGTCCCATCCCTAATAAAAATAATCCAACAGATGACTTTGTTGCAAACTTCACAGTATTTTCACCTTCATCAGGGATATCAATAAGACCTGTGAATTCTTGAACGGACTTCTTTACATTAACTTTTACAGGGACTCAATTGCCAATCACTGGATTCATTGCAGTGAAAACCTTTGGTTTAACTTCTATTTTATGGGTTGCTTCGATTCTTTTAACTGTTTGTACTTTTTTTGACTTGCAGCTACCTGCTCTGTAGTTAAAACTTCTACCTTTGCTTGTACTCTCTTGCGTTTTCTCTGAATTTTTTTATAGCCTCGCCAGTACTAGAAAATGTGTTTTAATTTAATTTTGTGATATTTTTCTTACCTTGTGTTCCTGTACATTTAGTCAATTTGCATGTATTATAATGTCACCCACAATAGCCTAATTTATAATATAAATGATAAATTGATGATATAAGTAATAGCCTAATTTCATATAACAAAGCATAATTTCAGTTTAAAACATAGGATCAATAACAATTTGCCCTCAAAAGTTTCTTTCAACTTTGATCAATCTTCATACATTCATATCTTGACCTATACCCATTTTACCCCATCTGACAAAAAAGCTATAAAATTTTTGTGAGTAAATAAATTTACTTAATTTAAGTTTTCAGTTAGAAGAATCCTTCTTCTGTAAATATCAAACAGTTTATTCCTAAAATTCTTCCTGTATATTTTTCTGGAAAGAAGTTTTTCAACCACTAAAAACACTTTGTTCTATCTTCCGAAAAACAAAATGGTTGCTAAGCCCATTATATGCGTCGCCAGTTTGTTTTTATAAGGTTTAAGTATTGCCTGATATGTAAGCACTTTGTTCATAATTTTAATTTATTTTAAAAATTTGTCTGGTTAATACTATTGCAATATAAATGTTGTTTAAATTGTAGTAAATATATATATATATGCATACATATGTGTGAATTCTATTTTTTTCTTCACAAAAATAAAAATATTTACATAAATGTTGCTGCTTTAAACTGATGTCTATTGAAGTAAATTAAAGAAATTGTATAAATTAGTCTGTTTAACTTAAGATTTATATAAAGAAATTCAGTTGCACTTGATTTAATATATCATTCTTCCAGTAATCTAGTTCTATGAGATACAAAATAATCTTTTTAAATATATTTATATTTTCTTTTTATATATTTATTTTTATTGTTAATCTATACTTAATGCAAAATTATACCTTTGTTCCACTGATAAATGAAAAATTTAGGTACTATGCATGTGAAAATTAGAAATGTGAAGAGGTCTCTAAAACATTTTGATAAAACCCGGGTTTTAGACTACTGGGCCCAGTGGGTTGGGCTTTTTCAAAAAAAAACCGGGTTTTTTCTAACCCTGGGTAAAATCCTTACTAATATTATAAATCGGAAAGTGAGTTTGTTTGTTTGTTTGTTCCGCTTTCACGCCGTAACTACTGAACCGATTGCTTTCAAATTTTGCAGACGTAAAGTTAGAAGTCCGGATTAAATAATAGGGTAATTTTTATTTACTTTATTCAAATATTTTCCTTAATAATTCACAATTTAATTATTTTTCATACAAAATCAATAGACATTTTTCAGATAAAATTTAACCATTTTCCTTTCCTGTTGCCAAGAAAATAAAAAATTGGAATACTAATTTTTCAGCGGCAATGAATTTTTAATAGAAAACTTCCACGTGAAAAACTATAATAAAATAATTTAAAAGAAAATAAATATGACGTCATGGTTGAAATAAAAATAAAAGGTGTATTTTTTATAATACATTTATCAAGGATATTTGTTTAGTTAATGGGAATTTTTGTGTAAAATATGGTAACATAAATTAAAAGTAAAAAGAATGAAAAAGAATTATATTTTTAATAAAATGGTTCACTCATGAAAATGTGACGTCATAGTTGAAATAAAACAGGTAACTTTATAGCAGTCGTTAAAAATACAAAGGGTATGAATATCATATAGCTAATGGAGCGAGATAATAAATGACGTCATATTTAAAATGAATCAGAAATATTTTTTACTTATACTAATTAATCTATATATATATAAAAGAAAGTCTGGATTTCGTATTAATCGCAGCACAAAAAATCTGCCGAACCTAAAATCTTGAAAATTGGGGTAAAAAAAATTCTGATAACATCGAGTGCTGCTAAGAAGGGATTTTCGAAAATTCCATCCCTACGAGGGTTAAAAAAAGGAACGAACTTTTAAAAAATTCCTTAAAAATCGGCTTTTGTAGTAATTTTTCAACTCATAACATACTTTAGAGTATTTTTTCATGCTGAATCGAATGGTACCAAGCAATTTCTTTTAAGTTCAGTAGTTAGCGAGATATATCACATTTTCCAGATTTGGCGGTGTCTTCGGCGCAAAAACCTGAAATTTTCAATTCTTATATATAAAAGAAAGTCTGGATTTCGTATTAATCACAGAACAAAAAAATCTGCCGAACCTAAAATCTTGAAAATTGGGGTAAAAATATTTCTGATAACATCGAGTGCTGCTAAGAAGGGATTTTCGAAAATTCCATCCCTACGAGGGTTAAAAAAAGGAACGAACTTTTAAAAAATTCCTTAAAAATCAGCTTTTGTAGTAATTTTTCAACTCATAACATATTTTAGTGTATTTTTTCATGCTGAATCGAATGGTACCAAGCAAATTCTTTTAAGTTCATTAGTTCGCGAGATACTTCACATTTTCCTGATTTGGCAGTGACTTCGTCACAAAAACCTGAAATTTTCAATCCTTATCTATATATATAAAAGAAAGTCTGGATTTCGTATTAATCACAGCACCAAAAATATCTGCCGAACCTATAATCTTGAAAATTGGGGTAAAAATATTTCTGATAACATCGAGTGCCGCTAAGAAGGGATTTTCGAAAATTCCACCCCTAAGGGGGTTAAAAATAGGAACGAACTTTTAAAAAATTCCTTAAAAATCGGCTTTTGTAGTTATTTTTCAACTGATAACATATTTTAGTGTATTTTTTCATGCTGAATCTAATGATATCAAGCAAATTCTTTTAAGTTCAGTAGTTCGCGAGATACTTCACATTTTCCTGATTTGGCGGCGTCTTCGGCGCAAAAACCTGAAATTTTCAATCCTTATCTATATATATAAAAGAATGTCTGGATTTCGTATTAATTACAGAACAAAAAAATCTGCCGAACCTAAAATCTTGAAAATTGGGGTAAAAATACTTCTGATAACATCGAGTGCCGCTAAGAAGGGAATTTCGAAAATTCTACCCCTAAGGGGGTTTAAAAAAAAGGTACGAACTTTTAAAAAATTCCTTAAAAATCGACTTTTTTAGTTATTTTCCAACTGACAACATATTTTAGTTTATTTTTTCATGCTGAATCGAATGGTGCCAAGCAAATTCTTTTAAGTTCAGTAGTTCGCGAGATACTTCACATTTTCCTGATTTGGCGGTGTCTTCGGCGCAAAAACCTGAAACACATCAGACAACACTATATATAAAAGAAAGTCTGGATTTCGTATTAATCACATCACAAAAATATCTATTGAACCTATAATTTTGAAAGAGTTCTATAATCAGGTTAGACGTGATTATTATATGAAAGCTATATTAAATTATCTCAATATATGTAAAACGCAAAGTGAAATTTCATCGGGGCCGCTTATAACTTAAGTTCTACAAGATAGATTTTATGGATTTTACATTGTTAGTTGGATAATTTTTCAGAAATTTTGTAACAAATGGAATATAGCATTCTACGTTGTTTAATTGAATGTTTAGGGAATGTTTTTTATCAGATGAACCCAATTACAAAAGTTTGGCTTTATTTTAAAAGTTCCGCTGAATGAATTTTTATGTGATTAAAATTGTTAACATGTTGAGCGCTACGTCATTCATTGGTGACTAACATTGAACTTTCCGTTTAGATGACTGATTTTTCACCGATGACAGACAGTCTAAAGTACGATATAAAACTAAAAATTACTATGATATAAAAATTTCGTTTGATTCAAAGTTTCTTTAAAAAAAAAAAAAACTGACCAGCGTAGCGGGCGAAGGCTGCTAGTAATAAAATAAATAAAATATACCCATTTTACCCCGGGTGACCCTACTTTTTTCTATCTTTTCAAGAAGTAAGTATTGAATTCATGAAAAATTTGACTTCCAGTTTATAGTATATTTAAACGTTTTAGAAGGTCCTGAACATGATTTGATGGTTTTTGGAAAATATCTGTAAGTCTGTATGTGACAAAAATTTTATGGGCACTCCATCTCAAGAACTGATGCACATAATTTCACAAAACTTTAGATTCAGTTACACCTTGATATAAACTCAATGTTTAGTTATTAGTGTATATCGCCCAACCGATGGCTCTGCTATGCTGCATTATTCATAATTTCTACAATAGTTCTATCTCATGAACTAATGCATGTATTTTCATAAAACTTCAGATTAAGTTAATCTTTGATATAACTAGGGATGGGACGGATAGTGATTTGGCCGAATACCGAATATTCGGCGGTCGAATACAAACTTTTTTTTCCCAATAAAAAAAATAAATTTTGATTATATATGATTTAAAAAATAGGAGCTTATTAATAATTATTACTCTTAAATGTGCTTTTAAATGTGTTTTTGAATTTAAAACCCTTATTTTAACACAAAAAATTATGAAATTGCATCATATTCTTTTATCTTAATGTACATCAAATTAATTTTCAGTAAGTCAGAATGGTAAGATATTTCCATTAAAATATGAAGAATGTACTTCACTTTTACTATCAAATGATACTTTTATCCTTTCTTCCATCCAAAATTAATAATATTCTTAATCTCTCTCTCGGAAATCACAAGGAAGTATTTTCTGAAATAATGAAGTAAATTTGATCATTTAGAGTTTGTGTCCCTAATAATAAGCAAATTCATAAGAATGAGACTGCTCTGAAATCAGTTGCTAAGCTTTACATTACAAATTCCGTTATAGCAAAAGGTTATGCTTAAAGTAGAATGCATATGGTAACAAAATCTTTGATTTTTGAATTGGCACATACTATATTCAACATCAATATTCCACTTATTCAACAAGCATTAAAAGGATAAACAGAAATTGATAACATGAATGAAGAAATGTGTAAATTAAAAATATAGCTCTAATAATACTACATATTTAAATCAGTGATTATGCAAATTATTTAAAAGTGAAAAATATAGAATAAAAAAATTTTGTTCAGTATTTAGAATTTATGTGTAGATACTTATTAAATCCTCTTCATAAAGCAAGTTGTGTCATCTAATGCATATCTAGTTTGCCACCAGTTCTGTCTTCAGATGTACCGTTGTATTTGGAATAGTGATATTTGATATTTAATTTTGAAAATGAAACTTCATTAATACACACTGTGAATGAATTTTTTCATTTCTTACTTTACAGAAAATAAGTTACAAATTTCATAAGATCTTTTTATATGTGCGTGGAATTTGCAGACATTAATAAATATTCATGTGTTTTAGAATAAGGCAGTGTTTTCTTTTTCTTTCTTTTTTTTTTTTTTTTTTTCCCCTATAAGTGTTTTTGTATCTTAAATTGTAATACAGTAGACTTCCTAAAATCCGCGAACGCCAGAAATCCGCACTTTTTTTCAGATGTAAACAATGAAATTAAAGATGGTGCTGAAGTCAGCAGCTAACGCAATGCAAAAAATTCTATGACAATATCTTTTTTAAAATCACTTGCAATTTCTTCCTTTTTTTAAAATGTCTTTCAATTTAAATTCTGCAGCAATAAATAATGTTTCTTAGATGTACTAGGATTGTTATTTAATTGAAATAATCATTATTGCATCGTAGTTGAGGTGTAATATAAATTTAAATGGCCATTTAATAGTATTTGTTATTCGTGTGGCAGGATAATTTTTGCTATATAAATTTATTATTTTATAGTTCTATTACTGTTTTCATATTTCTGATAGTTACGAAACAAATTTGGAATTTATATTAGGTTTACCAATTACGACGATTGATATTTAATCGAAATAATCATTATCGTATCATAGTCAGTGTATCGTAAAATACCGTTAATCCGCCCTCCCAAACGTGACGAAAAATTGTAAAATAATCAGAGGGGGGTGCTTAAACGGGATTTTTCCGCGATCGTATCACAAAATTTGCAGGGATGAATCATGACTTTTAATACTTGAAAAAAAATGCGTTTTTTTTATTTTATTTATTTTTTTTTTTTACGTAAATTCTGTCGAAAAAACACAGAAAAAAGGAGAAATTTGTAAAAAAAAAAAAAGCATGAAATCAATTAAAAAATCTCAAAAAAAACGCCCATTTCATCAAAGATTCATGATTCATTCATTTCATCATGATTCATCCTGTTCTCAAGCAATAGGTTTTCAGCTTTTTTTTTTTTTTTTTTTTTTGAGAGGAAGGATGGCTTTTTCAGGATTTTTTGAAAATTTGAAATTTTTATAAAATGGGGAGGAGGCGTTTGATCAGGAAGGGCGGATTAACAAGATTTTATGGTAATATAACTTTCAATGACCATTTGCTTGGTAGTGTTTGTAATTCGAAGAGCATGATATTTTTTACTGTGTAAAAGGAATATTTTAAAACTAATCAAGCTTGTTTTGTTTATTAACAAAGGCAAATATTTTTCTTTTTAAAAAAATATTGATTTTACTTCATCATTATGTATATTTAGTATGGTATCTTAATTATTTATTTTAATATTTTTCTAAAATTTTATTTTACTTAACTTTTTTTATAGTAATTACTTGCTTTTTAACTATTTATTTATTTAAATATTTTACTTAATTATTTAAATATTTCAATTTATTATATGCATTCATTATAATGCTTTACTACCGATCAAATTGTTTCAAAAATGTAAACAAAGAAATGACCAGAAATCCACAAAATTCTAAAAGCCGCACAATCCTTGGTCCCCAGCTATGTGGATTTGAGGGAGTCTACTGTATATCATTCTCTAATGAAGTACATTAAATCTCCAACTTGGGCAGCATTTTCTAAAATATCACTAACTAACCTTTATAGGAAATACAGAAAGGCTGTATATTTTTTAGCAATCAAATAACTGTATATTTTGTAAGTAAGAATGAGAATGACTTCATGAATGAAGTAGCAATTTGGATTAGAGAAAAAAAAATGCAAGAAATGAAATTCTTTAAATCTTAAATTTATTTGGCAATATATCTTTCACTAATCAGTGAGATTTTAGCAATATTCGGCCAGATATCTCTATATATTCGGCTACAGGTATTCGGTCAACAAGCCTTCAGTATTTGGCAAAAGGGCCGAATAGTGGCTGAATATTCGTCCCATCCCTAGATATAACTTCGTGCTCATAACTTTTTGGTGTAAATCGCTCAACAGATGACACTGCTATGCTGAATTATTCATGATTATCACATCACAATAGCTATATCTCAAAGACTAAAGGACAATTTTTTATCAAACTACAGCTTCAGACAGTTCCTGATATATATTAATGTTGTTTAGTTTTTGGTATAAATTGCCCTATAGGCAGGGTTGCAAAAAAGCCGGCTAAAATTAAAAAAAGCCAGGCTGGTTGGCTTTTATTGATTTTAGCCGGCTTTTTTTTTTTGGCCAAAATTGGCCTTTTTTGGCCATGATTGGCTTTAATACAGTGAAGTCTTTTAATTAAAATCTATACATTTTTAAGTGTCTTTTAAATAATTTTAATGATGTTTAATTCACTTTGACTTTAATAAACTTATTTATTAAAATGAAAAATTGGGATTTTAATTATGATTCATTATGAGAAATTGGGTTACATTATAACCCCATTTTTCAATAATGAAGATATTAATACTAGAATAACACATTGATGGAATTGCCAGTGGTTTATAGTCAGAATTGCAAATATGTCAGCTAAATTATAAAATGGCCATACCAAGTGCTTTTTCTGATTTACATTGACCATTAATCTTACCCTTGTTTTTTTTTTTTTTTTTTTTTTTTTTTTTTTTTTTTTTTTTTTTTTTACTGCTTTATAAAATTAAAGGAGTATGGTTACTTGTTTAATTACTTAACTAATTTTAAGAGTTATTAAAATGTCATGTTTTATTCCCTATAAACATTTAAAATCATACATATAAAAAAACACCATTTCTCACTATTGAAAAATAGTATTTCGAGTTATGCATTATTTCATAATATATTCACAATTTATTCTCAATTAGCATATGCATGAATATATTAATTCATGCAAGTGGGCATATATGCACTATTAAATAACAAAGAGCTATTCAAAATTTTAATTCAACAAGTTTTATTAGAACATTTTTTGTTGTTTTAATTTTATGTTATGTATTAAACTCTCCTCAAATACTGAATCCTTCCTAATTTCTCTTTCAACATTGTTCATTTTATGACTTAATCTTTACATATTGACCTGTAAGAATGTTTCCATGAATGCTTTGATGTGTTTAATTTTGTCATAATTGAATTAAATATAATTCTTAAGAATGTGTAATATAAGAACTAATGGAATATAGAAGTTTAAAAAACATTTTTTGAGTATATTTTCTTTTTTCCAAGATTTATATTTTTCAGGCATAATGCCTTCACAGTTGACTTCTGGCGGTTATAAAGACATATTTATTTGAAAAAATAGAAATTTATCACTTTTTTAGTAGTAAATAATTAAAAATGTATTAAAAATAAATCAGTCCAAGTTTAATATGGATTCGATACAAATTAACACTTTAAAAATAAAAGCCGGCTTTTTTCAATTTTAGCCGGCTTTTTTAAGTGGATAAAACCAAAAAAAAGCCAGCCGGCTTTTTTTGGCCTGGCTAAAAGCCGGCAACCCTGCCTATAGGTGGCACTACTATGCTGCATTTTTCAAGATTTCATTATAGCTGATTAATAGAATGTTTTTTTTTTTTTTTTTCCCAAGTTTTTAAATCTAAAATTGACCTCCATTTTACCTTCATAATGTACAGTAATGTTGCAAAAACATGGGCATTGGGCAGTTAGCATTACAAAAAAGTACAACTGCGATTTAAAAAAAAAAAAAAAAAAAAAAAAAAAATTACAAGTAATATTATGTGTATTGGATTTATTATGTATATCAGGTGAAGGATTTTTGTGTAAACTGTGTTCCGTTTACTTTTCAAAGGGGCCTTGGATTGACTAAGCTGTATGCCTGGGTGATCCTTCATCCAGATGTATTACCAGACATGAAGATAGTACAAGCAGGGGTGATTCTCGTCCGAAATTTCGAAAATTTAAGGCATCCTCTTTCGAAAATTTGAAATTGGGTTATCAATTCCGCATAGTTGCCAACTTGTACGGTTTTGCGTGCGGAAAAAACAATTACGTAGAAATGCAAATTTCGTGAAAGGATCGCCGAAATAGCATACATTTCGTCACTATTTCGTGGAAAAACAACGATTTCGTCAAATTTTTGTAAACGAACTTTGTCAAAACATCGATAAAGAACACGAATTTCCTGTGCGGATCGTGGAAAAAACGTCAATTTCACCAAATATCGCAGATAAAACGCTGATTTCTTCTGAAGACCGTGGGAAAATGCCGATTTTGTTAAAAGATTGCGGGAAAAAACGCCTTTTTCGATAAAAGATCGCTTAAAATATTTTGTCAATGGGTCATTCCATGTCAATTAAAAATGACATTTTGACACCCACCGTCACGGATTTTGATGAAACTTGGTGAGTTTAGTCTTTTAATGTAGAAAAGTATCCACATCATTTTTTTCTTCTCAATCTGGTTTAGTTTTCATTTTACAGCCAATCGAAATTTTGAATGTTTGGTATTTTCCAAATTTTGATGATTCTGCTCTTTGATTGAAAACAATTTATATTTCATTTATTTTTCAGTCAATTTTTATGAAAATTTACAATAATATTAATCGAAGCATGAGGATTCCAGAAAAAAATATGAAAAAATTCTAAATAATATTTAAAAAATAGAAAAAAAATAATTTTCATGAATTTTTTTCTGAAAGTGTGTAATACGTTAAAGTAAATATCAACCAAAGGGAATATAATAACCAAAAAAATTCTTTTTTCCTAATGATACTAGAAGTGTCTTCTGTCATTTTTCATTTCTTTATATATTTTTTAAATTTAATGTAATTTTTTAAAATTTTTCATTATCCAATTTCTTTACATAGCTATATATCATTTGTTGGAAAAAAAAGAGTTGCAAACACAATTTTTAATGTATTATTTCATTAAACATTGAGCATTTATCTTATCGGCTTGTTATTTCTATTATTTACAAAATATTTTTTTATTTACTTTTTTTTTCTCTGAAATATTGATTCAATTTAATTTTTTTTCCAACTTCTTTTATGCAATATGATTATTAATATTTTATTAACCTTTATAGATTAAAGTTTAAGTAGATTTTCCAAATAGAAAATTCTTATATTTACAACACATAATATTTCAGAACAATTTAACTATGATCTTACCATAACATAAATTTTTGGCTGTTAATTTCTATTGGTTGTTTTCCTATATTGTCGGTACCATGTCAAACAGTGAGCTACTTTTTTTAAAATTCTAATTTCTTGATTGGCACCACCAGGGTTGTTTGGTTTAAACCACGCTGGTTTAAACCATGGTTTAAACCAAGTGGTTTTTTTAAAAAAACCATGCTGGTTTTTTTTAATTTGGTTTTTTTCCCTTTTCCCTAATGTTTTCATTTATTTTACACATTATTAAAATGTGCAAAATCAAAGTTATGGAGTAGCTACAAGCAAAGCTAAAGACAAATTAAATTTTTAAAGTGACAAACATCTTTAATCAATCTAATTTTTCTTACTAGCTATAAATTGACATAGCAAAATATTTTTCTACAGTGAACTGTGGAGGAAAAAAAAAGGTAGTTAGTTTTAATTCTTTTTTAAACCTTTTATTTTCTTTTAAATGCAAAAGTGGCATATGCCCGCCAAAAATGCAATTCTACTGCTTAGATAGCTTGATTATGATTTACTAAGGATTGCATCATGCATCAATAATGACATAATCATAAGTCATTCTTTCCATTGGTTACTCTTGTTCTGTATGCTAATGAATCATTGGCTATGAATTTTCTCTGTTTTATAGATATTGGTTTTAGTAAGCTTGTTTTTCTTGGATTGGATTTGCAGTTTTTACATTATTTTTTTCTGTTTCTAGTTACTTTGTACTGTGTTTTATTTTAAGAAAGCTACTTATATATATATTGAAATAAAAGAATGTCTAAAACTAGAAGAAAGGAAAATATAATCTGGTTTTCATTCGAGGGAATAAGAAATACATCAAAAACATGTTTAAGAGCCAAATGTAAAAATTGCATGCAATGTAAATGCTGTCAAATTAGCTCTTCCTTATAATACTAGGTGTGATTCATTTTCAGATGCTTTAGATGTTTACCTTAAAAATTGCCCCACTTTACTTAAAATTTGTGTAGAAAATAGGAATGTTTTTGATAAAAATATTCAAAAGCTCGTATCTGTCTAATTTTTATTTTAAAAGAAATGTTGAAGATATGTTTAAACTGTTAAATTCTATTGCAGTTGCCCTGGATAATATCTAAAGTAATAAGTTCCATTACTAATGCAGTTTATAATTGGGCAGGTCTTCAAAAAATATTAAGAGAAAAAAAATGTAAATAAAGAAGTCCCATAGTTTTTTAGTCCAGGTATAAAATAGCTCTAACACCCATGCCCTTTTAGGTATACATGCTTGAACTACAATACAGTCAAAGTGAACTATGTGAACAAGAAAAAAAGGATACATTAAATTTTACAAAACAAAAATATCCATGTAACTCGATGCTTGCACAGATAATAAAATTTAATGCTAAATCTTCACCTTTTGAAGAACAAAGAAACAGAAAAAATAAAGTTTGTATTTAAAAAATAATAATAATTTTTCTAAGCCTATGTCTCAATTTGTGTAAGCATTACATTCGTTGATGTATCAAGTAAGTCAATACACATGTATTTTTTAGCATTAATAAAATGCATATTGATATTTTTTAAGTAAATATATGTAGTAAGAGATTAATAATCATTTGTTGATGTTAATACTGTAAATAATTTCTAAATTATGCACAAGAAAATGTTTTCTATTTCAGCTTATTTCTGTTAATTTAGTAAAATATGTTTGTTTGCCCTTTACTATGTTCTTCATTATCAACCTGCATATAATTATTTCTTAAATTATTATCTAAAAGGTTTATATAAGTATACTAATAAATTAATAGTTTTTTTTTCACACAATGAATATTTCCCTATAGAAACCTAAACTTATAAGATAATTTAATTATAAATTTTTATGCTTTAGTTATTTAATTATAAAAAAAATAAATACTAATGTGAATGTTTAACATTAATTAACTATTAATTACAAAAAATCCTCATGACTTTCTAAAACTCAAGTTATTTTTCTTGCAAATGCTATTTAAATAATGATTTGAAAAAAACCCGGTTTAAACCAAAAAAACCTGGTTTAAACCAAAAAAACCCGGTTTTTTGGTTTTTTTCAAAAAAACCGGTTTTTATACCAACCCTGGGCACCACTTTTCTGAAATAATAAAATTCCTTTTGTTAACTATCCTTTGTTGCCTTAATTAATATGTCATTAAATAAGTTGAATTTTACTATTTCAAAAAAGTGGTGCAAATCAAGAAACCTGAATTTAAAAAACGTAACCCATTGTTTTCACATTGGATAGTTTGACATGGTACCGGCGATATAGTACTATTTAAGTTCTTTAATCTGACTCATCCTTTCTTGGATCATCTTCATACAGTCTGTAGGAAATTGATAAACTCTTCCAGTTGATGTTGCTGGGGGGTCTATAACAGCAAGCAGATGTGGAATTGGCACGGGGCAGATATCTTCTTGCTTTGGCCAGTAAAATGATGGTGAGGGTCCTTGGGGATGCAAAAACTTAATTGTAGTACAGTAGAGGACCTATTATTCGGAATCGTCGGGACCGAAGGCTTTCCGGATTTTGGAATTTTCCGGATTTCGGGTCAGTTCGAAACCCGACACTCCCCCCCCCCACACACACACACACGCCAAAATAAAACAAAAACACAGAAAATTTAAAAATAACAAAATTATAGCACTGCTATCTAGAATATTAATGAAAAGTGTGTTGTATGAGAAGTCTGTGGAAAAAAAACAGTAAGCTACAACTTTGACTCTTGTACTATAGTACAAAGTCTCAAATCCGGACATCTAGAATTCAGAGATATTCAAAATCCGGACGTTTTGCTAACTAGCTTTATATATATTACCGTAAAATACCGTTAATCTGCACCCCCAAACGTGACGAAAAATCGTAAAATAATTAGAGGGGGGGGCTTACACGGGATTTTTCCCCTATCATTTCACAAAATTTACATTTTTGGTGAGATATCTGCAGGATTTTTTTCGCGATATTTGGCGAGATTTGCAAGGTTTTATTGCGATATTTGACGAAATTTACAGGGTTTTATCGCGATATTTGACGAATTTGCAGAGTTTTTACAACGATACTTGAAAAAATTTACGTTTTTTTATGGGGATGAATCATGATGAATGAATCGTGAATCTTTGAATGAATATTGATACTTGAAGCAATACTTGAAAAAATTTGCGTTTTTTTTTTTTTAAAAAAAACGTAAATTCTGTCCAAAAAAACGCAGAAAAAAGGTGAATTTTGAAAAAAAAAAAAGCCAAAAAGCATGAAATCTATTAAAAAATCTCGAAAAAAACGTACATTTAATCAAAGATTCATGATTCATTCATTTCATCATGATTCAATCTGGTCTCAATTGCCTTCATTTCCGGATTTCGGGTCCTTCCGGATTTCGGAATTCCGGATAATAGGCCCTCTACTGTATCCCCTTCTTCTTCATTAATGTCTGTGACAATCCCAAAATACCAAAAATGATCATATATACAAGCAACATAGCAAGCGATGTATAGCTCATTTATTGTCACATATGTTGTACATTTGTCTTTCAATTTGTAAGTTAAACTGCTTTTGGCGTCATTGCTGATTCTTCTAGCCTCCACAGTTCCTATACTGTCTAGTGGCTTAAAATTGTGGAAACTTCTTGTCCCTGGAATTGTTGCAACATCTTTAAAACGATTTTCAAGATTAGATCGAATGGAGTGTACAGAGTCTTTAGAAATAAAAATTTATATTTGCAATATTATCCTTACAAAAATGAAAAAAATCACTTGAGGTCGTTATTTGTTTTTCTAAAGGTCTTTGGAGACTTTCTTTTCTAGCTAATCTTTTCACGGTTCCTCCAATCCCATCACATTCAGTTTTGCCATGACAAGTGGCAAAAAAAAAGACCATTGTCCTTTTATGTTAAAGTCTTTTTCATGTAGACAAAGGTTCATAAAATTGAATTTGTTTTTATACTGTCCTGCACAACCATCACTGAAATAGTGAATTTCTTTGATATGTGAGTAGTTTTTTCTTATGAATTCAACAATAGTTTTTTGAATTCCATACACCATGGAAACATCATGTTTTAAATCATCCGATATCACACAGTGTGATGACACTACTTTTTCTCCATCAGCGTTTCTGCAGTGTATTATTACAGGATGGACAGTACACGAAGTAGATGTCCAATGGTACCCCTGAGCTTCATCCTGTATGGTAAAGGAATAATTTTCACTGAAGTCCAATGAAACTGTGGCAATATCTGTAGAAGAACTTTCTTTAAGGCTTTTAAAATATGAAGATTGGGACTTCGCAATGAACGAGTGCGGTATTAGTTTTTCTAATTTGTTAGTCAGATCTTCAATAAAGGCATAAATTTTGGATGTGCAACTTATCATTTCTGTCCACTATCAGTAGAAATCCATTGTTTATATTCAATAGTGTCATTTTCATCATAATCCCCAAATTTTTCTTCTAAAAAACTTATAAGGTTTTGATTTGATGGGCATTCATTGCAATGCCACAGGTAACATTCCCTTTTAGGTTCTTCACATAATAATAATTTCATTAGATCTTTATATTGTTCTTTAATCTCTGCAGCATGAATAAGCAATATTACGTTTTGATGTATTGTACATACGCAGACTGAATGGATACCACTAGCACCTGCCAAAACACACCATTTTGGTCGTAAAGAACAAAATTTTGAAAATCCCACTTGAACATTAGGATAAGCACATTTAAAATTCGAGTAAAGCTCTAGTTAGTCAGGATCAAACGTTTCCTCTCATACTGCTTTCTTCCTATACTCACAATGTCTTTCATTCCAGGCAAAACTCTTGAATGGTCATCGCTCTCATAAAAATTTCGAACTAAAGAAAAAGTTTCTGGATTTAATTCTTTCCCACATTTAGGACTTGGTTCTGACAAAAAACCTTTTTCTTTAACAAGTTTTTTAGCTTGTCGAATTGAGTAATCAGGTACATTGAAAGTTTCTTTCATTTTCTTTCTTGTCCAGTTAAGAGAAGCAGGAATTGTTAATATTTGAATTTTTTTTTCTTCGATGTTATTTCTAATTCTTTTTTCATAATTTCGGTAAGTTTATCCATATCAGCTGCTTTTTGTTGTATAGTTGCTTCTGATTCACTTTCACTCATTAGCAGTTCTACTTCAAGTACTTTTTCAATTTTTTGTTTCACATTTTCTTGCAACTGTTCCAATTTTCTTTTTCCATAATGTTTTTTACTGTGTTCACCGAGAGCATGTAATTTTAGAGGAGAAGAACCAGCTTCTGAAAAGATGCATTTAACAGATTTAATGTTTCTTTCTTTTCTAATTCAGAAAATTCTTCAGGTGGTAATCCTAAATCATCAGTATCATGACTTAAAGCCTCTTTTTCATCACTATTGTCTTGGCTTAAACATTCTTTTTGATCACTACTTGCAGCATTACTTTCTTCCCTTTTCAATAAAAAATTTCTACAGGATGAACAGAGTTTCTGTCCTGGTTTGATTTTGTATCCTTTTGACATTATGATTTCACTCTGTTGAATATTTATTACACGTAATGCTTTTTTAATAGGAGGATCACAACATAGTTTTTGTAGAAATTCAAACTTTTTTAGAAATATATTTTTGATGCAGACAAATAGTATGCAATTCTTGTTCAGATTCAGTTCTTAGTTTTAGAAGAATTTGTTCTTCTTCAGACAAATCATTAACATTTTCTATAGCTTTTTGTGCTCCATAACTAAATTGGTGACAATCAGTTAATGTTAACTCTCCTACACTACACTTATCCTCCATTTTTCCCCACCAAAACTCATAAAAATAAACAGCTCTAACACAGAATAACTGGATGCACACTAAAAAATCACAAGATAGCATTGATATTATCAGATTGACTGACCACTGAACAAGCAATGCTTTCAACCAATGAGAGTAGAAAGGAAAAGGGAAGCCCCCCTTCTCCTTTGTCCCTTTTTACTGAATTGTGATTGGTGTAGAAAAAGGGGGATTTGTTTCACTTCTAAAATATGAGAACATTTTATAAGCTAGAAGAAAGATAAAAGAGAACACTTTTGAATAGGCTGCTATGTAATGGGTTCTGTAAGCAGAAGCATTTTTGTTATTAAAATAAAAATTCAAAGCATTATATGAGCAAGTTTTGAGAATGTTTATATTTTTAAATGCATTTATTTATTTGGTAATAGTGTGGGAAAATAAACAAAAATAAATAAATTAAAAAATAATACATAAAAAAAAAGAAAGAAACAGATATATTTTGAAGCTAAAACTATAAAGAAATGAAAAAGCCATTAATTTTATTTTTTTTAATGACAGAAGACACTTCTAGTATCATTAGGAAAAAATAATTTTTTTGGTTATTATATTCCCTTTGGTTGATATTGACGTATTACACACTTTCAGAAAAAAATCCATGAAAATTATTTTTTTTTCTATTTTTTAAATATTATTTAGAATTTTTTCATATTTTTTTCTGGAATCCTCATGTTTTGATTAATATTATTTTAAATTTTCATAAAAATTGACTGAAAAATAAATGAAATATAAATTGTTTTCAATCAAAGAGCAGAATCATCAAAATTTGGAAAATACCAAACATTCAAAATTTCGATTGGCTGTAAAATGAAAACTAAACCAGATTGAGAAAAAAAAATTGATGTGGATACTTATCTATATAAAAAGACTAAACTCGCCAAGTTTCATCAAAATCCCTGTCGGTGGGTGTCATGGCTTGGTTGAATTCACATGGAATGACCCCAATAGAATATTTGAAAAAATACGCCGATTTCATCAAAAGATCACGGAAAAAACATTGATTTCGTCAAAAGATCGCGGGAATAAAACGTCGTTTTCGAGAAAAAATCGCGTAAAAATGCAAATTTTGTCTAAAGATCGTCTAAAAAACGTTGATTTCACTTTAAAAAAACATGGAATAACGCCGATTTCGTCAAAAGATCGCGGAAAAAACGCCGATTTCGGCAAAAGATCGCAATAAATTGCCGATTTTGCTAAAATATTGCTGATTTCGTCTGAAGATAGCGGGAAAACATAGATTTTGTCCGAAGATCGCTGGAGGGGGGAGGGGGGTCATGAGTCCCCCGCTCCAGCGCCGATTTCCGAAAAAAAAATTTCATCCAGAATCACCCCTGAGTACAAGAAATAATAGAGCAGTTGCTCCATCGAACATCAGACAACCTGTTTCTAAAAGTTTAGAGGAAGGCTCAAAAATTGTAGCTCAAAAGGCTAAACTAATCAAAAGTTAAGGCGAAATTCATAAAAATTCTTTATTTTATGATAAAAAAAACAGTGGGCTGTAACAGAAATTTGCTTCATTGGTCAAGATTTAGGTGACAAAGACATAGAATCTTATTTAAACACATGTGGAAAAAATTCTACATATTTATCAAATGTTTCAGTGCAAAATTTAACTGAAGCAATTTCCATCTTTCTTGAAGAAAAGACCATAACTTCATTGCAATTATGTGAAAATTTTGCATTGCTGGCAGATGAATCAACAGATGAAGCTCAGCGTGAGCAGCTAGGTATAGTAGTCCGTTATAAAGTTCCAGGACTTGCTAAAGTCAAAGAGGAATATCTTGGAATTATCAATTTATCAAAAACGAATGCTGAATCTATCACATCTGCCATTGACAGTTTTCTCATTGTAAAAAATATAAAAATGAGTGCCTTTTCTTAGCATTGGATGAAGCTAATGTAATGAGTGGTGAAATTTCTGGTGTACAGAGACAAATGAGACATTTGTCTCCTCATTCTCTGTATGTAAATTGCAGAAATCACAGACTTGCACTAGTATTTGCACATCTTTTAAAGAAATATAATTTCTTGCAAGCTGTTGATGCATTGCTAGTGAGTTTATAGAAACTTTTCCATTATAGCCCTGCTAAACAACAAGTATTTAAAGATATACAAGGTGATGTATATGCTATTGAGATATTAATCTAAACATTCTGTTTGTCGATTGTTTATTATAAGATAATTGCAAAAGAATGGAACAAGAAATCAGGGGTGATTCTCGTCCGAAAATTCCGAAATTTCCGAAAATTTAAGGCATCCTCTTCCGAAAATTTGAAATTGGGTTATCAGTTCCGCATAGTTGCCAACTTGTACCGTTTTGCGCGCGGATAAAACAATTACGTAGAAATGCAAATTTCGTGAAAGGATCGCCGAAATAGCATACATTTCGTCAATATTTCGTGGAAAAACGACGATTTCGTGAATGTTTATGTAAACGAACTTTGTCAAAAGATCGATAAAAAACGCGAATTTCCTGTGCGGATCGCGGAAAAAACGGCAATTTCAGCAAATATCGCAGATAAAACGTTGATTTCGTCTGAAGACCGCGGGAAAACGCCGATTTCATTAATAGATTGCGGGAAAAAACGCAGTTTTCGATTAAAAATCGCTTAAAAATATTTTGTCAAAAGAATATTTGAAAAATACGCAGATTTCATCAAAAGATCACGGAAAAAAAGCAGATTTCGTCAAAAGATTGTGGGAATAAAACGCCGTTTTCGAGAAAAAATAGCGTAAAAATGTAACTTTTGTCTAAAGATCGTCGAAGAAACGATTTCACTTAAAAAAAACATGGAAAAACGCCGAATTCGTCAAAAGATCGCGGAAAAACCGCCGATTTCGGCAAAAGATCGCAATAAATCGCCGATTTTGCTAAAATATTGCTGATTTCGTCTGAAGGTAGCGGGAAAACGCCGATTTTGTCCGAAAATCGCTGGAGGGGGGGACTCACGACCCCCCCCCCCCCCCGCCGATTTCCGAAAATGCGATGCGAAATTCCGAAAAAAAATTTTCATCCAGAATCACCCCTGCAAGAAATCTCTTTTTATTAGTAAATTAGATCATCTGCATAAATATTAGTTTATTTCTGAAAAATTAAAACATGACCCAATTTCGAAGACTGGGCGGAAATGGATTAACTAATATTTTGTAAATTTACTTTTTTCACAAAAATAGAAATAATTCACAAAAATAAGTTAATTTCACAAAAATAGGACTCTGGAAAAAAAACCTGGACAGACCCCTGTAAAGAACAAAATTAGCACTAGCCACAGGGCCAGTAAATGATAAATAGTGGCCAGTGAAAAAGTGTCTATCAGCGGCCACCTTATGGCCATTTTTTTACAAGGAGATAATATATTTTACTTACATTTTATCAACAATTCTACTTTTTTGGGCTTCAATATATTTATATTAACATATTTATTTGTTCTATTCAGTCTTACATTAATGCTTATTGAAATTTTAACTGTTTAGTACTTTTAAATAAAGTGGCCACTAGTTTAAACATAGTGGCCATTTGAAAAATTAGTCTTACTGGCCAGTGGCCGCTAAAGAAATTTCCTAATTTTGCCCTATAGAATCCTGCCAATGCTTATTGCTGAAATAAAGTGTTAAAAATCGAAATTATATATATCCAATAACCTGAAACACGTAAATTATGAAGAAAAAGAGAACATGTCATTAGATTTCTCCTAAAAAAAAACCAATTGGTTTTTTTTTTTTTTTTTTTTTAGAAAGAAAAAAACAGTTGGTTTAGATCGTGGTTAAAACCAATTGGTTTAAACCGTACCAATCCTGGCTTGACTAGATCAGATTGATGGGTGTGTAAAAAAAGAAAAAATTGTCGAATTTTGTGTGGAGGATAAAAAATAATTACCATGTCAGATTCCCATCAGCAACATAGGTTATTCGTAGTTAATGTATCATGCCAAAACAACAAAGCACAAAGGTAATTCAGAAAAACAAAGTGAATAGTCTTAATCTCGCTTTGTAGATTCTACTGGTAGAAAAAGCTAAAGTTTTAATATCAAATTAAAAAAAAAAAAAAAAAAAAAAAAAAAAAAAAAAAAAAAAAAAAAAAATTGAGTGCTTGGATTTTAAATGTGGAAGGGATCTGTCGTTCCAAGATTTTATGGATAATTCATATGGCTCTAATTATTTATTTCAGTCATCAGATGGAATAAAAAATTTATTTTGTGAAATGTTTGCAGATTCCTTTTTGCCACAAGGTGCACAGTTAAGTTCAAAGAAAGTATCATATGCCCTATCTCACAGGGTCGGCATGGTTTAAACCACGGTTTAAATCAACTGTTTTTTTTTTTTTTTTCCTCAAAAAAAACAATTTCTTTTTTTTTCAAAAAA
Source organism: Maratus speculifer (assembly GCA_964019185.1). Classification (NCBI taxonomy): domain Eukaryota; kingdom Metazoa; phylum Arthropoda; class Arachnida; order Araneae; family Salticidae; genus Maratus; species Maratus speculifer. The sequence goes on from OZ025291.1 coordinate 21,059,652, forward strand.
ATCTAATGATATTCTCTTATTTTTATTTACAATTTAAGACTTACAAATTATTGGATAGAAATATTTTCTATGTTTAACACTTTATTTCAGCAAAAAGAATTAAATATAGTGATTCTAGGGGTTTTATTATGTATAGGATGAAATTGAGTAATGCATTGATGACCATATTCTATTACTCTAAAGAAAAATCTTAAAATATGTGAATTGATCAAAGATAAAATGGATTAAAAATAGGTATTCTGTATTTAGTATATGTTGGAAAGAAATAGACTTAATCTATTAAATGAGTAAAGAATCATTAAATTAATTCTTTTTGATCGATTATACCTAGAAAATAATAATAATGCCACTAAAGATTACGCTATTAATTAAAAAGCTATGATCGTTTTTTCTCAGGGAAAAGGTATGAAATCTAATTAATTTTCTAAAAGAAAATATATATGTTTGCGTTGTGATTTTTTTTGAAGAACAAATGATGGAAATATCCATCACGCATTGATCACAAAAGGATAATAAAATTAATGGGACAATTTTACTCAATGCTATATATAAAACCATCTGGGTGGTCTAAAAGGTACTCTTGGTAATAAAAAGTTTAAGTGCCTGAGAACTCAAGACACCACCATTGTATACTGACTTTTAACGTCAAGAGTATTTATAATGGGCAATAAAATAAATTTATTACAGCTTTCCTGACATGAGAACATGTTTCCCTTACACCACGTGTCTCTAACGAAGGCGAGGATGCCCCTCACCCAATAATCACAAAATCCAGTGTAATCTGTTCTCCAATAACAGTTTGGCAAACTTGGACCCTCCCCCAGGTCGGGAAAGAAGAGAATATATATATATATATTTTTTCGAGTGGTCAGTTGCTAAAAAATTCTCGACGTGCATTGTGCCCAGAGGACCCAATAGATTATCCCTCTCGTTGAGTGCCCAAAAGATGCTCCGACATCCGAAGACGATACTGATGGAATTCAACAGTTTGGCAAGTAATTTTTTTACTATACCCCCACAAACTTTTTGAAATTAAAGTCAGCTGCAATATGGGAATTCTGCAAAATATTATTATTGTTAATTTTTTTTTTTTTTTTTTTTTTTTTTTTTTTTAACAACGTTATTCTAGAGAAATTAGAATTGTCAACTCTTTCGGGTGACATTTTCATCATAATGTATTTTGTTTGTTTCATGCAAAGTTTTGTATCTATTTTGTAAATAAATAAATTTAATGTTTAATTGTTAACCAGTGTAATAGTTATTTTAGTTAGAAAGTATGTTTACTTATTTGATTTCTATTTATGAGTAATTATTTGAATTTATTGCTTACTTCATTTTATCCTCTTATAATAATAGCGTAAACGCTATAATCTCATAAGGAAGGGTTCTTCAAAAAAAAATCACAACACAAATATATTTTCTTTTAGAAAATTAGATTTCATACCTTTTCCCAGAGAAAAAACGATCATAGCATTTTAATTAATAGTGTAATCTTTAGTGGCGTTATTATTTTCTAGGTATAATCGATCAAAAAGAATTAATCATTCTTTACTCATTTAATAGATTAAGTCTATTTCTTTCCAACATAGGATTGGAAAAATAAATGGGGATCATTTATTTTTCCAATCCTATGTTGGAAAGAAATAGACTTAATCTATTAAATGAGTAAAGAATCATTAAATTAATTCTTTTTGATAGATTATACCTAGAAAATAATAATAATGCCACTAAAGATTACGCTATTAATTAAAAAGCTATGATCGTTTTTTCTCTGGGAAAAGGTATGAAATCTAATTAATTTTCTAAAAGAAAATATATATGTTGTGCAGTGTTCGAAATTAGCGGTCGTTAGTCGTCAAATGCAACTAAAAAATTGAATTTGACGACTACAAAATTATTCTCGGTCGTCAAATTTGACGCCTAGCTTTTTTTTAAAAAAAAATTTATTCCGAAAATTTAAGAAAAAAACGGTCTAGTCTGAAAATTCGAAACTAAAAACATCACGAATTTCAACAAAGAGTCGCGAAAAAAATCACTTTCATCAATCGTTCGCATAAAAAATTGCCGATTGCGGCAAAAAATCGCAAAAAAACACGCTTTTTTTTTTCAAAAAAAAAAAAATGCAAATTTCTACAAAAGATCGCGAACAGAAATGCCAATCTCGTCAAAGAATTGTTGGAAAAATATGAATTCCGTCAAAGAATCGCGAAAAGAAAATCTAATTTCATCCAAAAAATCCCGAGAAAACGCGAATTTTGTCATAGTATCGCGAAAAGAATACACAAATTTCCACAAAGGATCGCGAAATCAAATGTTAATTTCCTCAAAGAATCTTTAGAAAAATGCAAATTTTACTAAAGAATTACAGAAAAAATGAAAATCTTGTCATAGTAAAGTGATAAAATCCGTTAATTCCATCAAAGGTTCGCGAAAAAAAAAAAACGCTAATTTCTTCAAGGAAGCACAAAACCCCCGCAGTTTTCGCCAAAGGATTGTGAAAAAAACGCATAATTAACGATGAGGGGGGTATTCCCAGTCCTTCCCCTTTTGCTGTAACCTTTCAAAAAATCTTCTGTTAATTTATTTATTTATTTTTATTTTTTTTTAATTCAGAATCACCCTTTGATAAAAATGTAGACGCATTATGTTGTTATTATTATTAGTTTTTTTTTTTTTTTTTAACTAAATTCAACTGTAATTTACCAATACTGCATAAAATTTTGTTATAGTATTGGTAAGATGTTGCCAAATTTTTATTTCGTTTTACAGATTAAGTTTTCTATTAATTTCGAAATATAGCAACAATTAGAAAAGCTTTACACAAGTTTTACAGTTGCTTCAGATATTATAATATTAGAGATTGATTTCTATAATTTTAAATAAAAATAAGTATTTGTGCTTGTCTAAAAAGAAGTATCAAGGCTGCTTCGGTCCGTATTTTCAGAAAAATTAAGGTAATCATTTCCGAAAATTGTAAAAAAAGATCATAAATCCGAAATTCGGATGTAAAATACATCACAAATTTCGAGAAATAGTTGCCGAAAAAATATCAATTTAGTCAATCGTTCTAAGAAAAATTGCCGATTTTTTCAAAGGATCATGCAAAAAATCCAAATTCTGACAAAGGGTCGGCAAAGAAAAAAAATCGTGGAAAAACGGTAAATTTCGTCAACAAATCGCGAAAAACGACTAATTTCGTCAAAAAAAACGCGAAAAAACACGGCAAAGCTTGTGAACAAACAGGTAGAAAAAAATGGAAAGTTTCGTCAAAATATCGTGAAAAAAATGAAAGTTTCATAAAATATCGCAAAAAAACGAAAAGTTTCATCAAAAGATCGCGAAGAAAACGGCAACAGTTTCTTAAAAAATCGCGAAAAAACAGCAAGTTTCGTTAAAAGATCTCAGAAAAAACGGCAAATTTCGACAAAAGTTCGCGAAAAAATACGGCAAAGTTTGTCAAAAGATCGCGAAAAACAACAGGTTTCTTCAAGCATCGCGAAAAAACGACAAATTTTATCAAAAGATCGCGAAAAAATGACAAATTGCATCAACATAGCAAAAAACACGGCAAAGCTTGTTAAACGATCGAAAGAACGGCAAGTTTTGTCAAAAAAATCGCGAAAAATAGGCAAGTTTCGTCAAAAGATCGCGAAAAAAACGGCAAATTTCGTCATAGATAGCGAAAAAAAAAAACACAAATTTCATCAAAAGATAGCAAAATATGCAAATTTCATAAAAGGTGCGCAGACCCCCCCCCCCCCTTAAAAGAATCTGGGAGTGGATTTTTTTCTTGTGTTTGTTGTAACCTTTCAGGAAATTTGATATATCATTGTTTTTAATTCAGAATCACCCCTAAATTATATACAGTAATATTAATATGAATTTTAGAAACGGCAACTAAAAATTTTAATTTGACGCCTAAGATTTTTATAATAGTCGTCATTTGACGCCTCCCTTCTATCTCCCAATTTCTATCACTGGTGTTGTGATTTTTTTTTTTTTTAGAACCCTTTCTTATGAGATTATAGCGATTACGTTATTATTATTAGAGGATAAAATGAAGTAAGCAATAAATTCAAATAATTACTCACAAATAGAAATCAAATAAGTAAACATACTTTCTTTCTAACTAAAATAACTCTATTACACTGGTTAACAATTAAACATTAAATTTATTTACAAAATATATACAAAACTTTGCATTAAACAAACAAAATACATTATGATGAAAATGTCACCTGAAAGAGTTGACAATTCAAATTTCTCTAGAATAACATTGTTGTTAAACAATAATAATATTTTGCAAAATTCCCATATTGCAGCTGACTTTAATTTCAAAAAGTTTGTGGGGGTATAGTAAAATTACTTGCCAAACTGTCGAATTCCATCAGTATCATCTTCGGACGCCGGAGCATCTTTTGGGCACTCAGCGAGAGGGATAATCCATTGGGTCCTCTGGGCACAATGCACATCGAATTTTTTAGCAACTGACCACTCGAAAAATATATATATATATTCTCTTCTTTCCCGACCTGGGGGAGGATCCAAGTTTGCCAAACTGTTATTGGAGAACAGAATACACTGGATTTTGTGATTATTGGGTGAGGGGCGTCCTTGCCTTCGTTAGAGACACATGGTGTAAGAGAAACTTTCTCATGTCAGGAAAACTGTAGTAAATTTATTTTATTGCCCATTTATAAATACTTTTGGTGTTAATGTACAATGGTTGTGTCTTGAGTTCTCAGCAGGGTTGGGTTTCTTCCGGAAGAAACCACCAGAAACCAAAACAAATGCTCAAAGTTAAAGTACATTAACTATGTAAAAGAATTAAAGTATAATTACATGAAATCTAAATTGGAAAATTTAATTATTATTAAAAATATTATTTTTGCAAAGATAAGTAATTTTTTTAATAACAAACTTCAGGTTCAGCAGACATTTTCAGTTGATGGATTTTTACTACTGTAGAGGTTGGGATTTTTTATTATGGAATGGGGTTTTTTATTAGTTGTTCCATTTATTAAAAAAAAAAGAAAGAAAGAAAATGAAATTACCTACAATTATTCATTTTTTCATATAAAAATATATTATTTTCATATAAATGTGCATTATTTTAAACTGTGCAACACAGTAAATAAATAAGTTTGTAATTTTTTATATTTTTCATCTAGAATGAATATTTCTATGCTGATTTTAAAAGATTAGTGTTCTAAAAACATCTATGGGTATGTCAAAATGCTTTTAAACTATCCTAAAATGTAGGACTTGAGGGGGAAAAAAAAATCATTTTTTTGCTTTTATCCAATTTAAATTGAGAAATTGATTGCAGCATCCTACTGCTAAAAACCTTTTTTGCTATACTATGTTGCATTCTCAGGCACTTAAAATTTTTATTACCAAGAGTATCTTTTAGACCACCCAAGATGGTTTTATTTATAGCATTTTGAGTAAAATTGTCCCATTAATTTTATTATCCTTTTGTAATCAATGCGTGATGGAAATTTCCATCAGTATAAAATATTTTCATTTAAAAAATACAGATTATTTAAAGCAATCTATCATAACATGCACAATGCTTCTGAATATGGAGCTATAACTGGGTGATGTTTAAGATTTATAAAAGAATTTTTTTCTATTGGGGAGATTATCTTTAAGAATTAAAATCAAAATATGAAGTTGAATGAGTATTCAAAAATTGGGTGCTGTTTATAGTATTTTAATAATAACAAATTATTTTTTTCCCCTCAGTTACCTGCTAAATCTAATGACCATAAATGTTGATTTTAAACTCTCTCAAAACACAAAACCCCCCCAAGAACAATCTCAAATTTATTATTTTTTTTTAATTATAGAAAAGAATATTATATTCACAAACTACATCAAATGTTTCTTTATAAGTAATAAAAAGATTTTCAAAGCATCAATGTTTCACTGTGTAGGGTAGCTTATTGTTTGAACATAAGACTTTACTAATAACTATTTAAATTAAAATATGATTTTTTTCAATTTTCTACATAATTAACTATAATTATTTAATATTAATTATTTTCAAATGCATTTATACTACTTATAATTCAACAATGTTTATTTTTATCAATAAATATGCATGTATGTGTAATAAAAAAGGATATTTTAAAAAGACTTGGTTTAAACCAAAAAAAATTTTTTCTTTTTCACAAAAACCTGGTTTTTTTCCAACACTGCTATCTCATGACCTTGGCTCACTTTTTAAAGCTAGTGATAATTTCAAGCAATTTTTTTTTTTTTTTTTTTTTTTTTTTTTTTTCGCACGAAGAAGATTTAAGAACAACAATGGAAAAGTTCATTTTATATTTGTTTTTTAATAGTTGCATCTTTATTTAATATCGTTAATTAGTGAAAAATTATAAACTTACATAGATTATGTGTTAAAAAGTATTATATAGCAAAATATTTTCAATTAAATTATTTTCTAAATGTCCTATATTTTATGAATTCGTCACTTCTACCCCTGAATGTATTAAAACTCGTATCTTCTATGTATTTTTTTCAGGCATGTTATTGTACCAAAAGAAATTGCAAAGCTTATTCCGAAAACTCACTTAATGACTGAAAAAGAATGGCGAAGTTTAGGTGTTCAACAGAGTCAAGGTTGGATTCATTACATGGTTCATGAACCAGGTAATTATTAGGGAAAATTCTTTGTTAAATTTCTCTTGTTCTATTTTTTCATTTTGTGTGAGAGTAAGTAACCTTATATTTTAAATTATTAAAATATGATTATTTTTTATTGAACTGTTTTAATTAGGCAATTTAGAGTGAGGATGTGGATGGCTATAAAAAGGGATGGAGAAATACATCATTTTTTTCACCATTTATGAATGAATTTTCTGACAGCGCGGAGGAATTTTTAGATAATATCTAAAAACTATGCAAACTGTAGAGAGATACTGAAAACTTTTATTTCATTTATTCAAATTTTGTTTGCTACATTTTGCAACCTTCCAAATTATTCAGACATAAAATTGGTTCTAAGTTGTATTCTATATTAAATTTTCTCCTGTACATATTTCTTAATTTTATTCGAAAGGAATATAAGAATGCATTCAATGATAAAACATTTGTACTGAATCAATAATGTTGTGCATTTCTTTGCCAAAACGATAATTTTTCATAAAAAAAATTGCGGCTAAATTCAAAAGTTCTTTCCATCATACATATAGGGGTGATTCTGTTCAGAATTTTCTGAAAAATTAAGGCAGCAAAATTTTGAAAATTAAAAATCAGCCATAAATCCAAAATTTGAACATAAAATATATCGCGAATTTCGTCAAATGGTAGACGAAAAAAATACTTATGTCAATCAAAGAAAAATTGCCAGTTTTAATGCAAAATTTGTCTAGATTGCGAGAAAAGGCAAATTTCATCAAACAGTCACAGAAAATGGTAAATTTCATCAAAATACACAATAAAACCCCCCTAAATTTTGCCAAAAGACTGCAAATTTCATGCTAAAATTGCAAAATTCGTTAAAAAATCATGGTAAAACCCTGCAAAATTGTGAAAAACTGCAAATTTTGTCATAAAAGATCATAAAAATTTTTGCAAAGTGGTACGAAAAAGATGGACATAGCTAATAGGAGTAGTTTTTCCCTTTTTGTATAGTTTCAAAAAAATTGCTGTGAATTTAAGATTTTTGTAATTACTTGCATGCCAAATATATACTAACTATATCATTTTCTTTTTAATTTATTTCTTTAAGTAAAATAATTATCCACTCCTGTTTTTCATTTTTTTGTTTTATTCAAAAAGTTTTTCCTGTTGAGAAAATGAGCGATTTTGTGGTTAAATACTTTCTGCTTAAAAATAGTTATTTTTTGCTCCTGTTATTTTCAACTCTATAATGAGGTTTGTACTGTTCCATCACTGTGAATAGCACTATTAATAGTAGTTAACTATTTTTGCAGTTACATAAATTTTGTGATAATAATTTTCAAATGTATGCTGGATTATGTTAGCTGGTAAGATTATCTATACATTTTCTACACCTGGCCATAAAATTTAAATATTTTTATTGCATTCTGGACAGAGTTGGCACGGTTTAAACCAATTGGTTTCAACCATGGTTTAAACCAAATGGTTTTTTTCTCAAAAAAACCAATTGGTTTTTTTAGAAGAAATCTAATGACATTTTCTTTTTTTTTCTTTATAATTTACATGTTTCAAATTATTGAACATAAATAATTTCTACTTTTAACACTTCATTTCAGTAATAAGTATTATATATAGTGGGTTTAGGTCTTTTTTTATGCAGAGGATTAAACCAATTGGTTTTTCAAAAAAAAAGCAAGTCTTTTTTTAGAAAAAGTCTAATGACTTTTTTAAAAAAAAAAAAAAAATAATTTATGAGTTTCAGATTATTGTATATAAATAATTTCTACTTTTAACACTTTTTTTCAGCAATAAACATTAGATATATTAGGTTTGCATCATTTTTTTATGCATAGGGTTAAAATCAGTATGCATTGGTGAACATATCTATTGCTCTAAAGAAAAGACTTTAAACATGTGAATTGATCAAAGATAAAATAGATTCAAAATTTAGTTTGAAATATTTAATTTTTTTTTAATAATGCAGATTATTTAATGCAATTAATAATGTAACACAATGATCTTTTAAGATTTTGCACAAGCTGTAAAAGAAATTTTTCTTTTGGGAGATCGTCTTGGAGAATTAAAAACAAAGACTGGTTGCTAGTTATAGCATTTTAATAATTTTTTTCCCTCTGCTATCTGCTGAATCTAATGACTAAAAATGTTAACTTCAAATTGTCACTCAGAAAGAAAAAATTCTAAGAAGTATTTGTAATTTATTATTTGAATAATTGTGGAAAAGAATATTTATCAAACTGCATCCAAATGTTTATTATTAGTAATCAAAAGATTGTTTATAAAGATTTACAGGGCATCAATGGTTCACTGCATTGAACAATTTATACTTTCAACATAAGGCTGTTTGCAAAAACTGTTTAAATTGAAAAATGAATTTTTTCAATTTTCAGCATAAATTCAGTTTAATTATTAAATTTAAATTATTTTAAATGAAATTATACTTCTTATTAAACAATAATGTGTGTTTTTATCAGTAAATATGCATGTATATATAATAAGAAAGCATGTTTGAAAAAAAAACCCGGTTTAAACCAAAAAAAACCTGGTTTAAACAACAACAACAAAAAAAAAAAAAGTTTTTTTTCGAAAAAACCTGGTTTTTTTCCAACTCTGATTCTGGAATCTTATGCTATTTTACAATAGGTGAAATTCATGTGTTTCCAATCAAAAATGGTCTTTTGTAGCATTTGTAATTATTTTACGAGGCCTTATAAATGAAATCAGATAAATCAGGGCTGTCCAACGTGGCGCCCTTTGGAGTTTTTCTAGGCGCCCTTTTGAAGATTTCCTTTTATTAAACATTTTAGAAGTAAAATTCCATTATAAAGAATGTTTTCTTTAAAATCATTATTATTATTAATTTTTTTTTTAGATATTTTTAAAACGTGTGTTTGGCATGCTGTTTGCTTGCCATTGTACACTAAAAACTAGAAACATACTTTGAAAATTTAAGCATGCATACTTTTGCAATTTTTAGTTATTGTTTGTATAGTGTAATTATGATAGTTAAATTCTTTAATAGTTGGGAATAGTTAATTTTAATATTTAAAAAGTAAGAGAAAAATAAACGTTTTCACCAGCCCCATTCCCCTTCGAGATACGTGTGCATGAAAGCTCATTCTTTTTTTTTTATACTGCTTTCACACTAGCCCATTTGTTGTTTTGTATGAAGGATAAAAGAGTTTAATTTTTCTTTCTAGACTTTTGAAATTTTAGAGGGCGTTTTTTTAATTTTGCTTAAAAAATAATAAACAGTGCAGAATGATTCCCATCTTTGAAAGCACTTCCAGATTATCCCTCTGAAGACACTCACGTGGTTTGGTCACTATCATGCTTATCTGTTTTTTGTACTTTTTCATAAAACTAATCCACGTCCTCAAAATAAATCGAACCACATCTATACATTCTAAAAGAAACAAAGCAATACCTCTGATTTTCATATTTATTTATTTGTTATTATTGTTATTACAGACACGATTAAAGTGTCTGGCAACTTACCCTACAAACATTTTTGAAATGTACTTCTCATAAAAAAAATTCAATGAATTCAATTCAATTTGAAATTCAATGCGTGTAACTTCAGAACTGTAGGGGCTTTTGTTTACCGTTGTACAATTAATTTTCATTATGTTAAGACGTGCTTATATACTAATACAATTACCACATGTTTTTAGTCACATAAATAATGGCGCCCTTCATGGAGTTCCAAGAGCCAAGCTGCACCCCTGGTTACTGAAAGGTTGGACAGGCCTGAGATACATTATTCGATTAATGTAAAAGTGTGGAATCTTAATTCTTAAAAAGTTTTAAATTCTTTGTTCATCTCTACTTTGATTTTTGTTGAGTGGATTTTTTCTGAATTGATAAAAACAAATTGTACAATATCTCGTCTTCAAACAAAAGTTAGAATTGTATCAAAATTTGTAACATTCTCCAGGAAATTGCATGTCATATGAAGTACAAATTTAAGAAATAATTATAAGAAGTGAACTTTGCCTAAAGTTCATTCATCATAGATAGAAATTTGTTGTAGACAGTTTGCTGTATTATAGTTGAAAGCTGTTCTGTGCAATCTCAACGAAAGCAAAGAATATTTATATTTATCTATAAACTCACCAAACTTAATAATTATCATTTGCCAATTTTGATGATATTAGATCCTACTAAGTTTTCAGTAAAAATAAAATATCCAAGAAAGATTTGAAATTATTTTTAAATTTTAAATTTAAAAATACAATTTGTGTGTTTGCTTTATACAATGCATTAATATATATTTAAATTTAGTTTATCACTTAGTTTTATCTGCAGTATCAATTACTAGTTCATAGTTTTCCATTCAGTGGAATGTCAGTTTTATTTTTAACTAAATATTTGTAACTTTGCTACTCGCTAGCTGCTAAATAAAGAAAAAAATCATTTTGACCTATATTTAAAAAGTGGCCACTAATGAAACTGGGCCTACCAGCCACTGGCTACTAATCAAATATCCCAATTTTCACCTATACACCTCACTGGTTCTCAGTGGGATAGGATCTTAACTTTAAAATTAAAATAAGAAAATATTTTAGTAGTTTTAAAACCGAAGGAGGAATAAAATGGCAGAACTATAGAGTTGAAATTAAGAGGATTATTTTAATCTGAAAGAGCATGAGAAACTAGAAAGTTTACAAAAATTCTTTCACTGTATATCTTTCTTTTCATATTTTTTCAAACCATCCATCCAAAACAACAAAAAAGGCATAATTTTGTTTTTAGGATATTATGCAATTATTTGGACTCTTCTGCTCTGAATAATGAAATTATCTCAAATCTTTTGTCCTTGCTCATGGTTATGATTCCTCTTTGATTGACAAAATTCTCTATAAATTTATTGAATCTAAATGGCTTCTAATCTAAATAATCTTCCTAACTTTAAACCTGTAATTCTGTCAGTTTTTCTTCTGTTTTAAAATTGCTAAAATCTTCTCATTTTTAACCCATCACTGAATGATTTTTCTTTTCTCTGTGGAAAAAATATTTTAATTACTTTAGGTATATATATATATAATAAATATGGGTTTTTGTGGTATGTGTCCCAAAGCACACAATTAGATATTTTCATTTTTTTACCAAATGCAGGGCTGCCAGTTGGTCCCTATTTCCCTAAAAAGTCCCTATTTTTTAACTTGGTCCCTAAAAGGCCTTTTTTCACTAGGAGGTCCCTAAAAGTCCCCTTTTTAGGTGCGTTTGTAATTATGTAAATACGTAGCACCTATTGTTGTCGCTCAGTCCGTCTGTCTGTCCGTCCGCATATAACAACGCAAAAACTACCCAACTGAATCGTTTGAAATTTAAAATACATAATTATTACATAATTTTGTCGAGTCACTTCAAATTTTATGAAAATCGGATGGATAGATCAATTACAGGGACAATCAAAAGTATTCTGTTACATTACGGTCAATGGGGAAAATTGTTTCAAATGCATTTTAATCGTTTGAAATTTAAAACGTATATTTATTACATAATTTTGTCGAGTCATTTCAAATGTTATGAAAATCGGATGGATAGATCAATTACAGGGACAATCAAAAGTATTCCGTTACATTATGATCAATGGGGAAAAAAGTTCCAAATACATTTTAATCGTGTTACACTCATTTGAACATAACAGAATCGACATGAATCTATGAAATATGTACTAAAAATACATTTTGTATAATCTGTGATGCAAAGAATATTTATTATTAAATTACAGGGCCACACAAATGTATTCCACTAAATAATGTTTTACGGGGAAACATTGCTTGGGGGGTGTTTTAGTTATATTAAACTACTTCACATTTTATGAATAAAATATACATTACTAAAGTATAATAAAAATTACTCCCTTCATATTTACAAGAACACAAAGATTTCGACCACTATACTGTATCCAAAGTACACTCTACTAGATCAGCAAGATCTGAATATTTTAAAACTTCGTTATTGTACGAACGCAGCTCATTTGCTACGCTTCACGTGCAATTTCCAACTTGTTTTTTTATCTAATTTGTGTCTAAATTAATTTTTTTCTGAGATTTTTACAAAATTTATCATGAAAATTTAGATTTGTTAAAAAATTATTGCTCTAGATGGCAGCACATATAGTTTTTAAAAGTTAGATGAACAGATATCTGAGAAGAGAATGTACCTATCTTTTTACTTTTTCAAAGGATTGTCAATAGCCTAAGGAAGATTTTATCTTTATACATAAAAAAGTAAGTATGCCTGCACATAGGTTTATGAAACGTGTCAAGCAGATGCTCAGGAACCTGCGGCAAATTGGTTGTTAGAATAATAGAATTGTCTCAGCAAGTATTTTTTTAAATATATTCTATCTAGAAAAGAAGAAAGGACACTAAATACAGTCAGCTACAAAAGAATTGTTGTATATTTGAAGGAGAAAACGGTGAAATGTCAGTTACTGTTCATTGTATCTAGTGCCAAACTATTTACACAGTTTATTGCATTTTTCAAAGGGAAGATTCTCTGATCCACTTAGTATATGATGAGATAAAATGCCTTATCATTAAAGTCATAGGACATATTTGCAAACAGACAGCCATTGAAGCTTTTAAGATTGATGTCAGTCAATATCCCTTTGAGAGTAAAAATTTAATCTCTCCGAAGGATGTTATTTTCAATGAAGAATTGCTAAAAGTGTTATTGAACTATCTGAAAAAGATAGAGGTTATTTTTTAAGTGATCTGCAATGTAATCATGTAGCTTCTGGTAAGTATTTTTATAATAAGAATATATTGCAAAATAGAAACTTAAAATATTTCAGTTGTTTAAACCCAAAATTCCAAAATATTCCAAAAAATTTAAAAAGTGGACAAAAACTGTCCTATGAAACGTAAAATTCCATTTTTTTGACACTGAATTTTATCATTCTTGGAATCGATGTAAATATCCTTCCAAATATGAAATTTTTTAATGGGGGGGGGGGTTAGGTAGCTGTAGTGGATGAAATACAACAAAAAAGAAAGTATGAGCTGCATCAAATTTGGAAAAATTATTCAAAGGATCACAGAAAAAATAGTCAAATGATCACGGAAATCTTAGAAAAAAAAAAAAAAAAAAATACTTTTCATCAAAGGATCACTGAGAGAAAATGCAATTTCGTGGCAAAAATGACATTTCCGTCAAAGAATCATGGAAAAAGATGCAATTTTCAAGAATGATCAAGGGGAAAAGACCCTCGATTTTTGGAGAATTGCAGGAAAAACACGATTTTCATCAAAGGATTGCAGGAGAAACATGATTTTCATCGTTAAGGGATTGTGGAAGAAATGCAATTTTCATCAAAGCATTGTGGGAAAAATTCAATTTTTGTCAAAGAATTGTAGGGAAAAGCACACTTGTATTTAAGTATAATATAAGGTAAATGATTAACATCGGAAGATTTTGTAAAATACACAAATTTTGTCAGAATCACGAAAAAATGTGATTTTTGTCAAAAAAATCTGGAAAATGGCTGTAATTTCATCAAAAACTCAAGTAAAATATGTGAATTTTGGCAAAAAAAAATTTTTAGTAAATTTGTGAATTTTACCGGAAATTATGAAAAATATGCGAATTTTGTCAAAAGAAAATGGAAAATACACAAGTGTCTGAAAAGCTAATTTTATCGAAAAAAATTGAATTTTATCAAATTGTCAAAAACGACTAATTTCATCAAAATATTGTGGAAAATTGGCGAATTTCGTCGAAAGATTGCGAAAAAAGTGCAAATTTTGTCATATAATCTACACAAAATATGCAACTTTTGGCAAAAAATTGTGGGGAAAAACCCCAAATTTTATCAAAGGATCGTGAAAAAATACGCTTGCGTCAAAATGCCTCAGAAAAATGCAAATTTCATCATAAGTTTGTAGGCTGTAAAACTTTCTTTTTTTTTTTTTTTTTTTCTTTTTTTTTTTTTTTTTTTTTTTTTTGCTGGTTTTATATCTGCTATAAACATTGTAATATATGCCCTCTTGGATGTATGGAAAATTTGTTAGCTCCAGCAAGGAGAATCTGAAGTAAATAGAATAGATTCATTTCGGTCTACTTCTATCAATGCAAAAGAGGAAAGTAAAGGATTAAAATAGCCGAATCTCCTTTTTTTTAGAAGAGTAGCCTTAGTTTGTGCCATAGCAGTGTGGATGTAGAGTGAGGTTTTTTGCTTTCATATCAATTTCTTTCCGATGAATGGGTCTGTATGAAAGAACGAATGCTAAATGCTAGGCTAAACATAGTAGACGCTTTAAGACGTCATTATGAAAATCATAGTGCCAATAACTAGCAAAATGATAAAAAAAAAAAAAAAGTTGCACATGAAAATTATCAAAGTTACTTAGAAAATGAAAAGAGAGAAAAAGAAGGAAAAAAAACTAAGGGAAAGTAAATTTGAAGTGCAGAAAGCTACAGAAGGAGAAGAAATTAGAAGAAAAAAAAGTTGAAAAAAAAATATATAAGTGCAATTGTAGATCTTGAAAAAAAAGTTGGAAGATTTAAAACAAAAATGTGAGTGAAGAAGTAACTGTATTGGATTGATCAATGAAAGCAACGAAAGGTTAATAATTGCTTTAGAAAAAGGAAACTTAACTGAAGCTAAAGTGGCACAAAATTTGATTGCATCAGGTATAACAGCCAATAAGGAACTGAAAGTAAAAAAGGATAAAGCTGATAGCTTGTCTAGTGTTATAATTAAAAGAAAAAATAATTACGAATTTTATGAGTAAGAAACATAAAAATGGTTAATTTTAGAAATCTATAGATATATATGGTTATAAATATATAAAAAAAAAAAGGTTTTTTTCGTTAAAAATTGATTTTTATTTTGAATAAATATTATGTTTATTTTTCAGGTCCCTAAAAGGTCCCTATTTAAGACTTTCTGTCCCTAAAAAGTCCATAATTTTTAATTATTAGGTCCCTAAGTCCCTACTACAGTGAAACCTCCAAATAAGGGACACCTATGGGACCGCAACTTTCGTCCCTTAAATAGAGGTGTCCCTTCGGAGTTCTTTACACAGTGAAACCTCCAAATAAGGGACACCTGTGGGACCGCAACTTTCGTCCCTTATTCGGAGTGTCCCTTATTTGGAGGTTTCACTGTATTTTGTACCAAAGTTGCTGGCAGCCTTGCAAATGTGGCATAATATTCAAAACATTTGTGTATTATATACTATACAAACAAGTTGGAAATTGCACGTGAATGTAGCAAATGAGGTGCATTCGTATGATAACGAAGTTTTAAAAATATTCAGACCTTGCTGATATAGTAGAGCGTACTTCGAATACAGTATAGTAGTCAATCTTTTTGTTTCTGTAAATATGCAGGAAGTAATTTTTATTACACCTCAGCAACATATATCTTATTCATAAAATGTGAAATAGTTGAATATAATTTAAACACACCCCAAACAATGTTTCCCCGTATAGCATTATGTAGTGGGATGTGTGGCCCTGTAATTTAAAAATAAAAATTATTTGCATCACAGATTGTATGGAATGCATATTTTAGTATATATTTCATAGATTCATGCCAATTCTATTATGTTCGAATGAGTGTAACATCATTAAAATGCATTCGAAACTTTTTCCCTTTTGACCGTAATGCAATGGAATACTTTTGATTGTCCCTGTAAATGATCTATGCACAGGGTTGTTAGATACCCGTGTTTTTTCACAAAAAAACCCAACCCACTGGGTTTTTCGGGGTTTTTTTCAGGTTTTGGGGGGTTATGGGTGGTGGTTCAGAATGCTTGAAAAAAAAATGTACTTATTACTAAATTTAAAGTAGCTAATTGATTACAAATATATATAAATCAATGACAGTATCAAAATTATGCTTTGTTTTTAGATAAATTGATTATTAGTAATAATTTATATAGTATTTTTAATTATTACTAAATAATAGAATAAGCCAAGTAATTCTACATGTCTACATAATTAAATTAGGATTCTAAGCATATATGGTATTTTGTTATGAGTTTCTATTGTATAACATAGAACGGATTACACACCAAAGTATTTTTTTAATGGGAAAAAATTTGTGTTACTTACACATGCTACAGAGATTAACTAACAATTATTTCTTTTTAAAATTGTAATGGTATAATTAGGACATTTCTTTTCTTTGGGGTGGGGGGGGTGATGGTTATAAACTTTGAGTGGTGTACTGATATTAAGAAATATATTACAATACATTATATGTGTAATATAAATACATTATATATGTAATTTAAAGTTGAAATTTTGAAAAAAACCACTTGGGTTTTTTCAAGTGGGTTTTTTCAGAAAAAACCCACCTGGGTTTTTTAGGCTGGGCAAAATCGTAACAACCCTGTCTATACATCCGACTTTCATAACATTTGAAACGACTCAACAAAATTGCATAATAATTATGTTTTAAATTTCAAACGATTAAAAATGCATTTAAACTTTTTTCCCCGTTGACCGTAATGTAACAGAATCCTTTTGATTGTCCCTGTAATTGATCTATGCATTCGATTTTCATAACATTTGAAATGGCTCGACAAAATTATGTTATAATTTTGTATTTTAAATTTCAAACGATTCGGTTGAGTAGTTTTTGCGTTGTTATATGCGGACAGACGGACGGACTGAGCGACAACAATAGGTGCTACGTATTTACATAATTATAAACGCACCTAAAAAGTGACAAAAGGAATTGTGGCTATGAAAAATCTGTTCTGGAAATAAAAAGTGCGAAAAAGTATAAATGTATGTCAATCAAAGATTTGTTTGCTAACCAAAAGCAAAAGTTGTAAGTGGAATATAAATTAAAATAGTAATTAAAAATTTTTTTATATTTCATGAGTAATTAATCTTTATTCCAAGGTATGTCTTATGATTTTTTTCCCCCAAGGTCCAAAACTAGTTATTTTAAGAATAGAAAAGCTGCCGTATCTTTATTGAAGGGGTGGGAGGAGAGGGTTGGAGAGGGCAACATTTATGGTATTGGGAATAGATATAAAATTTTTGTGATAAGGGGGGGGGAGAGAAAGTGAGAATTTGTAATTTAGATATTGCCACTCCTGTAATGTAATATACAGGCTGGTGTGCTTGTCTTCAATCTCTTGAAAATCAAGACCTGCTTTTGTTCTTTGAATTATCTACCACAGACAAAATGTGGTGCAATTTTTTATTCGTGCATTTGATTGAAATGTGGTGCAATTTTTTATTTGCGCATGTGAATACAATGTGGTGCAATTTTTTGTTCACGTGTATTTTCAGTCTTTTTGCTTTTTTGCAGTTTCCCATCCCTTATATGTGTTTCAATTTTATAATGGGTATTTAGTATTTACTCCTTTCAGGGGCAAGAAATTGAGTTTCTGTAATGTTGAATTCACATCGAAATATTCAAAAAAATATTTTTTAAAATAAGGAATTGTTGACTTCCTGTCATTGTTTCAATTTCTCCATGCCAAAATTTATTAATTTGCTTCTCCCTTTCAGTTGGGTTTTCATTAAACACATTTTATTTCAAAAAATACTGATAATCTTGTCAATTATCTTATCCCTTTTCTCTGTCCAGCATGGAAATTCTTTTCCCTATTCCCTTGACTTTTTTCATTTTATTTAAAAAAATTCTTTTGTCTTTTCTTGTTTTATTCTTTTGTTTCTTTATTTATATCTATTTTTTATTTTGTTTATTTCTATTTTTCCCCCCTATCAATTTCTTTTCTATCATTTTGACAACTCTTTCGTCTTCTGCATGTGCTCTTAGCTTGCACCATCTGTAGCATTCTTTGCAAGCTCTGCTTCATTTTTTATTTTGTCTCCTTATGGACACATGTTTACTGTAGCTGATAATGACCTGTTAATATTTTTAGCTGCAAATGTGTCTTACCATTTTTATGTTATGGTAATTTTTTTAATTTTTATTTTAACTGGGAAAAAAAAAAAAAAAAAAAAAAAAACTTGCTTGGAGAGATTATTATTATGAGTATTAAAAAAAAACTCAAGACATGGAGTTGAATTAAAGGACATTGAAAAATTGAGTGCTAATTAAGCATCTGTTTACTTTAAAGTAAAATGTGTAACAAGATACATATTAATCCTCTATAACACAAACTCTCTATTTGGATCTTCACCTGTCTCCCTACTTCCATATCATGAATATCACCCCTTATGAAGAAGGGATAATATTATCATGAATATTACCTCTTTGCATCTCATGTTCTCATGGTGTTTAAAATCTTTATAATTCTTTATTTATTATTATTTTATTTATTTTTCCTGCTCAATTTGTAATTTTGTTGTAAAAGATATTTAAATAACCACCTAAATTATTTCTCATCCTCTCCCGAAAAAAAAAAAAAAAAAAAAGTATTGTACACTGCTTGTTGATTTACTCTTTTCATTTTAATAATTTTTACAGAGCCTCATATATTGCTGTTCCGCCGTCCTCTTCAGGGGCCAGCACCATCTCAAGAAGAACAAGCAAAGAATGATATGTAGGCTAAAATCTCTGCTGTATATAGTGTATATTTTAATTTACCTTTTAGATTTTTGAAATTTTACTATCTTAAGTCATGCACTATAAGTGATGCCTTATGTATCTTTTATTTCTTTTAACTCTTTCAAATATATCATCTACAAATGTATATTTTAATGAATTGTAATGTTCATATTGGCAATGTTATGTATTCATCTGTCCATATGTGATTAAATAATTTGTAATTAATAGTGTTTGTTTAATTTTAAATTTTTGTGCTGATACTTAATTGATTTTAGATAAAAAGAAACTTACACATATTTTATCATATTTTAAGTAATTATGCTGTACAAATTATTAAAAAATATGATAATAAAATCAGGATTTTTCTTCACTATTTTAAAAGCTTGGTTTTCTAAATATTGACCTAACATAAGTTAAAGCAATAAATGTTGAATTTTTATAAATCCTTACACAGTAGGACCTCGCTGATCCAAACTAATTTAGATCAGTATCTGTTTGGATTACCTGAAAGTCTGATGAAAAGAAGATGCATGCTAAAAGCATGTGTCATAAGTATTCAGTAATATACAGTAAACATCTTGTAAATAATAGGGATGCACTGAATAGCGATTTTGACCGAATGCCAAATATTCGGCTGACTGGTGAACTTATATTTGGCTAGCCGAATATCTAATATCCGGCCAGCCAATTAGTAACTGTTCGGTAAAATACCGAATATTTGGCTGACCAAATACTTTTAATATTTCAAAATTTAAATGCATTAAAATATTACTTTTTAAAACAATTTTACTTAATATTTAATAAAAGAAATTTATATTTTGATAAGCAAGAGCTTTTTATAAGTATTACTTGAAATAAAAAAAAAATCTGCCTTGAGTTATTAAAGAAAAACAGCTATGAGACTTTTAATTAATAAAATTTTAAATTTCATGATTTCTTCTATGAATTAAAACAAGCTTTTTGAAGTCAGAGAAATAATGAAAAAATGGGGAAGGGAGACTTTACAGTATCATAATTATCCTTTTTAAATAACTCAGATTTTTTTCAGTGTCAAGTTTACTTATAAAAACTAGTTGGATGTGCCAATCACAAAACTTTCTTCTGTCTCATACATACATTTTAATATTTAAAAAAATATTTAGTCATTTTAATAATTTTAATTCAATACCATACCAACTTTGATTTTCATCTTAAGTTTCTGCTTCAGTCAAGCATAGATTATGAAGCACTTTCGAATGCTTCATGAAATCTTTAACAAAATATAGGTAAATAAGGATATAAAGCCAAATATATATTCCAGTACTATTGAACAGCCCTGTATTTGATCTGTCAGCTAATATACATACTATATAATTGGAAAATTTAGTATAGCAAAAAATGAATAGTAGCTTGAAATTTCTCTTTCAGCAATTTATATTAATAGATGGAAACATACTTGAATACTTTGTTCAGCCTTTTAGTTTGCCTGGTACTGTTATTACACATCAGTGTTAAGATAAAATTTATTTTAACCACTTCAACGGCTGCCCCGAGATAAGTCGGGTGTTAAAGCACTGTTTCCCCATACCCGTCGCCGGTTAAGTGGTTAAACTAAAACAACTGTAACCACTTTCTCATAAATTATCATTCATGTACCCAATTCTTTGCGTGGCCCTGTATATAATTTTATCTATATTCTGCAAACATTTCTTAGTAAATTTAAGCATAAAAATGCATAATTTAAGAATCGCCTTTTAGTAATATATGCTCATATTCAGTAATGTTGGTGAGCTCTTTTGAGTAGCCCTGTATATTAACTATAGCATTTATACACACCATATAATATGCATAAATTTAGTGAAACTTATACGTTCATATTATAATTAAAATGCATTTCATCCATCCATCAGATACATATACAGTACTTCGGAAAGAATGTACTATTTGAAATCTTTTGTGTGTCGCTGTAAATACTATGTACTTTATATTAGGGAAAGCAGTATCATATAATTTGTACTAAGCCTCATTGACATACATTAATTTTATTATACATGAAACAGTTCAATATATTTAAAATATGTCACACACAGTTCCCTTTTACCTCTATCTAATGGAATTCTTTTGTGTGGCCCTGTAAATGAATAATAGCTATACTTTAACTTTATATTTTATAGAATGCATATTTTAATGCACCTCGCAAAAGCATATAAATTGTAATATGTTTGACAGGGTATAACATCTTTAAAATTCCTTTGAAACAATTTTTTCTCATAGGCCGTAATGTAATGAGACACTTTTGATTCTCCCTGTAGATAAGCTAATCATGATAGAAACTTCTTATTCAATAGGGTTTATGCCAGGGTTAGCAAGTTTTTGACATGCGACAGTTTTTGACGGTTTTAACCACAGTTTAAACTGTCTTGTCAAAAACCTATATTTATATGTAAATAAAAATATTTATTTACATATGTATATCTACATATATTAGGTAAAATTTATTTGCTTTTTAATAAAGAAAATGTTTCTAAATATGACCTAGAAAAAATAAATTAAAATTTTTGAAGAAGCATTTTGAATAGTAAACAAAATCTTAGAAGGCTATAAACAAATGCAAATTTTTCTAGTCTGGTCTAATTTCTGATTTGGTAGAATTAGCCGAACATTTTTTATCATGCCCTGCCAGTTCTGCTGCAATAGAACAAATGTTTTTCAATTTTGGACTAATTCATTCAAAACTCCATAATTGATTAGAAACAGAAAAATGTTCAAAACTGGTTATGTGTTACCGTATGCTACGTGGGCAAATGAATTTGATTATTGAACTAAATTTCTACTTTGATAACTTTCATTTGGATTGATTTTGATTATGTAATCAAATTGGAAATATTTAATGAATGTTTTTTTAATTGCGTATTTAATTAGATAATAATAAAAACTACATAATATTTTGTGCTATAGAAGTATTTCATAGATCAGTGTAATATTTTTTCTGTTTTGACTATACAATTGTTAGTTAGTTTTTCAGAAAAATCGGTAAATTTTAAATTGTCAGTCATTTTTGGAATTTTTAACTAACATAAAGATAATAAAAAATTAACTCTTTACTATAATATTGGAATATCTATTTACAATATTCAGCCTATTTATTTACTACACTGAAAAATTAGCTTATACAAATAGTTATGATTTTTTTTTTTCCCCACCGAATACTATAAAATTTTTTTAAATATCTTAAGTATTCAGTTGTTGAATAATTACTTCTTGTCTTATCTTGCCTTTCAAAGTAAATATTTCTATTTGTAGTACTATTAATGTGTGTGTTAGGGAGGGGAGGGGATTAGAGATAAAAATGGTTTATAATGATGCATAATAATCATAAATATAATAAATTTGCATTATATTTAAATGCACATTAATCTACTGGATATTATGTATATAAT
Source organism: Maratus speculifer (assembly GCA_964019185.1). Lineage (NCBI taxonomy): Eukaryota > Metazoa > Arthropoda > Arachnida > Araneae > Salticidae > Maratus > Maratus speculifer. Next base: position 21,082,218 of record OZ025291.1, read on the forward strand.
GTGTATAGCTTAAAAAATATATATATTAAACACGTGTATCAAGTTCAACAGTTTTGAAAATCCTACATTTGTAACACTTAACTTCTTCCTTATAAATATTAACTATGTCAAAATGCACACTAAATAATTTTACATTTTTTTAAGTATTAAAATAATAATAATAAATAGACAAGATATTTTAACATAATTTTTGGGTAACTATTTCTGAATGTCCATTTTGTGATAAAATTTCTGAGATTTGAAATTGTCATTTTTACCTTAATTTTTATTAATTAAAAATATTTTAAGACCTGCTAATCTCTATAAATAAAAGGAATATAGAGGATAATTAATTAATTAATTGAGGCACACAAAAAATCGTCTGCTAAGAAAATCTTTTTTCATTTTGAACTCTATAAATAAAAGGAATAAAGCAGAAGAAATATAAAACAGATAATGTATTTATCACAAAAAATCGTCTGCTAAGAAAATCTTTTTTCATTTTGAACTTTTATAAATAAAAGGACAGATAGGCTCTCAAACAGTGAATCGTCGAATATAATTGAAGAACAAATGGAAGAACAAATGGAAGAACAAATGGAAGAACAGATGGAAGAACAGAAAGAAGAACAGATGGAAGAACAAATGGAAGACCTCTTCATTAACAATAAAAAAAGATATGCAAACGAAACCCCAGAACACCGAGAAGAAATCTAATTAAAACTGACGAGACATGGCACAGAAACGTGAATGTGTGGGGTTGTAGAACTGGCATTCAGATAGTCTTCGGGCTACTGAGGGCGGGCAACCGTCTAGTTAACTATAATTAAATTTCAACATAATGTATGGCAACTGTTACTAGTTTTAAAATTTGTTTCCTAAACAAACTCTAATGCACTGCAGCAGATTGTGACAGGTTTTTGACGGTTTAAACCTTTGTCATGTCAAAAACTTTTTTGACGTCAAAAACCCAACCCTGGTTTATGCTAGGGTAAACGTCAATGTCTTAAAATTTCATGGCAATCAGATTATATTTACGTGGATTAGAGCACAGACAAACCGAATGCATAAGCACTTTTCAGCTTTGTTGGAAAGTGCTAAAAAAATTGTCAGTTCAATTTATTTAGATTTTGAAAATGAATATATTTTCAATGTTATAATTTATTACCCTCTAAAAATTGCTGCACATTGGCAGTTTACATTTGTCTTATTAAAAAGAAAGAATTGGACTTGTCTCATTCTTCCCTCTACCTTCTTTTATGTTAAACTTATATAAACAAAAATGCTACTTTTAGGTATAGTTTAAGTTAAGGATAATATAAAGAATAATGTTTCATAAATAGGGAAACTATTATACATACATATAAACAAACCATTAATATGCAGCAAGTATAAAAGGTAGATAAAGCAAATTTATTTTTGATTCTTGAAATAACCTTTTACCTTATACTATTGCAAATTTACATGGATCAGCAATTTTTTTTTTTTTTTTTTTTTTTTTCAGTTGAAAAGTTACCTTTCATAATTTGGTTTTTAAATTCTTAAATACAGGACTAAATCCCACCTATTTTATAAAGGTTAAAAATATGTAAAAAATATTTAATTATACTTATTAATTAATTAAATAAAAATATTAAATGATATGTTATTAAATTTGTGTATACCATTTTTACCCTTATAGATTTTATTATGCACTAGAGACAAATAAGAATTTGTCATTTTTGCTGTATTTTTACAGGGTTCCCAGCATCATAGAAAGTCAGGAAAAATCTGGAAAGTCATTAGAATTTCAAAGTAGTCAGGGAAAATCATGGAAATTTCAAAATATATCTGAAAAGTCGGGGAATTTACAAAGATTTTCTAAAAAGTCATGGAAAAATCTTGGAGAAAAAATGAAAAATGACGTGAAAGTCGTCAAGTGTTCTCTCTGGAAAAAGTGTCAAAATTCATCGGGGGGAAAAAAAAAAAAAAAAACTATGAAGAACAATTGAAGGAAAAAAAAGGTTACAGGGTTCCCAGCATCATGGAAAGTCGGGGAAAATCTGGAATTTCAAAGTAGTCAGGGAAAGTCATGGAAAATTCAAAATATGTCTGAAAAGTCAGGGAATTTACAAAGATTTTCTAAAAAGTCATGGCAAAATCTTGGAGGAAAAATGAAAAATAACGCAAAATTCATAAAAAAAAAGTTGCAAAAGAAAAACTAGAAGTTTGAAGAACAACTTAAGGAAAAAAACATTAGTTTTGGGAAAATAAGTAGCAAATTTTACTGCATTCCCATTTGGTTAAAGACATTTTTAAAATTTGATCAGGGAAAGCCATGGAATTTTTTGAGATTTAGTCATGAAAAATCAGGGAATTTACCTGTCATGTTTTGCTAGGAACCCTGGATTAGTTTTGACAAAGGATTGGGAAAATAAGTAACAAATTTTACTGTATTCCCATTTGGTTAAAGACATTTTTGAAATTTGGTCTGGGAAAGTCATGGAATTTTTTGAGATTTGGTCATGGAAAATCAGGGAATCTGTCCGCTATGTTTTCCTGGTCCCCCTGTTTTATATTTGTCCTCTTTTTTTCAGTTTCTGCCACTGTTCTGCAAAAATACCAACCTTGTTATAAACTTTATTTTAGAGATTACCTTGCTTTTATTTTAAGAAGGTGAGGGTGTCATGATGCTAATTTAATATGCAGTTAATTGTTGACATGAAAAAATTGCATACCCCAGAAAATACATCAGGGGAATTTTTTGAAATGCGTATGAACTTTGTTATAGTAAATAAATAACTAGTCTAAAATTTCGAATAATTCAATTTATTTTATTAAAATTTCACCCTCTCAAAATTTTGCTTCTCTGCTTAATCTTCTCTCCTACAGTTTTCAAAGTTTAAAAACCCTTTAAAACTGATCCTATTTTAAAAAAAATTCTTCTTTGTCATTTTATTGCACAATAAATATCAATCGTGAAAATTTCTCTTTTCTTATCTTCCCACCCAAAAATAGTACCTTGTTCCACCCCTCATATACACACTTAAAAAGCATATAGAATTAAGTCTTTTAAACTCTTTAGTTTTCACTTTTTATACTTATTTCTAAATTTTATAGTATAATAAATAAGTCTTCTAATAAACTACCTTCGCCTCCAAAAAAAATCGTCTTTGTCTTCCCCCTCCCTTAGCTCATAAAGTTTAAAACTTTAAAGAACATTGCTTGTTTAAAAGAATTTTTCGCTCTGTATTTTATCATAATAAATAATTGATGCTCTCTACCCAACAAAATTGGTGTTTTCCCCCTCCCCTTGCTAAGCATTAAAATTAAGTCCTTTAAATGGTTTAATTTTCATTTTTTTGTGATATTTATAAATCTTTTTTAATATAAATTATCAGTCATCTGTTAAAGTCTTACCTCATAACTCATAAAATTAAAAGTCTATAAGTCTTTGCTTTTTTTATTTTTCTGATGTATTTGTTACTTTATTATACCAGTAATTCATCACCTGAAAACTTCTATCAATCTTTAATGGCTACCCAGGGCTCAAGAAATAGCGTTCCGGAGAAACCCACAAATCCTTTCCAGAAACACATATTTTATCACTAAGGTTCCCGGCCGGGAACCTAGCCTTTCGCCAGGCCGCGGATGCATTATAATGGATAAATTAAGCAAAAAAATAGTTCTTAAGTGGCCCGGGGGATGCGTAATTTCGTCGAAATATTACGGGAAAAGCCCGAATTTCATCAAAGGAATTGTAGAAAAAACAAATTTCATTAAAGGATTGCAAAAAACGGCAAATTTTGTTAAGAAATCGCAAAAAAAGGCACATTTCGTTTAAAAAAATCATGAAAAACAACAAATTTTGTCAAAATATCGTGAAAAAACTGCATATTTTGTCTAAAAATACCTAAAAAACAACAAATTTCATTGAAAGATCGCATGAAGCAACTCAAATTTAATTAAAAAATCGCTAAAATAGGCAAATTTCATAAATATTTTTTGAAAAGCGACAGGCTTTGTTAAAACATCGCGATAAAACGGCAAGTTTCTGTAAAACATCGCAGCAAAATGGCAGATTTGGTCAAAAAATTGTGAAAAACGGCAAACTTCATTAAAAAATCGCAAAAATCAGCAAATTTTGTTACAAAAATCATAGAAAACAAAAAATTTCATAAAAGAATCTCAAAAATCAGCAAATTTTGTTAAAAATTCATGGAAAAGAACAATTTTCGTAAAAAAAGATTGCGGAAATGTCCCTAAATTCATCAAAAAATCGAGTGAAACAGCACAAATTTATTAAAAAATTGAAAAACGGCAGATTTTGTTAAAATATCGCAATAAAATGTTTTGTTAAAACATCGCGATAAAACGGCAGATTTCATCAAAGAATCGCGAAAAAATAGCAAATTTTGTTTCAAAAATCGTGTTAAAATGGCAAGTTTTAACTAAAATACTCATACAAAAAAATTTTCGGAAACTTATACTTTTCATCTGGGAACCTATATTTTTCATGTAGGTTCCCGGCTGGGAACCTTAAAATTTTTAGAATTTTCAAGCCCTGATGGCTACCTCATTCCCATTTTGCTTTCATACAAGATTTTGTCTTTAAACCTGTTTTTATTTTTATTTATTTACTTAATTATAAATCTTTTTTAATGATAAAAATGGCTGCCAAATGGTTCTCTTTAATTTCCTCTTCATAGCTGTCAACTCTTCTGATTTTTTTCTGAAAAATCAGCATTTCTTCCGATTTTAAGCATATAATCCATAATTTTCTTCTACTTTTCGGTCCTTTTTTATGCGAGTTTCATCGAAGAAATGCAGAAAAAAACCAAAATTTTGATGAAGTGTCACAAGAATGACATGAAATTTGTCAAAAGATTACGTAAAAAAAAAGAATTCTCCCAAAAGAGTATCTAATAGCACATATTTTGTGAAAGAATCGCATAAAAACGTAAAATTGTTCAAAAGATTGTATAAGAAATGTGATTTCTGTCAAAAGATTATGTAAAAATATTAATTTAGTCAAAGGGTTACATAAAAATTGTTAATTTCGTCAACAGGTCCTGGGAGGGAAAAAAATAAGTTTCGTTCAAAGAATTGAGGAAAAAGCAGCAGGTTTTGTCATTCATGTGATCACTGAAAAAATCCAAATTTTGGTCAAGAATAGTGAAAAAAATGCAAATTTTCTCAAGAAATCGGAAGAAAAACGGAAATTTGCTGAAAAATTGCAGATAGAATGCAAATTTTGTCAAAGAGTTGTGGAGAAAGGGTTGCATGAAAGGCACAATTTTCATCAAAGGGTTACAGAGAAATTGAAAGTTTTGTTGTGAGATTGCTGAAAAATTCCAAATTTTGCACAATAACTTGAAAGAAGCTAATTTTGCCAAAAGATGCCATTGAAAACTTGAATTTTGTCAACATATTCTCAAAAGATAGAGGGGAGAAAATATGTAATCTTGCTTAAGGATCCCAGGAAATATGTGAATTTTGTCAAAAAATCGCATTATAAAAAAATACATAAAACATGCAACTTCATTTTTTTTAAACACGTAAAAATGTGAATTTCAGCAAAAAAAAATATATATATAATTTTTTTTTTTCTTTTATAAATAAATAAAATAAAAGATGCAAATTTGACAGGCAATCACATAAAACAGAAATTTGTACAAAAAAAAAAAAAAAGAGTTTAGCCAAAGAGTGCATATAAACAGTAGTTTTGTCAAAATGTTTAAAACACAAATTCTATCAAAAGAAGGCATAAAATGCATAATTAGAGTCAGAAAACATCGTCCACTTCTTCTGCTCTGATCATTCAGAAAAACAGCTGTAATTTTCAGAATTTTATTTTATTTTATTTTATTTTATTTTATTTTTTTTTTTTTAAATTAAAATCACCCCTAACATGCAATAACAGTGCATGAGAGGAAAATTAATTTTAGATTCCAATAGCAGCAAAAACTTTTGTTAAATGTTGAAAGCCATGATTGGATAGCAAATATATTAATATTTATCTGATGTCAATTTTAAAAAATCTAAATGTTGCAGTTTTACTTGTCTATGATGAAAAAAGCAATATTTTATTGCTTAAATTTAGTTAAAAAATATATGTTAGGACACTGAAGTTTTAAGTGTCTTTTAATGTGAAAGATATGAAATCATGTGAATGTTTTAAGAAATTTTTTTTATCATAATACACATTGTGTAATTGCAAATTAATCAATATTTCATTTTGATTTGAAATTTGTTGTTTAAGATTCAGCTGATTTTTTAATCCTTATTGAAAGTTTTATAAAATTTGAAAGAAATGTTCTAAGTTTTACTGAAATTTAGTTGGCAAATATGCCTCTTATGCATTCTGTCCCCTTAGATCCCTTTCAACAACTGTAAAAAAATCTCTGCAAAACAAAAAATTGCCAAAAGCCCAATCATACAGGACAAAATTTATTATACTGGGCTTAAACATTGTAACTGGAATTCTTTCATGAAAGTTAAAAAATCGCCATGGGATACAAAAAAATTTTGGAAAACTCATAAAAATTCCTAAAAGTTAAAAAATCGCAGAAATCAAAAATTACTATAATAAGCTACTGCTTGACCAGTCTTCAAAGACAAACCATGGCAAGCTGCATGAAAAAAATAGAACATTTCAAATGGAGAGAAACAATTGAATTAAAAGGTGATAAAAGATTCTAACTAAGAAAAATGATTTTAAAGTTCACAATTCTGAATCATTTTAAAGGAAAGTAGTAGAGTATTCACATATTTTTAGCCATTTGAGTGTGGGACAAATCTTATGGATATATGCCAAAATGCAAATATGCTTGGGTATATATATAATAAAAAAATATTAATAAACATAGTTAACTAATTAAATCACAAATATTGCCTTAAAAAAAAAAAAAAAAAAAAAAGAATATCCAATTAATTTGTGTGATGAACAATAGCAAGATTTTGTGCGGGAATAAAAAATAGAGATGATTAGAAATAAAGTGGATCTTACTTACACTGAATAACTGAATAGGCAAGGAACTTGAGGATAAATGACAGCTGGTTTTTATACAAAATCAAATTTTATTATGTAAACTTGTTGAGAGGTGGAAGGAGGAGAAATAGTTGGCCGGTCATCGTACATATCATGATTAAAATTTTGTAACATAAAGAATTCTGGCCAATAAAATCTGAAATTCTTGACAAACAAAGATTCCATCTTTAATTTTGAGCTTGGATTCAGCATTTAATATGTGAGATGCAGAATTTGAAAATTTAGAATTAGCATGACATCAGATTAGAAGAACATGAATAATGGGACTATTATTCCAATTTTTTTAATCAGGTGCTCGGCCCAAATTAAAAAAAAAAAAAAAAGCAATTACATTGTCAAAAATATACTATGAAAATGTACTTCTGATAATAAAACTTTCCTGCATTAGTACAAATACCACAGATGTGAGGCCTTCAAAAGTTAATTCAAAACGGATTTAAAATCATTAGTTAAATTAAAATGATATACATTAAAAATAGCATGTAGAATTCAAAGGAAGAAAATTAAAAGCCACGAAATCAAAACAATTCTATTGGTCGAGCGAGGCACAACTCCATCATGACATTGCTGTATGGAGTATCGATGCAGAAGCGAAGATAAAAATAGAACAGAAGAAAAGGGTGGAATCTGCTGATGCAGGCATGGGGAAAATGTCCATCCTATTGTGCCGAGAATATGATGTACTGCACAAAAACCAAACTCAAGACGCGGAATGGAATGAAATGTTAAGAACATGTGATTATCACATCACATTTTGCCTTTGATTTATTTCTTTGAAAGCAGTAAGAAAATTATAATTTTCTTTGTTGGATTGCTGCACAAAGCATGTGAAGCCCTCTTTTACAAATAGATCAAATCAGGTTTGATTTAATTCATTTTCATAGACACTGTTATGCACTATTTCAATGCTACAAAGTTCTGAGTCAGATTCCTATCATAATTTTAGAAAATACTGTTATCTATAAAAATAAATTTTTTTTTTTTTTTTTGCAAAAATATTTTTTTTTTACACAATTGCAGTTGGTGATGATGTAAGCTGTTACTGATTAGGTTTTACATAAATTGCACAACAGGTGGTATTGCTAAATTTTTGCTAAATAGGCTAAATTTTTTGCAAAAACTAATACACACAGTTTGATCAAACTTAACCCTCTAAATCCCAAGCTACTGGAATCCTGTACCACCTGGCAGATGGCCTTGTCTATTTTCTCCCCTCTCTTTTGTAAAGTGTAAGTCGTCGAACATGGATTGGGCATGGATACTTATTCTGCTTAACAAACTGTAGATAGAAACACAATAGGAAAAGAAGCTGTTCAACATATACTAATATCATATGAAAAACTGGTGGAACCAGAGAGAAGTAGAGCTTGATCTAAAAAATGTTACATTTAAAATTCGCAAATAGTTTCAGTCTAAGAAAATGCGTAGAAGAGGGATGGAACCAGATTATCTGTAAAGCTCATGAAATAACCCAAAATTTTGTTGTTAGCTGAAAATGTGGACTGAGCTTTATTGGTGCCTTAAAATTAATCAAGCGTAAAGAGGCATTTTTTACACATTCCATATTGAAATTATACATAACTAGTTTAAAAACTTGGGTTCATAACAATAGGTTACTGGTTGATTTGGTAAAGAATGAGAACCTGATGGATTGTTCATTACAAAGTGTGGACTAAACACTATTCCAGAGGTCTTTCATAAATTGAAGTTCAAAGGTCCAAGTTTATCCGAAATCTGATCATTTACGATTTAACAGTATAATAAATATTTGTATTCATATACAAAATAGTTATTTACATCAATTCCTCAACAACCTGATTATATTAATATTACACTTCAATTATTACTTCATACACTATGTTTGTTTAGCATTGTGCAGCTGAGCTTCACATGATACAACATTCGATTTACTACTTTGCCTTGTAATGCCATTTTGAGTAGATAATATGATTCTGAACATAAGGCACCAGTAAAGCTCAGTCCACATTTTCAGCTATCAACAAAAATTTGGGTTATTTCATGAGCTTTACAGATAATCTGGTTCCATTTCTTTTCTACGCATTTTCTTAGACTGAAACTATTTGCAAATTTTAAATGTAACATTTTTTAGATCGAGCTCTACTTTTCTCTCTTGTTCCACCAGTTTTTCATATAATTTCATAACTTTTTCAGATTCTTTTAGAAACTTTATCAACTAACTTCAACTAATGAATCAACCAAATTTGTTCTTTTTTTTTTCAAGTATTTTTAACAACTGTATATAATATGCTTTATCATATTTTTTAGCATTCTACAGAGTGCTGGGTCACATGGTTTTGTATGTAACGATTTCGTACCATTTTTCTCTGAATACGAATGAATAACTTTGGTATCATTTTGAAATACGTTTTCATCTCCTTTGAATCGACTTTTATTGTTTCTTTCTCATTTTTTTTAGATTGAATCTGATGCTTTTTAGCACTTCTATTCAGGGTTCACACGGACCTTAAAAATTCTTATAAACTTCTTATATTTCGATAGTCCTTAATAAGGATCCTTAAAGTCCTTATTTTTTAATGTGAGCTTAATATTATCGCGAACCGTAAAATGTTTTAAAAAAATCACCAAACATTCCAGGGATGATTCTCGTCCAAAATTTTAAGGCATCTTCTACTGAAAATTTGAAATTGGGTTATCAATTTCGCATAGAGTTGCCAACTTGTACGGTTTAGCGCGCAGAAAAATGCAAATTTCGTGAAAGGATCGGCGAAATAAAGCACACGTTTCGTCAATATTTCGTGGGAAAACGACGATCTCGTCGATGTTTTTGTTAACGAACTTTGTCAAAAGATCGCTGAAAAACGCGAATTTCCTGTGCGGATCTCGGAAAAAACGGCAATCACCACATAACACAGATAAAACGCTGATTTCGTTAAAAGTTCGCGGAAAAAACACTGTTTTCGATAAAAGATCACTTAAAAATATTTTGTCAAAAGATCATTGAAAAATAAAAAACGCCGATATTATCAAAAGATCACGGAAAAAACGCCGATTTCGTCCAAAGATCGAGGGAATTAAACGCCATTTTTGAGAAAAGATTGCGTAAAAATGCAAATTTGGGTAAAGATCGTCGAAGAAAACGCCGATTTCGTCAAAAGATCGCGGAAAAACCGCCGATTTCGACAAAAAATCGCGGGAAAACAGTCGATTTCGACAAAAGATCGCAATAAATTGCCGATTTTGCTAAATATCGTAGATAAATCGCCGATTTCGTCTGAAGATCGCAGATAAACCCCCCTTGCAGGCGAGGGGATAACTCGCGGATTCCCCCCCCCCCCCTGACCAAAGAAATAGATGCTAAAAAACATTTTGTTATATAATTACATATTTCTGTTTTATGTAAAATTTCAATCTATTACTTTAAAATTTAATGTAAGTAGTTATATGTACTGTTCTTTTTTAACTTTAGAAAGTCCTTATTTTTCTTTTAACAAAGCCCTTACAAAGTCCTTACATAGTCCTTATTTTTCATTTAGCAAACTCTGTATGAACCTTGTTATTCTGTTTTTCTGCTATTAATTCATGAAAATTTCCAGATACTGAATTTATTCCCATGTATGTAAATTTCTTGAAGTATGGTTCAGAATATATGCAGTAGAACCCTGCTAATTTGGACCCCGTTATCCAGTCAATATTTTTTTTCAAGTTTGAGAATTGATTGGCAAATTTCCATAACACTAACTTGTTTCATCATCGTATTCACAATTTACAAAATAAAATAAAAAAAACTTTTTGAAATATTTTTGGAAGAATACCTTAAGTTTTCTTATTTAAACTCTTTGATTTTATCTTTCAAAGAAACAATAATGTATCACAAAGTTTGGTAATTACAATTTCACCAATTTTCTATTTAAACCACTTAGAAATGTCATTGCATAATAAATCTTTACTTAGAGCATTGTAAGAAAGCAAGGTAAAATAGTCCCTATAAAACCCATTCTCTGATAAGGATCGCTTTTCGATCTTTGGCAGTCCATAATACATGTTCAAACGAATGTGCGACCGTACGACTCGCAAAAGTTATAGAAAACTGCACAGTAGAAAAGTATAAACTTTTTTTATTACAAAGTAAACATTTTGACTGTCTGTAAATATTCATAAGGTTTAACATAAAGGTGATTTTTTATAACTATTTTTATTTTACTTCATTTTTTCTAATACTCCGGATTTTCGATATTTTGGATTGGATCTGGAGCCAATTAATCCAAATTATCTGGGTTTTACATGTACTGTGAAATCCTTGCCCACATACATCTTCAATATAAATTTTGTCCTTATTCTTAATGTTGGCTAATATTGCTGAACACATATTTTATATCTTTGAAATATTGGATTTCAGCTGAAAAACAAAACGATTTCGTTTGCTAGGCGCCCTTGCTACAACTATTTCTGCTAGAAGCTTTTTGATATGGAACTGTGCTTTATTTTAATTTTGTTTGTCAGCAATCTTTAAATTTGATAGTGAGTTTTTAAACATATTTGATAGTAAATTTTTTGTAAGATTTTGCTCGGCATTTCTTTGATCCGTTTTTAAAAATGCAAGAATTTTTTTGTAATAATATTGGCTATCATTAAATTTGTGCAAACCTTTGGCACTTTATTGTTTTTTCCACTTACCTTTTATTATCTTGTATACATTTGGATCGAGATTGCAGTTTAACCGTATACCGCCGGCACCATTTGGATTTAAAGTGGGAAAATTCCAACAATTTTTTTCTTTGCAAGTACTCATCAGAAGCTAAAAGCTTTTCCTCATTTTTTTTCTGCCATTTTTTGCTCTCCCATTTTTTCTTTAATACACGTATTCAATGATATTAAATACGATTCACATGTTTAAAATGTCATAAGGTGATTTTTATTTCGACTTTAATTGTAATTTTATTAATATTCCACTAATTATTTGTTTTTTTGTTATTTAAAATAAAAATTATGTTAATATGTATAATTTGGTTATTACTTTGGCGAAATTGGTCGACGGGATAACAGAGTAGTACCATTTTTACTTGCCATTTCCTAAACTTCCATTTCTTGGCTCTCTCTTTACAGGGCATCTTATAAGTTACTATTTTTACCATTTAGTTAATAATTACTTCATAATAATATTTCACAATACTATTTGTTTAAGCATAACAAAAAAAAATAAATAAGGTGGTCTGGTGTAATAACGCCAGGTACTAATATTATGCATAATTATGAAATAATCCGGTAAATGACACCCATGTGTTCTGCACAGAAGGGTTTTAAATCATATAAATAGCAAAAACAGCTTAAAGTTCATTTGTTCCATTTGTAGGTTTTATTGCTTCTACAAGCAACTAAAATTTACACTTGATCTAAAATTTGCGAGATAAGTTTTGTGATGTGAAGACTATTTTTTTTTATCCAGAAATACTTTGTTTATTACATAAATTTGCAGTGCATTTCATTTACTTTCAAAATGTTGTAGAAGATTTCGGATATCTTCTCGAGATAATTTGTAGCTTAAAATGTACTGCGCATTAACTATACTGGGGTAATAATGCCAATCCTTGGCATTAATACTCCTGTTAATTCCCAACAGTGGCCAAACTACATCCTTAATTCTGATTCAAATAAACACAGTTAAAACCGTGCAATGTTTCTAATAATTCTATTTAAACGGTCCTTTTAAGCAAAAAGCAGCTTGTAGTCTGATATTCTTTTGCCTCCTCCCCCCTACACACCACACCTTTATTTTTCTTACACTTTCACAAAAAATGAACATTTTCAATAGCTTAGAATGCAATTTGTCAATTTCAAAGTTTGTAGACTTTGTATTTTTAGAATTGGGCAATCTACATGCCATTATTCCATCTTATTTCATAGTTTTGTTTGCAGGGCGTTATTACCCATATAGGTGGGTATTAATGCCAAATTGCATTGGTCAAGAAATCACGCCATTACATTTTATGAATACATATCTGTTAAATTATTTTTTTATATAGATAGTCAGTGAGTTACTGTATCAAATCCTATATTTGTTTGAAAAATACAATCTAAAACTAAACCGTGAAAATTGGTAGAACCTTAATGTGCCGTTATTACCCCAGGGTACCTTAAATAAATAAATAAAAAAGAAAAGAAAAAAGTATTGCTTTAGACAACAACATTCCCTCGAATATCAACTTTTAAAAAAACATCATATATCTACTTCATCGTAAAATATGTCACGCTTATCATTTTATAATTGTTTCAATGAAAAATAAAATGAATATATGAAGTAACGAAAAAATCTTTATTGTCAGAGAGTTCATCTTTTAATAAAACAAATTATTTATCGAAATGTGACTTTACTTATGCTATACGATATCCATGACAATATGCAGGAAAATGCAATAAATAGAAACAAATGATTTAGTATTTAATGAAAATTTATTTCGTACGACTCAAATATAAAACTTCAATTTCACACATCATAGAAATAACGATTATTTCAAAAAGTCAAGAGTTTCCACTCAGAATGAAACATCTTTAGAAAGGGACAAAATAAAATGGCGTCACATATAGGAAACTATTTTTTTACTATCATTTATCTTTTTGTAATTGAAATATCTGTATTATAGTAGCTGTTTTGACTTCAAAAATATTCAAATGAAGATAAAAAAATTTTAAACATATATTTAGTTACAGTTTATATATGGGTGATTCTCAAAATAGGGGACAATTTCAAAAGTGAAATCTTAAAAAAATTACTGTTAGCAAAATTTCTGAAAAAAATAGGTGTTGTTAATATAGTATTAGGTATACTTTACATGTAGTCAGCAGAGCTAAATATTTAAAAATTAACTTAAAAAAATAATAATTAGTATTTTTTGAGCCATGTTAATGACAAAACAAATTGCATGGAATAAATATATTAAGAAATTTTTATTTTCTTCCTGTTTAAATGTTTTTTTCTATATTTATTAGCCTTCCATTTCAGCAAATGGTTTCCATTTTTACATATATACATATAAGGAGAATAAAAACATTACCAAAGAGCAAACTTTGTTTACATGAGCAACATTCTGACACTAACAATGTAAGAAGCTGTCTTAGAGATTTTCTGACAGATTTAATGCATATTTTAGGGATATAAATGTAATACCTAAATTTATATGTAAAATTAAACTTTATAAAATATACAATATAAGCAATGGTTACATTTATGCACACAGGAGTCTTTAGCATGGACAGAAAAACCATGCTAATGACACTGATATTTGTCCATGCTAATGACAAAATTTAAATAAGATTATGAGCCATAATATAATCACAATGCAATAGTCCTTTCTGGGGCTTTTTAAAAAACAAAAGTCCTATGCAAATAAGTAAAATAAAAATTTTAATTATAAAATAAACATGAAAATTATTATCCATTCTAATGACATGCAATTGATGTACTCCCCTAATATTCAACTTCTATTCTTAAAATACAATACATGCTTCTGTTTTCAGGCTGGGATAAAATGGCTACTTGTTGCCATGGAGAAACTTTATATTTTCAAACTATTATCATATGTGAAAATGAAATTTTTATTAATAACCGGCTGTTATAGTATGACCTTGTTTTGAAAATAGAATATGGAGGACAAACTTTAATTCTTTTTTTATATACTATAATTTTATTTTTAAAAAGAAAGTTATTGGATAAATCCTCTCCTTGATTAATTTAAAGAAAGAATAACATTTGATTTATTGTAGAAACATGATATTAACTCTTGAAAGAGCTAGTATACACAAGGCACAGCTGCTGTGGACATCCATGCTAATGACATTTTGAACATTTATTCTGTTATTTTAAGGTGTTTTTAACTAAAAAGTGAGTAATTCTTGAGTGCAAATAATGAATAATATTAAGACAAACATATCTAAATATAAAAACATGACAGAAAACCTCTCAATTTTTTTTTGTATGCCGAAAGACATAAATTGTCCCCTATTTTGAGAATCACCCATATATATTTATTAAAAATGTGTTTTTTTCTTTACGTTTCGAATGACGTCAATTCCAAAAATATATCAATAGAATATGAATTTTTATTGATCTATATTAAAAAAAAAAAAAAAAAAAGTGTTATCATGTCTTTTTTAATAATTGTGTTGTTTTTTAGTTGGTGGCAACTCGAAGAAAAGGATTGAATTAGCAATTAAAAAGGAGAGATTTCTATAATGTTAAATTATGAAAGGTATAGCGTTAAGTAAATTTTAAATGGGTGCCATTTCCTTAATTTTTGATATTTTTTTACTAGACCTTCGAAAGGCACATCCCTAAATTAAAAGCTTTCGAACAAGCTATTATACGTCGCTGAATGTTTCCTGGTTCGGGTTATAATTGAGTTGTCTTTTTTTCTTGTTTCACGAGCAAAAAGTGCCAAAACAGGGGTTCTGGATCTCCGAAACTAATCAGTGGATCTAAATGATTTTTTGTAAACTTTGAGATCTAGAGTAGGACACTTCCCCTTTTCAATTTCATCACGATCTGATGATTAGTTCCAAAGTTATTAAGAGGGAAACTTTGGACTTTAACATAGGAATACTGTCTGTCAAGTATTACAAATCATGATTTTGAAAGTTATTACTTAGGTTTTTGTGAAAGTTTTTTTTTTTTTTTTTTTTTTTTTTTTTTACAATTAGTTTTTATCTTGTCCTTATTTTATTTATTTATATTGCTGCACAGATTGTATCACATTAAAAAAAACTAAATAATGAAAAAATTACAATAAAATAGAAAAAAACATAATGTTTTTTATTTTTCAAAAAATGCTTTTTACCTCTGAATAGCTAACACTTCAGGAGTGCTGAATTTGTCTGCAATTTGGAGGATTTAGCGATTGACAGATAAAAATGTACAAACATAGATGTTTGAGATTGGAAAAATGTTCACTAAATAGGGATGTCTGCTATTCTGGAATATCCATCATGGAGATTTTACAGTATCATCAAAAGATATACAATAAAACCTCTGAATAGCAGACACCTCGGGATTGCTGAATATGTCTGTCATTCGGAGGTGTCCGCTATTGGCAGATAAAAATGTACAAATATATAGATGTTGGAGATCAAAAAAGCGATTGCTGAATAGAGGTATACACTATACGGAAATGTCCATTAGGAAGATTTTACTGTATCATATAAATAAGACCTCTCAATAGGAGACACTTCAGGAGCTGTGAATATGACTGCTATTTGGAGGTATTCGCTATTAGGGTCATTCCATGTCACTTCATCCAGACCATGTCACCCACCATTACAGATTTCTATGAAATTTTTTACATAAAAACAATGTCTAAAGATATGTTGTTTCACCAAATTTCAATTTAAAATAATAAATTTTTCATGAGTTGCAAGCATTTAAAAATACCCCTCTCAGTCAATTTTTTGCTGAAAATGATCTTCCGTCAAACATGTAAAGTTGGATAAAAATGCTTATTTTTCTAAATATTATTAATGAAATTAGATATAGATTTTTTAGAGCTTCTTAATAATGTATTTTATTAAAGGAATGCTCTATAAAACTTTTTAGAATTCAAATGCTGTTTTTAAAAACTATTTTATCAAAGGAATTTAGAAAAATAAAAAAATATGCAATTCATTTTTATTTTTTCATGTGTGCCACCCATTTAATTTGGCTGAATTTTTTTATATACATAGTTTATAAAGAAACTATTTTTAAAAAAATTAGAAAGGTGTTTTTTTAAATTTTTGAGATTTTTTTTTTTTTTTTTTTTTTTTTTTTTTTTTTTTTTTTTTGTTAATTTTACAGACTATATCTAAAGTATTGTTAAAGTTCAAAATTCTTCAAAAATACATGTAATAATAAGGAACAAACATTATAATTAGGCTGTAATTTTGTTTCTAAAAACTTGTTTTAGTGTGATTTTAATAAATTAAAGTATAAAATTCATATTATAGAAAATTAATTTCCTGTATGCATTCAAACAAAACTTCCATTATACTAACTTAAAAACAATCAATAAAATTAAATATAAACTGATTTATAAAACTACTCATTGAAAGAATTTGAGCTTACCTTCTTTAAAAAATGTGGAAAGTATAAATTTATACCAAAAGTTTTACCCCTTATACCCCTTCAAACATTACTCCCCCTTTCATATATTTTGCAAGCTGCATAAATTCTGAGAAATTTATAAATTCCAAACATATCTCCTTGCTTTCCTAATTTTACCTACCTGTAGCACAAAACTACTAATTATAAGCATCCCCTTTAAAATTATTAGAATTTCCTGTCTGCTAAAGTTTTGGCTTACTATCGGTACTTTAAATTTTGTTTTACCTATAGTCTTCATAATGATACAAATAAAATAATGTAAACATACGTACTATAACAATCATATCCTTTTATTTAGAATCTAAAACTGTTTAATCTATAAAGTATAAAAATGCATAGATAAATAAATTTTGAATATAATTCTAAAAAATATTTTTCATAACAGCTTAAAATCATGTGTATTGCATTGCAGAATCATAAACAAATATTCAGAGCATATATGTAACAAAAAATAAGAATTATCTATTAAAGAGTAAATAGAGTAGGTGGGGGTAAAGACACACACTTTCTGTAAATTTTGATTTTTAACAAACACATTGGTCTACTAAACTTATGTGGTGATAAAAATATTATATTAGAGCATTAGGCGCGTGTCACCATCAACCAGTATTCACTCAAATTGTAATTTAAAAAAAGCATTGCTCAGTATCAGGGACGTAGCTTTAGGGGGGGGGGAGGGGGGAGCCTCCCCTCCCAATATGTTTATGTAGTAGGGTGCCAAAATAGGTTTAAGGGCGCCGTTAGGACCCGGAAAAAAGGCTTTGTTAGTAGTAACAAGTAATTAAAAATAACTTAATTTTAAATGTAAAATTACAAAGTAAGTTATTATTCACTTACAAAACATGAAAAAGGCACTTAATTTTAGATTTTTTACTACCTCTATTCCCCCACTCCTATCCCGAAGAAAATTTATGCATCCGAAATAAAAAATTTCAAAAACAGACTTGAATGAATTCCAGGATAGATGCACAATTATTTCATTCTTATAGT
This sequence comes from Maratus speculifer, assembly GCA_964019185.1. Taxonomy (NCBI): domain Eukaryota; kingdom Metazoa; phylum Arthropoda; class Arachnida; order Araneae; family Salticidae; genus Maratus; species Maratus speculifer. The sequence continues at coordinate 21,100,325 of OZ025291.1, forward strand.
AGTTGTTGGTCACCCTTAGAAATAGATAGAAAGAAAAAAGAAGAATGAAAATGACAGTAGTGGATTTGAATGGTTCTATAATATATTTTAGTAGTAGGGCGCCACAGAAAGGTTTACAGGCATAGTCAAGCATCTAAAAAAAGAGGGTTTCAAAAAGGGCGCCATGGAAGGTTTAAAGGTCCCGTTAGGCACCTAAAATTTTTATTATTAATGTGGCATTTTTATGTTATTTTTTACACACACACAAAAAGAAATAATTAATATTATTGTAAATTTATAAGAAAATAAATTATGGTTTCAAAAAAAATATAGGAGATCCATTATACGATATGAATAATTTCCAACTGAGCGAAAAATTGCCCAGGCCGGGAGTCGAACCCAGATACTTGGCTTACAAGGCCAATGCTTTACCTGTTAAGCTACCGGGGCGACAGCCGGCTGGGATTTTTCGCTCAGATAACCTTTTGGTCATAGCATCTGGAGATCCATTATATTTGAGACATTTTATGATTACTATCCCCAGTGCGAAAACAAGAAAACATTCCGGAAATGGACATTAGAGTTGTTACAAACCGCAGGTATTCATTTTTGAGAAACGGGTATTCTTCCTAAAACGAAATACCGAATCGTTATGTTGGAATTTTACTCGTTAGTCGTTAGGCATCAATGTACTGCAAAACTAGATGAAACAATCATCATAAGTTCCTTCCCAGTATTTCGTGAATCAAGAACGGCGGCGGTAGTCTGATTGGGAAAGGAGAGTTTGTATTCGGACTTCAGACTGGAAATCAGTTGTTCCCGCATACGGGTTTTTTCATTTAGTCGTTTCATTACTTGCCGAAAATGTGCGGTTGGAATTGGAAGGAAGTTTTTGAAGTAACGCAGGAACGAAAATCAGGAAAGTTTAGTGATGCTTAATTTTAGTTTCCGTTATAGTGAGGTTTCATTATCTCATGTTTTACTGGTTTGAAAAGAATAGACATCTCTATTAAGATACTCAATTACTATTTTTCTTTTTAATACATACAATAATATACTTATTGAAATGGAATCACGAGAAAAACATTTTATCTTAGACAGATTTTCCGTCTTATCACATGAAACTGCATTGTATAATTTTCATGGAAATTTATCTTGGAATTTTCCATCCAAAGTAGAATTCTACTTTCATAGGATGAATTTATTTATTCTCATATTGTAATTATTTGCATTTTCATTCAGATTTCTGTTACAAAAAGGTTTTAAACAAACAAAGTTTCATTATGGGCTTAGGTAATGGTAACTTATTGTAATCTCATGTACGGTATATAGCTTAGCTTATATATGGTACAGCGATATGTAGATTTGCTGCAATCTTGTGACATTGCATTTCATATGAAATATTTTAAACGCCCAGGTTTATAATTTATGAAATTTTAAATCACTGCAGGTATATAGATTTTATTTATATTTTAAAAAATAGTTAAAACTAACGAAGCAACTCTCTAAAAATTAGAGAGAACAACGAATGTATGTGTACTAGTATTCAGCGGTGTGCGAAGAGAAAATTGCGTCCAGGACGAAGTTTTGTGTTTCGCGCACCCCCCCCCCCCTACACACATACACATACCACCACCATGTCTCTTTGCAACAAGTGTCACAAAATTATAAAGTTTATAAACTCAAATAAATTCTATTAGATACATGTTTTGCATTTATTTTGGAATTTTAAAAGGATTAATTTTAACAACTAAGTAATATAAAAGAACATTGGATATACATTTTGGCAAGAGGGATCTTAAAAACACATGTAGAAAAAAATGTATTTAACACTACAGTAAAACAATCCCTTTTGAATTCCAAAAAAGAAGCAAATATCCTACTTTGAAAATGCATGTATTTTTTACACACACACACAAATTCCAATATGTTTATGTATATATTTTTTTACAATAAATGAAGAAAGAAATGAGGATGGTGATATAAATTTGGCACCCCCTCTATATCCACGCCCGGGACGACCGCCCCCTTCGCCCTCCCCACTTCGCAGGGCTCTGCTAGTATTTACGATTACTTTTGTTTTCTAAAGAATAACAAAAGCATTATATAAAAGTATTACAATGCAAAAGCGGCTCCCGCCCTCAATTTAGATTGGGGGGGGGGAGAACATTTTTTCTTTGAGAGGGGGGGGAGTCACATCACTTCATGATCAATTATATTGAAAGTTATTCTTAAAATGAAAGTGACTATTTTTCTGATACTTTATCTAATTCAGTTTTATTTGTAAATAGAAGAATTTTCCATTAGTATTCCTAAAAACATATAATTTACAGATTCCATTCAGACATCAATTGAAATGTTTCTTATTTTTTTTTTTTTTTTTTTTTTTTTTTTTTTTCTTTATAAATACAAAAAATGATTCATAAATGTTCTTAAGATAGCATTTTACATATTTTTTTAAATATAGATGGCAGCACATTACAAGCACAGCAGTAACTAATTCTTTGAAAAACTGCTATGTACGGAATGTAATATGAGTTGTTGCATTTTGTAGTATGTCTGATGCTCGTTAACACTTGTTTCTGAACACCTACGAAAATATCGAGTAACGTAACGAATATTTTCTAACGGCTAGGGAGATCAAAGATAATGATACCATACGGGTATTCATTTTGTCGTTATTTTTACAGTACTAATGGACATTGTTCGATCACTACATGTAATTTGATCTTTCGGAGAAAAGCTCTCCCCTTATTCCAATCCAAATTTGGTGGTCCTTGACAGGTTCATCTGGCCTTAACTGTTTTAACTCCCCTCTTATGGCCTTCCTTGTGTGAGGTTAGATAATTTCCGGGCATCACTACATACATCTTTGTTGTCCAGTGTCTAGTATTGTCAGATTGTACTGAAGATAATAATGCGACTTTTCAAAACTAGCGGTTTTTTTCGTTCAATTTTCAAAATAAAAATAAAAAGCTGTCTTTCGTAGTCGTCGAGAGAGAAGAAATTCAGTAATGAGGCTAAAATAAAACATAAAAAGCCAGGATCTTACTACAGAGAACAGAACAGAAAAAGAAACTATGAAGTGGAGAAATGATGCAAATTTATGAAAAAGTGGATGAAAAATGATGATGCAGTCAAAGGTAAAAAATGTACATATTTTTCCTTTAGTTAAGTACAATGTTTATATTTCTGATGCAATTGTGAATTCATTTATTATCATTGCTATTATTAATGGAAAAAATGGAATAGCATTCTCAGTTTTCCAGTAAATTTAAATTTTAATGATTTATATTATTTATTTCCTAAACAGATAGCTATTTTTTGAAAAATGGCGATTTCTGAAACTTTTACATTATTAATAATCGACCTAGTTTTAACACAGGACTGGGCAGGAATGAAGCTTTCCCCAAAATTAAAAGAAATATATGTTTAAGGATGTACTCGAAAACATGCTTTTCCACCTTCAACACCTCAAAATTTTATGATAGAATTTCAGACTCATTTTTAAAAATAGAAATATGAAACTTGCTGGAGTGATTTTCGAAGAGATGTACAAGGTGTCGTATGATCTTATGTTTTGCTCCATTTATTAGAATTTGATAGATAAACAATCATTGCTTCAGCATGATCCTTTTTTTTCGTCTCCAGCTTTTCCGCTTCAGAAAATTCGGTTCACAACGTCCACTTTGACAGCATTTTTCACACTATTTTCTGTCTCTATCAAAATATCGAGCTTTATGGCACCTTGTATAGTTTCTGAATAAGTGAATCTGTCAGTCTGAAGAATTTGAGAGCAAAAATGATTTCAAAATTAAATGCGAAAATAAGCAGTTTGGATCGGAATACACCCTTACTTTCAAATGTTTTTCGAAAAAGCAATCAAACATAGTAAGATGCAATCGAATGGGACCAAACAAATATTCAATTTTACATTTTTTTTTTTTTTTAGGTTTTTAGTATCCACATATTGCATTTTCACAGATTTTATTGTATAAAACACTGTATTTAAAATTGCAACATGATAATTAAAAATGCATTGTTACTGACCAAATGGCACTGATTCTATTCTTGCAATGGTTACTGATCAGGTGATAAAAAAAATGTTTTTCAAAAATATTTTCAACTGAGCAATATATATATACATATGTATTTGGCTTTTTTTTCAATATAATTCCTAAATATAATTTTGTTATGTTTTATCAATTGTACATATACATTTCAAGTTATTGTCACTCTTCTGATGGGTCTTTTTTCTGCCTTGCGGTTGACATTACAGCTTAAATTTGATTTATCTGAAAAGTAACAGTTTTCAATTAACTCTATAAACATCACGATGTACCGACGTGCAAAGTGAACTCTTCTATCTGAAATTCCAAAATATATGTGTATATGTCTATTTTAAATCGAGATTGAATTGTTCAATGCATCTGAGTTTTTTCTGTCGTTAATTGCTATTGTGATAAATTGCTTTTGACGAAATTTAATGATATCCGGTATTCAGCATACTATTGCTAAATTGAACATGTTGCTTAAGGGTGTTCTTAACTGATCTGCTCAACAAGCGAAAAACGTTTTGACACATTTATAAATTCATTTTTTAACAGAGAGTTACAAAATTTTAATGTCTGACTATGAAAGCGATTTCGAATTGAACTTATTTTTCCATTTTATGATAATTAGATTATATATCGAGTTATAAGCTATTTCGATGACGCAATCGCCTGTTTTCCTGCTCCTTTTCAACCGGTTTTTCTGCTTTCACCGGGAAATATGCTCAAAAGTGTCAACTTTGAAGGCTTGTTATGAAAAATCTATTGTTTTTTAAAAAACAAAAGAATGAGTGCAATTAGACAGTTTCTGAATATTAACACCTGCTATTTTCATGCATTTCCGAACAAAAATTAATGCATGTGTCCCAAAGTTGCCCTTTTTGATTTAACCCTTAAGGGGTTAAATAAGTTTTTATTCTAGTTCTTGGATGAAGGGATTTGGAAATAATTGATTTTTGCTTTTGAAGTAGCCATTGTGAAAAGATAAAATTAAATTTACTTTAAACGACTGTCTTTTAATATTAAAAAGTGACAGGAACAAAAAAAATATTCGATAATGTACTGTATAATTAATGCAATAACCATACGACAGATTTAAAAAATACACATTAGAAGAAAATAACTATTTTAAAGTTTTCTGTTATAATTGCAGTACGATACAGATTATTTTTTACTTATATGTATTTACTGGGGAACTTAGATAATAAAAGGGAAAATATGGTATTCTATTTTACAGAAACTGGAATATTCAGATATTTGGTATATAGGCCACCGTTACTTCCTTGAAAAGGAGTCGAATGTTCATCCAGAGATTTAACATTCCTTTTTTATATTGGTGGGAGTGATAGTAGTGGCCTGATCTCGGAGGATCTCACCAGAAAAAATTTAAGGCTAAATTCAATTATATTGTCCAGCAAGTTTCGGAAGTTCTGAGGAAGTTGCGGAAACTACTATAACTCTATTGTAATTAACTTTGCGTTCTGTATTTTTATTTTTCTTCCAAATACAAATGTTCTTATCATGTCAGGAAAATGAATATAAAAATCCAAGATTCGGATTCTCTTCAATCATTCTACATTGCCTTTTTAGACCATGAAAAAGCAAGAGCTGGAAGAGATATTTTATCAGCATATGTGCAAGTGCATGCATGCTTAAAATGGAAATTTAACCATGGCTGCATCACCTACATCACCTAAATAGATGCCATTGCCATGAATAAATAACTAATGATAAAAAGTAGCATAACTAACTCCCCTCCCCTCTCCTAAAAAATGTGCAAATAATTCAAGGGCGGCAAAACATTAAAAGGCGCCAAATTTTGGTCCCCCCCCCCCCCAATAAAAATTTCAAGCTACGCCCCTGCTCAGCATATCTTTATTTCATCGGTTGTGGTAAAAATATGCAGTGGTGGTGCAAAGATATGCAGTGTATATATTTACTTTGTTTCTCCTAAAATAAATGAGCTATGCAAAAGTATGAGTAAATTTCACTAGTATTTATAGTTAAACTGAAAATTATAAATTAAACCATGGGGAAAAAAAAAAACAGTATGTGAGATTGCAACTAGCAGTAAACTTCTAACTGCTGTGACAAAAAATGTTCCATAAATAATGCAAGAGGTCTCAGAGACCGCTTGATTGTAGAATGAATAAAGGCTGACTAACTTATAAGATATTATTTTTGTTCTAAACTTTATGATAAGATCTATTATTGTAATAAAAACTCTCATTTAGAAATGTTTAGCGATACTAAGTTACTAAACAGATCAAAATTAACCTATAACAACCATAGTTTAACAGAAAATTACAAGTTAAATTGTGAAAATTAAATACAGCAGTGTGTCTGTGAGGCCAGGAGTTAAGGTTTAAAAATTAAAAGAAATGTGTTTCACTAAACAAGAATATTGGTTTTTAAAAGTAGATAGGTAGATACCTATATTCTATATTTGAAAAAAAACTGTAGCTAGAAAAATCAAAAAGTAGTTAACTAGCTTATAATTTTAAAATCTGAACAACCTCTGGTTCCTAACTATGCATATTTGAGGAATTGCATTGTAATTTTATTTCTGTTTATGAAGACTAGACTTGATGTTAGTTTTAATTTGTGAATACTTTTATACTATGTACTAGGAGGGCTCCGACCCCCTGCTCGCAACGCTCGCCAACCCCCCCCCCCTCTCCCTCGTGATCGCTTCGCGATTCCAAGTTGTAGGCCACCCCTGCTTGCTGCGCTCGCCAATACCCCATCGTATGAATAGGCAGTTGCAGACTTTTCAAATGATGTATCACACGACTGGTGTTGTAAAGAAATTAAAAATGTGCCCTCTCTGGGAGTAGCAGAGTGAGGGGTGACACACAAGACATCCATAATATGAATAAGCAGTTGCAGATCTTTCAAATGATGTGTCAAACGACTGGTGTTATAAAGAAATTAAAAATGTGCCTTCCCTGAGGGAGCAGAGTGGGGGGGTGACACACAAGACATCCATAATATGAATAAGCAGTTGCAGACCTTTCAAATGATGTGTCATACGACTGGTGTTGTAAAGAAATGAAAAATGTGCCCCCCCCCCCCCTGGAGGCAGAGCAGAGGGGGACACACAAGACATCCTAATAGGAAAAGGCAGTTTCAGACCTTTCTAAAGGTATGCAACACGAGTGCTGTGGATAAAAGGAGTCATGGAAGGAGTGGTTTACCCGGATTCGTTATTTCCGGAAATCTTACACATCAGCATCATTCCAGGAGTCATTCCTTTTAAGGCTAGTTTTTTTTTACTATAGAAGGACTGGGGCAATAATTTACGAGTTGACTGAATATTAAAAAAGTGTGTCAGTCTCGAGATCATCTTTATGCTAAATTATTTCTTTATATATGTTTATGTGTCTTCAAAGTACGTGCATATAAAAAAATCTGAGAGAAAATATTTTTCTCAAGTTTTTCAAAAACGTCCCTTTATTTTTTATTTATTTATTTTTTTATTCAGAAAAGATAATAAAAAGCTCATAAAAATTATTAACAAAATAAAATGGGTGGCACATCTATAATCATATACATGTATATTTTAAATTAATATATGAAATGCCAATTTAACGTAAATATTAAAAAAAAATTCAAAAAAATTTTTTTTCTCAAATTTTTCAAAAAACACCTAATTTTTTTTATTGAGAAAAGATAGACTAATAAAAAGCTCATAAAAAAATATTTAGCAAATTAAATTGGTGTGCACATCTAGAAATATTTTTTTTAATTCATACATTAAATGTCAATTTTATATGAATATTCAAAAATAAAAAAATATATATGTATTGTTAAAAGAAGATAAAAATTGGTATAACTGTATAAAATATATAATATAAAGAATGTTCTTCCAAAAATTTTAACCATTTTAATTATTTGGTGAAGAGTTATGAAGTATTTTGTGGAACCATACAGAAAATTAACTTTTTAAAAATTTCCATAGAATAAAAAGTGTCACATGTTCAGATGCCTATAATTTAAAATATTTTAATTGGTTTCAATAAAAATTTCACATATTTGCATCTTATATATGTATGTTTTCATGTACCAAGTTTCGTCAAAATCTGAGATGGTGGGTGACATTTCGTAAAATTGTTGGATGATTTGACATGGAAAGACCCTATACATAGATAAAAATGTACTAACATATTGAAGTTGGAGATCTGAAAAGCATTTGGTAAATAGAGGTGTTGACTTTGGGAGTTTCTATTATAGAGGTACAGTATCAGCCTGAGATATTTAAACTAATGATAATAATTTGTCTACAATAGAAAAATCAAATTAAATAATAAAAAGTTTTAATAAATATATTCATTAAAAGCCTATACTAGCCACATGAAGGAACATGAAGTGTTCTCGTTCTCACGTCATTCGCCATTGCATCAAATTGCAACTAAATTCTTAATTTGGCGAGTAAACAAGCGATTAGATTTGCCAAATTGCTAGTGCTTAGTTTTTGCTCTATCTTTCTTTTTCTTCTTTTTTTTTTTCCCCTTGGCTGTGTGTGTATATTTTTAAACATACACATTTTTTTAATATATTTATATAGCATATATATTTGTAGTTGAATTTAGATTAATAACAATTGTCGCAGTTATAAGAACTCGGGTTATTTTATAACATATTGAGAAAAAGAGGGTATATTAAAGGATTAAAGATAATTTTTTTTAGTGCTACATGGCGAATCTATTTGGCTAATATTTTTTTCATTTCTCGAATGTTTTTATTTTTAATTAGCCACATTACTAACATTGGTAAAATGTCAGGGAGAACACTGAAATGAACAATAATGTTAAACCTATGAGAGAAATAAAAGCAGAATTATTTGCTTCTAAACAGCGCTTCTTTTAAATTTTTCACTTTTTTTTTTAAATCTTCAAATAATAAGATATAAAACTACTAAGGAAATCTTATTAGCATGCCAATTTGTAATACTGAATCTCAGGAATGAAAAAAAATATTTATCAGTTTAATTCTTACAAATGATTATTAATCTTTTTTTTTTTTTTTTTTTTCACAGTAATTTATTTCAGGACATTATTAAATCATAAGTGTTGCTACAGGCGCATGAAATTTTGATATGTTTTAACATCACCGGATGTAATCATTAGAGAATGTTTTTTAATTGTTATGTATTTTGATGATTAAATCGTATTATACTTTGAATTAAAAATTATCTAAATTCTAAAATTTATGAATCAGCCAAACAGCTATTCAAATATTAGACTAGCATAATTCAAGCCAAAAATAAATACCATTTATCATTGTGTTTTTCTGCTCCCAGTTCTCCATGTTTTCATATCTTTGATTGTACAGAAAACACAACACCTGTGAGTCAATCACTAGTGGTATTAATTTTTGGCTTATGCACTTCACTTATGTCAGACATGGATCATTCCCTATTACTAGTCTTCCATAAAAAAAGTTTTTTTTCTTGTGCTCGATAACATAGGTTTTTGTGTTGTCGGCTCTTGAACTAAAAAATCTATACTTTATATATAGAGAGAAAATACATTACTATAAGCTGATTTTACCATTGTATAAAAATTGTTAGACATCTAAAAACTGAAAATATAAAGCTGATATTAACGAAACATACAAAATAGAGTGGAACAAAAAGGATAAAAAAGAGAGCGAGAGAATAGGTGAGGAATAGGAGGGTAGAGGGGGATCCAATATTACTATCTGCCCTGGTGATTATTTGGTCTCCTTTGAATGTATACTAAGCATTAAACCATATTGATTTTAATCATAATTTATTTTAATTGTTCATTTTTTTGTCAAATTAGAAGATTCTGCTAAAGAAATAGACACAGATGTCATATATGCACCGCATTCGCACAATTGCAACAAAATGGCAATTATATGTGCCTCACATGTTAACTTGGCTATTGTTATTCATTAATAAACTGTTTATTTGCTTTTATTTTCTTTTTTAAAAAGATATAAATTGTTTTATTCTATAATTATTAACTGTTTTAAAAAATATATATTATTTCCTTTTTAAAATAATAGAAACTAGTTAAAAAATATGTATGTAACTGTTATTTGAAAACGAAGTTTTCGGTAAATTGGCGTCAGAAAAATAACGTGCCAATATGATGCATATATGACATCTGTGCTGATAAATCAAGAACTCAGTATTTTTATGCTAGCCCGGCGCAATTAATAAATCACTAGATAATGTACCCGTGGCATTTTTTCACATTTCATTAACTATTTTTTAAATATAATCCTTTCATTCATTTCATTTATAATACATAACTTTAATTTGAAACTGAAAAGTTTAAAATTCATTACTTTTATTTATTTTTTTAAGCAAAAAGAACAGAAAAAATAAAATAAAAATAATGATGTTTTGATAGCCTAGCAGATTATAGTAACTTAAAGAGAAAATCTGGGTTAAAGATAAATTTTACTTTATTAAATTATCGTATCTTCTTACTGCATTTGCTTTGGAAATGAAAATTTTGCTTATTTTAAAGGTTCTAATTATTTCTTACAGTAGTGGGCTTTGTTGGGTGGCAGCCAAATTTTGTTTTGCTACAGACTGAAACAGAAAAATCTGTTACTTTGCATCAGGGTTGGCAAGTTTCATCTGCAGTGGAAAAAACCGCAGAAAAAAACCAGATGGAAGAAATAGGTTTCTTCCAAGTGGAGGAAACTGTTTTTCTTTAAGAATTTACCATATATTTCCAATTTTATAAGATATAATCAATATCTTCTTCCTGTAATCTTTATAAAAATTAATTTCACTGGACCAAAATAAATTTAATTAAATATACATGATAAATTTATAATTATATCAGTTTTTTAGCCAACATCACACACGACACTTATCTAGAGATCTTCAATCATTGGCTGAATGAAAAGAAATTTTATCCAAATTACACAAAATCAATTAAATGTTATCCACTTCAATTTAACGATCATCTTTTTATATTATTTAAATTTCCAAAACTAGTAGTAAATAGTAGAGATTTTTTACTAATGGTAGAATGAAACCCATTTAAATAAAAGCTTTTAATTTACATCAATTTTACTAATGTAAGTAATGTATAATGATTACTGCATTAGAGATCAACCAAAAACACGGTTTTGTTTTCGGCTCAAAATCAGAGTTTTGCCAAAAATGTGGTCGAAAATTAGGCCAGACTGAAACACTCAGTATTCCAAAAATCTTGTTTATTCCTTCGGAAATTTTCAACACATTAGTCATTGACTCAAACTGTATTGGCTCAAATGAATGTATTGCAATGAACTTCATTGTTTTTAATTATCAGTCATGAATTATCAATCATCTCATAGAAAATTTTTAGTTTAAACTGCATCAGTGTTTCAACTATTCTTCAAGAATGTTCTAGAATATCAAATGATCCTTTACAAAAATCATTATAGAAGAAAAATCAAGGTGTGTATACCTAAAACTAAAATATTTTTTAATTAAATGAAATTCGTGTAGTTAGAAAATCTTTCTGCATCATGGATGAATTAATTATGTATTATTGTATATGAAAATAAAGTTTTTGAATTATTAACAGTTGTACATAATTAATAAATACTATACATGCAATTAATTTATAACAATACAAATATAATAATTACTTTAAAACATACAATTTAATTACTTAAAATTTTTTTGGATGTTATCGTTTTCGGGCAAAAAATAGAAAGGTCACCTAAATTTAGTTTTAGTCTTAGAACCTGTTTCATAATAGTCTCAGTATTTAAAAAAAATCCTTGAAATCCTTATTTTTCTAAGTACAATGCAACATAGTATAGCAAAAAAGTATTTTAGCAGTAGGATATTGCAATCAATTTTTCAACTTAAATTGGATGAAAGCAAAAAGTGAAGATTTTTTTTGATGTCCTACACTTTAGGGTAGGTTAAAAGCATTCTGTCTGACATACCCATAGATATTTTTAGAACACTAATCTTTTAAAATCAACATTGAGATATTCATGCTAAATGAAAAATATAAAAAATTACAAATTTATTTATTTACTGTGTTGCACAGTTTAAAATAATGCACTTTTATATGAAAATAATATATTTTTATATATAAAAATAAACATTTTGTAGTTTCTTTTTTATATATAAATGGAACAATTAATAAAAAAAACCCATCCCTCTACCTCTATAGTAGTAAAAATTCATCACCTGAAAATGTCTGCTGAACCTGAAGTTTGTTATTAAAAAAATAGCTTATCTTTGCAAAAATAATATTTTTAATAATAATTACATTTTCCAATTTAGATTTCATGTAATTATACTTTAAGTTTTTTACGTAGTTAATGTACTTTAACTTTGAGCATTTGTTTTGGTTTCTGGGGGTTTCTTCCGGTTTTTTCCAGTTTCTTCCACTATCCTGGAAGAAATAGGTTTCTTCTGGAAGAACCCAACCCTGGTTTTGAAGCTCTAATTGCAGTGAAGAAACAAAACATAAATAAATCCAATTTACCACAACCTAAATCTTACCAAACGACTTTTGCACAGTAACCTATGTGTTTCATTTGGATGTTGCCATTAAATAATTAACAAATAATCGTGATTTTTGTGCCACATACGTTAGCGTAATATATATATATAGTGTACAAGAAATTATGGATTACCTAAGTTTTAAATTTTCTCAGTTACAGGGCTTGAATTTCAGGGCGGGATGGCGGGATTCGCGACCAAAATTTTGAAATCCCACCCAAAAGAATAACGTGGACGGGAGGCTCCTGCCCAAAAAATTTTACATATTGAAACTATGATCAATTCCCACGACCATTTTGCAAATTTTGTGATATTTTCGTGTGACTGATCGACACATTTTGCGAGTTTTTTACCGCGAAAGATCATTGAAAATCACGATTTTTTTCCGCGACCGATCGACAAATTTCACAATTTTTTTCCAGCAATCGATTGACGAGTATCGTTTATTTTCCGCGGCGAAAAAAAGTTGATTTTGTTCTGAATTTTCAAAATAAATATATATAAAAAAATAAATAAATAAAAAATTGGAATTAAAAAATTAACGCATTTAATTAAAAAAATTATGAAACAGTGATGCCACGGACGCGCTATAGCTTGTAAAGTACGCAAAAAATCAGAGATGGCACACAAAAAAACAGCTATTATGCGTCTCACAGGACGCGTGATTTCGTAAAAAATGGCAAATAATGTTAAAAAACGCCTAATTTCCCTGCACATTTCGTTAAAAAAGTCGCGAAAGAATGGCTAATTTCGTCCTGTAGAACGGCAGTTTTCGTCAAAAAAAGTCGCTGGAAAACGCCAAATTTCGTCAAAAAATCGCAAAAACAACAAATTTCGACAAAATATTCTCTATAAACGACAAATTTCTCCAAAAAATCGTGAAAAAACGGCAAATTTCCTCAAAAAATTCGCGAAAAAACGACAAATTTCGTCAAAAAATCCCGAAAAAAACCCGGCAGATTTCCTGAAAAGATCGTAACAAAGACAAATTTCTTTAAAAGATAGCTAAGAAATGCAAATTTCATCAAAGGGAACCTCTCACCCTGGCCTCCTCCAAAAAACATTGCCGGAAGTGGGTATTTCTGTTAAATAAGCTAATTTTCTTGCTTCTTTTTTTTTTTTTTTTTTTTTCTTTGCTGCTTTAAAATCTGTTTCTGACAGCTCCAAATCTTTCTGAGTTAATGCAATTCCTGAAAGTAGCCATTCATTAAACAAAAAGCACCTTTTTACTTAACGATAGTTTTCGTTCTTTAAGAAAAAGTATTTTTCGATAAATTTGACCTGCCCATTTTTAAAAGAAATGCGAACAATAGTTATACTTCTTATCTTCTACACTCAAATAAGCATTATTTTATAATTAAATTTGTATCTTGTACATTTTATACAGAAAAATAATATTGGTTTTAATTGGTAACAATTAATTATAAATATATCAAATTAATTAGAAGTTTTATTAATTATTATCAAAACAATAATTAGACCTGTGACAAAAATAATTAGCACCAGGAAAGAATTTACCACCAATAAAGACTAGACAATATAAAAGTTTTTTTTTTTTTTTTACACATTTTGCATAATTATTCTGAATTGTTGATAAAAATTGCTACTGTCATTTTTGTCATGTCTGTATTCTGGTAATTCTTTAAATAGAACATAAAATAATAGCTGGTTTTAAGCATTTTTTTCTCATTCCCAAACAGCTAAACTCCCCTCCATTTGTAAAAGTTGGTAGGGAGACTCCCCTCCTTCGAAAAATTGAATTTCAAGCTCTGAGTTATATTAATACTAATATTGTAAGTAATGAAATGTTAACTAATTTGTTTTAACACATAATTTTTTTTATTTAAAGTTTCAAACAAATGTTTTATAATTTGTTAAAAATACAGAATATAAGATACTGAGAAGGTTTTATAACTTCATTTGTTTTTTTGGAGGTTCATCCTCATCATCTTTTTCTTCAGATATAAATATAGGTTTTGGTTGTGTTTTTGAATATGCTGGTGTAACCCAATATGGATTTTCTTCAGCTTCCTTAGCATACTTCAATATAGCTTCTCTGGGATCTAAGGTATCATCAACTTTTTTCTTTAAGCCAAGATTTCTGACAATAAATGACGAAAGTGTATTCCCTGCAGATGCAATTCGACCACCTTGCCCAGGACCAGTTACTGGTAAGTCTGGTCTTTGAGATTTCAAAGGATCCTTTCGATCTTTCTCCATTTGTTTTTTAGTACTTCTAGGTCTATCAACTCTAAACATAGGCAGTGCATGAGGTGTTATAATTTGTTGCTCACAAATCATTTCTGCTTGCTTTACCTTCCTCTTAGTTTTAACAACACATAACTTTGCACCTCGTTCACTTAGTTTTGGATTGTAGTAAACTTTCACAACACCACTACGTGTACTAGCTAAAATTTGGTTTAGTTTGGGATGCCACATGCTTCTCACTACATCTGAATCTCCAACTTCTAATTCATATGCAACTTTAAATGTATCTTTATGAAGAAACAATAATTTTCCAACTTTATCATTCCTGTCTAAAGATAAACCTGTAAAAACATAAGAGTCATCTGGGCTGAAATTACAGTCAGTTTCACAGTATCTGTTAAATAAATCTGAAACATGGACTGGTTGCTTAAAACTTCTTAAATCCCATAATTTTAATGTACTATCACATCCTCTTGAGGCCAAATAATTATTATCATATGAAAATGCAATGGATGAAATATCAGAACCTTTTTCATGAGCATTGCGAGCTAAAAGTGCTGTATTTACAAAGTGTTTTCTGTGATCCCACATTTGTATTGAACCATCTTGACAAGCAGCAGCAACAAGTTTACCATTCTTGTCATATCGGCAAGAAGTCGGAATAGCACGAAGACCACCTTGTTGTCTGGGTTTAATAACATTTTGTTGTTTCGCCTTTTCATCCATAATCCATATACGTAAACTGCCATCACATGAACAAGTTAGAAATTCCTCTTTGTTACGTGGATGCCAACATCCATCATTAAGCATGGCACAATGACCTTTTGTTCTCGCCATGTCAGTAATATACTGATCCCCTTTCGCACATTCGTAAATTTCGAATCCGTCTCTGTCTAGTACTTTTGCTTGAGAATTACCGGCAATAATCAGAATACTGTCACCTGTTATACCATATTCTAAGTTTTTAATAAGATGACACTCACATGGTTTCAGATTACGAAATGATTGCAAAGATGCATCCATTCCAGCAAAATCCCAAAATTTTACTTCATAATCATAACCACCAGTGATTAATCGTGCCCCACTGGGATCTAAGCTTATAGCTGAAACAGTTTTATTGCTATGTTCTAAAGATACTTCATGGCTTGCAGGAATAGTCTTATACCTTTCGATTAGAGAAACATCATCTTCTTCTTCTGAGTCAGTTGCGTTATTTGATAAATTTCCGGAAGATTTTAAATTATCTGGAACTGGAGGACCAACCATTTCACTCTCATCTTCAGAATCAGATGAATGAGTGGAAGAAGAGGATGAATCAGTATTAAATGATTTATGAACAGACTTTTGTTCAGTAGTCTTATCAGAATTACTGTTCACTTCGTCTGAAGCTTTACTCCTCTCTTCATAATGCATTTTAGCAGCCCTTCTAGTTTGTTCAAACAGTGCATCAAAATCAAAAGTTCTAGCCTTTTTTCCAAAGTTTTTGAATCCCATGACAGACGCAACCTTTTCTGCTTCACCATCATCCTCATTGTTTCTATCAGGTATGCGATTGCATTCCTTTTGCTGCTTAGAATCTTTTATGCGACTATTTTGCATTTCTCGAAGCTTTACGAGCTCATTCAAATCGTCGTCCATTTTAAATATTGTTTTGTTGTCAATAAACAATAAATTTAGCTGCAACCGAAACCGAAAAACTCGGAGGAGGCCGTGTTCGGCAGTTACGCGCATCAAGCGCGCGCGCGCTCAGGAGTCAGGGATATGGAGTGGAAGCTAATTGCGGCTGTTCAAGTACCGAACCAGGCGCACAGTACTCAAAACACGCTATCGAAGTGTGACGTCATTCATCTCTTGTCGTCTGCTCTGGTCACATGAGATCAATCGCATAGTGTTCAACGCCTAAAGACACGCTTTAAAAATTCATTCTAAAAACAAATATAATTTTTCTAAACCTTCTATCCCTTGATTTGGATATATTTATACAAGATGTATCAAATGCATAAGTGTAATTAATGTATTTTTAACTCAGATTTGTGTATATTTATTTTAAAAGTCAAAAGGCCTGATCGAAATCTAATCGTGATCCAAAATATAGTTACTTGAGAAAAGGAATGGCGCCATCTATTATCAGTAAATGTCATTATTACAGACTTAAAAAAAAAAAAAAAAATTATTTAGATATTTTTTCCTAAATATTTATGATCTTCAATCATTTAAATTTTTTTCAAAGATTTGCAGAAAATGGGCATTTTTATTAATCTGATTATTAAATAAAACTAGTAAACAGAGTGCCATATTGAATACATTTGGATTAAGAATATAAAATTTTTTAATGAAAAGTGGAAGAAAAAAATATATTTATAAGCATGTAACAAGGGAAATTCTAAAATAAACTTTAGTTTTTCTAGAGCTTTTAAATGCAACAACAACAACAACAAAAAAAGAAAAAAAAAATCAGAACTCATACAAATACATGAAAAAAAGTATGACTTTCTCATGTTATCAACATCGAATTTACCTTTGAAGAATTATACTTTATAAACCATCATTTACTTTATATATATATATATATTACAAATTTAAAATTTTTTCGCCAAAACTAACCTTTATACTACCTTAATTTTCTTATAATAATGTTCCGTACTTATTTCATATCATTAAATTAAAATAGTGTTTCTAGATCTAATCTGTTAATCTGTATGCAGACGATATAAATTCCTAAATTGCCGTAAAAAACATTATTCCAGTATGCGTAAATTTAAAAAGATGGCTCTAAATTAAAATATTCTTAATTAAAACTTTATTTCTTAATATTCCAAATAAAACTGATTTCTTCTATGTTTTTATCAACCCTTTTTAAGAGAGTCTTATTAAATTTATTCCAGACCCATACCTTTAAAAAATATCATTATTTTATTTTATCTATTTACTAGGTATAGCCCGTTATCGGAGTGAAAACTCTTAAATTATAATTAATGAGAGATCATTCAGTCGAAGACGGGACCCACCACGTGAAGGCGATCTCTATTAGGCCCCACCCATTTTTTAATGTGGTTGGCTTTCCAGTCTGTCCACTACTTACCAAATAATTAAGGATATAGAACATTATATAGAATAATACATACTGTCTCACCACCGCCCACTGACACCACCAATTTCTCAATCTGTCTCATTTTCTCTTCTTTTTCTATTCTGCTCTCTTTTCTTCGCCAGTCTTTCTTCTCGGTGTTCTGGGGTTTCGTTTGCATATCTTTTTTTATTGTTAATGAAGAGGTCTTCCATTTGTTCTTCCATCTGTTCTTCCATTTGTTCTTCCATCTGTTCTTCCATTTGTTCTTCCATTTGTTCTTCCATTTGTTCTTCAATTATATTCGACGATTCACTGTTTGAGAGCCTATCTGTCCTTTTATTTATAGAAGTTCAAAATGAAAAAAGATTTTCTTAGCAGACGATTTTTTGTGATAAATACATTATCTGTTTTATATTTCTTCTGCTTTATTCCTTTTATTTATAGAGTTCAAAATGAAAAAAGATTTTCTTAGCAGACGATTTTTTGTGATAAATACATTATCTGTTTTATATTTCTTCTGCGTTTACCTAAGCTGTGTAAAATATAAAGAAAAAAAATATGACACTCAAATGCAATGCATTCACTGTTTGAGAGCCTATCTGTGCCTCAATTAATTAATTATCCTCTTTATTCCTTTTATTTATAGAGATTGATTTACCATGAATATTGTGCAAAGTTTGTTGTTGTGTTGATTGTATATATTTATACAAATAATTATTAAAATAAACTTTATAAGAATTTTTTTTCAAATTTAACAGGCTAAATAAATAAATAACATATCATGTTTGTTAAAAAAAAAAAGAAAAAAAAAAAAAAAAAAAAAAAAAAATCATGGATATTTTTGCATTAATTAGTTTTCTTTTAAAGTTTTTAAATTAAATGCTATGACAATATTAAAACTACGCTTATGTTAAGAAATTTTGAATGATATATATATATATATATATTTATATATTATGTATATAAGAATTTAGTACATAGGAAATTTTGCATATCTGCTAATAAGTACCAGAATCTTCGCCATACCTGAATCAGTTTTGAGCAATGAAAATCAATAATTAATTTATAGTGCAGATACATAAATATGTAAAAACTATTACAATATTAAAAAAAAAATTCCATTTTATAATCCCATAAATATTTTATTCTGCTTCTCCCTCAAACTAACATAATATTAAAAATATACTAATGTCATAATTTTTAATTTAATAAAAAGCTAATTAATCTATCCTTAATAATATTCATCAAAAGAAAATTTATAAGCAAACAAGATTTAAAAATATAAAGTAATCTCTGAGTTTCAACATTCTCATATTTCAAATCTGGCAGTCATCATTTTTTAGTTGCTAAAATTATAACTAAAAAAAAAAAAAAAAATACATTATTATACAAGATAAATAAATCGTATTTTATGATGAGATTATTAAAAAATTGATTTTCTCTTCTTCTATAAAAAAAATAAATAAATAAATAAATAAACGATTGAAAACACAAATATTCGGTAAAATCTATATAGGCAAATAAGATATTTTAAAATTATTTCATATAAATAAATATATATTCCTAGAAATTTGAAAAATATAAAATCTCTACTCGTAGATGGCGCCACTCCTAGATTGAAACAGCTAGGATTTGTGTATTAACACAGGCTTTTTAAATTTAAAAATTAAAAAAAAAACTTTATTCGAACTCAAAATAACTGAATTAAATTTATGCAAATAATTCATCTTATATCAATGTATCCAAATCAAGGGATGAACATTTCAAGAAAAAAATATTTATTTTATAATGATTTTTTTATATATTGTCTATGGGCGCTAACATTAGCAGCTTGGCCTCATGAGACCAGAGCAGACGAAATCAGAAGAAACACGTCATCACTTCGCTAGCGTACTGTGCGCTCAAATACAGGTTAAGAACAGGTCATGGATTTGATTGGACGGACGAGCGACTAAATGCTCGATCGCGGCGCGATGCTCATTGGTTAAAACATAACTGAAGCCATTTTGGCGAAATATCTCAACTTATCCTATAATTGGCGATAAAGCATCTCGTTGGCGACGCACATTACTCTTAAATACTTTTTTAAATACGTTCGTTTATCGCTTGTTTAAAATCGAACACATTAACAAGATAAGTTTTTTAAGTAATCAGTTGTAAAAAAAATAATAATATTTCTGCAATAAAATTTAATAAAATTAAAACTTATAAAATTTTATCAAAAACATATAAATAAATAAAAACATAGTGATGTGTGTTTTTTAATCCGAGTTTTTAATATTAATCAACATTCAGGAGGGGGAGGGGGTAATGTGGAATCTAAGGGGGAGGTCATGGGTTTTTCAAATCTTTATGCAATAAAAGTTATAAAATGTTATTAAAAACATATAAATTAAAAAAAAACATAGTTATGTGTGTTCTTAATCCGAGTTGTTAGTATTATGCTGAATTAGAGGTGGGAAGATTTTTTTTTAAACATTTGTGCAATAAAACTTATAAAATTTTGTTAAAAACATATAAATAAAAAAAAACAGTTATGTGTGTTCTTTAATCCAAGTTGTTAGTAATGTGCAGAATTCGGGGGGGGGGGGGGGGAGGACAGTTTTAAAAAAAAAATAGTTGTGCAATAAAACTTATAAAATTTTATTAAAAACATATAAATAAATAAAAACACAGTTATGTGTGTTTTTTAATCCGAGTTGTTAGTATTATGCTGCATTCAGGAAGGGGGGGGGGGGCAATGTTGAATCTAAGGGGGAGGTGATGGGTTTTTAAAATATTTATACACTAAAACTTGTAAAATTTTATAAAAAATATGTAAGAAAATAAAAACATAGTTATGGGTCTTCTTTAATGATAGTTGTTAGCATTATGCTGAATTAAGGGGGGGGGGGAGAGCAGGGTTTCTTTTAATATTTGTACAATAAAACTTATAAAATTTTGTTAAAAACATATAAATAACAAAACATAGTTTTGTGTGTTCTTTAATCCGAGTTGTCAGTATTATGCTGAATTCGGGGGTGGGAGCAGGTTTGTTTTGAAAAATAGTTGTGCAATAAAACTTATAAAATTTTATTAAAAACATAAAAATAAATAAAAACACAGTTATGTGTATTTTTTAATCCGAGTTGTTAGTATTATGCTGCATTCGGGAAATGGGGGATGGGTTTTTAAAATATTTATACAATAAAACTTGTAAAATTGTATTAAAAATATATAAGAAAATAAAAACATAGCTATGTGTGTTCTTTAATGACAGTTGTTAGTATTATGCTGAATTAAAGGAGGGGGGGCAGGGTTTTTTTTAATATTTGTGCAATAAAACTTATAAAATTTTATTAAAAACATGCAAATAAATAAAAACATAAATATTATGAATGTATTTTAATCTGGGTTATAAGTATTAGTGCTGAATTCAGAGGGGAGGCTTGGGCTCATGACATATCAAAGGGGGATGTCTCAGGGGTTTCGAATTTACCACTTGTTCAACAATGAGTTTCTTTCTGACTCTTTAAAGCTATACTTAAAACCAAAACAGATCTGACACATCCAAGAAGTTATTTTCAATCTTAGATGCAAGGCATTCGCAAATGCACTTATTCAGAACAAATGTGATTAATTAGCATTTTCCATTTCTCAATAAAGGAAAATAATCTTTTAGGAAATCTATGTAAAATGTAGAATTTTAATCTGAATCTCAGGTTATGACAGCCAATTGTTCCCTCATGACAGCATTTTTTGTAAATGTCATGTACTAAAATTTGGCTTAAAACTCAAATTCCGAATCCTTCTTTGTTTTTATAAGAAAATGGGAACTTCTTCAATTTCCTGGTACCTAATAAATTGTAAATTTGGTATTTTTATAAACATGAATACACATTTTTTTTGTATTTACGAATCAAAAAGACTTGCTAAAAGTATCAGAAGAGTAGCCATTTTGGGTATTGGAACAGTTTTCAATATAAAAATACCTTATTTAGTGATATGACATGCCCCCCCCCCCCAAAAAAAAAGGAGCCATGACCCCTCCCCCCTCTAAATATAAAACCAAATCTGATCTTGCCTGGGGGGATTTGGTTTTGAGATTTCAATAGTCAAATATGCAATTTCTCCCTTCCCCCTCCATTGGAGCCACAGAAATTCCTCTAAGAGAAAGGTGTCTGAATGCAATGCTGATTGTGCGGAAGAAATCATACATAAATAAAAATTGCTTCTTTTTATAAAAGAAAGTGCATATGTGGATACCATTTGAATTAATTTAAGTTTACACAAATTACAATGTGTCATACTTTATTTCAAGTAAACTATAGTCAAATGCATTTGAAAGTTTATTACTGAAAAAAAAAAAAAATGTTTATTAATGGTTACTCACTATATAAAATATATTACCAATGATAAGATAGTAAGGTAGGGATAAAATAGAGCAGTAGTACTTTTGGCTTACATACATAGGGATCTGATGTAGGGACAAAATTAAGTTGGGGGGGGGGGGGGAGGAGTGACAAAAAGGGTGTGCCTTGGGTCCTTGTGTGCTAAAACAAAAGATGAAGGGGATGCCAAATGAATATTTTGTTTGTCGATTCATACAAAAATATATATACATTTATAAATTTATTAATATATATGAAATACAGAGAAACTCGTAAGCTAATTTTAAACTTATGACAGCTTTCTTTTCGAATTTTTTGCTTGCATTTCAATATTTTAAAGGATTTTTTTCTTCATAGGATAGTTAAAATTGGCCATTAATTTTGCTTACTTTTATTTTCAAATTTAGACTGAAAGTAAAAGTTAATTTATAAAAAATATTTGCAACCAAAATCAGAAAATTAAATGCTGACCTGGTTAAAATTCAACCTCAGCTATTCTAAACAAGAACGAAAATATTTTAAAGCTATTATTATACAAGTAAGAAGTTTTAAAAAGAACACTCCCATAACTTTAACATTAGCATTCCAGTTTCTTTAAGTGACTAGTGTAGTAGACTTTTAAAAATCAAGCTAATATTAATCTTTTGGGAGTATTGTTTGCATATGTCTTTCTTGCATTTTGATTATTATAAAATGATTATTTCTTTCTTTTTTTACATAGGGTACCTGAGGTCGATAACTTTTACTGTAAGTGAGGTCATAAAAAAAGGGAGGGGGACAAAATCCATGGATGCCCCAAGCTCAAAAGAGGCTAGTTTCGGCTTCAGATCCAACCACTCTTATTTGATATAATAACTGAGAAGCAAAAATAAAACACAGATATCATTAATAGTCTGAACTCCCCCCCCCCCTTCCACGCACACACCAACTTTTCCTTTCTTTCAGAGTAAACAGAGCTGTCCTTAGCAAAAGCCGGGATGGAGAACTTTTGTGAGACCCTTCTTTGTACCAAAGTTTTTCCTCCTCCCACTCTCACTAATATTGCCCATTTTTTAAATTTCATCTACCAAAAATTTCTAATAGCAATTTTTTGGTCCTTTAATTGCAGAAATATATGCCTGTGATTAAATTAAATGAAAATTCTGTTAGATATAAAATATCTAGTGAGCATAAAAGTTTGTGTGTTTACTAATAAGTCAAAGAGAAAGAATAATGCCCACTTAAGTGGGAGATAGATGCTTTTATCAACAAAACAATTGCTTTGTTGATAAAAACTTCTATCTCTTCACCCCTCCTTCGTGCAGGGCAAGTGCAACAAGACATTATTATTGTTGAATGCATTATCTAACAAAAAGGTATTATGAAATACTTACAACTGGTATTTAATAAAGGGGTGCCAAAGAAATATAAAGGTTGAAAAAGTAATGGGAAAAATTTGCAACATACTTTTTTAACTTTCAAATGCAATTTTATTACTTAAACTCATGTAACTACTAGGAAGTAAGCCTAATGAAATCTACAGACCACATTTTCCTTTTAGGCTTAGTAAGAAATTGGTTAATAGATATTAGTTAACAAATGTTATTTATAAACACTAGCTAACTTAATAAATATTAGTTTAAACGATTATGATAAATTGTGAATAACAATCAGAATTAGTATACAATATAACATATTAAAATTCAAAGAAAAAATATCAAAATAAAGCTCATTCCATACCTGAACAGAAATTTGGCGAACAACATAAAATATCATTGCAATCTAAACCACTTGCTCACATTCGTCAGACAATTACTGCTATCAAACTCCTATGGATTCCATAAATTTAATCTAGCAGATACACACTCAAAAGCAGGGATTAAATATTACTATACCCCTTAATGCTTTTAAAAGTGGTATCAGCTGGAAACTAAATTTAAACAGTAATCCTTGTCGTTGAATCACATGGCTAGGCACAGGGACTCCTTTGCATCTATTTCACAGTAATAGTTCGCATTCCAGAAAATCCGATGACGGAACTAACAGGCAATAATTCTTCCTTGCATTTTACCAAAAATTAATTAAAAGCAATACCACGTGATTATAATAACAATTTTCTGTAATCGTCTTCATCCAACGATCTTCATCCAAAATGTAAACAAAACAAATAATCCGCGATAGTCTGCAACCCTGAGTTGGCGTTTGGCGATTATACTTGAAGCGAGCTCCAAGTTCGTGACGTCACTGTTGTTTTACTTCAGCCAATGAGCTCCGCGCCGCGATCGAGCATTTAGTCGCTCGTATTGGACGGTGCTAATGATGAAGATCATCTGTTACTTTCATATCCCAGTGCGAACAGGGTATAATGAATTAAATTCATGAGCCGCTCTCAATCTATTCCTTTATACCCTGTTCGCACTGAGAAAGTTAAGTCACTTAACTTGAAGTTTTTTGAAGCAGTCGTAGCCGGAATCAAGATTCTTGCTTAAGCAAGTTTCGGCAACTCACTTAAGCGAGCACTAACAGCACTACTCGCTTAACTATGAGTTGAGTGGAAATGTGCCTTCTGAATATTTAATTATTATTTCTAAATTTTAGAATATTTAATTCTGATTATTAAATTACTGGAGTTGAGTCCTAAAAATAATTATAAATTATTTCAAACTGTTATTTGTTTACCCCAATTGCTTAACACGTGCGTTTGTGGGGGTTTTTTGTAATCAAAGGAGGTCAGAAATGGAAAATGTTAAACCTGTTAATAAGGAAAGGGCATGTTTACAAACAAACACTTTCGTCAACCAATCTACCATTACATTTTTTTTCAAAGCGATCATTGCAGGAATAGTCTTGGCAACGTAAGCCAATCGTATCATCGCCTACCACAGAGCTGCCAAACGTAGACCAATCAAATTCCCGGGGCTCACCCGTACGGTATCAGTCTTTAAAGAACGGACAGGTTTTTCTCGCTTATCCACAGTAATTCGTCCACAGTGACGTCAGCTGCCCTTTCCTTATTCCTCCAGCAAAATAAATAGACTCTATCACTGTGACGTCACAGGCAACTCAACTCGACATATCAGCCTCAAATATGTTCCAAACACTGAGCTCGACATATAACAGGAGGTCCGACTCTGCGGTCAGTCGTCTGCTAGCCGAATTACAACCCGGAGAAGCATAGTAGGCAAGAGAGAAAAAATAGTCCGCTTTTTCAATGTTAGACATAGGAGAAATCTCTTTATTATTATCCCAATTTATTCTTCACTAATTAAGTAAATTATAAAAACAATGAGAGTAAGTGATCTATAAGAACAGGAACTACCCGATTAGTACTTATTTAGCAGAAATATTTTTAATTAAATTGTTTATAAACCCCATCTTTCACATCCATTCGAAATCGGCAGATGATGTTGTTTTGAAATTGGCATTTAATTATCCGGCTTTTTTACTATCCGAATATGTATTTTTATTTTATCATTTCTGAACGAAAGAATGCTTTGTTTTTATCATTATGTTTATAGTTTTAAAGAACAATTTACAAATTAATTTCAACAAAATAAAGCTACAAATTTTAATGAAGGGGTTTTAAGTAACACAAAAATTTCAGAAGTATTAAAACATAAGGTAATTTTTAAAATAATAAATGTATTTATACATATGTTTTCATAGTTTCAATGCGCATTATTATCGCCGTAAAACAAAATCTAAAGGGAAGAGGAAGCAGTTATCCTAAAAACTATGAGACTGTTCCAAATATTCAATATCCCCCCCCCCGCGTAATATGTTAATATTTTAGCAATATATATCAATATTAGCAATAATATTTCAATAGCTCATAAAAATTTAGAGAAATAAAAAATGTAAAAAGTTGTTTACGTGTGCCCCACTTTTCCCTATATTTTGATGTTCAATGACATGTCTATTGTTAATCATTTGGAGCAAATATACACATAATACCATTTTTTATAGATAAACGATAAATTTATGAACGTGAAAATATTAAATTAAAAAGTAAGCTGTACAATAATTATACACTACTTTTCAGAAAATTTTAAAATGCATCTAAAAAATTATAACAATAATTGTTACAATAAATGAATTTATAGAATTACGATGATACATTAAAATAATAATAATAATAACAATAATGGAATAATATTTTACACCAACTATCTAACTAAATATTAATTTAAATATTTATGTATTTTTATTAAATATTTATCCAATATATATGTTAAAGCATTTTCTCAAAATATTTTCCAATAAGTATTTTAGTAATCTTTGTATTAAACACTAGACAAAAAATGATACTTGAAATTAAAATAAATCAAAACAAAAAATTATCATTCACAAAGTTTGCACATAGTCAAACCTCGTTAACAAAAACACGTTTAACGTGGATTACATTTAACATAAACTGTTTTTACAGTCCCCTACGAAAATGAATACAAATGTTTAATACTAATAACATGAATTACTGTTAATATGAACAAAATTTCGATACCACTTGAGATTCACATTAACGAGGTTCGACTGTATCACACTTGTGGCTGGTTAACATGTGCATAGGAGTAAAAAAAAAGGCATTTTACCTGTGAAATTGCAAATTTCCCTCTTTTGTCCAACGGTTTTTACAGTCGTAAGCAGAACAACTGCTCACCATAATATATGGTTAATAATTATATCAAGAAAATTAAAAGAAATTAGAAAATAAATAAACTGCTCACATAGTAGGCAATGAGCGAAACAGCGCTTTCTGCCTAGTATACGAACCAAAACTCAGCTAAAAGTGCCGTCACTGTATTCATCCGCGCTGACCGCGGGAGCTAACCTTGGGAAATAGGAAGCCGGATCTCCTGTTATATGTCGAGCTCAGTGGTTCCAAACAAACACATAGAGTTCAGAGTGTTTTAGAGATGTTATATACCATCAAAACCACGTGCAATATAATCATTCAAAAAAAGAAAAGAACGTGAAACAAGGATTGAATTTACTAAACTAGGAGAAGTTTCCATATCGAGCCACAATTGTTTGGCCGAATTGCGACCCTTTTAACTATTTCGCGATTGCAATTGTAGCTGCATGTAATTTCAGCTCTATCTTTTTCTTCACTCTGTTGTTTGTTTGGAACACATTTTCGGCTAATATGTGGAGTTGAGTTGTCTGTGACGTCATCACTGATAGGGTCTATTGGGATGATGACAAAATTAATTTTTAATTGAAATATGGCAGGGTAATTGCTATGTAAACAAAAAAGCAGTTAGGAGTTGCAGTTACAAATTTCAGAACTTATGCGCATGCCCAGATGTCATTTTGGCCAAGTTAAGTCACTTAAAATATTTAGCAAGTGCGAACAGGTGAAGCCTAATTCCGGGTATCCCGCTTCAAAAAATTTAAGTGACTTAAAGTTAAGTGACTCAATTATCCCAGTGCGAACAGGGTATAAGATATCTTAAGATCGCCGTGTTTGAAGTGGACCCACCCGGAATTGGATGCCTGTTCACATTGAAAAACTTATCTAATACCCTGTTCACACATGGAGCTAAGAAGGTATATGGAGGAGACATATCAATCTAGCATCATGGTGAGACCTGACGCCGAAAAACTAGTTCTTTCCCCCTCTTTCATATCCGCCATGTTTGACTTTTACCGTAGTTGGCTTGCGCCGCGAGGAGCTTCCTCAATACGACGATCAGTAGCAGACGGGAAAAGGCAGCTTACCCAGGTCAAATATGGCGGCCGCGGCGTTGTAACGGGGGGGGGGGTAGGAAAAGCTTCAAGTGACGTCACATATGTCTCCTTCATATACCTTCTTAGCTCCATGTGTTCACACTATGGATAGTTAAGATAACTCAGGCCTGGAACTCTCTCAGAGAGTTTCAACTCTCTCGGACTAGATACAGGAATAACCACTCACTCTCATTGGCTGTAAAGCTTTGCTTTTACTGATTGGCTGTTGCGACCGTCTTTATTTCGAGCGCATGCGCATTCGTTACATTTGTTCAGTTCAGAGATACAGTGACATTCGCTGAGATATCTTAGGTAAGTTTTTCCAAGTTTCGCGGATTTTACTCTAAGGCCGTGTTCAAAAGCCACTTTTTTAGTGCGCGCGCGCTCAGAAGATTCTGCTTAGAGTAGGTTATATAGAAGAAGAGAATTTTAAAGTTATTCAATTATTGCATTATTTTTATAGTTCAGAATTGGTAAATACAAATACTATATCCCTTTATCCTTTCAAAACATGATTCTCGTAACGGAAATACATACCTGTGACCTCTCAAATAAAATTTAAAATATTCCAGGAAGTATCACGTGACCTATTTCATGCAATTAAGCCCGATCAGCATTTAAAATATGACAACCAACCCTGCTCAAAAGCTGACGCGCGTGACGCAAATAAAACTGATGAGCGATTTGATCACGTGATTGTGCGTTTTGTGCTTATCTGTTATTGGTTGCACGTTGTTTGTTGTCAAAGTTGGTAGGTTGACTGATACAATTTAACAATTGGTGATTTAAATTTTTTAATAATTTTATTTTTATTTATTTAAAAATCATTTATCAGTTGCTTTATACTTTTCATATTAAATAGAATGCTGTTGATAAACCAAGGTTGAGATATCCACACGGGGGACTAGCTAAGGGGGGGGGCAGACAGGGGGAAGCCTCCCCTCCCAAAACATTCACAAATGTTGTTACACTTTGCAAATTTAAAACTTTTATGTCAAATTTAATTAAAATTTTAATAAAAACTGCGATACATTTTCTAATTTTTATTAGAATTTGCAAAAGTTACAACTCTAATTGGGAATATTATTATTTTTTTTACAAATAAGAACTGTATTACATTTTCAAAGTGCGTTAACTTGGCAAAATTATAAAACGAGTTGGCGAATATAAAAATTTGACTTGACAATATTAAGGTTTTCTCCCCCACCAATAAAAAGTCTTAGCGATGGCCCTGTATCCACGTATTACAAGATTGATTTGTAATCTACAATACTGGATTGATTTCAATGGAATTTGCATTGTTAGTTAGATAATTTTTCAGAAAAAGTTTTAGTATGTGTATATTTCTTATTTAATGATTATATATTTTAATACCGTGTGGATAACAGGCCAAAATATGTCATAAAATATGAGAAACAAACGACATCCGAAATTATGTTAGTATAAGCAAAACACTTATTTATACTTTCAATAGAAAAATTATAAACATTCTAATCATACTTTATTCATTACAAAACTAGAAGGCAAACTCCAAATATTTCACCTCTTTAAAATATATGTATGCATATATTCTTAATTTAAAAAAATGTATATCTTTTACATTTTGCTTTTATAATATTTTCCATTTTGATTTTAACACCGTAAAATATCAACGCATGCATTATATTTGCATCCTAATATCAATAAAAACTTACTTCTAAAATTAAAAAAAAAAAAAAAAAACAAGTTGGAAATTGCACGTGAACGTAGCAAATGAGGTGCGTTCGTACGACAACGAAGTTTTAAAAATATTCAAATCTTGCTGATATAGTAGAGCGTACTTCGGATACAGTATAGTAGTCGAAATTTTTTTTTTTTTTTTTTTTGTGTTTCTGTAAATATACAGAAAGTAATTTTTATTACACCTCAGAATCGTATATCTTATTCATAAAATGCGAAATAGTTGAATATAATTAAAACACGTATCAAACAATGTTTCCCCGTGGAGCATTATGTAGTGGAATACTTTTGTGTAGCCCTATAATTTAATAATAAAAATTCTTTGCATCACAGATTGTACAGAAAGCATTATTTAGTATATACTTCATAGATTCATGCCCATTCTATTATGTTCGAATGAGTGTAACATCATAAAAATGCATTTGAAATTTTTTTCCCATTGACCGTAATGTAATGGAACACCTTTGATTGTCCCTGTAAATGATCTATGCATCCGACTTTCATAACATTTGAAATGACTCGATAAAATTAAGTAATAATTATATGTTTTAAACTTCAAACGATTAAAATGCATTTGAAATTTTTTTCCCCAATTGTCCGTAATGTAACGGAATCCTTTTGATTGTCCCTGTAATTGATCTATGCATCCGATTTTCATAACATTTGAAATGATTCGACAAAATTACGCAATAATTATATGTTTTAAAATTCAAACGATTAAAATGCATTTGAAACTTTTTTCCCCATTGACCGTAATGTAACGGAATCATTTTGATTGTCCCTGTAATTGATCTATCCACCCGATTTTCAATGACTCGACAAAATTATGTTATAATTATGTATTTTAAATTTCAAACGATTCGGTTGGGTAGTTTTTGCGTTGTTATATGCGGACGGACAGACGGACGGACTGAGCGACAACAATAGGTGCTACGTATTTACATAATTACGAACGCACCTAAAAAGAAGAAGAAGAACATTAATAATTATTTTATGCGTATACGAATATTTTCGCAGAAAACTTTTTTTTTCATTTGCTTAATATATATATAAATCACTTTGGAACGATATTAATATTGTTCTAATTAAAGCTTTAATATTAAAGCTTTCTCCGCAAAAATCTCATTTCTCGTATTTAAATAAGTCTTTTATTATTATAATAGAAATACATGTGCTTCTGTATTATTAATATAAAATTTACCTTTAATAAAAATGTCTTATTTATTAATAAAAAGCAACCAAAAAAAAAAAAAAAAAAAAAAAGACACTAACCAATTTTTGGCCCGAGCAGGTTTCGAACCCGTATCGTCTGGGTACAAGCCCAGCACTCTGACCATTTGACCACCGAGCTCACATTTGTTTGATACAGATTATCTTTATAATTGGCACCACAAGTAATTACATCCGTGACCTGTTCTCCATCTGTTATTGAGCGAACAATTACAGTAACCGGTGGCGCAGTAGTGAGTGCTGAACGCACATCCCGTCCACTATAGGTACCCACTCCATGTCCGTGGTCCTGAGCGCACGCGTGCAGCGCGCGTAACAGCTGAACACGGCCAATGTCCTATCATTAGGAATCCTGCTGTCGCTAGACGCTAGTGATGTTTATTATCTCGGCATCTCTTGCGCATATTTTCCAAATTTCCACTCAACCGTGAATGATGAATCTGTTGTTTACCAGATTTAATTCAAAATATTTTTGTTACAGTTTGTTTTGATAAATATATGCAAATAATATATCGAAGTGTCTATTTTCACGGCAGCCGTAAGAATATTAATCTTACGGCAGTCTATTGCACATGCGCAGTCGAGGACTGCCGTAAACGATTGCCGGAGATTCTTGATGAGAATGAATCAGGGAAAATGAGCGACTCATATATGACAATGAGCATGAAGATAGAATAATAATCTACTATATCTATCTTCATGGACAATGAGCAACAACATGGTGGCTTTATCGCTGAATGCGTAATTTTGATGATTGTTTTGATTAAACAAAAAAAAAAAAAAAAAAAGTTGAGAAGGAATAATTCACCAACTTTAATTCCACTTTTTTCAGATTTTAAGAAGAACTACAGCTTTACAGAGACTAAATTTATTAAATTTTACTCTCTTATTCGCGCACTTTGCAGTCACGTGTGGCATTTACAAAATGAGAAAATAATATAAAAAATGCGTGGATTATCGTAAGTATATTTTATTTAATAAATAGTTTGTGAACACATGCATATTGTTATTCATATTTCTATAGACCAACAACTTCGTCTTCCACGCGAAAAATAATAATAATAATAATAATAATAAGTATACCTATTGTAATTCACCTTTAGTAGTAATAAAATGATAATAAGCAGATAAATAATAATAAGCTATATAATAATAATACAGTATTGTAGTCTTAAAAAAAGGCTTATTCTAAAGTCATGAATGCCGTGCCTAAATAACGTGCTATAGCTTTATTTGAAAAATAGGGAGTATACAATGCTTCTATAGAAAAAAATACATTAAGTATATGCTGTATACCGACATTACACTCCTTATTAAATATGAATAAGATAAAATTAGTGTTGGCTAACCTTAAACATTATTTGAGGGAGGAATGTTTATTGAAATATGCAAAACAATCTATATATGCACATGTTCACAAACCTGTTTATAAAATAAAACGTATTTGCTGTAACTCATGCATTTCATTATATTTTTTTCTCATTTTGAGAATACACTTAAATTTTATATTTAATTCCCTTCAAATGTTTTCCTTTTAGCTGATATTGCTCACAACTGGATTCCAATGTGTGAATCGGAAACAAACTGATTGATTAATTTAGTCTTTTTGAATGTTTGTTCTTTTATTTATCTCAAAGTCAATATGTAGAAAATAAAAATTGTATAACTCATCACCATATTAGCAATTGTGATGACATCAGACTTTCAACTTTGACCAATTTTACAAATGGAGGTTTGGTCTGGTAAAAACATTAACAAAATCTAGACCACAAACTACATTGCACCTGTTCCAAAATCTTGTTACTCCATAGATAGTCTTTTTTTCAAACTCTAGGACATATGTTAATAAAAACAAAAAATAGTGTTAATGTTAATAAAACCAAAAACAATGCCCAGTTAAACTGGCTGCATCGAGCTCGCAGGCTACGCATACTAATTGTTTATTAAAACCTTATATTTTCAAGGAATAACACTGTTTGAAAAATAAAAAAGCCCATTTGACTAATTTAAAGGGGGAGGGGCAATTGTCCGAAGCCCTCCCTCCTTTATACTTAACAAAAGAACAGCACAATTAATCAGGGAAGCATCTAATAACTATGAAGCTGCATCCAAAAATTGAAACAAATTGGTTAATTAAACATGAAAAATCATTTACCTGAATTAAGAAAGGTAGTCCTCCATGTTTACTTATCCAATGCATTCCCAAAACAAATCAGAGAAGCGTTTTATCAGAATGAACCTATACACAAAATTTAAAGCAAATTGGTAAATTCTGCATGAAAAACCCATTAACCTAAATTTAGGGGTGGGGGGGGATGTTATTTTCTACTTTTCCAATAAATACCCAATATTAATCACAGAGGCGCCTCGTCAAAATGTTCCAGTATCCAAAATTTGTAAGAAATTGATAGTTTTGCATAAAAAACCCATTTATCTAAAATAAGGCCAGGGGGAGGTAGCCTTTCTTCTTTTTATTACACTTGTCTAATGAACTTCCAAAACTAATCATTGGAAATTCAAAACAAATATCAATCAGGCTAGAAAAGAAGTCGAAATTCGTTTTTTAGACTGTGTAGGGAGTGAGTGCCATGATATGGTGACACCACTTGCAAACGAAATACATAAAAAGTCTACATTGTTTTTTTTTTAATTCTATAAATGTAAAGTCGCAGAAATCTGTATTCTTGCTAAAATTTTATCTTTACACTGTACTACAAAAATAAAATAAAATAAATAAATAAATTAAAAAAAAAAACAAGAGAGAAATTTACAAAACTAGTTTTTGTGAAACTATAGAAGTCTGTTGCTCTACAAATGAATCTAGTAAAATTGTACTAATCTTACTAAAATTTTATCTGTTACTTGGGTCGTAGTTAGATAAAAAGTTCTAGGTTTCCCAGTTTCCTAAAAAAAAAATTTAAGAATTTTTTAACCTTACAGATTTTTTTTAAATATAGTGCAAATCTGTATATATTACATGAATTTTTGCTGTTATTGTTACATAAAAAGCAGTAGCTGCAATGAGGATTGCTAAGTAGTGTTTAAATAATGTTACTACCGCTTTGGTATAAAAAAGTGCAAGGGGCAAAATAAAAATGCAGAAATACTTCTATTCAGTAAGATTCCAGTTTTAATTTATTCTATGAATACATTTCTTGATTCATAGATATATCGTGTGATCACGTAAAGCAATAAAAAATATTCCGTGTATAATGCTCACTTAGTGTTTTTGCCCTATAACCCTTTCCGGCACACTGTGCCCGGTCCGGGATACCTAGTTTTAATTCCAAACTTGCAAATGGCACTAATAATACAGTAAAACCTCTAAATAACGGACACCTCGAGAACACAGAAATTGTCCGCTATTCGGAGGTGTCCGCTATTGGGAAAACCTCAGAGATTCAAAAATCGCTAAGAAATGCTTAATGTTTCATTAATTTACTTTTATATGTCCTAAAGCCTCTCTTATATAATTAATCAGAAATTAAAATTATTTTTTAAGCAAAAAAATTGTGCACACTTTTATCCACTGTTTATTACATTCTTATGAAAATAACCTGTTACAAAAGTTAACCTTTGCTTGCGATTACATATTATTTGTTTTTCAAAGTGACATTATTGGACATTATAGGGTTCCGAGCGGGGAGGGAAATTGCACTTTTTGACTGCTAAAAACATAAAATCTGAAAATTTCCCGGGGGGCGTATTTCAATGCTCTGGAAGATGTCCATCCTAGGCAACCCCATCAATTCAACACTGAACGTGGGGGTGCGGGAGGATTTTCCAAAGTCCCTATATCTGTGAACACAAAATTCCCTGATAAATTTAGAGGCCTTTTTACTTTTTTTTTTCATTTTTTTTCTCCTTAAAAAAATACGTTTTCTTCCTTTATCGCCGTAAATAGTGTCCGCTATTCAGAATGTCCGTTATTCAGAGGTTAAACATACAAAAATTTAGGTTTTGGGAGTGGGGATTGGAAAATTGTCCATTAAAAAGAGGTGTCTGCTATTCGGGAGTGTCCGTTATGGAGGTTTTACTGTATTTTAGTAAAATTTTACTTTTACAAGGAAAGTTAAAATTAAGGAATTCAAAATATCTAAGAAAGTCGTTTGCAAATTCCGGTGGCAGTCGATAATTAGTAATTTTACTACAAAATTTGCCCGTGCCGGAAAGGGATAATTTGGGGAGAAAAATTGCATGTTATACACGAGTAAATACAGTAAGGGTGGGGAATTAGCCATTTGTTCCCCCTCTTTATTCTTATCCAATGAGCACTCAATACTAATCATGAAGGTGCCTCAACAGAATGATCCTATATTTAAAATTTAAACGAAATCTGCATGAAAAACCCATTTATCTAAATTAAGGGTGGGAAGTTAGCCTCCCATCCCCCTCTTAGACTTATCCAATGAACTCCTCAAACATAGAGACCCAAAACTACTCAAGAGAAAGGGTCACATTGTCATTGTCTTCTGCAACAATATTTAATTTTGATCAGTATTGTTACTTTCAATTTAGATTATGTTTGTAATTTGAATCGTTTGTACTTTAATATATACACTATATCTCTGGTGTTGTGTGTCTTTTCGATCACCTTGTACTAGACAATTAACAGTATTTAAGATGACAAATTTAGATTAACAGTGTAAAGATAATTCTGTTTTTAATTTTCTGAAAGTGTAAAGTATTAGTTTCCAAAAATTTTAAATAATCTGTCTCAATATTTAGACATTTTTTTTGCAAATATTCTCTGAAAAAAAAATCTCATAAATAGTTTACAAAACATAAAATAATAATAAAAACAATTTTATCAAAAGATTGCAGGAAAAATGCAAATTTCATTAAAGGATGTAAAACAGAAATTTTGTCAAAGGCTTACAAAAAAAAAAAAAAAAAAAAAATGTCAAAGGATTGCAGGAGAAAAGTGAATTTTGTTGAAAACACTGAATTGCTACTTTTTGCTTCTTATTAATATTCTGCCTGGACTTTTTTTATTTAAAGTTCTACTACCTATACATTATTTTCTTCGGTTTATAATCACTAATAGGTGTGCAAAGGCGAAATTTTAAGAAAAAACTTACCATCCTGTATGATGCAACATGCAGTTGAAAATTGTTATTAAAAAATGCAAGTGACTGCGTAAATTATTAATTACTCAATGCATTTTCATATTTTTTCTGTAAATTTTAAAAATAGTATTTATAACAAAGGAAAGTTGAGTATAGGATAAACTTAGTGCACATGTTTACACTGTGATAACTTGAAAAGTTACGAAATATATCTAACTAGTGTAATATATATATATATACAGGGTGTCCCTAAACAAATGGTATATACGCTAGGGGGTGATAGAACACATCAAGACGAGTAATAGTAAATAGGAAACCAAGGGTCCCAAACGTTTTCCGAAGGAGATAGCCGCCATTAAAGTTTGGGGTCCAAAATTTCAAATACACATAAAAAATGGAAAAATTGGTCGATTGATTTGCGGTTTTCACTAAAATTATTCTTTATGTTGGTATTTTCTTGAAAATATAAATTTCGAAAAATGCCGATAGAGGGCGCTTTAGACTTTGAAGTAATGAAAAACTATTTTTTGCATCTCATTAAATGGTTTCGTAAACTTAGACTTAAATTTTAAGCTCAAAATCTGAATAGTTGGAAGCGGTTAAGTAGCACAAACTTAACTGTGTTCAGAGGGTCTAAATTTCAAATGATTATAAAAAATGGAAAAATTGGTCGATTGATTTGTGGTTTTCACTAAAACTATTCTTTATGTTGGAATTTTATTGAAAATGAATTATAAAGATAAATTTCAAAAAATGCCGATAGAGGTCGCTTTAAACTCTGGAGTATCGAACAACTACTTTTTACGCTATTTTTTGCATCTGATTAAATGTTTTCGTAAATTTAGACTTAAACCTAAATTTTGAGCTCAAAATCTGAATAGTTGGGAGTGGTTAAGTAGCACAAACTGAACTGTGTTCAGAGGGTTCAAATTTCAAATGATAATAAAAAATGGAAAAATTAGTCGATTCGTTTGCGGTTTAAAATAAAACTATTCTTTAAGTCAGTATCTTCTTGAAAATGAATTTTAAAGATAAATTTCAAAAAATTCCGTTAGAGGGCACCTTAAACTTCAGAGTAACCAACAACAAATTTTAACCGTTATTTTTTTATCTAATTAAATGCTTTTCCAAAACTTGTTAAATGTTTTCGAAATCTTAGATTTAAACTTAAATTTTGAACTCAAATTCTGAATCGTTGGGAGGGGTTAAGAAGTGCAAACTGAAGTGTGTTCAGGAGTTGAAATTTACCCCCCCCCCTTCCCCCCCCCCGAACACAGTTCACTTTTGTGCTACTTAAACACTCCCAATGACTCAGAATTTGATCTCAAAAATTAAATCTAAGCATTCGAAAGTATTTAATGAGATTAAAAAAATAACGGTGAAAAATAGTTGTACACTACTCCAATGTCTAAGGCGCCCTCTACCGGCATTTTGTGAAATTTATCTTTAAAATTTATTTTCAAGAAAACACTGATTTAAAGAGTAGTTTTAGCAAAAACCGCAAACGAATCGACTAATTTTTCCGTTTTATTTGAAATTTAAACCCTCAGAACACAGTTCAGTTTGTGCTATTTAACCACTCCAACTATTTAGATTTTGAGCTCAAAATTTAAGTTTAAATCTAAGCCTGCGAAACCATTTAATGAGATGCTAGAAATAACGGCAAAAAATAGTATTAGGATGGATTATTTCGTTAATCCAAAGTCTAAAGCGCCCCCTATCGGCATTTTTTGAAATTTATCTTTATAATTCATTTTCAATAAAAAATCCGACATAAAGAATAGTTTTAGTGAAAACCGCAAATAAATCGGCCAATTTTTCTGTTTTTTATAATCATTTGAAATTTAAAGCCTCTGAACACAGTTAAGTGTGTGCTACTTAACCGCTTCCAAGTATTCAGATTTTGAGCTCAAAATTTAAGTTTAAATCTAAGCCTACGAAACCATTTAATGAGATACAAAAAATTGTATTAGGATGGATTATTTCGTTAATCCAAAGTCTAAAGTGCCCCTTCCGGCATTTTTTGTAATTTGTCTTTATAATTAATTTTCAATAAAATACTGACATAAAGAAATGTTTTAGTGAAAACCACAAATCAATCGACAAATTTTTCCATTTTTTATAATCATTTGAAATTTAGACCCTCTGAACACAGTTAAGTTTGTGCTACTTAACCGCTTCCAACTATTCAGATTTTGAGCTCAAAATTTAAGTTTAAGTCTAAGCTTACGAAACCATTTAATGAGATGCAAAAAATCACGGCAAAAAATAGTTTTTCATTACTTCAAAGTCTAAAGCGCAAATTATAAATGTAGCTATCGGCATTTTTCGAAATTTATCTTTATAATTTATTTTCAAGAAAATACCAACATAAAGAATAATTTTAGTGAAAACCGCAAATCAATCAACCAATTTTTCCATTTTTTATGTGTATTTGAAATTTGGGACCCCAAACTTTAATGGCGGCTATCTCCTTTAGAAAACGTTTGGGACCTTAGGTTTCCTATTTACTATTACTCGTCTTGATGTGTTCTATCACCCCCTAGCGTATATATCATTTGTTTAGGGACACCCTGTATATATATATATATATCCTTCAATTTTGCAAAATCCTAAACATTTACTCACTTTGTCAAAAAATCCACTTGCCTGTACATGTAAAATGATGTATTTCCCGACCCCTGATCACATATAGCTGAGTATACCCCTGATCACTAGCATAGTCATAACACTATGAATATACACTACATTAGGGGTGCACAACCTTTTCAAGTGAAGGGCCACTTAGAAATATATCAGAGTGGTCGAGGGCCACATCATGATCTGTGGCCTATAATCGGATAAAAAATATGATTTTAGAGGGGAATGGCGGGGGGGGGGGTGTTACCCCTTTAAGTTTGCTTACCCAGTCAAAAAATTTAATTCACATGGTAAGGATATATCAGCAGATTTTAGTTTATATGTAACAGATGTTTCAAGTTTTATTTTCAAGATGTAAAAATATTCTTTGACTTTTTTCAAGAGAGTAAATTTTGCTTTATTACAAGTGCTAAAAAATAAGCATAAATTGCTGGTACCGAAAAAAATGTGAACTTTATGAACGAAAGAGAGAGAAGGAGCCGATCAACTAGAATTTTCGTGCCTGAACAACAAAATTCCCGATTTTCTGTGCCCGATTAACGAAATTTGTAATTCTTCCACGCCTAATCCACCAAATTTGCACATTTTACAAAACCAATCGACAAAATTTGCAATTTTTATGAAGCTTAACGAGAAAATTTGCATCATTTTCTCGCCTGATCAACAAGATTCGCAATTCTTATGAAACCGACCAAGAAAATGCAGGAGTTTTTCGCACTTAATCAACAAAATTCGCTATTTTTACAAAGCTGATTGACGAAATTGGTGATTTTTCTTCACATGATCAACGAAATTTGCGATTTTTTTCCGCACATGATCGACGAGATTCACAATTTTTCCGAAACTGAACGACGAAGTTCGCGACTTTTCCGAACTTCGTTGACAAAACGCGATTTTTCTGAAGCCGTTCGACTAAATTAGCTATTTTCTTCGCCTGATCGACGAAATTCGCTATTTTTCTTCGCAGGATCGATGAAATAGGCAACTTTTCTTCGCATAATCGGCAAAATTCACAACTTTTACGAAGGCGATCGAAAAAATTCAAGATCTTTCCGCTCCCGATCAAAAAAATTCGAAATTTTTACGAAGCTGATCGATGAAAATCACGATTTTTCTTTGCATGATCAACGAAATTCGTTTTTTTACAAAGTTGATCAACGATATCCGCATTTTTTTAAAGCTGATTTACGAAATTCGTGATTTTTCCTAGCACGATCAATAATATTCACAATTTTTTCCGAGCCTAATCAACAAAATTCGTGAATGTCCCAACGAAATTCGCAATTTTTACGCATACGATCGATGAAATTCGAAAATCATGATTTTTACAAAGCCATTCGACGAAATTACGATTTTTCTCGCTTGATCGACAAATTTTGCGATTATCCACAGACGATCGAGGAAATTAGCGATTTTTCCTCTCCCAGTGGAGGAAATTTGAGATTTTATTAGAACCTAATCGACGTAATTAGCAATTTTTACGCGAGTGATCAACAAAATTCGCAATATTCCAGTCTCCGATTAACGAAATAACTGCGATTTTTCGGAATCCGATCTATAACATGCGCGATTTTTCGGTGTCCGATCGATGAAATGCGCATTTCACCTTTAATTCAAGAAATACGCATTTTCGCGCCAGATCAGCGAAATTCGCGATTTTTTGTACTAACTAACTAAATCTGCATTTTTTTACGCGGGAAGATGAAACTCTCAATTTTTTTTCTCAGGAATTTATTCACGATTATTTCGCAGCCTATTAACTAAATTTTCATTTTTTTCTCGCGTCATCGATAAATTCGCGATTGCCCCGTGCTTTATCAACGAAATTTGCAATTTTTTCGTCCGTACCTGATCAACAATATTCACGGTTTTTTTTTTTTTTTTTTTTTTTTATGCGATAAACCGAGAAAACATGCAATTTTTTTTGCAACCGATGAATTTAATTTGAAATTTTTTCGAGCATCATCTAGAAAATTGACGATTTTTTCTTGCCTGATCAACGAAATGTGTGATTTTTTGCGTAAGACAGACAAAATTCACGATTTTTCTATGCCTGATCGACAAAACTCGTGATTTTTCTGTGCCTGATCGGAGAAATTTGCTACTTTTTGCCTAACTTCATGGACAAATTTCGCGATTTTTCAATATCCGATGAGTGAAACTTGCGATTGTTACAAGCCTCATCGACAAAATTCCCTTTTTTTCCGCACTTAATTAATGAAATTCGCGATTTTTCGGTACCGATCAATGAAATTTGCGATTTTCTTAAGTGACGAAAATTTACATTTTCCCGCAGATTGACGAAATTTACGATTTTTTCCTATCACATATGCACAAAAATTGCAATTTTTTCCAGTTGTAAATTGACAGAGCTCGCGGGCCACACGTTAACCCATCGCGGGCCACTTTTGGCCCGCGGGCCACAGGTTGTGCATCCCTACACTACATAATATGCTTATAAGTTTACTAAAAACAGAGAGTATTCACAACATCTAATTTTTAAAATCCAGAAGTTATGCAGTGTATATCATCACAAACTCTTTACTACATCCATATTTATGAACCTACACTAATCACAGGAAGTAAACCTCAAGCTAATATAAATCCTACAAGAGCATTTACAGATTTTTCACTTGCATTTCATTATTTTTATTTTATTATTTTTTTTTCTGCATAAGACACTTGAAGTTGACACCTTTTATATTGCATCAGTAATTTTTCAATTTTATTTCCAGTTTTTTTTTTTTTTTTTTTTTTTAATAAGTGGATATTTTCACTTTTGGAACAAGTTGTAACCAGTTCAAAAAATGAAACTATCTCAACATAAAATAACTTTAACCAAAATTGCAAAAAAAAACATGTCGACCTTAGGTGTTCAGGCCAAAATTTTTTTTAAAAATATTATCTGCAAACGAGAAATCTGTAAACAACACTCCCATAGGATTGTTTATTCAAATTTCTCTGTCCGAGTTGTGTATGTAGGCTTTTAAATAAAAGGCTGTTTAAGTGAATTGGCAATGCTGATGTTCTGGCACCAATTAAATACTTCCATCTTCAATGACAGCTTAGCAACCGAATTGCTAGAGAACTCAGATGAGAAAAAAATGCAATAAATAAATTTCTTATTTCAAATGAAAATCAAATTTTCATTACTTGAGAGGCACAAATGCCAACCTAGCGAAAAGGTTTCCTATGTTCTACTGACTTTAAAACCTTTTCACTACATCAGCATTTGCGCCTCTTAAGCAATAAAAATTTGATTTTCACTTGAAATATTGTATGCAAGGTATTATTCAATTTAATCTGGGATAATCGTGTCTGAATGAACCTGGAAAAAAAAAGAAGCAAATCTGATAGTTCTATCAAGTGTTATCACATTACGTGCTTACATATGTACATACAAAACCAGTGGAAACATTATGTCATTAGTAACAAATGTACTATGATAGAATCCCTGTCTATAAGTATAAAGGGACTAGTCCTCCTTTATATATACTTAACTAATGAACCTCCAAATTTAATCATCCTTAACATAATAAACTGCTAGTGGGGAGGACTGGTCCTGCTTTATAGGTACAAAACTAATGAACTTCAAATCTAATCAGGTAAGCTCCTTTTCAGAATAAACTGGTATGTAAAATATAAAGCAAAGCGAATATTTCTGCATGATAAAAACCATTTATTAAAATTAAGGGAAGGATTGGACCTTTGTTACCCCTCCCCCTTTTTATACTTAACCAATGAACTCCAAAAAGTAATCAGGGAAGTATCTTATCAGAATGAACCTGGAAAAAAATGAAACAAATTTGACATTTCTATCAAGAGTTATCACATTAACACACTTACATACAGAACCAATGGACACATTATGTCATTAGTAACAAATGTACTCTGATAGAACCCTTGTCTTAATACCAAATAACGACCTTATAAACTCTCGATATGATGATGGGAGGCCAATCTGATTGGTTATCATTAAATAAGTGTACCAACTTCTCATAAACTTATTTTATCATTACACATTTACAGTACTGAGAACATCTATTCCTTTTATCTTAATCAAAGACATGCATTAATTATGCAAAGTAGTTTACAAAATCATTCATCTGCTTGAAACAAAAATAATCAACAAGTACATTTTCAAATATTCACGTACTTGCAATCATTTTTCATTGATTATATAGCACCATATACAGTGGAACTTTTCTTAACGAATTCCTTATTTAATGAAATTTTCTGCTGAACCTTGACTTTGGACACCATTCAGATGTAAATTAATCTCTATATTGTGAAAAATATATTCACTATAACAAAGTTTATTATCATTTTGTGCCTGTACAACTTTCAAACGGAGAGCTTCTGTTGCAATACATGTATGAATTTATAACGGCAGATTGTATGAAAGTGAAGTTATTTCTTTATTTAATCATTTCTATTCTTTCTGCTAAACAAAACAATTTTTTTCACACTTAGATAAACACTTACTACTGCTATACCATCACAAAGACATTTTGGCATTGAGAATGGGAGATTGGGGGGAGGGGGAAGTCTTCTACACAATGAGAAGGTGAATCAAGTTTCATGAAAATGTTCAGATGAATCCTTAGAATATGCAAAAGTTTTAATAAAGTGATTTTTTCTTTTTTTACGAGAAATTATACATAGTAATACATAGAGAAATTATACATAGTAATATTGCAGATTTTTTTAAAAGTTACAAATTTGCAATAGTACTGAGTAAAAAAAACAAAACAAAAAAGGTACACTACACTTTAGTTTTTGTTAATATCTCTCGATTATGTGTTTTTTTTTAAATTAAACTTTTCTCATTTGGCTACATTGCATTAAAAAATAATAATAAGTAAAATCTGCCCGAAAAAAAATACATTTTTTCAATATTTTCGTTTTATTCATATTTTATTAAACAAACTTCATGAACTTAAAATTATTTCTACTTAACAATATCCCCCACTCCTAAACTTCACAAATTTCTATATACTAAAAGTAAATTCTGAAAACAATTTCTGACTTTTTCACAAAATATCAGAGTAAAACCTATAAAACAAAATCAAAAAGAAAAAAAAAAAACATTTTTTTAGTTAATTTTCATCTTAACTTCTATAATTGCATGATATTTATAAGGCAAAAATATGATTTTTCTTTTTAAAACAGGTTTTAATCATAAACAGTTTCCATTTTCATTGGTTTTATTTCCTCCTGGTAAAAAGTTTCTGAATTCAACACTGATTTGTGTTATTTAAGTAGAGAAAAAAGGTTGAATTAAGCAGGCAGGAAAATTATTTTGATTGTAATGTTTTTTATAATCTACAATTAAGTCATATTTGAATCCATGTTTTTTTACTTATTTCAATCAGTTTTATAAAAACCCAATGAATTAAACAGGAATAGTTAAAGTTTCATCTAAATATGTGTAAAACAGTCCCCGCAGACCAATTGAGCAAAGATAAATTAGGGGACCCCTTTTGAATCATTATTCAAATAGAACTGTTGGCCATTCATATGTCTATGTGTTATATATAAACATATTTTGGCACTCTGGACATAAATGAAAATTCATAGTTCCGTCAACTCTAAATTAAATACTTTAATCAATAAAAGTGCACTTTTTTTTCTTAGTATGAAACAAAACTTTCTTAAATAACTTTAGCAATTTGTTATATTACTTTAAAATGAATTTAATAATTTCAACATATGGAAGTGTTGGAATTGGAAAAAGAAAGTAAATGTTATATAATTTAATGTATGGAATTGGGGGGCTCCTTAAAGTCCGCATCCCAGAGTTTAAGTCCCGATTTGCCCATGTGATAATCAGGGCCTGGTATGAAAAACATTTTTCAACAATAAACAAAAGCTCTAAAAGTCTTTTAAATGATTAGATACATAAATAAGTTCTGTTCCTGCAACATTATGCAAATCACATTTAATATGTGAACCCGTTCAATATACAACTTTTGCCTAATCCCTTGAAGCATGTCTTAAGTGGATTTGACTCTACATACTTACCAACCTTCTATTATCAAATAAATGCAGATTCTGCTAGTATTGCTTGATGCAGATAGATATACAAAACAGTGCCATATGAAAGGAGAGGGGGGGGGCAAATGACACCCAGGCGTGTAAATTTAGGGGACGCCAAATTTAAACATAATTTCTCGCTTGTCACAAGAAAAAGTTGGGGGTAGTGCGTGCCAAATTCTAACTTTGCCCTGGACGCAATTTTCCCTTTGCATCGTTTTTTGGCATGAGAAAACTATTGGGCTGG
Organism: Maratus speculifer; assembly: GCA_964019185.1. NCBI lineage: Eukaryota > Metazoa > Arthropoda > Arachnida > Araneae > Salticidae > Maratus > Maratus speculifer. Next base: position 21,145,148 of record OZ025291.1, read on the forward strand.
GTCACATGTTAAAAAAATTTCGATTAGTGGGTCATTATGGGTGAAGACATTTTTATCTAAAAAATGGCTCTTATGATTTTGACCAAATTTTATATTTTATCATTTTGGATTACAAGAAGACCATTGGGTTAGGTAACATGTTCGAGAAAATTTGGTTAGTGGGTCATGCTATTTTTATCTAGAGATTTTCTCACGGAATTTTCACTAAAAATTGCATTCTATGGTTTTGGGCATGAGAAAAACATTTGGCTAGGTTACATGTTCGAGAAAAAATTCTAATGGGTCATAAAGGGTCTGGGTCAAGCTATTTAAACAACGACGTGATTGATTTTAGGGCTGCACCGAGTAGTACTTTGGCCGAGAAGCCAAGTACCGAGTTACCAAGCCCGAGTAGTTGTATATACGAATGAGCTTTCAATGCACACAAAGTGAGCTTTAAGAGTAACAAACAGTGTAAATATAAAAAAGATACTTCTTTAATATATAATCATATATTTTCTAGTTAGCTTTTAAATAATTTCTAATTAACTAATTTGAAATTTAATTACACACCCTTTAAAGATAATTTTTAAAATTTCAAACAGTGTAAAACAGTAGCATTACTTTTAAAAAATGGAAAAAAAGTGATACATAAAATTTAAATTCAACCAATGTAAATTAATTGATTCTTCAATTTACAAATGAAATCTATATCAAGAATGATTATTGGTAGCTGTAATTTTGAATAATTCAAATAACTGTTGTTAAAAGTAATGATGCAAGCTTGCATTATTCACAATATGCAACCTACAATAAAATCCGTTTTATCGCCTAACAGGTGTTTTAGACACAGGTGTTTTAGACACAGCTGTTTTAGACATCTTAGAAGCTAAAAACATTGTTGGAGGATTTTGACTATTGCATATAGTTGCATGCTCAAATTTCGAAAAAGTTCAGTTTCCTTGCCTGTATCCAAAAAGATTAATTATTAGAGTAATTAACTGTAATAAACCATAAGATGGAGCTCAAAATATAATATATTGAAAATGTTGCATGAATTAAAACAGCCTCTTTGCTTTTATGCTGCTGAAAGTAAGATAAATTTAACCACAGTTCAGTAGCAATCACTGTGAAGTGTAATGAAATTGTTACTTTTATTCAGAGTAATCATAACATTGATGAGCTCAAATGAATAGATCCCCATGTTAGGAGTAATACTACCAATTAAAACATTACAACATAATTTGGAAAAAGAAAGTTTCAGCCATTTTAATTGTGATACAATGAAAAGCGGATTAAGAAGTTAACTGGAGGGAAGAATTTGCATTTGTGTCTTTTTTTAAGTTTTCCGTATTTTGTAGGCACATTCTTATATATTAAATAAAATATTTTTTGAATAATTGCAAATATTATACATTTATATTCAAATAACTTTTACAGATCAGTTATTAAAATTCCTTTGTCTTCAATAATGTTATAAATAAATCAAAACATTTAAAGCACCAAAATATTTTATTTCTTCTTGCAAACTAGTTTCAGTAGCCATAGCATACCATCATCAGTGCAAAATATGATGATGATTGTACACTATGGCGACCAAAAGTAGCTTGCAAGAAGAAATTAAATATGTTAGTGCTTTAAACTTTGATTTATTCATTGATAATGTATTGTTCCAAATAATTTCTCATTGTAATGATAATAAATGCTTATAAATGAAATCCTTACAACTACTTGGTAATGTACTCAGTACTCGGCCCAAAATTTAGCTGAATACCGAGTACTCGGCAAATTGGCTGAGTATGCTGAATACCGAGTACTCGGTACGGCCCTAATTGATTTTAACAAAATTCTGTATATAAGTTTTTTGACTTGAGAAAATTAATGGGTTAAGTCACAAGTTTGAGAGATTTCGATTGTAGGGGTAATTTGTGGGTCATGATGAATCATGTCAAGCTATTACTAAAGAACAGGTGGATTGATTTTAATGAAATTTTGTATACCACATATTTTTTTTTGTCATGAGAAAAACATTGGTCTAGGTCACATGTTCGAGAAATTTAAATTAATGGGTCATAAAGGGTCCAGGTCAAGCTGTTTATATTTAAAGAACAGCAGGATCGATTGAATGAAATTTTATATGAACAATTTTTAGACACGAGAAAACTAATGGGCTAAGTCACATGTTTGAGAGATTTCAATTTTAAGTGTCATTTGTGGGTCATGGTCAAGCTATATCTAAAGAACGAGTGGATTGATTTTAACGAAATTTTGTGTATAACATGTTTTGGGCATAAAAAAATCATTGGGCTAGGTCACGTGCTTGAGAAATTTAGATTAGTGGGTCACTTTTAGGTCATTCTAATTTTATCTAGACAATGTCTTGTGCAATTTTGACTAAATTTTGTATTCTATCATTTTCAGTCACAAGAAAATCATTGGGTTAGGTCAGATGTTTGCGAAAATTCGATTAATGGGTCAGGGTCAAACTAATTATATCTAAAAAACAGCTCAATCGATTTTACCTAAATTTTGTATCTAACATTTTTCAGCACACAAAAAAATGAGCTAGGTCACATGTTCGAGATATTTTGATTATAAGGGTCATTTGTGGGTCATGCTAATTTTATGTAAAAAATGGCTCGCACCATTTTGACTATATTTTGTATTATGATGTTTTTGGGCAAGAGAAAACCATTAGACCAGGACACATGCTCGTGAAAATTCGATTAATGGGTCATAATGGGTTAGGGTTATTCTAATTATATATAACAATGATTCAATCAATTTCACCTAAATTTTGTAACAAAACGTCTTTTAAGAAGATTATTGGACTGAGTCGCATGTTAAACAAAATTATATTAATGGGCCATTTCGTTTCATTGCTGAATGCTGTCAAGCTAATTTTATCTAAGAAATGACTTAAACGATTTTGATTCAATTTTATATTCTACTGTTTTTGATTACCTGAAGACCATTGAGCTATAAGTCACATGTTTGATCAAATTTGATTAGTGAGTCATTTTGAGTAATACGGGTCAGGATCACGAGAAAATGACAGCAACCAATAAGTTAACGATATTTGACAAAATATTGGCAACATTTGGCCAAAAAATTGACTATTAAGATTACCCCAGTAGCAGAAAGTTGTGACTGAGTCTGCGACAGAAATGTAGTGGGATGAAAATTGTCTGCGGGGGTAATGTTACAATTTTTGATTAGCCGGGCACCATTGTTATATATTGTATATAGACATATATTTCTATATATAACACAGACACCTGATTAATCTAAAAGTACCCTTATGTACATTATAAATAGGGTTCTTACTGATTAATATTATAAAAATAGAACTGTTTTTTAACTATAGTAAACCTAAATAAGTTAATAGAAAAATTAATATTTTTTGACGAATTAGATTGTAATGATATGTAAAGTGGCTCTTTAAGTTTGAAGTTACAGCTCAATTCATTTAAAATTAAATTGAAATATAGTATAGCATATATTTATTGAAAAAGTTTCTTACTTGCTTAAGATTAAAAGCACAGAAGAAATAGAGGGGAAAAAATCATTTATATTGTTACCTATGTAATAGTGATGAAATGAAGAAAACAATTACAATTTCATTGAACAGAATATGCTATAAGATTGCTTCCTTAAATTCTCAAAACAATTTTTTAGTTGTTAAATCAATATTATAATAAAATGTTAAACTGTGCAAAAAAATTTTTTAAAAAGGGGGACAAAAATAATTTAAAATATCAAAATCTAAAAATAATTCTAGAAAGACTGCAGAGAAAATTTAAAGTCCCTATTTTTTCACCATGAAGTATATATATTATACATTTATAGCAGTGATACTTTGAAATATAAAGTAAGTAAATATTATGAAAAAGAAATTGAAAATTCTGAAAGATAATTTTTTTAAATACACTGGATCTAAAATTTTGATGCAGAAAAATCCATTTTTTGGAACAGCAAAATCAGTTTTTAAAGAAAGCAAAAAGAATTTTTTTTTTTTTTTTTTTTTTTAACAGAAAAATACACTCCCAACTCTTTTTTCTTTTCATTTGTTTAACAAAATTTGAGTTTAGTTTGATGAAATGTGCAGTTTTTTCGCGATCTTTTCTCGAAATTTACCTTTTTTTTACAATCTTATGACATAATTTGCGTTTTTTCGCGATCTTTTGACGATATTTATCGTTTTTTCACGATTTTTTTTTTTTTTACAAACTTTGCCATTTTATCGTGATTTTTAGAAATAATTTGTCGTTTTCCCACGACTTTTAAACGAAATTTATCGTTTTTTCCCGATCTTTTGGCGAAATCTCCCGCATTGTCCCGGTTTTTGTTAAAATCTGCTGTTTTTTCGCGATCTTTGGGCGAAATCTGTCGTCTGTTCGCGATAATTTTGACGAAATCAGTCGTTTTTTTGCGATCTTTTGTTGAAACTTACCGTTTATTTATGATTATATGACGTAATTTGCATTTTTTCACGATCTTTTGATGAAATGTATAGTTTTTTCACGATTTTTTTAACGAAATTTACCGTTTTTTCAGGATTCTTTGACATTACCTGTCGTTTTTCTGCGATTTTTTAACGAAATTTATCCTTTTTCCCGATTTTTTGTCGAAATCTGTCGTTTCTTCGCGATTTTTTTTGACGAAATTAGTTTTTTTCGTGATCTTTTAACGTAATTTACTGTTTTGTTCGTGATCTTTTGACGAAATCTGCAGGTTTTTTCGCGACCTTTTGTCGAAATCTGCCATTTTTCGCGATATTTTGATGAAATTTATCGTTTTTTTGTGATTTTTTTTACGAAATTTAATGCTTTTTCTCAACTTATTGGCGAAATCTGCTGATTTTTCGTGACTTAGTGGCGAAATTTGCTGTTTTTTTTCCCGAGATCTTTTGGCAAAATCTGTCGTTTTTTCGCGAAATTTTGTTTTTTTTTCACAATCTTTTCGCAAAATCTATCTTATTTTGCGATCTTTTAACAAATCTTGTTGATTTTGGGATTTTTTGGCGAAAGATTCCGTTTTTTTCGCGATCTTTTAACAAAATTTATCACTTTCTCATGATTTTTTGACGAAATCTGCTGCTTTTTCGCGATCTTATGTCAAAATACGCCGTTTTCTGCAATCTTTTGATGAAATCTTTTTTTTTTTTTTTCTCGCGATCTTTGAATGTATTTTGCCGTTTTTCCGCGGCTTGTTCACGGTTTTTTTTTTTTTTTTTAAACAAACAAGGAATTTTTTTTTCTTTTCCAAGTTAGCAAATTTATCTGCAATGGCAAAAATTAATCTGCGACGTACGTCGCGCGTCGCGCACTTTCTGCTACCGGGAAGATTACGAAAGCCACAACACATATTTGGTGCGAAATGAAAGAATGTCTTCAAATTTGGCTATACCTGGCAAAAAATGTTGTCTTTCAGAACGTGATGAATTTTTTAAAAACATTCTTAATAGGATTCGAGATGCATGGTTAAATTAACCAGAGTCAAGCAAAAAAAGTGATTTGGATCGATGTCCTTTTGTTGTAAATTTTAAAATAAAGTAAAATTTATGGACATGTGCATACAAACATAGTTTTCTTATTGATTGTTTTTGTAATAACTTGTTTTACAGTAATAATACAGAGTGAATGATGCAGTGAAAATACTATATCAAGTTGAATATAAATTTAATTTTGACCGAGCTCAGCTCGGTCACCCCTGCTAGTTTTGATTTATGATTGCTATTTTATTTGTATGTTTTAGATCAAAAAAATTCTGAATCCTTTTAAATGTATCAAAGAATTGTTTTAATACTTATTAGCTTAAAAAATTAGAAGCAAAATAAGTAAAAATCAAAACTTTGAAATGTGTTAATAGACACTGGTAGAAATAGTATTAAAAAGCATGAACTTTATGAAATAAATAAACTGAGTCAACTTCTTAATTTTTTATAGCCTTTAGAATGGGCATTATTTCAATTATGTTTGCAATGTACAATTTTGTTTTACCGGAACATGCATCTCTTCATCCATAACTTATAAAATTTGCGATTTGTATTTGATTTCCGTGACTATGTGTTGCACATGCATCTCTCTTTCTTTGAAGCAAGAAATTCTCTCTTCGAATGTTTAAAAAGCAAACTCTTTCCACGCCACTATTGGTACTGAACTTTGATTTTAACTAATAAATTATCGTCTTGCTATTGGAACGACTTGTAATTTTGGATTATCATTCAGAGTTCTTATATTATGATATCAAGAATTTTTTATTATAATGATATTCTAAAATGCACTCACAGCTTTTCATCAAACAAGTTTTACCTATGCCTCCCGTTTATTAAGAAATTCCTACAGAACCCTGGTTACTCGAAAATTTCTATGGAACCCTGGTTAACCGAAAATACTGTAGTTCCATGCTTTTCAGGTAACTGGGGTTTTACTGTAATTAGATTTATAAAGCTCTTTGTATGCTCTATGTCTGCACTATAATAACTTTCAGAGTAATTAAGAAATTTTGATTTAAATTGTTTTAAAATTAATCCTTATATAAATGTTGAACTTTGAAAAACAAATATTTTCATCATCCATAATTTTATAATAAAAGACTCTTGAAATATTTTTTAATTCACAAAGATTTTGAAAGGAAAACAATAAAATAACAAGCACTTTTGTCAATATAGGTTTAAAATGCAACAGTACAATGGTGTTTTGCTGTATTAATACAAAAATTACATTATTGTTTTTTTTTTTATTACTATTATTAATATTGACTGCTTTTAGACTGCTTAATTAGACTTTATTTTCGATAGAAAAGTAGAAAGATTTTTAGAAAAAGAAAATTGTGTATTTCAAACCTTTCACTCTGAGGCAACTATTGAAAAAATTAGAATATTTTAAACCCTATTAATTTTAAAGAAAATAATTATATGGATCACTTACAAATGAACAGTTAACATTACATACAACTTACAAGATTGATTTGTTTTTTATTTATTGTAAAAAGAATTCTCTTATTGTGTTTATAGTTTAATAAACAAGTAAAAATATGATAAATTATTTTTTTTTCATACATTGAGGGAGAAAAATTCAAATTGATGATTTTTATATATGTACGAACAAACATTTTAATGACAAAATTTGAAATGGAAGGTATTTTGGATCGGTCAGTTTGTTCGTACATTAATTTGAGAGACTGTAACTTTAGTTAGGCCTAATGATCCTAACAAATGAAAATGAAATGAAAAAAAAAAGCAATTTTTACATAACAAATACTTATAACTGAACAAATAAATAATAATATAGTATATAAATAATACTCATGGGTAATTAAAAATACTTAGCATGTTGATGTACATTTTTTCATAGATGGACACAAAACAAATGTTCAATGGTGGAAAGAAATATTTCCTCTTTGTTTACATTACATAAAAAAGACAATATAATTTCCCTTAGATTTGTTGTCAAGTGCACAGATCAAAACCTGTGTAAAATAGCTATATTGCTCTTATTCTGGTGAAATGCAATGCATGGAATATAGAAAAAGCAAATTAGTATAATTAAATTTTTAACATTTATGAACAAAATGGTTTGGAAGAAATACTTAAATTTAACAACACATTGCCATACTTTTTAATTCATATGCAAAAACAGCCTAGTTTTTGAAAAGGTCTTTGTTAAATTAGCTATTATTTAGGAGATACAACTATTTTAACTGCAGAGTATGATAACAAAACGTTTGAAAATTTACCAGGGCCCGATTAACGTCTCAAGATATAGGAAGCACAGAGTCGTTTCGGGACCCCCTTTCAGTTTAGAAATGTTTTCTAAATTCGACATTCCTGGAAATTCATCGGTGCTGCATATATTATTCCGAAGCGTAACTCAGTTCAGTTTTCATGTATTTCATTAAAGAACTTTGTTTATATTCCCAATTTATATATATATATATATATATATATATATATATATATGGATTATTTATCCAATAATTGGATAAATAAATAAAAATATGGAAAAATGATTTTTGCATACTATTAGCATAAAAACATAAAAGTTGGATAAAAAGTTTGAATTTAGCATGCATAAAATATTAATATTTTGAAATAATTCTCCCCATTTTGGCAATAGTTTAAATTAATAATATTTTAAAGTGTGCTACAAACCAAATTTAAAAAGCATTCATATTCAATGTGTAAAATAAGCATTACAATTAATTCAATAAAAATTTTGAAACACCTTGTTTTCTCAATTTTGGGCCCCATCAAAATTTTCTAAGGGAAGCACGTGCTTCTCGTGCCTATTCGGTAACCAGGGCCTGGATATATATTTTATTAGCTAGAATATACCTGACATATTATATGGGATTTCTAACAGCATCAATAGATTATTCATTTGATATGAAATATAGATTCTAACATTATGGTATCAAACAGGCAAGCATTTTAAAAACTAGCCATACAGTTAATTAAATAATATATAAACACTACTTATAAATATGTATAATTAAGTACTGTTGGATTATATTTCTAACCCAAAAATGACTGGACAAACTGGCAGATTTAAAACAACAACAATAAAATAAAATATAATTAAACTTGTACAGAATATTAAGATTATTATTGTAATGAATAATAATTGTATAAAATGCCAATTTTTAGGCTTATCAATGACTGCTATGTTTATAAATTTATAAAATTTTAAACTCTGTTTAAATTTGAAAAAAAAAAAAAAAAAAAAGAAAGAAAAGAAATAGATTTACAGTGAATATTAATACAAAAGTTTGTATTGAAAGTTGTGGGATCAAAATAAATAAGCAAATAATATTTTTCATTCCTTACCTGCATAAAGTTTACTTTAGGAGAACTTTCAAACATATCGCATAAAAACATCATGATTCACTTGCTTGCGCTTGGAATATCCACACACCTAAATACTAGCAGATACACACCCAAAAGCACACAATAAATATAATTATATGCTTCTAAAAGTGGTATCAGCTGGCATCTGTATTAAAATTAGATTTTTAAAATATCTGTGTCCTTTGATAACATCAAAGTCCTTTGAAATCATTTCCTATTTCTAGAGCAAACTTCGTCAAGTAACATACAACCATGGAAAAAAAAAAAAAAAAATTGTAGCACTAAAAACTTTCTTAAAGAATTCACTATAATTATTGTTTTGATTTTTTTGTTTACAAGTTACGGCAGTCAATTGCCGGACAGAAGATTCATTCAAAAGGAGACTCGTTCTTCAGAATCTCCGGCAGTCGTTACGGCAGTCTTGACTGCGCATGTGCAGTAGACTGCCGTAAGAATAATATTCTTACGGCTGCCGTAAGAATAGACACAGCCATAATATATATATATTTACAATATCATTTTAACTTCGGGAAAAAAAGTACTTAATGCAGCAAAGACACTGCTTTTTGCCCGAAACGAAAACGACATTGCGACTATTTTTTAATGCACATATTTTTATCAAAACAAGCTGTAACAAAAAATATTTTGAATTAAATCTGGTAAACTACAGATTCATCATTCATGGTTGAGAGAAAATTTGAAATTCATGACTAAAATTTTAACAGGTATTCTCTGAAATGGTTTTGTCTGTTTCTCTTCATATAATTTTGAAATTGTAAATATTGTAGACCTAAATTTCATGAAAGCTATTCAGATTAAAAGGAAAACATTTTGAATATATATGCCTACAGTACTTAAATTTTAATATTCTCGAAATAGTTTTGTCTGTTAAAAAAAAAAGAGAGAGAGAGAGAGGGAGTCTAATCTACGATTTTAGGAAAATTATTGTCTAGAACGTTAAATATTTAAACAAATAAATTAACAATATTTCTTTGTTTAACAAAACAACATTTAATACATACATTTAAAATTAAAGTTATTCCGAATGTATGTATGATGAAATAGGTTTTAAATTAAAAGAATGAAATGTTTGCAAGTTAAATAATAAAAGTCGATACGACCAAGAAAACATCGGATTTTTATCGTCTGCCATTGGTAAATGAAAAATGTAGCTTAAGTTGAATATTTTATTTAGTATTAAAATCTATACATTTCTAAATATTGATAAACATTATATTATCATAGGGAATATAACTTTGTATATTGTTTTGTATTAGCTCATCAAAAATTTAGTAAAATGTGACACTATTTCAAAATTTTTCATACTACTTACTAAATTTAATGAGTCATCTTTCATTACATTAAAAACATAATTAAAATCGAACACACTTTAATCAGCGATATTTGTATCGCATAGTTAAATGATGTTAATGATCGTCTTAGTCTATTTCAGGGTTCGGTGATATATATCAATGGATATATATCATGATATATATCCGATATTTATTTTCAAAATATCAAGCTTTTTGATATTTTCATATTTGATATTTATTTTCAAAATATCATGATTCTTGATATTTTCATATATTTAATTTTTATTTTCAAAATATTTTTAGTCAACAAAAGTCTAAATGAGCTCTTCAATTGTTATTAAAAATTAACCCATCTGTAAATAACTAAAATATTAAAAACATGCTTACAAAATATCCCCCACCTCCAAAAACTATTTTTAGATTGCACCTGCTAGAATTGGAAAAAGGGGTGATGATTGGCTAATCTGAATTGCTCAATAGTCAATCAGGCAGTGTAATGTGTAGGCATAGAATAGACATGTTTTAAGAACAAAATTTTACACATGTTGCAAGTCTTTGCTGTGCTGTCATTATTTTGTTCTTGTTGATATTATATTTAAATGATATAAAGCTTAAAAATTTTATTAAAGTTTTTATTGCAATCACTATGCCAAGAATAAAAGATCCTATATGGAATCATTTCACATGTAAAATTAAAGAAGGAAATAGTGGCAAATGGGCCATATGTAAGATGTGTGATAAAGAAATGCAAGGAATTCCAAAAAGGATGGAGAAGCATTATGAATTGTGTTCTTCTGCTCAGATTGATAATACAGGTAATTACACATTTTTCTGTTTTATATTTTAATATTTTCTTTAAAATATGGTCATTCAATCTTTAAGGCTGCCAACAGTTACACATTTTAGAGTTAACTTTACATCTCTACATTAAAAATAAGGATAAGATTTTATTACACATTACTCTCATTACCAATTTTAGATTATATTTTTGAATTCTTATATCACAATTTAAATGCTCTAAAAGTTAAGACTTTTTTTTAAATACATAAGATTTCTATTAAGTTTTATTATGACTTAAAATGGTTTAGTATCATGAAATATTAAAAAAATATATACAGTAGACTCCCTCAAATCCGCACAGCTTGGGACCAGAGGTTTTGCGGATTTTAGAATTTTGCGGATTTCTGGTCATTGCTTTGTTTACATTTTTACTTTCTTCTATCTTCAATAGAAGAAAGTATTGTAATCGAAATTTTTTTCGACTTCCGGTTTTCGACTGATTTACACGTTTTAGGGGTCAGAGATTCCAAAAAACATGTTTTTACAAAATGTCTGCCTGTCCGTGTGTGTGTGTGTGTGTGTGTGTGTATATATGTCTGTCTGTGTGTATGTCGCCATTCTACCATCAAAAAATGTATGAAGTTATGGATAGAATTGAACCAAATTTTTTGTAAATGTTTTTGGCTGTGGCAAGCAGGTCCTCCTTCACTTTTGAAATATTTCGCCGGAAGGGGGCGCTGCAATCACGATTTTTGTGCCATTTTCAATATTGTACCGAGCAAAAGTATATGAAGTTATGCATCGAATTGAACGAGATTTTTTGTGTATGACTATGGCTAGTTGGTCTCCCCTGAATTTGAAAATAATCCGGAAAGAAGGAGGCGCTGCAATCGCAAATTTTGTGCCATTTTCAATATTGTACCGATCAAAAGTATATGAAGTTATGCACCGAATTTAACCAACTTTTTTGTGTAAGTGTATGACTATGGCTAGTTGGTCCTCCCTGAATTTGAAAAAAATCCGTCGGAAGGGGGCGCTACAATCGCGTTTTTTTTGCCATTTTCAATATTGTACCGACCAAAAGTACATGAAGTTATGCATCGAATTGAACGAAATTTTTTGTGTAAGTGTATGTTTAGGGCTAGTTGGATCGCCCTGAATCTGAAAAAAATCCGCCGGAAGGAGGCGCTGCAATAGCGAATTTTATGCCATTTTCAATATTGCACCACATAAAAGTGTATGAAGTTAGTTCTAGAACTGAAGTAAATTTTTTGTATATAATTATTTCTTGGTAAGGCAAGTAGGTCCTCCCTGAATTTGAAAAAAAAAATCTGCCTATCATTCTATTGTCCATCGGCTCGTGCAGACGTAAATTCGTTTTTACTCCGATTAATTGATTGAAGCAGAAATTTAAGATGAAAATCAAAGTTGGTATGGTATTGAATTAAAATTATTAAAGCATTAAAATGAGTAATTATTTTTTTTAATATTAAAATGTACGTATGAGATAGAAGAAAGTTTTGGGATTGGCACATCCAACTAGTTTAAAAAGTAATTTGAATGTAATTAATAATGAAATCAAAAGTATAATGAATGCTTACTATATGCTAAAATACTAAAATAAGTAATAAACAAAAATAATAAAAATTTAGATAGTTTTTGAAATGATAAAAGTACTAAAAGCAAAGGTCAAATTAATGAGGAGTAATGTACAATTAAATATTTATTATAAAGATGAAACGTGTTTTTCCTAAATTATTCAATAAAAACTTGCCTCATAAATGTACATTACTAATTTACATCAAGATCATAAAATAATGAAGTTTTATTTCAGGTTTAGCCAGACTTAACAACTAAAAAAGCTTGATTAATACATAAATATATTTGGTAATATTGTGATTAGAAATGATATCAGCAATATATTTATTTTTTCAGAAATAAATTATTCTTTCTTTATGAAAAAACATGAATTCAATAACCTTAAAAAAAAATTACAAATTAAAAAATATATAGAATTGATAAAAATCTAAAAAAGTCAAATTTTGCACCTACATCTGAATTGAATGTTTCATTGTTTACATCCGTAAAATATGTGCGGATTTTAGAGAGTTGCGGATTTTAGGAGTGTGTATTTAAGGGAGTCTACTGTATATCTAATTGATATTTTGACCAAACTTTTATCTTGTAATGTGATAATGTTGAATAAAAAATGCACACAATTCTTCAATTCAATTTTAAACTTCAAATGCTTTTTCATAAACAAGATAATATTAAAATAACTAAATATATTTTTATTTGTAAAATTTCTTTTTGTGCTTAGTAAAATTTTAATATTTATTCTATTTTTAAAAAGACTTTGCTGCGTTAAAAAGTTTTAATATTAACAAGAGATTTATTAATTTGTTTAGAATGTTTTCATATGTTTTTAGTAATTACACTTACATATGCTACTTTGAAATTATAGATTAGAACTTATTGGCAGTCCTGAATTTTATATTTCTTAAATATTAAATATTTCATTCCACAGTTCATTCTGATGCATTTTTTTTTTCTTATTACAGATGATGATGATCCTAAAAGAAGTGTTGATTTAGACAATTGTATCTTATCAGAACAACCATGCAAGAAACAGAAAAAAGCTTCTGCAGCAACAAGATACAAAACAACAACAGTTTCATTGTCTAAAGATTCTGATGTGGTTTGCACTTCAACAGTATATGCTCAAGCTATTGATGAACAAATTGCGCGTTACTTTTTTGCTACAAATACACCATTTAATCATGTTATTCATCCTGAATTTATAAAACTTTGTAGTTTGCTTCGACCTGGCTATACGCCTCCTTCGGAAAGAAGATTAGCAGGGGAACTTTTGGATGATTTACACAAAAAAGTAGTTGAAGAATCGAAGGAAATTCTCTCTGGAGAAACTGTAACTATGAGTCTTGATGGCTGGAGTAATATCCACAACGAGTCACTTATTTGCACCTCAGTGATCACAACATCTGGTGATACTTTCCTAACTTCGACTATAGATTCATCAGAACATTCACATACTGCAGAATATTTATGTGATGTGGCAAAACAATCTATCTTGGATTGTAAAGAAAAATTTGCTGTAGATGTTCGCAGTTTTGTTACAGATAATACTGGAAATGTTAAAAAAATGAGAGAAGAGCTTGCTAAGTCTGAAGATTTTGATATTATTTACTAAGGTTGTTCTGCTCACATATTAAATCTTCTTGCCAAAGACATAGAATTTCCAAATATGAGTAAAAATGTCATCAAGATAATTAAATATTTTAAATATACTCATTTGCCAACTGCTTGGTATAAGAAAAATGGTGGAAAACTGCTAGTAATACCTCAAGCTGTAAGGTGGAACACAATGTTCGATACACTGATGTCTTTTTTAGATAACAGAGGAAAACTGGTGCAAGTCTGTCAGGATCACAAACTTGAAATTGATAAAGAAATTTTCAATTTAGTGAATGATGTCAACTTAATGGTTAATTGCACAGATTACATAAATATTTTAACACCTATTGCAGATGCATTAGATGAAATGCAAAAAGATGACACTAAGATTGCACAATGTGTAGAAATTTGGTGCAAATTAAAGGAACAATTGGAAACATCTGGAAAGGATATCAAGAAAAAATTATTAGCAAGAGAAGAAATGGCATTGTCACCAGCACATTTAGCTGCTAATATGTTGGACCACAGATACTGTGGGAAAAAATTAACTGAAGATCAAAAGCATAGTGCTTTTAATTTCTTGCGTTCAGTAGACAAAGAACTTTTGCCCCTGGCAATGACATTTTTAGCAAAGAAATCTCCTTTTCCAAGTTTTATGTTTGAAACTGAATATATAAAGGTTGAACCAATAATTTGGTGGGACAATATTAAATTGGAGCAGCCCATAAAAGAAAAAATGTCCAACTTAACTAATCAGTTGTTTACAGCTGGATTAGAAAGAATCTTTTCCAGTTTCGGTTTAGTTCAGTCTAAACTCCGGAATAGGTTAGGGAATGAAAAAGCTGACAAGCTTACATTCATGTTTAAATTCTTCAATAGAAAAAAATAATTTATTTTTTATTTATTATTATTATTATTATTTTGTATCTTGAAACTTGTTCTTTAAAAATAAATTTTTTTAAAACTTGAAACTGAATTCTGTATTTTGTGTTTTGTTGAGTGAAAAGGTATAATTTGTTGAACATCACAAAAAATTGTTTGTCTTCATTTATTTAATCATCAAATTTACAAAGGAAAAAAAAAAAAGATTTAGAATATTGGTTTATGTTTTCATGTTAACTGTAATATGATTAAAATTTTAATTTATATTAAATCAAAAAATATTTGTAATCAATAAGCTGAAAATTTTGAAAATATCGGATATATATCGAAAATATCAGATATATATCAAAATATCGGATATTTTCGATATTTTCGAAAATATCATGATATTTACGAACCCTGGTCTATTTTATGTTAATATTTAGTGGTATTACACTTATTTATTCCATATTTATTTACAATATTTCAAACCTAAAAGTTATTCTACTCAATGTTAAAGTAACATTTTATAGAAACAAAAAAGTTTTGTTGCCATTCACACAAAAGAAACTGCAATCTACTTAATAACCCTCTAGTTATGCACCCCTGCCGCTAGATGGCATATGCCTTGACCCCGCCTTTAATCTTGCGGACAGCTCTTCCATAGAAGTTGGAACGCTTGAAATATATGCAGTTTTGGTTCATTCAGAAATTTGTTCTAGACAGTTTGCTGTATTACAGTTGAAAGCTGCTCTGTGCAATCTCAACGAAAGCAAAGAATATTTATATTTATTTATAAACTCGCCAACTTAATAATTATCATTTGCCAATTTTGATGATATTAGATCCTACTAAGTTTTAAGTAAAAACAAAATATCCAAAAAAAGATTTGAAATTATTTTTAAATTTTAAAATACAATTTCTTTGTTTGCTTTGCTTTATACAATGCATTAATATATATTTAAATTTAGTTTATCACTTATAATTTTATCTGCAGTATCAATTACTAGTTCATAGTTTTCCATTCAGTGGAATGCCAGTTTTATTTTTAACTAAATATTTGTAACTTAGCTACTCGCTAGCTGCTAAATAAAGAAAAAATCATTTTGACCTATATTTAAAAAGTGGCCACCAATGAAACTGAGCCTACCGGCCACTGGCTACTAATTAAATATCCCAATTTTCACCTATACACCTCACTGGTTTTCAGTAGGGTAGGATCTTAACTTTAAAATTAAAATGAGAAAATATTTTAGCAGTTTTAAAACCGAGGGAGGAATAAAATGGCAGAACTATAGAGTTGAAATTAAGAGGATTATTTTAATCTGAAAGAGCATGAGAAACTAGAAAATTTACAAAAAACCTTTCACTATATCTATCTTTTCATATTTTTTCAAATCATCCATCCAAAACAACAAAAAAGGCATAATTTTGTTTTTGGGGTATTACGCAATTATTTGGACTCTTCTGCTCTGAATAATGAAATTATCTCAAATCTTTTGTCCTTGCTCATGGTTATGATTCAGGGTTGGGTTTCTGACGTCAGAAAATGGTTTTTGACATGACAAGTGTCAAAAACTGGCTTAAACCATCAAAAATGTGTAATGCGCTTTAAACACTTTAAGAACAAGAGAAACATTGAATAAGTCTTAATGATTTAAGTAATTTTTTATTTAAAATTAATTATACTGTAATTTAATTGCAATTAATTTAATTTTTTTGTGATTAGTAAATTTTTTTTTAGAATGTTCAAACAGAAAAAAATGATTTTGTACAGTTAATAATCTGGATCAATTTTACCCCACAGCATCCTATAGTACATAACCAATTTAGCACATTTATTTACATCCAAATGTTTTCTGAGTTTAGAGTGTATGAAGCTAAAGTTACAAAATACTCTCTCAATTGGTGCTGTGCTAGCAGGGCTTGATAGCAGAAGCATTGCTAGTTGACAAGTTCGGAGGCAGGCTAAATTTTCAGATTTATGGCAGATTTTTTTCTTTTTTTTTTTCTGGAAATGATAATATACACTACAGTAAAAGTGAATTTTTAATATTACATCTGTTGTAGTATATGTGTGAGAGATGTTTAATGTAAAATTTTACAGATCAGTGTAGTATTTGAGGTTTCTGATGAGGTTTTTGCCAAGAGGTTTTAGCCATGACGGTTTAAACCACGGTTTTAACCGGATAAAACCGCACACTGTCAAAAACTTGCCAAACCTGTTATGATTACTCTTTGATTGACAAAATTCTCTATAAATTTATTGAATCTAAATGGCTTCTAATCCAAATAATCTTCCTAACTTTAAACCTGTAGTTCTCTCAGTTTTTCTTCTGTTTTAAAATTGCTACAATCTTCTCATTTTTAACCCATCACTGAATGATTTTTCTTTTCTCTGTGGAAAAAATATTTTAATTACTTTAGGTATATATATATAATAAATATGGGTTTTTGTGGTATGTGTCCCAAAGCACACAATTAGATATTTTATTTTTTTACCAAATGAATGTAGCATAATATTCAAAACATTTGTGTATTATATACTATACAAACAAGTTGGAAATTGCACGTGAATGTAGCAAATGAGGTTTGTTTGTATGATAACGAAGTTTTAAAAATATTCAGATCTTGCTGATATAGTAGAGCGTACTTCGGATACAGTATAGTAGTCGAAATCTTTGTTTTTCTGTAAATATGCAGGAAGTAATTTTTATTACACCTCAGCAACGTATATCTTATTCATAAAATGTGAAATAGTTGAATATAATTAAAACACACCCCAAACAATGTTTCCCCGTATAGCATTATGTAGTGGGATACTTTTGTGTGGCCCTGTAATTTAATAATAAAAATTATTTGCATCACATATTGTATGGAATGCATATTTTAGTATATAATATATTTCATAGATTCATGCCAATTCTATTATGTTCGAATGAGTGTAACATCATTAAAATGCATTCGAAACTTTTTCCCCTTTGACCGTAATGCAATGGAATACTTTTGATTGTCCCTGTAAATGATCTATGCACAGGGTTGTTAGATACCCAACCCACTGGGTTTTTCGTTTTTTTTTTTTTTTTTTTTTCAGGTTTTGGGGGGTTATGGGAGGTGGTTCAGAATGCTTGAAAAAAAATGTACTATTATTAAATTTAAAGTAGCTAATTGATTACAAATATATATAAATCAATGACAGTAATCAAAATTATGCTTTGTTTTTAGATAAATTGATTATTAGTAATAATTTATAAAGTATTTTTTATTATTACTAAATAATAGAATAAGCCAAGTAATTCTACATGGCTACATAATTAAATTAGGATTCTAAGCATATATGATATTTTGTTATGAGTTTCTATTGTATATCATAGAACGGATTACACACCAAAGTATTTTTTTAATGGGAAAAAAATTGTTTGTGTTACTTACACATGCTACAGAGATTAACTAACAATTATTTCTTTTAAAAATTGTAATGGTATAATTAGGACATTTCTTTTCTTTGGGGTGGGGGGTGATGGTTATAAACTTTATGAGTAGTGTACTGATATTAAGAAATATATTACAATACATTTTATGTGTAATATAAATACATTATATATGTTATTTAAAGTTGAAATTTTGAAAAAACCTTCTTGAGTTTTTTCCTGGGTTTTTTCAAGTGGGTTTTTTGGGCTGGGCAAAATCATAACAACCCTGTCTATGCACCCGACTTTCATAACATTTGAAACGACTCGACAAAATTACATTTATAATTATGTTTTAAATTTCAAATGATTAAAATGCATTTAAACTTTTTTCCCCATTGACCGTAATGTAACAATCCTTTTGATTGTCCCTGTAATTGATCTATGCATTCGATTTTCATAACATTTGAAATGACTCTACAAAATTATGTTATAATTATGTACAGTAGAAGATCTATATAACGCAAACCTAAAAACGCAAGGTTGTGCGTTCTATAGAATTTTGCGTTATGTGGATCACATATCACGCGTCATCAAATTTACCTCATAAATATAGACAAATATGTCTGAAACACATCAAAGTACATTAGAATTACCTTTATACTGCATTCCTTATCCAGATTATAAATTTTTCTATTGCGATCATTCAACATTTTGTTAAATATACGTTTTAAATATGGTCCAGATACACCTGGACCCAATTTATTCATTATATTGCTCATTTTCAAAAACATTTATTGTAATAATAATTTTTTTCCTTTAAAAGTTCTAAATTAAGGAGGTAAAATTGTACTAATGCATTAAATTTAGTTTTCAGACAGTAGCAGTTTTTTACAGTCTTAAAATTCAGGTGCTCCTTCATGGCAAAATTCATTGTTTACATCTGAAAGGTTGTGCGTTATATGGAGAATTGCGTTATATGGAATTGCGTTATAAAGATCTTCTACTGTATTTTAAATTTCAAACAATTCGGTTGGGTAGTTTTTGCGTTGTTATATGCAGGCAGACAGACAGACGGACTGAGCGACAACAATAGGTGCTACGTATTTACATAATTACGAACGCACCTAAAAAGTGACAAAAGGAATTGTGGCTATGAAAAATCTGTTCTGAAAATAAAAAGTGCAAAAAAGTATAAATGTATGTCAATCAAAGATTTGTTTGCTAACCAAAAGCAAAAGTTGTAAGTGGAATATAAATTAAAATAGTAATTAAAAAAAAAAAAAAATTATTTCATGAGTAATTAATCTTTATTCCAAGGTATGTCTTATGATTTTTTTTCCCCCAAGGTCCAAAACTAGTTATTTTAAGAATAGAAAAGCTGCCTTAGCTTTATTAAAGGAGTGGCAGGGGAGGGTTGGAGAGGGCAGAATTTATGGTATTGGGAATAGATATAAAATTTTTGTGATAAAGGGGGGAAGAGAAAGTGAGAATTTATAATTTAGATATTGCCACTCCTGTAATGTAATATACAGGCTGGTGTGCTTGTCTTCATTTTCTTGAAAATCAAGACCTGCTTTTGTTCTTTGAATTATCTTTCACAGACAAAATGTGGTGCAATTTTTCATTCGTGCATTTGATTGAAATGTGGTGCAATTTATTTGCGCACGTGAATACAATGTGGTGCAATTTTTCGTTCACGCATATTTTCAGTCTTTTTGCTTTTTTGCAGTTCCCATCCCTTATATGTGTTTCAATTTTATAATGGGTATTTACTCCTTTCAGGGGCAAGAAATTGAGTCTCTGTAATGTTGAATTCACATCGAAATATTCGAAAAAAATATTTTTTTAAATAAGGAATTGTTGACTTCCTGTCATTGTTTCAATTTCTCCATGCCAAAATTTATTCATTTGCTTCTTCCTTTCAGTTGGGTTTTCATTAAACATATTTTATTTCAAAAAATTCTGATAATCTTGTCAATTATCTTATCCCTTTTCTCTGTCTAGCATGGAAATTCTTTTCCCTATTCCCCTGACTTTTTTCATTTCATTTAAAAAAATTCTTTTGTCTTTTCTTGTTTTATTCTTTTGTTTATTTATTTATATCTATTCCCCCCCCCCCCTATCAATTTCTTTTCTATCATTTTGACAACTCTTTTGTCTTCTGCATGTGCTCTTAGCTTGCACTATCTGTAGCATTCTTTGCAAGCTCTGCTTCATTTTTTATCTTGTCAAACTCAAGACATGAAGTTGAATTAGAGGACATTGAAAAATTGAGTGCTAATTAAGCATCTGTTTACTTTAAAGTAAAATGTGTAACAAGATACATATAAATCCTCTATAACACACTCTCTATTTGGATCTTCACCTGTCTCCCTACTTCCATATCATGAATATCACCCCTTATGAAGAAGGGATAATATTATCATGAATATTACCTCTTTGCATCTCATGTTCTCATGGTGTTTAAAATCTTTATAATTCTTTATTTATTATTATTTTATTTATTTTTCCTGCTCAATTTGTAATTTTGTTGTAAAAGATATTTAAATAACCACCTAAATTATTTCTCATCCTCTCCCGAAAAAAAAAAAAAAAAAAAAAGTATTGTACACTGCTTGTTGATTTACTCTTTTCATTTTAATAATTTTTACAGAGCCTCATATATTGCTGTTCCGCCGTCCTCTTCAGGGGCCAGCACCATCTCAAGAAGAACAAGCAAAAAATGATATGTAGGCTAAAATCTCTGCTGTATATAGTGTATATTTTAATTTACCTTTTAGATTTTTGAAATTTTACTATCTTAAGTCATGCACTATAAGTGATGCCTTATGTATCTTTTATTTCTTTTTTTTTAACTCTTTCAAATATATCATCTACAAATGTATATTTTAATGAATTGTAATGTTCATATTGGCAATGTTATGTATTCATCTGTCCATATGTGATTAAATAATTTGTAATTAATAGTGTGTTTGTTTAATTCTAAAATTTTTGTGCTGATACTTAATTGATTTTAGATAAAAAGAAACTTACACATATTTTAAGTAATTATGCTGTACAAATTATTAAAAAATATGATAATAAAATCAGGGTTTTTCTTCACTAATTTAAAAGCTTGGTTTTCTAAATATTGACCTAACACAAGTTAAAGCAATAAATGTTGAATTTTTATAAATCCTTACACAGTTGGACCTCGCTAATCCAAACGAATTTCGATCAGTATCTGTTTGGATTACCTGAAATTCTGATGAAAAGAGGATGCATGCTAAAAGCATGTGTCGTAAGTATTCAGTAATATACAGTAAACATCTTGTAAATAATAGGGATGCACTGAATAGCTATTTTGACCGAATGCCAAATATTTGGCCGACTGGTGAACTTAATATTTAGCTAGCTGAATATCTAATAATCCGGCCAGCCAAATAGTAACTGTTCGGTCAAATACCGAATATTTGGCTGACCAAATACTTTTAATATTTCAAAATTTAAATGCATTAAAATATTACTTTTTAAAACAATTTTACATAATATTTAATAAAAGAAATTTATGTTTTGATAAACAAGAGCTTTTTATAAGTATTACTTGAAAAAAAAAAAAAAATCTGCCTTGAGTTATTAAAGAAAAACAGCTATGAGACTTTTAATTAATAAAATTTTAAATTTCATGATTTCTTCTATGAATTAAAACAAGCATTTTAAAGTCAGAGAAATAATGAAAAAACGGGGAAGGGGGACTTTACAGTATCATAATTATCCTTTTTAAATAACTCAAAGTAGATTTTTTTCAGTGTCAAGTTTACTTATAAAAACTAGTTGGATGTGCCAATCACAAAACGTTCTTCTGTCTCATACATACATTTTAATATTTAAAAAAATAGTTAGTCATTTTAATGCTTTAATAATTTTAATTCAATACCATACCAACTTTGATTTTCATCTTAAATTTCTGCTTCAGTCAAGCATAGATTATGAAGCACTTTCCAACGCTTCATGAAATCTTTAACAAAATATAGGTAAATAAGGATATAAAGCCAAATATATATTCTATTACTATTGAACAGCCCTGTATTTGATCTGTCAGCTAATATACATACTATATAATTGGAAAATTTAGTTTAGCAAAAAATGAATAGTAGCTTGAAATTTCTCTTTCAGCAATTTATATTAATAGATGGAAACATACTTGAATACTTTGTTCAGCCTTTTAGTTTGCCTGGTACTGTTATTACACATCAGTGTTAAGATAAAATTTATTTTAACCACTTCAACGGCTGCCCCGAGATAAGTCGGGGGTTAAAGCACTGTTTCCCCATACCCGTCGCCGGTTAAGTGGATAAACTAAAACAACTGAAATCACTTTCTCATAAATTATCATTCATGTACCCAATTCTTTGTGTGGCCCTGTATATAATTTTATCTATATTCTGCAAACATTTCTTAGTAAATTTAAGCGTAAAAATGCATAATTTAAGATTCGCCTTTTAGTAATATATGCTTATATTCAGTAATGTTGGTGAGCTCTTTTGAGTAGCCCTGTATATTAACTATAGCATTTATACACACCATATAATATGCATAAATTTAGTGAAAGTTATACACGCATATCAAAATTAAAATGCATTTCATCCATCCATCAGATACATATACAGTACTTCGGAAAGAATGTACTATTTGAAATCTTTTGTGTGTCCCTGTAAATACTATGTACTTTATATTAGGGAAAGCAGTATCATATAATTTATACTAAGCCTCATTGACATACATCAATTTTATTATACATGAAACAGTTCAATATATTTAAACTATGTCACACACAGTTCCCTTTTACCTCTATCTAATGGAATTCTTTTGTGTGGCCCTGTAAATGAATAATAGCTATATTTTCACTTTATATTTTATAGAATGCATATTTTAATGCACCTCCTAAAAGCATATAAATTGTAATGTTTGACAGGGTATAACATCTTTAGAATTCCTTTGAAATTATTTTTTCCTATAGGCCGTAATGTAATGTGACACTTTTGATTCTCCCTGTAGATAAACTAATCATGATAGAAACTTCATTTTCAATAGGGTTTATGCCAGGGTTAGCAAGATTTTGACATGCGACAGTTTTTGACGGTTTTAACCACGGTTTAAACTGTCATGTCAAAAACCTATATTTATGTGTAAATAAAAATATTTATTTACATATGTATATCTACATATATTAGGTAAAATTTATTTGCTTTTAATAAAGAAAATGTTTCTAAATATGACCTAGAAAAAATAAATTAAAATTTTTGAAGAAGCATTTTGAATAGTAAACAAAATCTTAGAAGGCTATAAACAAATGCAAATTTTTCTAGTCTGGTCTAATTTCTGATTTGGTAGAATTAGCCGAACAATTTTTATCATGCCCTGCCAGTTCTGCTGCAATAGAACAAATGTTTTTCAATTTTGGACTAATTCATTCAAAACTCCATAATTGATTAGAAATAGAAAAATGTTCAAAACTGGTTATGTGCTACCGTATGCTACGTGGGCAAATGAATTTGATTATTGAACTAAATTTCTACTTTGATAACTTTCATTTGGATTGATTTTGATTATGTAATCAAATTAATTGGAAATATTTAATGAATGTTTTTTTTTAATTGCGTATTTAATTAGATAATAATAATAAAAACTACATAATATTTTGTGCTATAGAAGTATTTCATAGATCAGTGTAATATTTTTTCTGTTTTGACTTTACAATTGTTAGTTTTTCAGAAAAATCGGTAAATTTTAAATCGTCAGTCATTTTTGGAATTTTTAACTAACATAAAGATAATAAAAAATTAACTCTTTACTATAATATTTGAATATCTATTTACAATATTCAGCCTATTTATTTACTACACTGAAAAATTAGCTTATACAAATAGTTATGATTTTTTTTTTTTTTTTTTTTTTTTTTTCCCACCGAATACTATAAAATTTTTTAAAAATATCTTAAGTATTCAGTTATTGAATAATTACTTCTTGTCTTATCTTGCCTTTCAAAGTAAACGTTTCTATTTGTAGTACTATTAATGTGTGTGTTAGGGAGGGGAGGGGGTTAGAGATAAAAATGGTTTATAATGATGCGTAATAATCATAAATATAATAAATTTGCATTATATTTAAATTCAAATTAATCTACTGGATATTATGTATATAATGTGTATAGCCTTAAAAAATATATATATTAAACACGTGTATCAAGTTCAACAGTTTTGAAAATCCTACATTTGTAACACTTAACTTCTTCCTTATAAATATTAACTATGTCAAAATGCACACTAAATAATTTTACATTTTTTTAAGTATTAAAATAATAATAATAAATAGACAAGATATTTTAACATAATTTTTGGGTAACTATTTCTGCATGTCCATTTTGTGATAAAATTTCTGAGATTTGAAATTGTCATTTTTACCTTAATTTTTATTAATTAAAAATATTTTAAGACCTGCTAATTAACTATAATTAAATTTCAACATAATGTATGGCAACTGTTACTAGTTTTAAAATTTGTTTCCTAAACAAACTCTAATGCACTGCAGCAGATTGTGACAGATTTTTGACAGTTTAAACCTTTGTCATGTCAAAAACTTTTTTGACATCAAAAACCCAACCCTGGTTTATGCTAGGGTAAACGTCAATGTCTTAAAATTTCATGGCAATCAGATTATATTTACGTGGGTTAGAGCGCAGACAAACCGAATGCAAAAGCACTTTTCAGCTTTGTTGGAAAGTGCTAAAAAAATTGTCAGTTCAATTTACTTA
Organism: Maratus speculifer; assembly: GCA_964019185.1. NCBI lineage: Eukaryota > Metazoa > Arthropoda > Arachnida > Araneae > Salticidae > Maratus > Maratus speculifer. Next base: position 21,170,333 of record OZ025291.1, read on the forward strand.
GATTTTGAAAATGAATATATTTTCAATGTTATAATTAATATATTACCCTCTAAAAATTGCTGCACATGGGCAATTTACATTTGTCTTATTAAAAAGAAAGAATTGGACTTGTCTCATTCTTCCCTCTAACTTCTTTTATGTTAAACTTATATAAACAAAAATGCTACTTTTAGGTATAGTTTAGATGGAAAGTCGGGGAAAATCTGGAAAGTCATGGAATTTCAAAGTAGTCAGGGAAAGTCACGGAAAATTCAAAATATGTCTGAAAAGTCAGGGAATTTACAAAGATTTTCTAAAAAGTCATGGAAAAATCTTGGAGGAAAAATGAAAAATAACACAAAATTCATAAAATAAAGCCACAAAAGAAAAACTAGAAGTTTGAAGAACAACTTAAGGAAAAAAACATTAGTTTTGGGAAAATAAGTAGCAAATTTTACTGCATTCCCATTTGGTTAACGACATTTTTAAAATTTGGTCAGGGAAAGTCATGAAATTTTTTGAGACTTAGTCATGAAAAATCAGGGAATTTACCTGTCATGTTTTGCTGGGAACCCTGGATTAGTTTTGACAAAGGATTGAGAAAATAAGTAACAAATTTTACTGTATTCCCATTTGGTTAAAGACATTTTTGAAATTTGGTCTGGGAAAGTCGTGGAATTTTTTGAGATTTGGTCATGGAAAATCAGGGAATCTGTCCGTTATGTTTTCCTTGTCCCCCTGTTTTATTTTTGTCCTCTTTTTTTCAGTTTCTGCCACTGTCCTGGCTAAAATGCCAACCATGTTATAAATTTTATTTTAGAGATTACCTTGCTTTTATTTGAGGAAGGTGAGGGTGTCATGATGCTAATTTAATATGCAGTTAATTGTTGACATGAAAAAATTGCATACCCCAGAAAATACATCAGGGGAATTTTTTGAAATGCGTATGAACTTTGTTATAGTAAATAAATAACATCTAAAATTTCGAATAATTCAATTCATTTTATTAAAATTTCACCCTCTCAAAATTTTGCTTCTCTGCTTAATCTTCTTTCTTACAGTTTTCAAAGTTTAAAAACCCTTTAAAACTGATCCTATTTTAAAAAAAAATTCTTCTTTATTTGTCATTTTATTGCACAATAAATAATCAATCATGAAAATGTCTCTTTTCTTATCTTCCCACCCAAAAATAGTACCTTGTTCCACCCCTCATATACACACTTAAAAAGCATATAGAATTAAAAGTCTTTTAAACTCTTTAGTTTTCACTTTTTATACTTATTTCTAAATTTTATAGTATAATAAATAAGTCTTCTAATAAACTACCTTCGCCTCCAAAAAAAATCATCTTTCCCCTTCTCCCCCCCCCCTCTCCCTTAGCTCATAAAGTTTAAAACTTTAAAGAACATTGCTTGTTTAAAAGAATTTTTTGCTCTGTATTTTATCATAATAAATAATTGATGCTCTCTACCCAACAAAATTGGTGTTTTCCCCCTCCCCTTACTAAGCATTAAAATTAAGTCTTTTAAATGGTTTAATTTTCATTTTTTCTAATATTTATAAATCTTTTTTAATATAAATTATCAGTCATCTGTTAAAGTCTTACGTCATAACTCATAAAATTAAAAATAAGTCTTTGCTTTTTTTATTTTTCTGCTGTATTTGTTACTTTATTATACCAGTAATTCATCACCTGAAAACTTCTATCAATCTTTAATGGCTACCCAGGGCTCAAAAAATAGCGTTCCGGGGAAACCCAGAAATCCTTTCCAGAAACACATATTTTATCACTAAGGTTCCCGGCTGGGAACCTAACCTTTCGCCAGGCCGCGGATGCATTATAATGAGTAAATTAAGCAAAAAAATAGTTCTTAAACGGCCCGAGGGATGCGTAATTTCGTCGAAATATTACGGGAAAAGCCCGAATTTCATCAAAGGAATCGTAGGAAAAATAGAAATTTCATTAAAGGATTGCAAAAAATGGCAAATTTTGTTAAGAAATCGCAAAAAAAAAAGGCATATTTCGTTAAAAAAATCATGAAAAACAAATTTTGTCAAAATATCACGAAAAAACTGCATATTTTGTCTAAAAATACCTAAAAAAACAACAGATTTCATTGAAAGATCGCATGAAGCAACTCAAATTTAATTAAAAAATTGCTAAAATAGGCAAATTTCGTAAATATTTTTTGAAAATTGATAGGCTTTGTTAAAACATCGCGATAAAACGGCAAGTTTCTGTAAAACATTGCGATAAAATGGCAGATTTGGTCAAAAAATCGTGAAAAACGGCAAACTTCATTAAGAAATCGCAAAAATCAGCAAATTTTGTTAAAAATTCATGGAAAAGAACAATTTTCGTAAAAAAGATCGCGGAAATGTCCCTAAATTCATCAAAATATCGAGTGAAACAGCGCAAATTTATAAAAAAATTGAAAAACGGCAGATTTTGTTAAAACATCGCAATAAAATGATGTTTTGTTAAAACATCGCGATAAAACGGCAGATTTCGTCAAAGAATCACGAAAAAACAGCAAATTTTGTTTCAAAAATCGTGTTAAAATGGCAAGTTTTAACTAAAATACTCATACAAAAAAATTTTCGGAAACTTATACTTTTCATCTGGGAACCAATATTTTTCATGTAGGTTCCCGGCTGGGAACCTTAAAATTTTTAGAATTTTCAAGCCCTGATGGCTACCTTATTCCCATTTTGCTTTCATACAAGATTTTGTCTTTAAACCTGTTTTTATTTTTATTTATTTACTTAATTATAAATCTTTTTTAATGATAAAAATGACTGCCAAATGGTTCCCTTTAATTTCCTCTTCATAGCTGTCAACTCTTCTGATTTTTTTTCTGAAAAATCAGCATTTCTTCCGATTTTACGCATATAATCCATTTTCTTCTACTTTTCGGTCCTTTTTTATGCGAGTTTCATCGAAGAAATGCAGAAAAAAGCCAAAATTTTGATGAAGTGTCACAAGAATGACATGAAATTTGTCAAAAGAGTACTAAAAAATAAGAATTCTCCCAAAAGTGTATATAAAAGCACATATTTTGTGAAATAATCGCATAAAAAAGTAAAATTGTTCAAAAGATCATATAAGAAATGGGAGTTCTGTCAAAAGATTGTGTAAAAATATTAATTCAGTCAAAGGGTTACATAAAAAATGTTAATTTCATCAAGAGATCCTGGGAGGGAAAAAATAAGAGTTTCTTTCAAAGAATTGAGGAAAAAGCAGCAGGTTTTGTCATTCATGTGATCACTGAAAAAATCCAAATTTTGGTCAAGAATAGTGAAAAAAATGCAAATTTTCTCAAGAGATCGGAAGGGAAACGGAAATTTGCTGAAAAATTGCAGATAGAATGCAAATTTTGTCAAAGAGTTGTGGAAAAATTCCAAATTTCTCTGAAGGGTTGCATGAAAGGCACAATTTTCATCAAAGGGTTACAGAGAAATTGAAAGTTTTGTTGTGAGATTGCTGAAAAATTCCAAATTTTGCACAATAACTTGAAAGAAGCTAATTTTGCCAAAAGATGCCATTGAAAACTTGAATTTTGTCAACATATTCTCAAAAGATAGAGGGGAGAAAATATGTAATCTTGCTTAAGGATCCCAGGAAATATGTGAATTTTGTCAAAAAATCACATTTTTAAAAAATACATAAAACATGCTACTTCATTTTTTTTAAACGTGTAAAAATGTGAATTTCAGAAAAAAAAAAAAAAAAAAAAAAGATGCAAATTTGACAGACAATCACATAAAACAGAAATTTGTACAAAAAAAAAAAAAAAGAGTTTAGCCAAAGAGTGCATATAAACAGTAGTTTTGTCAAAATGCATAAAAACACAAATTCTATCAAAAGAACGCATAAAATGCATAATTAGAGTCAGAAGACATCGTCCACTTCTTCTGCTCTGATCATTCAGGAAAAAAGCTGTAATTTTCAGAATTTATTTATTTATTTTTTTTTTAATCCAAAATCACCCCTAACATGCAATAACAGTGCATGAGAGTAAAATTAATTTTAGATTCCAATAGCAGCAAAAACTTTTTTTTTTCTTTTTTTAATGTTGAAAGCCATGATTGGATAGCAAATATGTTAATATTTATCTGTCAATTTTAAAAAATCTAAATGTTGCAGTTTTACTTGTCTATGATGAAAAAAGCAATATTTTATTGCTTAAATTTAGTTAAAAAATATATGTTAGGACACTGAAGCTTTAAGTGTCTTTTAATGTGAAAGATATGAAATCTTATGAATGTTTTAAGAATTTTTTTTTATCATAATATACATTGTGTAATTGCAAATTAATCAATATTTCATTTTGTTTTGAAATTTGTTGTTTAAGATTCAGCTGATTTTTTAATCCTTATTGAAAGTTTTATAAAATTTGAAAGAAATGTTCTAAGTTTTACCGAAATTTAGTTGGCAAGTATGCCTCTTATGCATTCTGTCCCCTTAGACCCCTTTCAACAACTGTAAAAAAATCTCTGCAAAACAAAAAATTGCCAAAAGCCCAATCATACAGGACAAAATTTATTATACTGGGCTTAAACATTGTAACTGGAATTCTTTCATGAAAGTTAAAAAATCGCCATGGGATACAAAAAAATTTTGGAAAACTCATAAAAATTCCTAAAAGTTAAAAAATCGCAGAAATCAAAAATTACTATAATAAGCTACTGCTTGACCAGTCTTCAAAGACAAACCATGGCAAGCTGCATGAAAAAAATAGAACATTTCAAATGGAGAGAAACAATTGAATTAAAAGGTGATAAAAGATTCTAACTAAGAAAAATGAATTTAAAGTTCACAATTCTGAATCATTTAAAAGGAAAGTAGTAGAGTATTCACATATTTTTAGCCATTTGCGTGTGGGACAAATCTTATGGATATATGCCAAAATGCAAATATGCTTGGGTATATATATAATAAAAAAATATTAATAAACATAGTTAACTAATTAATTCACAAATATTGCCTTGAAAAAAAAAAAAAAAAAAAAAAAAAAGGGAATATCCAATTAATTTGTGTGATGAAAAATAACAAGATTTTGTGCGGGAATAAAAAATAGAGACGATTAGAAATAAATAAAGTGGATCTTACTTACACTGAATAGGCAAGGAATTTGAGGATAAATGACAGCTGGTTTTTATACGAAATCAAATTTTATTATGTAAGCTTGTTGAGAGGTGGAAGGAGGAGAAATAGTTGGCCGGTCATCGTACATATCATGATTAAAATTTTGTAACATAAAGAATTCTGGCCAATAAAATCTGAAATTCTTGACAAACAAAGATTCCATCTTTAATTTTGAGCTTGGATTCAGCATTTAATACGTGAGATGCAGGATTTGAAAATTTAGAATTAACATGACATCAGATTAGAAGAACGTGAATAATGGGACTATTATTCCAATTTTTTTAATCAGGTACTCGGCCCAAATAAAAAAAAAAAAGCAATTACATTGTCAAAAATATACTATGAAAATGTTGTACTTCTGATAATAAAAATTTCCTGCATTAGTACAAATACCACAGATGTGAGGCCTTCAAAAGTTAATTCAAAACGGAATTAAAATGACATATATTAAAAATAGCATGTAGAATTCAAAGGAAGAAAATTAAAAGCTACGAAATCAAAACAATTCTATTGGTCGAACGAGGCATAGCTCCATCATGACATTGCTGTATGGAGTATCGATGCAGAAGCGAAGATAAAAATAGAACAGAAGAAAAGGGTGGAATCTGCTGATGCAGGCATGGGGAAAATGTCCATCTTATTGTACCGATGAATATGATGTGCTGCACAAAAACCAAACTCAAGACGCAGAATGGAATGAGATGTTAAGAACATGTGATTATCACATCACAATTTGCCTTTGATTTATTTCTTTGAAAGCAGTAAGAAAATTATAATTTTCTTTGTTGGATAGCTGCACAAAGCATGTGAAGCCCTCTTTTACAATAGATCAAATCAGGTTTGATTTAATTCATTTTCATAGAAACTGTTATGCACTATCTCAATGCTACAAATTTCTGAGTCAGATTCCTATCATAATTTTAGAAAATACTGTTATCTATAAAAATAAAAGATTTTTTTTTTTATTTTGCAAAAATATTTTTTTTACACAGTTGCAGTTGGTGATGATGTAAGCTGTTACTGATTAGGTTTTACATAAATTGCACAACAGGTGGTATTGCTAGGCTAAATTTTTCGCAAAAACTAATACACACAGTTTGATCAAACTTAACCCTCTAAATCCCAAGCTACTGGAATCCTGTACCACCTGGCAGATGGCCTTGTCTATTTTCTCCCCTCTCTTTTGTAAAGTGCAAGTCGTCGAACATGGATTGGGCATGGATACTTATTCTGCTTAATGAACTGTAGATAGAAACACAATAGGAAAAGAAGCTGTTCAACATATACTAATATCATATGAAAAACTGGTGGAACCAGAGAGAAGTAGAGCTTGATCTAAAAAATGTTACATTTAAAATTCGCAAATAGTTTCAATCTAAGAAAATACGTAGAAGAGAGATGGAACCAGATTATCTGTAAAGCTCATGAAATAACCCAAAATTTTGTTGATAGCTGAAAATGTGGACTGAGCTTTATTGGTGCCTTAAAATTAATCAAGGGTAAAGAGGCATTTTTTACATATTCCATATTGAAATTATACATAACTAGTTTAAAAACTTGGGTTCATAACAATAGGTTACTGGGTAATTTGGCAAAGAATGAGAACATGATGGATTGTTCATTACAAAGTGTGGACTAAACACTATTCCAGAGGTCTTTCATAAATTGAAGTTCAAAGGTCCAAGTTTATCCGAAATCTGATCATTTACGATTTAACAGTATAATAAATATTTGTATTCATATACAAAATAGTTATTTACATCAATTCCTCAACAACCTGATTATATTAATATTACACTTCAATTATTACTTCATGAACTATGTTTGTTTAGCGCTGTGCAGCTGAGCTTCACATGATACAACATTCGATTTACTACTTTGCCTTGTAATGCCATTTTGAGTAGATAATATGATTCTGAATAAAAGGCACCAGTAAAGCTCAGTCCACATTTTCAGCTATCAACAAAAATTTCATGAGCTTTACAGATAATCTGGTTCCATTTCTTTTCTATGCATTTTCTTAGATTGAAACTATTTGCAAATTTTAAATATAACATTTTTTAGATCGAGCTCTACTTTTCTCTCTGGTTCCACCAGTTTTTCATATGATGTCATAACTTTTTCAGATTCTTTTAGAAACTTTATCAACTAACTTCAACTAATGAATCAACCAAATTTGTTCTTTTTTTCAAGTATTTTTAACAACTGTATATAATATGCTTTATCATATTTTTTGGCATTCTACAGAGAGCTGGGTCACATGGTTTTGTATGTAACGATTTCGTATCATTTTTCTCTGAATACGAATGAATAACTTTGGTATCATTTTGAAATACGTTTTCATCTCCTTTGAATCGACTTTTATTGTTCCTTTCTCATTTTTTTTAGATTGAATCTGATGCTTTTTAGCACTTGTATTCAGGGTTCGCACGGACCTTAAAAATTCTTATAAACTTCTTATATTCCGATAGTCCTTAATAAGGATCCTTAAAGTCCTTATTTTTTAATGTGAGCTTAATATTATCGCGATCCGTAAAATGTTTTTAAAAAATCACCAAACATTCCAGGAATGATTCTCGTCTGAAATTTCCTAAAATTTAAGGCATCTTCTACTGAAAATTTGAAATTGGGTTATCAATTCCGCATAGAGTTGCCAACTTGTACGGTTTAGCATGCGGAAAAATGCAAATTTTGTGAAAGGATCGGCGAAAAAAAGCACACGTTTCGTCAATATTTCGTGGGAAAAAGACGATTTCGTCGATGTTTTTGTTACCGAACTTTGTCAAAAGATCGCTGAAAAACGTGAATTTCCTGTGCGGATCTCGGAAAAAACGGCAATCACCACATAACACAGATAAAACGCTGATTTCGTCTAAAGACCGCCGAAAACGTAGATTTCGTCTATAGATTGCGGGGATAACGCCGATTTCGTTAAAAGTTCGCGGAAAAAAACGCCGTTTTCGATAAAAGATCGCTTAAAAATAATTTGTCAAAAGATCATTGAAAAAAAACCGCCTATTTCATCAAAAGACCGCGGGAAAACGTCGATTTCGTCTATAGATTGTGGGGATAACGCAGATTTTGTTAAAAGTTCGCAGAAAAACGCCGTTTTCGATAAAAGATCACTTAAAAATATTTTGTCAAAAGATCATTGGAAAAAAAAAAAAACGCCGATTTCGTCCAAAGATCGCGGGGATTAAACGCCATTTTTGAGAAAAGATCGTGTAAAAATGCATATTTTGGTAAAGATCGTCGAAGAAAACGCCGATTTCGTCAAAGGATCGCAGAAAAACCGCCGATTTCGACAAAAAATTGCGGGAAAACAGTCGATTTCGACAAAAGAACGCAATAAATCGCCAATTTTGCTAAATATCGTAGATAAATCGCCGATTTCATCTGAAGATCGCCCCTTCTAGGCGAGGGGATAACTCGCGGATTCCCCCCCCCCCCCCCTGACCAAAGAAATAGATGCTAAAAAACATTTTGTTATACAATTACATATTTATGTTTTATGTAAAATTTCAATCTATTACTTTAAAATTTAATGTAAGTAGTTATATGTACTGTTCTTTTTTAACTTTAGAAAGTCCTTATTTTTCTTTTAACCAAGCCCTTGCATAGTCCTTATTTTTCATTTAGCAAACTCTCTATGAACCTTGTTATTCCGTTTTTCTGCTATTAATTCATGAAAATTTCCAGATACTGAATTTATTCCCATGTATGTAAATTTCTTGAAGTATGGTTCAGAATATATGCAGTAGAACCCTGCTAATTTGGACCCCGTTATCCAGTCAATATTTTTTTTCAAGTTTGAGAATTGATTGGCAAATTTCCATAACACTAACTTGTTTCATCATCGTATTCACAATTTACAAAATAAAATAAAAAAAAACTTTTTGAAATATTTTTGGAAGAATACCTTAAGTTTTCTTATTTAAACTCTTTGATTTTATCTTTCAAAGAAACAATAATGTATCACAAAGTTTGGTAATTACAATTTCACCAATTTTCTATTTAAACCACTTAGAAATGTCATTGCATAATAAATCTTTACTTAGAGCATTGTAAGAAAGCAAGGTAAAATAGTCCCTATAAAACCCATTCTCTGATAAGGATCGCTTTTCGATCTTTGGCAGTCCATAATACATGTTCAAACGAATGTGCGACCGTACGACTTGCAAAAGTTATAGAAAACTGCACAGTAGAAAAGTATAAACTTTTTTTATTACAAAGTAAACATTTTGACTGTCTGTAAATATTCATAAGGTTTAACATAAAGGTGATTTTTTATAACTATTTTTATTTTACTTCATTTTTTCTAATACTCCGGATTTTCTATATTTTGGATTGGATCTGGAGCCAATTAATCCAAATTATCTGGGTTTTACATGTACTGTGAAATCCTTGCCCACATACATCCTCAATATAAATTTTGTCCTTATTCTTAATGTTGGCTAATATTGCTGAACACATATTTTATATCTTTGAAATATTGGATTTCAGCTGAAAAACAAAACGATTTCGTTTGCTAGGCGCCCTTGCTACAACTGTTTCTGCTAGAAGCTTTTTGATATGGAACTGTGCTTTATTTTAATTTTGTTTGTCAGCAATCTTTAAATTTGATAGTGAGTTTTTAAACATATTTGATACTAAATTTTTTGCAAGATTTTGCTCGGCATTTCTTCGACCCGTTTTTAAAAATGCAAGAATTTTTTTGTAATAATATTGGCTATCATTAAATTTGTGCAAACCTTTGGCACTTTATTGTTTTTTCCACTTGCCTTTTATTATCTTGTATACATTTGGATCGAGATTGTAGTTTAACCATATACCGCCGGCATCATTTGGATTTAAAGTGGGAAAATTCCAACAATTTTTTTCTTTGCAAGTACTCATCAGAAGCTAAAAGCTTTTCCTCATTTTTTTTCTGCCATTTTTTGCTCTCCCATTTTTTCTTTAATACACAGTGTTTTTCTCTCTTCTCTTTGCACTAAACTCTATAATATAGAAAACAATCTTCTTTGTTTTTTCGGTACTACTAGGTTATCCCGCCGACCAAAAAATTATCACCAAACTATAAGATTAAATGCCAATTATGGATGATCATGAATGTCACATTCAATGATATTAAATAGGATTCACATGTTTAAAATATCATAAGGTGATTTTTATTTCGACTTTAATTGTAATTTTATTAATATTCCACTAATTATTTGTTTTTTTGTTATTTAAAATAAAAATTATGTTAATATGTATAATTTGGTTATTACTTTGGCGAAATTGGTCGACGGGATAACAGAGTAGTACCATTTTTACTTGCCATTTCCTAAACTTCCATTTCTTGGCTCTCTCTTTACAGGGCATCTTAAAAGTTACTATTTTTACCATTTAGTTAATAATTACTTCATAATAATATTTCACAATACTATTTGTTTTAGCATAACAAAAAAAATAAATAAGGTGGTCTGGTGTAATAACGCCAGATACTAATATTATGCATAATTATGAAATAATCCGGTAAATGACACCCATGTGTTCTGCACAGAAGGGTTTTAAATCATATAAATCGCAAAAACAGCTTAAAGTTCATTTGTTCCATTTGTAGGTCTTATTGCTTCCACAAGCAACTAAAATTTACACTTGATCTAAAATTTGCGAGATAAGTTTTGTGATGTGAAGACTATTTTTTTTTATCCAGAAATACTTTGTTTATTACATAAATTTGCAGTGCATTTCATGTACTTTCAAAATGTTGTAGAAGATTTCGGATATCTTCTCGAGATAATTTGTAGCTTAAAATGTACTGCTCATTAACTATACCGGGGTAATAATGCCAATCCTTGGCATTAATACTCCTGTTAATTCCCAACAGTGGCCGAACTACATCCTTAATTCTGATTCAAATAAACACAGTTAAAACCGTGCAATGTTTCTAATAATTCTATTTAAACGGTCCTTTTAAGCAAAAAGAAGCTTGTAGTCTGATATTCTTTTGCCTCCTCCCCCCTACACACCACACCTTTATTTTTCTTACACTTTCACAAAAAATGAACATTTTCAATAGCTTAGAATGCAATTTGTCAATTTCAAAGTTAGTAGACTTTGTATTTTTAGAATTGAACAATCTACATGCCATTATTCCATCTTATTTCATAGTTTTGTTTGCAGGGCGTTATTACCCATATAGGTGGGTATTAATGCCAAATTGCATTGGTCAAGAAATCACGCCATTACATTTTATGAATACATATCTGTTAAATTATTTTTTTTATATAGATAGTCAGTGAGTTACTGTATCAAATCCTATATTTGTTTGAAAAATACAATCTAAAACTAAACCGTGAAAATTGGTAGAACCTTAATGTGCCGTTATTACCCCAGGGTACCTTAAATAAATAAATAAAAAAGAAAAGAAAAAAGTATTGCTTTAGACAACAACATTCCCTCGAATATCAAATTTTAAAAAAATATCATATATCTACTTCATTGTAAAATATGTCACGCTTATCATTTTATAATTGTTTCAATGAAAAATTTAAATGAATATATGAAGTAACGAAAAAATCTTTATTGTCAGAGTGTTCATCTTTTAATAAAACAAATTATTTATCGAAATGTGACTTTACTTATGCTATACGATATCCATGACAATATGCAGGAAAATGCAATAAATAGAAACAAATGATCTAGTATTTAATGAAAATTTATTTCGTACGACTCAAATATAAAACTTCAATTTCACACATCATAGAAATAACGATTATTTCAAAAAGTCAAGAGTTTCCACTCAGAATGAAACATCTTTAGAAAGGGACAAAATAAAATGGCGTCACATATAGGAAACTATTTTTTTACTATCATTTATCTTTTTGTAATTGAAATATCTGTATTATAGTAGCTGTTTTGACTTCAAAAATATTCAAATGAAGGTAAAAAAATTTTAAACATATATTTAGTTACAGTTTATATATGGGTGATTCTCAAAATAGGGGACAATTTCAAAAGTGAAATCTTAAAAAAATTACTGTTAGCAAAATTTCTGAAAAAAATAGGTGTTGTTAATATAGTATTAGGTATACTTTACATGTAGTCAGCAGAGCTAAATATTTAAAAATTAACTTAAAAAAAAATAATTAGTATTTTTTGAGCCATGTTAATGACAAAACAAATTGCATGGAATAAATATATTAAGAAATTTTTATTTTCTTCCTGTTTAAATGTTTTTTTCTATATTTATTAGCCTTCCATTTCAGCAAATGGTTTCCATTTTTACATATATACATATAAGGAGAATAAAAACATTACCAAAGAGCAAACTTTGTTTACATGAGCAACATTCTGACACTAACAATGTAAGAAGCTGTCTTAGAGATTTTCTGACAGATTTAATGCATATTTTAGGGATATAAATGTAATACCTAAATTTATATGTAAAATTAAACTTTATAAAATATACAATATAAGCAATGGTTACATTTATGCACACAGGAGTCTTTAGCATGGACAGAAAAACCATGCTAATGACACTGATATTTGTCCATGCTAATGACAAATTTTAATTTAAATAAGATTATGAGCCATAATATAATCACAATGCAATAGTCCTTTCTGGGGCTTTTTAAAAAACAAAAGTCCTATGCAAATAAGTAAAATAAAAATTTTAATTATAAAATAAACATGATTATTAATCACCATTCTATTGACATGCAATTGATGTACTCCCCTAATATTCAACTTCTATTCTTAAAATACAATACATGCTTCTGTTTTCAGGCTGGGATAAAATGGCTACTTGTTGCCATGGAGAAACTTTATATTTTCAAACTATTATCATATGTGAAAATGAAATTTTTATTAATAACCGGCTGTTATAGTATGACCTTGTTTTGAAAATAGAATATGGAGGACAAACTTTAATTCTTTTTTTATATACTATAATTTTATTTTTAAAAAGAAAGTTATTGGATAAATCCTCTCCTTGATTAATTTAAAGAAAGAATAACATTTGATTTATTGTAGAAACATGATATTAACTCTTGAAAGAGCTAGTATACACAAGGCACAGCTGCTGTGGACATCCATGCTAATGACATTTTGAACATTTATTCTGTTATTTTAAGGTGTTTTTAACTAAAAAGTGAGTAATTCTTGAGTGCAAATAATGAATAATATTAAGACAAACATATCTAAATATAAAAACATGACAGAAAACCTCTCAATTTTTTTTGTATGCCGAAAGACATAAATTGTCCCCTATTTTGAGAATCACCCATATATATTTATTAAAAATGTGTTTTTTTCTTTACGTTTCGAATGACGTCAATTCCAAAAATATATCAATAGAATATGAATTTTTATTGATCTATATTAAAAAAAAAAAAAAAAAGAAAGAAAAAAGTGTTATCATGTCTTTTTTAATAATTGTGTTGTTTTTTAGTTGGTGGCAACTCGAAGAAAAGGATTGAATTAGCAATTAAAAAGGAGAGACTTCTATAATGTTAAATTATGAAAGGTATAGTGTTAAGTAAATTTTAAATGGGTGCCATTTCCTTAATTTTTGATATTTTTTTACTAGACCTTCGAAAGGCACATCCCTAAATTAAAAGCTTTCGAACAAGCTATTATACGTCGCTGAATGTTTCCTGGTTCGGGTTATAATTGAGTTGTCTTTTTTTCTTGTTTCACGAGCAAAAAGTGCCAAAACAGGGGTTCTGGATCTCCAAAACTAATCAGTGGATCTAAATGATTTTTTGTAAACTTTGAGATCTAGAGTAGGACACTTCCCCTTTTCAATTTCATCACGATCTGATGATTAGTTCCAAAGTTATTAAGAGGGAAACTTTGGACTTTAACATAGGAATACTGTCTGTCAAGTATTACAAATCATGATTTTGAAAGTTATTACTTAGGTTTTTGTGAAAGTTTTTTTTTTTTTTTTTTTACAATTAGTTTTTATCTTGTCCTTATTTTATTTATTTATATTGCTGCACAGATTGTATCACATTAAAAAAAACTAAATAATGAAAAAATTACAATAAAATAGAAAAAAACATAACGTTTTTTATTTTTCAAAAAATGCTTTTTACCTCTGAATAGCTAACACTTCAGGAGTGCTGAATTTGTCTGCAATTTGGAGGATTTAGCGATTGACAGATAAAAATGTACAAACATAGATGTTTGAGATTGGAAAAATGTTCACTAAATAGGGATGTCTGCTATTCTGGAATATCCATCATGGAGATTTTACAGTATCATCAAAAGATATACAATAAAACCTCTGAATAGCAGACACCTCGGGATTGCTGAATATGTCTGTCATTCGGAGGTGTCCGCTATTGGCAGATAAAAATGTACAAATATATAGATGTTGGAGATCAAAAAAGCGATTGCTGAATAGAGGTATACACTATACAGAAATGTCCATTATGAAGATTTTACTGTATCATATAAATAAGACCTCTCAATAGGAGACACTTCAGGAGCTGTGAATATGACTGCTATTTGGAGGTATTCGCTATTAGGGTCATTCCATGTCACTTCATCCAGACCATGTCACCCACCATTACAGATTTCTATGAAATTTTTTACATAAAAACAATGTCTAAAGATATGTTGTTTCACCAAATTTCAATTTAAAATAATAAATTTTTCATGAGTTGCAAGCATTTAAAAATACCAGTCAATTTTTTGCTGAAAATGATCTTCCGTCAAACATGTAAAGTTGGATAAAAATGCTTATTTTTCTAAATATTATTAATGAAATTAGATATAGATTTTTTTAGAGCTTCTTAATAATGTATTTTATTAAAGGAATGCTCTATAAAACTTTTTAGAATTCAAATGCTGTTTTTAAAAACTATTTTATCTAAGGAATTTAGAAAAATAAAAAAATATGCAATTCATTTTTATTTTTTCACGTGTGCCACCCATTTAATTTGGCTGAATTTTTTTATATATATAGTTTATAAAGAAACTATTTTTAAAAAAATTAGAAAGGTGTTTTTTAAAATTTTTGAGAATTTTTTTTTTTTTTTTTTTTTTTTTTTGTTAATTTTACAGACTATATCTAAAGTATTGTTAAAGTTCAAAATTCTTCAAAAATACATGTAATAATAAGGAACAAACATTATAATTAGGCTGTAATTTTGTTTCTAAAAACTTGTTTTAGTGTGATTTTAATAAATTAAAGTATAAAATTCATATTATAGAAAATTAATTTCCTGTATGCATTCAAACAAAACTTCCATTATACTAACTGAAAAACAATCAATAAAATTAAATATAAACTGATTTATAAAACTACTCATTGAAAGAATTTGAGCTTACCTTCTTTAAAAAATGTGGAAAGTATAAATTTATACCAAAAGTTTTACCCCTTATACCCCTTCAAACATTACTCCCCCTTTCATATATTTTGCAAGCTGCATAAATTCTGAGAAATTTATAAATTCCAAACATATCTCCTTGCTTTCCTAATTTTACCTACCTGTAACACAAAACTACTAATTATAAGCATCCCCTTTAAAATTATTAGAATTTCCTGTCTGCTAAAGTTTTGGCTTACTATCGGTACTTTAAATTTTGTTTTACCTATAGTCTTCATAATGATACAAATAAAATTATGTAAACATATGTACTATAACAATCATATCCTTTTATTTAGAATCTAAAACTGTTTAATCTATAAAGTATAAAAATGCATAGATAAATAAATTTTGAATATAATTCTAAAAAATAATTTAAAAAATATTTTTCATAACAGCTTAAAATCATGTGTATTGCATTGCAGAATCATAAACAAATATTCAGAGCATATATGTAACAAAAAATAAGAATTATCTATTAAAGAGTAAATAGAGTAGGTGGGGGTAAAGACACACACTTTCTGTAAATTTTGATTTTTAACAAACACATTGGTCTACTAAACTTATGTGGTGATAAAAATATTATATTAGAGCATTAGGCGCGTGTCACCATCAACCAGTATTCACTCAAATTGTAATTTAAAAAAAGCATTGCTCAGTATCAGGGACGTAGCTTTAGGGGGGGGAGGGGGGAGCCTCCCCTCCCAATATGTTCATGTAGTAGGGTGCCAAAATAGGTTTAAGGGCGCCGTTAGTCACCCGGAAAAAAGGCTTTGTTAGTAGTAACAAGTAATTAAAAATAACTTAATTTTAAATGTAAAATTACAAAGTAAGTTATTATTCACTTACAAAACATGAAAAAGGGACTTAATTTTAGATTTTTTACTACCTCTATTCCCCCACTCCTATCCCGAAGAAAATTTATGCATCCGAAATAAAAAATTTCAAAAAAAGACTTGAATGAATTCCAGGATAGATGCACAATTATTTCATTCTTATAGTAGTTGTTGGTCACCCTTAGAAATAGATAGAAAGAAAAAAGAAGAATGAAAATGACAGTAGTGGATTTGAATGGTTCTATAATATATTTTAGTAGTAGGGCGCCACAGAAAGGTTTACAGGCATAGTCAAGCATCTAAAAAAAGAGGGTTTCAAAAAGGGCGCCATGGAAGGTTTAAAGGTCCCGTTAGGCACCTAAAATTTTTATTATTAATGTGGCATTTTTATGTTATTTTTTACACACACACAAAAAGAAATAATTAATATTATTGTAAATTTATAAGAAAATAAATTATGGTTTCAAAAAAAATATAGGAGATCCATTATATTTGAGACATTTTATGATTACTATCCCCAGTGCGAAAACAAGAAAACATTCCGGAAATGGACATTAGAGCTGTTACAAACCGCAGGTATTCGTTTTTGAGAAACGGGTATTCTTCCTAAAACGAAATACCAAATCGTTATGTTGGAATTTTACTCGTTAGTCGTTAGGCATCAATGTACTGCAAAACTAGATGAAACAATCATCATAAGTTCCTTCCCAGTATTTCGTGATTCAAGAACGGCGGCGGTAGTCTGATTGGGAAAGGAGAGTTTGTATTCGGACTTCAGACTGGAAATCAGTTGTTCCCGCATACGGGTTTTTTCATTTAGTCGTTTCATTACTTGCCGAAAATGTGCGGTTGGAATTGGAAGGAAGTTTTTGAAGTAACGCAGGAACGAAAATCAGGAAAGTTTAGTGATGCTTAATTTTAGTTTCCGTTATAGTGAGGTTTCATCATTGTGCGCGCGGCAGCGCGCTACAATAATATGATTGAGCGATGGTGCACACGGATTTTTCAATTTTTCTTTTTGCAATAACTAACTAAATACTTATCCAATTTTGATGATTTTTTTTTAAATGTTCGTCTGACCAAGAAGCACAACATAGCACAAAAATTATTTTTTTTTATGGCATACTGTAGGTGTACTGTAGAGTATTCTGAAAATCGGACAAAAATTTTGTGTCACAGCACTTTTCTCGAAAACTACTAAAGATAAAAACTTAATTTTTTTTTAAACAAAAGACAAACTTTTTATCCCGGGGTAGTCATCGAGAAAACGTTATTTCGCTGGGCGGTTTTTCTGAAATTGCGTATTTTCCAAACTTGGTCATAAATAGGTATATCTAACGTTCTATTGCAGATAGAATGTTGCGGTAAAGTTTATTTTAAAGATTTTGCGATGCTAATTAATCCTGCAAAAATTCATAGCTTTACGTTAAACAGTTTTTTTACAAGATGAAATAAAAGAATGGCAGTCATCAATCTAAGGTACTTGTGATCATCGGAGAGAAAAACCAGTTACACCATTCGATTAAGCATAAAAAAATACAGAATGCTTTTTTTTCTTTTATTTTTAACTTAATTTTTTAACGAATTATGAATTTTTTTGAAATTTTTGACATGCTGATTTTTGTCATTTTTTAATGAATCATTTACTGAATAATTATGCACGGTGTCTAGCCCTGGTGGCTGTTAAATTTGATTTTTAATTTTAAATTAGGCAATTTTTTGCACCATACCAAATTTATATTTTATCCATTTTTTTTCATTTATTTATATTTTGTTTTTAGCACAATGGCAAAAATGCCTGGCATACCTGTCAAATATTGGGGCCCTGTACTTTAACAAAGTGTATTTACTATAAGTATATACCGTATTTATTCTAATAGAATGCGCCCTCTAATAGAGCGCGTCTTCTAATAAAGTGCGCACCTTGGTGCTGATTGAAAAAATAAATATACGGAAACGATATAGTAGATAAGTAGAAAACGATTACTTAAATGCATTATCGAGGATTCTCATCGATCAAAATAGAGTTATTCTATCAAAGCGATGGAGTGGCGATGCAGCAAAAGTTTCAAATTTTGAACAATGTACCACTCCTGTAAACTATAGCGCCAAGGATATGCACACTGTTAAAAATCTGCTGCATTTTGCTGCAACGCACTCCCCTGCTTGTATAGAAAACGGTTACTTGGCCGTGAAATGGCGCTTTCTCATTGGTTGGAATAGAGATATATACAAGTGGTGGAGGACGTTGCAGCAAAATGCAGCAGATTTTTAACAGTGCACTGTTAAAAATTTGACCCATTTGTTGCAGAGTCACTCCACAGCTTTTATAGAATGTCTCTTTATGGCCAATGAGAATGCTCCATAACACAGTAAAGCAATCGTTTCCTATAAAAGCGGTGGAGTACGTTTTTAATAAGTGCGTAATAAATACGGATTAAGAAAAAAAAGAAGCATGGTTTTTGTATCAAACTTTACTCTTGCATAAAAAAAGTTCCTGTTTTTGGCAAAAATAATGGATATTTGAATGAAAAATCTATTCTTTGAAAGAATTTATTATTTTATTCACTTTAGTAAAAAACTGATTTTTTTTTTTTTTTTTTGAAAACTACCGTAGAATTTTGGTATAGAAAAACCTGTTTAAAATTTTTTTTTTAATTTGTAACACCAGAGTATTAGAGTATGTAGCCTTTTTTAATTTCAATACAAATAAGATTTTGTTTTCTATATATAAAATACAAAACAAGTTGTGCAGTATCCCTATGGAATATGGAAAAATAGGACTAGTGAAAAATGCTCCAAGGAGCAGTGCAAAAGCAGAATATGATTTTAATTGAGCATTAAAAAGTAATGGACAAGTGCTTCTGTTAATTACTGAGCATGAGGAAGGATAAGGGATCCCTTCTTGGCTACAACTCACTTCAATGCCAACTTTGAAAAAATCATATTTGCGCTTTTTTCGTGAAAACAAATCAGTCGCAGTTACTATAAAAATGTATAGTGTAAAGACGTAACCATTAAAGATGCAGCTTAATTAGACATAAATGTAAAGGAAGGCGACATAATGCCAGATACCTAGTTCCTGCAGGTATCACATTCATGCACTGCCACCAAGCATACCCTAAGTGTATAATTGCACAGAAAATTGATTTGTAGTATAGTGCAGAGAGCAGTGCAGTTAACATCAGAGATGTAGTACAGGCTATACGCCGCACACCTTCTGGACTTTTTAATAGAACACCATATACCCTCTGTTTTTCAAGAAAGCTTATAGTATACACATTCTAGAATATCCCTCTGCTTAGAGCATATATCTTATGTTATTTTTATGACTACACCCCTGGTTAACATCTAAAGCACGGTGGAAAATTCTACTAAAGAACCGCAAATTTCTTTTATATGGAAAAAGCGCAAATATGATTTTTTCAAAGTTGGCATTGAAGTGAGTTGTAGCCAAGAAGGGATCCCTTATCCTTCCTCATGCTCAGTAATTAACAGAAGCACTTGTCCATTACTTTTTAATGCTCAATTAAAATCATATTCCGCTTTTGCACTGCTCCTTGGAGCATTTTTCACTAGTTATCTCATGTTTTACTGGTTTCAAAAGAATAGACATCTCTATTAAGATACTCAATTACTATTTTTCTTTTAATACATACAATAATATACTTATTGAAACGGAATCACGAGAAAAACATTTTATCTTAGACAGATTTTCCGTCTTATCAGATGAAACTGCATTGTATAATTTTCATGGAAATTTATCTTGGAATTTTCCATCCAAAGTAGAATTCTACTTTCATAGGATGAATTTATTTATTCTCATATTGTAATTATTTGCATTTTCATTCAGATTTCTGTTACAAAAAGGTTTTAAACAAAGTTTCATTATGGGCTTAGGTAATGGTAACTTATTGTAATCTCATGTACGGTATATAGCTTAGCTTATATATGGTACAGCGATATGTAGATTTGCTGCAATCTTGTGACATTACATTTCATATGAAATATTTTAAACGCCCAGGTTTATAATTTATGAAATTTTAAATCACTGCAGGTATATAGATTTTATTTATATTTTAAAAAATAGTTAAAACTAACGAAGCAACTCTCTAAAAATTAGAGAGAACAACGAATGTATGTGTACTAGTATTCAGCGGTGTGCGAAGAAAAAATTGCGTCCAGGACGAAGTTTTGTTTTGTGCACCCCCCCCCCCTACACACATACACATA
Source organism: Maratus speculifer (assembly GCA_964019185.1). Lineage (NCBI taxonomy): Eukaryota > Metazoa > Arthropoda > Arachnida > Araneae > Salticidae > Maratus > Maratus speculifer. The sequence continues at coordinate 21,190,894 of OZ025291.1, forward strand.
CCACCACCATGTCTCTTTGCAACAAGTGTCACAAAATTATAAAGTTTATAAACTCAAATAAATTCTATTAGATACATGTTTTGCATTTATTTTTGAATTTTAAAAGGATTAATTTTAACAACTAAGTAATATAAAAGAACATTGGATATACATTTTGGCAAAAGGGATCTTAAAAACACATGTAGAAAAAAATGTATTTAACACTACAGTAAAACAATCCCTTTTAAATTCCAAAAAAGAAGCAAATATCCTACTTTGAAAATGCATGTATTTTTTACACACACACACAAATTCCAATATGTTTATGTATATATTTTTTTACAATAAATGAAGAAAGAAATGAGGATGGTGATATAAATTTGGCACCCCCCTCTATATCCACGCCCGGGACGACCGCCCCCTTCGCCCTCCCCACTTCGCAGGGCTCTGCTAGTATTTACGATTACTTTTTTTTTTTAAAGAATAACAAAAGCATTATATAAAAGTATTACAATGCAAAAGCGGCTCCCGCCCTCAATTTAGATTGGGGGGGGGGGGGGGGGAGAACACTTTTTCTTTGAGAGGGGGGAGTCACATCACTTCATGATCAATTATATTGAAAGTTATTCTTAAAATGAAAGTGACTATTTTTCTGATACTTTATCTAATTCAGTTTTATTTGTAAATAGAAGAATTTTCCATTAGTATTCCTAAAAACATATAATTTACAGATTCCATTCAGACATCAATTGAAACGTTTCTTATTTTTTTTTTTATAAATACAAAAAATGATTCATAAATGTTCTTAAGATAGCATTTTACATATTTTTTTAAATATAGATGGCAGCACATTACAAGCACAGCAGTAACTAATTCTTTGAAAAACTGCTATGTACGGAATGTAATATGAGTTGTTGCATTTTGTAGTATGTCCGATGCTCGTTAACACTTGTTTCTGAACACCTAAAAAAATATCGAGTAACGTAACAAATATTTTCTAACGGCTAGGGAGATCGAAGATAATGATACCATACGGGTATTCATTTTGTCGTTATTTTTACAGTACTAATGGACATTGTTCGATCACTACATGTAATTTGATCTTTCGGAGAAAAGCTCTCCCCTTATTCCAATCCAAATTTGGTGGTCCTTGACAGGTTCATCTGGCCTTAACTGTTTTAACTCCCCTCTTATGGCCTTCCTTGTGTGAGGTTAGATAATTTCCGGGCATCACTACATACATCTTTGTTGTCCAGTGACTAGTATTGTCAGATTGTACTGAAGATAATAACGTGACTTTTCAAAACTAGCGGTTTTTTTCGTTCAATTTTCAAAATAAAAATAAAAAGCTGTCTTTCGTAGTCGTCCAGAGAGAAGAAATTCAGTAATGAGGCTAAAATAAAACATAAAAAGCCAGGATCTTACTACAGAGAACAGAACAGAAAAAGAAACTATGAAGTGGAGAAATGATGCAAATTTATGAAAAATTGGATGAAAAATGATGATGCAGTCAAAGGTAAAAAATGTACATATTTTTCCTTTAGTTAAGTACAATGTTTATATTTCTGATGCAATTGTGAATTCATTTATTATCATTGCTATTATTAATGGAAAAAATGGAATAGCATTCTCAGTTTTCCAGTAAATTTAAATTTTAATGATTTATATTATTTATTTCCTAAACAGATAGCTATTTTTTGAAAAATGGCGATTTCTGAAACTTTTACATTATTAATAATCGACCTAGTTTTAACACAGGACTGGGCAGGAATGAAGCTTTCCCCAAAATTAAAAGAAATATATGTTTAAGGATGTACTCGAAAACATGCTTTTCCACCTTCAACACCTCAAAATTTTATGATAGAATTTCAGACTCATTTTTAAAAATAGAAATATGAAACTTGCTGGAGTGATTTTCAAAGAGATGTACAAGGTGTCGTATGATCTTATGTTTTGCTCCATTTATTAGAATTTGATAGATAAACAATCATTGCTTCAGCATGATCCTTTTTTTCGTCTCCAGCTTTTCCGCTTCAGAAAATTCGGTTCACAACGTCCACTTTGACAGCATTTTTCACACTATTTTCTGTCTCTATCAAAATATCGAGCTTTATGGCACCTTGTATAGTTTCTGAATAAGTGAATCTGTCAGTCTGAAGAATTTGAGAGCAAAAAGGATTTCAAAATTAAATGCGAAAATAAGCAGTTTGGATCGGAATATACCCTTACTTTCAAATGTTTTTCGAAAAAGCAATCAAACATAGTAAGATGCAATCGAATGGAACCAAACAAATATTCAATTTTACATTTTTTTTTTTTTAGGTTTTTAGTATCCACATATTGCATTTTCACAGATTTTATTGTATAAAACACTGTATTTAAAATTGCAACATGATAATTAAAAATGCATTGTTACTGACCAAATGGCACTGATTCTATTCTTGCAATGGTTACTGATCAGGTGATAAAAAAAATGTTTTTCAAAAATATTTTCAACTGAGCAATATATATATATACATATGTATTTGGCTTTTTTTTTAATATAATTCCTAAATATAATTTTGTTATGTTTTATCAATTGTACATATACATTTCAAGTTATTGTCACTCTTCTGATGGGTCTTTTTTCTGCCTTGCGGTTGACATTGCAGCTTAAATTTGATTTATCTGAAAAGTAACAGTTTTCAATTAACTCTATAAACATCACAATGTACCGACGTGCAAAGTGAACTCTTCTATCTGAAATTCCAAAATATATGTGTATATGTCTTTATTTTAAATCGAGATTGAATTGTTCTATGCATCTGAGTTTTTTCTGTTGTTAATTGCTATTGTGATAAATTACTTTTGACAAAATTTAATGATATCCGGTATTCAGCATACTATTGCTAAATTGAACATGTTGCTTAAGGGTGTTCTTAACTGATCTGCTCAACAAGTGAAAAACGTTTTGACACATTTATAAATTCATTTTTTAACAGAGAGTTACAAAATTTTAATGCCTGACTATGAAAGCGATTTCGAATTGAACTTATTTTTCCATTTTATGATAATTAGATTACTTATCGAGTTATAAGCTATTTCGATGACGCAATCGCCTGTTTTCCTGCTCCTTTTCGACCGGTTTTTCTGCTTTCGCCAGGAAATATGCTCAAAAGTGTCAACTTTGAAGGCTTGTTATGAAAAATCTATTGTTTTTTAAAAAACAAAAGAATGAGTGCAATTAGACAGTTTCTGAATATTACAGGCATGAAAGTGGACCAAAGAAAAAAAGGAGGAAAATTTTTTTCAACTTCAGATGCCAAATATAAAGAGAAAAAATAGAAAAATTCAAATGACGACATTTTATAGACTGGAGTGCAGTTTTAAATTTTACAAAAACATAAAAATTACAAAAAATTTGATTAAAAAAATTCAAAATTGACAGTATAAATGTGTATCTCTTGATAAAACAGGGGACCACAGCCATCAACCTTCTGTAGACCTAACAGAAAAACGACAGATTTCCTCAAAAGATCTTGAAGGAACGAGAAATTTTGCCTAAAAATCACGATAAAACGACAAATTTTGCCAAAAAAATTCGCGAAAACGACAGATTTTGTCAAAAAAATTCGCGAAAACGACAGATTTCGTCAAAAAATTCGCGATAAAACGGCAAATTTTGTTTAAAAATTTCGATAAAATGACAAATTTTGTCAAAATTCGCGAAAAAATGGCAAATTACGTCAAAAGATTCACGAAAAAATGGCTAGTTCTGTCGTAAATCGTGAAAAAATGGCAAATTTCATCGAAAAATACGCATAAAAATGACAAATTTCGTCGAAAAATTCGCGAAAAAATGCCTAACTTGTCATAAAATTCGAAAAAAACCCGGCAAAACTCCTAAAAAAATTGAGTAAAACCAACAAATTGTCAAAAATTCGCGATAAAACGACAGATTTATTCAAAAAATATTTGGGGACATTTTTATTTTCAAAACAGATTCCAAAGGTAAAAATATCCCTAAAGATTAAAAAAAAAAAAAAAAAAATCTGCAAACAAAATTGAAAAATTAAAAAACGGTCTTTGTATATAATACCCTTAAGTATTCAATACAAAATAAATAAAATTTAAATTATCACAACACAAACTGTATGTTTAAAAAGATTTCTCCCATAGGATTAACATTAGCGAGCGCGCGTTCTTGAGTGGTGAAGCAGCCTCTGAATATTTCGGCCCGAGCCCGAAAATTAAAATTTTGGCCCGGGCCCGGCTCGAACGCAAAAAATATTGGCCTGACCCGGCCCGGACCGGAAAAAAAAATTTAATTCGGCCCGAACCCTGCCTGGCTCGGGTGAATTTCTACAGAACATTGATCTTTAATCTACCGGCAGAGTTCAGACCAAAACAAAACTGATTTGTGAACAGACTTATTACCACGTCGAGAAAAGGATTTTCATATGGGGAGATTCAACAGGAACTGATTATTTTGGTCCGTGAAGACTAAAAAGAATGAAACCAGTCTCGGTTTCTACGGAAGAAGTAAGTTAGGCTCGGCCCGGCCCGGCCCGATACTCCAGGAAAAAAGAATTACGGCCCGAGCCCTGCCCGAAAAGATTAGTGACTAGGCCCGTCCTGAGTCTTCAGAAGCAAGGCCCGAGCCCGGCCCGAATGACGTTAATGCAAATCGGCCCGAACCCGGCCCGCGGTCGGGCCGTGCTCGGGCTTCGGACCGAGGCCCGGCCCGTGCAGACCTTCGCGTTCGGGTATTTTAGTTCTAACTGAAAATTCCACTCGAAATAAATTCAAACGCAACTAAAAAAATGTTTAAAAAAGGTTGACCTGAAATTGACATATTTTAATCAGAACTGAAGTGCAATAATAATAAAACAGAATTTATATAAGCTCGTATCCGTCGCGCTGCAAAAACAATAGTTATTCTGGAAAACAAAGCAACTGAAAAATTATTATCACTGTTTTAAAGCTCATTAATCCAAATTAAATTATTCCCTCCCAAGATTTTCTTTCTCTTCAGCGTCACAGTGACCTATGGACCCAGGTGTCAGAAAACAGCTGCCAGTCTAAGGCTGCGGGCACACACAAAGTTTTTTTGCGGTTTGCAGGCGGCGCGTTTGATGTAAATGAGTTTTTCAGTTCAACTTCAATCCAAGAGTAGCACGGGAATCTTTCCCTTCAGTAGGGTTAAGATAGTGATCTTCCATGACCATTGTATCTCCCTCGTTTCCCACCATGGAGCTACCCACTTTCAGTAAACTTATTTCAGTAAAAGTGAGAGAAAAGAAAAGGCAGTTCGGGAAATAAAGTTTAACTTCAGAATAGTTAGTTTGCCCGGTCCTTAAAAATAGATTTTCGCCCCGCGAAATGTACCGCATGTGATGCTCCTGAACGTAAATTGACCGCTGACCTTGACAGATAGCTCTTCGGCGATTTGTGGGTGAAGTCTAGCGGGTGAAAGATAAGTTCGAGAATTACTCCCGGAGCTTCTTGGACCCCCCCCCCCCCCAAATTACCAGCAATATTTTCTTTGCATTTTTGCATCGATCCAGAGAATGGCCAAAATCATGTTCAAAAAGGCGGATTTCCGCCTTTAGGCGGAACTCTTTCATCCCTGATATTAACACCTGCTATTTTCATGCATTTCCGAACAAAAATTAATGCATGTGTCCCAAAGTTGCCCTTTTTGATTTAACCCTTAAGGGGTTAAATAAGTTTTTATTCTAGTTCTTGGATGAAGGGATTTGGAAATAATTGATTTTTGCTTTTAAAGTAGCCATTGTGAAAAGATAAAATTAAATTTACTTTAAACGACTGTCTTTTAATATTAAAAAGTGACAGGAACAAAAAAAATATTCGATAATGTACTGTATAATTAATGCAATAACCATACGACAGATTTAAAAAATACACATTAGAAGAAAATAACTATTTTAAAGTTTTCTGTTATAATTGCAGTACGATACAGATTATTTTTTACTTATATGTATTTACTGGGGAACTTAGATAATAAAAGGGAAAATATGTTATTCTATTTTACAGAAACTGGAATATTCAGATATTTGGTATATAGGCCACCGTTACTTCCTTGAAAAGGAGTCGAATGTTCATCCAGAGATTTAACATTCCTTTTTTATATTGGTGGGAGTGATAGTAGTGGCCCAATCTCGGAGGATCTCACCAGAAAAAATTGAAGGCTAAATTCAATTATATTGTCCAGCAAGTTTCGGAAGTTCTGAGGAAGTTGCGGCTTTGAAACTACTATAACTCTATTGTAATTAACTTTGCGTTCTGTATTTTTATTTTTCTTCCAAATAACAAATGTTCTTATCATGTCAGGAAAATGAATATAAAAATCCAGGATTTGGATTCTCTTCAATCATTCTACATTGCCTTTTTAGATCATGAAAAAGCAAGAGCTGGAAGAGATATTTTATCAGCATATGTGCAAGTGCATGCATGCTTAAAATGGAAATTTAACCATGGCTGCATCACTTACATCACCTAAATAGATGCCATTGCCATGAATAAATAACTAATGATAAAAAGTAGCATAACTAACTCCCCTCCCCTCTCCTAAAAAATGTGCAAATAATTCAAGGGCGGCAAAACATTAAAAGGCGCCAAATTTTGGTCCCCCCCCCCCAATAAAAATTTCAAGCTACGCCCCTGCTCAGCATATCTTTATTTCATCGGTTGTGGTAAAAATATGCAGTGGTGGTGCAAAGATATGCAGTGTATATATTTACTTTGTTTCTCCTAAAATAAATGAGCTATGCAAAAGTATGAGTAAATTTCACTAGTATTTATAGTTAAACTGAAAATTATAAATTAAACCATGGGGAAAAAAAAAAACAGTATGTGAGATTGCAACTAGCAGTAAACTTCTAACTGCTGTGACAAAAAATGTTCCATAAATAATGCAAGAGGTCTCAGAGACCGCTTGATTGTAGAATGAATAAAGGCTGACTAACTTATAAGATACTATTTTTGTTCTAAACTTTATGATAAGATCTATTATTGTAATAAAAACTCTCATTTAGAAATGTTTAGCGATACTAAGTTACTAAACAGATCAAAATTAACCTATAACAACCATAGTTTAACTGAAAATTACAAGTTAAATTGTGAAAATTAAATACAGCAGTGTGTCTGTGAGGCCAGGAGTTAAGGTTTAAAAATTAAAAGAAATGTGTTTCACTAAACAAGAATATTGGTTTTTAAAAGTAGATAGGTAGATACCTATATTCTACATTTGAAAAAAAACTGTAGCTAGAAAAATCAAAAGGTAGTTAACTAGCTTATAATTTTAAAATCTGAACAACCTCTGGTTCCTAACTATGCATATTTGAGGAATTGCATTGTAATTTTATTTCTGTTTATGAAGACTAGACTTGATGTTAGTTTTAATTTGTGAATACTTTTATACTATGTACTAGGAGGGCTCCGACCCCCTGCTCGCAACGCTCGCCAACCCCCCCCCTCTCCCTCATGATCGCTTCGCGATTCCAAGTTGTAGGCCACCCCTGCTTGCTGCGCTCGCCAATACCCCATTGTATGAATAGGCAGTTGCAGACTTTTCAAATGATGTATCACACGACTGGTGTTGTAAAGAAATTAAAAATGTGCCCTCTCTGGAAGTAGCAGAGTGAGGGGTGACACACAAGACATCCATAATATGAATAAGCAGTTGCAGATCTTTCAAATGATGTGTCAAACGACTGGTGTTATAAAGAAATTAAAAATGTGCCCTCCCTGAGGGAGCAGAGTGGGGGGTGACACACAAGACATCCATAATATGAATAAGCAGTTGCAGACCTTTCAAATGATGTGTCATACGACTGGTGTTGTAAAGAAATGAAAAATGTGCCCCCCCCCCCTGGAGGCAGAGCGGAGGGGGACACACAAGACATCCTAATAGGAAAAGGCAGTTTCAGACCTTTCTAAAGGTATGCAACACGAGTGCTGTGGATAAAAGTTAAAAAAGTTCCCCTTTGGGGGGGGGGGGGGCAAAGTTTGGTGTGGCGCCCCAAACATGCATAATTACAATGAGCAGTTACAGTTATTTTAAACTATAGGAGGCTACGCCCCCCTGTTCGCTATGCTCGCGAAGCTCCCGCGAAATCGCTTCGCGATTCCGTTCGGTATTGCTTTGCAATCCCGGTTGGAATCTCTTCACGATGCATGGACGGAGCCCTTGGACCCTTGGAGTCATGGAAGGAGTGGTTTACCCGGATTCGTTATTTCCAGAAATCTTACACATCAGCATCAATCCAGGAGTCATTCCTTTTAAGGCTAGTTTTTTTTTACTATAGAAGGACTGGGGCAATAATTTACGAGTTGACTGAATATTAAAAAAGTGTGTCAGTCTCGAGATCATCTTTATGCTAAATTATTTCTTTATATATGTTTATGTGTCTTCAAAGTACGTGCATATAAAAAAAATCTGAAAGAAAATATTTTTCTCAAGTTTTTCAAAAACATCCCTTTATTTTTTATTTATTTATTTTTTTATTCAGAAAAGATAATAAAAAGCTCATAAAAATTATTAACAAAATAAAATGGGTGGCACATCTATAATCATATACATGTATATTTTAAATTAATACATGAAATGCCAATTTAACGTAAATATTAAAAAAAATTCAAAAAAATTTTTCTCAAATTTTTCAAAAAACACCTAATTTTTTTTATTGAGAAAAGATAGACTAATAAAAAGCTCATAAAAAAATATTTAGCAAATTAAATTGGTGTGCACATCTAGAAATATTTTTTTTAATTCATACATTAAATGTCAATTTTATATGAATATTCAAAAATAAAAAAATATATATGTATTGTTAAAAGAAAATAAAAATTGGTATAACTGTATAAAATATATAATATAAAGAATGTTCTTCCAAAAATTTTAACCATTTTAATTATTTGGTGAAGAGTTATGAAGTATTTTGTGGAACCATACAGAAAATTAACTTTTTAAAAATTTCCATAGAATAAAAAGTGTCACATGTTCAGATGCCTATAATTTAAAATATTTTAATTGGTTTCAATAATAATTTCACATATTTGCATCTTATATATGTATGTTTTCATGTACCAAGTTTCGTCAAAATCTGAGATGGTGGGTGACATTTCGTAAAATTGTTGGATGATTTGACATGGAAAGACCCTATACCACAGACAACAATACCCTATTATTCTGTGCCCTATACATAGATAAAAATGTACTAACATATTGAAGTTGGAGATCTGAAAAGCATTTGGTAAATAGAGGTGTTGACTTTGGGAGTTTCTATTATAGAGGTACAGTATCAGCCTGAGATATTTAAACTAATGATAATAATTTGTCTACAATAGAAAAATCAAATTAAATAATAAAAAGTTTTAATAAATATATTCATTAAAAGCCTATACTAGCCACATGAAGGAACATGAAGTGTTCTCGTTCTCACGTCATTCGCCATTGCATCAAATTGCAACTAAATTCTTAATTTGGCGAGTAAACAAGCGATTAGATTTGCCAAATTGCTAGTGCTTAGTTTTTGCTCTATCTTTCTTTTTCTTCTTCTTTTTTTTCCCCTTGGCTGTGTGTGTATATTTTTAAATATACACATTTTTTTAATATATTTATATAGCATATATATTTGTAGTTGAATTTAGATTAATAACAATTGTCGCAGTTATAAGAACTCAGGTTATTTTATAACATATTGAGAAAAAGAGGGTATATTAAAGGATTAAAGATAATTTTTTTTTAGTGCTACATGGCGAATCTATTTGGCTAATATTTTTTTCATTTCTCGAATGTTTTTATTTTTAATTAGCCACATTATTAACATTGGTAAAATGTCAGGGAGAACACTGAAATGAACAATAATGTTAAACCTATGAGAGAAATAAAAGCAAAATTATTTGCTTCTAAACAGCGCTTTTAAAATTTTCACTTTTTTTTTTTTTTTAAATCTTCAAATAATAAGATATAAAACTACTAAGGAAATCTTATTAGCATGCCAATTTGTAATACTGAATCTCAGGAATGAAAAAAAATATTTATCAGTTTAATTCTTACAAATGATTATTAATCTTTTTTTTTTTTTTTTTTTTTTTTTCACAGTAATTTATTTCAGGACATTATTAAATCATAAGTGTTGCTACAGGCGCATGAAATTTTGATATGTTTTAACATCACCGGATGTAATCATTAGAGAATGTTTTTTAATTGTTATGTATTTTGATGATTAAATCGTATTATACTTTGAATTAAAAATTATCTAAATTCTAAAATTTATGAATCAGCCAAACAGCTATTCAAATATTAGACTAGCATAATTCAAGCCAAAAATAAATACCATTTATCATTGTGTTTTTCTGTTCCCAGTTCTCCATGTTTTCATATCTTTGATTGTACAGAAAACACAACACCTGTGAGTCAATCACTAGTGGTATTAATTTTTGGCTTATGCACTTCACTTATGTCAGACATGGATCATTCCCTATTACTAGTCTTCCATAAAAAAAGTTTTTTTTCTTGTGCTCGATAACATAGGTTTTTGTGTTGTCGGCTCTTGAACTAAAAAATCTATACTTTATATATAGAGAGAAAATACATTACTATAAGCTGATTTTACCATTGTATAAAAATTGTTAGGAGGGTGGAGGGGGATCCAATATTACTATCTGCCCTGGTGACCATTTGGTCTCCTTTGAATGTATACTAAGCATTAAACCATATTGATTTTAATCATAATTTATTTTAATTGTTCATTTTTTTGTCAAATTAGAAGATTCTGCTAAAGAAATAGACACAGATGTCATATATGCACCGCATTCGCACAATTGCAACAAAATGGCAATTATATGTGCCTCACATGTTAACTTGGCTATTGTTATTCATTAATAAACTGTTTATTTGCTTTTATTTTCTTTTTTAAAAAGATATAAATTGTTTTATTCTATAATTATTAACTGTTTTAAAAAATATAGATTATTTCCTTTTTAAAATAATAGAAACTAGTTAAAAAATATGTATGTAACTGTTATTTGAAAACGAAGTTTTCGGTAAATTGGCGTCAGAAAAATAACGTGCCAATATGATGCATATATGACATCTGTGCTGATAAATCAAGAACTCAGTATTTTTATGCTAGCCCGGCGCAATTAATAAATCACTAGATAATGTACCCGTGGCATTTTTTCACATTTCATTAACTATTTTTAGCTCACAGGCTATCATAGCCTGAGAGCTTATGTGCCCGCCCGTTCTGTATGTATGTTCGTACGTAACGCGATAACTTATGATAAAAATATCCAATCCACTTGAAATTTTGTATATAGGTATTTGCTGACAAGGCGCTTCCCTGATTAGTTTATGGAGTTCATTCGATATGTATAAGAGGGGGAACGGGGGGCTCATGCCCCTCCCCTTAATAGAAATAAGTGGGTTTTTCATGCAGAATTAAGTTTTCGTTCAAAATTTAGATATAGGATCATTCTGATGAGGCGATTCCGTGACTGTTATTAGATGTTCATTGAATAAGTATAAACAGGGGGAACGGGGGTTCTAATGCCCCCCATTAATTTACATAAATGGGTTTTTCAAGCAGAATTGTCACATTTCGTTCAAATTTCTGAATAGTTTTGGAAGTTTAATGGTTAAGTATAAAAGAGGGAGATAACTCCTCTTAAATTATACAAATGCTAAATGGGTTTTTATTAAGAATTATCCGATTTGCTCTGAATTTTGGATATAGATTTTTTATATGATAAAGCATGTCCTTGATAGTTTAGGAGGTTCAATGATTAAGTACAAAAAAGGGGCAAGGTGAGAGCTGTTTCCCCTTCTTAATTTCTTTTTCGATCGGAATTAACCCTTGAAAATATAAGGCTGTAATGTACAATTAGTATGTGTAGCCTGTGAGCTCAATGCCATCAGTTTAACTGGGCAGGGTATTCTTTTTATTTAAATATAATCCTTTCATTCATTTCATTTATAATACATAACTTTAATTTGAAACTGAAAAGTTTAAAATTCATTACTTTTATTTATTTTTTTAAGCAAAAAGAACAGAAAAAATAAAATAAAAATAATGATGTTTTGATAGCCTAGCAGATTATAGTAACTTAAAGAGAAAATCTGGGTTAAAGATAAATTTTACTTTATTAAATTATCGTATCTTCTTACTGCATTTGCTTTGGAAATGAAAATTTTGCTTATTTTAAAGGTTCTAATTATTTCTTACAGTAGTGGGCTTTGTTGGGTGGCAGCCAAATTTTGTTTTGCTACAGACTGAAACAGAAAAATCTGTTACTTTGCATCAGGGTTGGCAAGTTTCTTCTGCAGTGGAAAAAACCAGATGGAAGAAATAGGTTTCTTCCAAGTGGAGGAAACTGTTTTTCTTTAAGAATTTACCATATATTTCCAATTTTATAAGATATAATCAATAACTTCTTCCTGTAATCTTTATAAAAATTAATTTCACTGGACCAAAATAAATTTTAATTAAATATACATGATAAATTTATAATTATATCAGTTTTTTAGCCAACATCACACACGACACTTATCTAGAGATCTTCAATCATTGGCTGAATGAAAAGAAATTTTATCCAAATTACACAAAATCAATTAAATGTTATCCACTTCAATTTAACGATCATCTTTTTATATTATTTAAATTTCCAAAACTAGTAGTAAAAAGTAGAGATTTTTTACTAATGGTAGAATGAAACCCATTTAAATAAAAGCTTTTAATTTACATCAATTTTACTAATGTAAGTAATGTATAATGATTACTGCATTAGAGATCAACCAAAAACACGGTTTTGTTTTCGGCTCAAAATCAGAGTTTTGCCAAAAATGTGGTCGAAAATTAGGCCAGACTGAAACACTCAGTATTCCAAAAATCTTGTTTATTCCTTCGGAAATTTTCAACACATTAGTCATTGACTCAAACTGTATTGGCTCAAATGAATGTATTTCAATGAACTTCATTGTTTTTAATTATCAGTCATGAATTATCAATCATCTCATAGAAAATTTTTAGTTTAAACTGCATCAGTGTTTCAACTATTCTTCAAGAATGTTCTAGAATATCAAATGATCCTTTACAAAAATCATTATAGAAGAAAAATCAAGGTGTGTATACCTAAAACTAAAATATTTTTTAATTAAATGAAATTCGTGTAGTTAGAAAATCTTTCTGCGTCATGGATGAATTAATTATGTATTATTGTATATGAAAATAAAGTTTTTGAATTATTAACAGTTGTACATAATTAATAAATACTATACATGCAATTAATTTATAACAATACAAATATAATAATTACTTTAAAACATACAATTTAATTACTTAAAATTTTTTTGGATGTTATCGTTTTCGGGCAAAAAATAGAAAGGTCACCTAAATTTAGTTTTAGTCTTAGACAGGGTTGGGTTTTTGACGTCAAAAAGGGGTTTTTGACATGACAAAGGTTTAAACCGGATTAAACCGTCAAAAACCCATAGAGTCACAATCTCCTGCCGTGCACTAGAGTTTGTTGTTAGATTTTAAAACTAGCAACAGTTGCCATACATTACGTTGAAGTTTAATTATATCATGGGTAATTAGCAGGTCTTTAAATATTTTTAATTAATAAAAATTAAGGTAAAAATGTTAGATTTCAAATCTCAGAAATTTATCTCGAAATGGACATGCAGAAATATTTGCACAAAAATTATGTTTAACTATCTAGTTATTTTATTCTTATTATTTTTATATTTAAAAAAAAATCTAAAGTTATTTAGTATGCATTTTGACACAGCTAATGTTTATAAGAATTAATGAATTAAGTGTTGTAAATGTAGGATTTTCAAAAGTGTGGAACTTGATACACATGTTTAATAATTTCTTTATGCTATATATAATTTCCAGTAGGTTAATTTGAATTTAAATATAATGCATATTATTTATTATATGTATGATTATTACACATCATTATAAACTATTTTTATCTCTTTATATCATTTTAATCTCTATTTTATCTCTCTCCTCCCCCCGCCACTCCACCCCACAGCACAGCACATACACTAATAGTATTAAAAATACAAATAATGTTTTATTTTGATAAGTAAGTAAGACAATAAGTAATTATTCAACAACTGAATACTTAAGATATTTAACAAAATTTTATAGTATTCAGTAAGAAAGAAAAAGAAATTCACAAGTATTTGTATAAGCTAAATTTTCAGATTAGTAAATAAATAGGCAAAATGTTACTCAGATATTTGTAGAAAGGAGTTGATTTTTTAATTATCTTTATGTTGGTTATAAATTCTAAAAATGACTGACGATTTCAAATTCATAGTTACTGATTTTTCTGAAAAACCAAATAACAATTGTAAAAGTCAAAACAAAATATATATATATATATAGATATATATATTAATATTAGACTGATCTATAAAATACTGATAAAACACAAAATATTATGTAATTTTTTTATTATTATTATTATCTAATTCAATACATAATTTTAAAAAATAAAACCTACTTTAAACACTTCCAATTAATTTGATTACATAATCGAAATCAATCCAAAAGAAAATTGTCAAAGTAGAAATTTAGTTCAATAATACAGTTCATTTGCCCCACGTAGCACACTGTAGCATTTAACCAGTCTTGAACATCTTTCTGTTCCTAATCGATTACGGAACATGTCTAATCTTAAATATTATTTTAAACTTTGCACTAAATTTGGTTATAAATAAATTTCTTCATAATATAATATCCTTGCATATTTTGAATAACATATTAAAATTTAATAAATAATATTACAAAAGATAAGTTTCCCAAAATCTAAGGTTTTGTTTATTATTCAAAATATGTTTCTTCAAAAGTTTAATTATTTTTTCTACAACATATTTTAATACATTTTCTTTATTAAAAGCAAATAAATTTTACTTATTAAATATAAATATAGGGTGATATATGTAAAGAAATATTTTTATTCACATATAAATATAGGTTTTTGACAGTTTTAGCCATTTTTGACATGAAGGAGGTTTTTGACATGACGGTTTAAACCATGGTTAAAACCGTCAAAAACTGTCGCGTGTCAAAAACTTGCCAACCCTGGTCTTAGAACCTGTTTCATAATAGTCTCAGTATTTAAAAAAAATTCTTGAAATCCTTATTTTTCTTAGTACAATGCAACATAGTATAGCAAAAAAGTATTTTAGCAGTAGGATATTGCAATCAATTTTTCAACTTAAATTGGATGAAAGCAAAAAGTGAAGATTTTTTTTTTGATGTCCTACACTTTAGGGTAGTTTAAAAGCATTCTGTCTGACATACCCATAGATATTTTTAGAACACTAATCTTTTAAAATCAACATTGAGATATTCATGCTAAATGAAAAATATAAAAAATTACACAAATTTATTTTTTTACTGTGTTGCACAGTTTAAAATAATGCACTTTTATATGAAAATAATATATTTTTATATATAAAAATAAACATTTTGTACAGTTTCTTTTTTATATATAAATGGAACAATTAATAAAAAAAACCCATCCCTCTACCTCTATAGTAGTAAAAATTCATCACCTGAAAATGTCTACTGAACCTGAAGTTTGTTATTAAAAAAATAGCTTATCTTTGCAAAAATAATATTTTTAATAATAATTACATTTTCCAATTTAGATTTCATGTAATTATACTTTAAGTTTTTTACGTAGTTAATGTACTTTAACTTTGAGCATTTGTTTTGGTTTCTGGGGGTTTCTTCCACTGTCCTGGAAGAAATAGGTTTCTTCTGGAAGAACCCAACCCTGGTTTTGAAGCTCTAATTGCAGCAAAGAAACAAAACATAAATAAATCCAATTTACCACAACCTAAATCTTACCAAACGACTTTTGCACAGTAACCCATGTGTTTCATTTGGATGTTGCCATTAAATAATTAACAAATAATCGTGATTTTTCTGCCACATACGTTAGCGTAATATATATATATATAGTGTACAAGAAATTATGGATTACCTAAGTTTTAAATTTTCTCAGTTACAGGGCTTGAATTTCAGGGCGGGATGGCGGGATTCGCGACCAAAATTTTGAAATCCCACCCAAAAGAATAACGTGGACGGGAGGCTCCTGCCCAAAAAATTTTACATATTGAAACTATGATCAATTCCCACGACCATTTTGTGATATTTTCGTGCAACTGATCGACACATTTTGCGAGTTTTTTACCGCGAAAGATCATTGAAAATTACGATTTTTTCCCAGCAATCGATTGACGAGTTTCGTTTATTTTCCGCGGCGAAAAAAAGTTGATTTTGTTCTGAATTTTCAAAATAAATATATATAACAAAATAAATAAATAAAAAATTAGAATTAAAAAATTAACGCATTTAATTAAAAAAATTATGAAACAGTGATGCCACGGACACGCTATAGCTTGTAAAGTACGCAAAAAATCAGAGATGGCACACAAAAAAACAGCTATTATGCGTCTCACAGGACGCGTGATTTCGTAAAAAATGGCAAATAATGTTAAAAAACGCCTAATTTCCCTGCACATTTCGTTAAAAAAGTCGCGAAAGAATGGCTAATTTCGTCCTGTAGAACGGCAGTTTTCGTCAAAAAAAGTCGCTGGAAAACGCCAAATTTCGTCAAAAAATCGCAAAAACAACAAATTTCGACAAAATATTCTCTATAAACGACAAATTTCTCCAAAAGATCGTGAAAAAACGGCAAATTTCCTCAAAAGATTCGCGAAAAAACGACAAATTTCGTCAAAAAATCCCGAAAAAAACCCGGCAGATTTCCTGAAAAGATGTAACAAAGACAAATTTCTTTAAAAGATAGCTAAAAAATGCAAATTTCGTCAAAGGGAACCTCTCACCCTGGCCTCCTCCAAAAAATATTGCCGGAAGTGTGTATTTCTGTTAAATAAGCTAATTTTCTTGCTTCTTTTTTTTTTTTTTTTTTTATTATTATTTCTTTGCTGCTTTAAATCTGTTTCTGACAGCTCCAAATCTTTCTGAGTTAATGCAATTCCTGAAAGTAGCCATTCATTAAACAAAAAGCACCTTTTTACTTAACGATAGTTTTTGTTCTTTAAGAAAAAGTATTTTTCGATAAATTTGACCTGCCCATTTTTAAAAGAAATGCGAACAATAGTTATACTTCTTATCTTCTACACTCAAATAAGCATTATTTTATAATTAAATTTGTATCTTGTACATTTTATACAGAAAAATAATATTGGTTTTAATTGGTAACAATTAATTATAAATATATCAAATTAATTAGAAGTTTTATTAATTATTATCAAAACAATAATTAGACCTGTGACAAAAATAATTAGCACCAGGAAAGAATTTACCACCAATAAAGACTAGACAATATAAAAGTTTTTTTTTTTTTTTTTACACATTTTGCATAATTATTCTGAATTGTTGATAAAAATTGCTACTGTCATTTTTGTCATGTCTGTATTCTGGTAATTCTTTAAATAGAACATAAAATAATAGCTGGTTTTAAGCATTTTTTTCTCATTCCCAAACAGCTAAACTCCCCTCCATTTGTAAAAGTTGGTAGGGAGACTCCCCTCCTTCGAAAAATTGAATTTCAAGCTCTGAGTTATATTAATACTAATATTGTAAGTAATGAAATGTTAACTAATTTGTTTTAACACATAATTTTTTTTATTTAAAGTTTCAAACAAATGTTTTATAATTTGTTAAAAATACAGAATATAAGATACTGAGAAGGTTTTATAACTTCATTTGTTTTTTTGGAGGTTCATCCTCATCATCTTTTTCTTCAGATATAAATATAGGTTTTGGTTGTGTTTTTGAATATGCTGGTGTAACCCAATATGGATTTTCTTCAGCTTCCTTAGCATACTTCAATATAGCTTCTCTGGGATCTAAGGTATCATCAACTTTTTTCTTTAAGCCAAGATTTCTGACAATAAATGACGAAAGTGTATTCCCTGCAGATGCAATTCGACCACCTTGCCCAGGACCAGTTACTGGTAAGTCTGGTCTTTGAGATTTCAAAGGATCCTTTCGATCTTTCTCCATTTGTTTTTTAGTACTTCTAGGTCTATCAACTCTAAACATAGGCAGTGCATGAGGTGTTATAATTTGTTGCTCACAAATCATTTCTGCTTGCTTTACCTTCCTCTTAGTTTTAACAACACATAACTTTGCACCTCGTTCACTTAGTTTTGGATTGTAGTAAACTTTCACAACACCACTACGTGTACTAGCTAAAATTTGGTTTAGTTTGGGATGCCACATGCTTCTCACTACATCTGAATCTCCAACTTCTAATTCATATGCAACTTTAAATGTATCTTTATGAAGAAACAATAATTTTCCAACTTTATCATTCCTGTCTAAAGATAAACCTGTAAAAACATAAGAGTCATCTGGGCTGAAATTACAGTCAGTTTCACAGTATCTGTTAAATAAATCTGAAGCAACATGGACTGGTTGCTTAAAACTTCTTAAATCCCATAATTTTAATGTACTATCACATCCTCTTGAGGCCAAATAATTATTATCATATGAAAATGCAATGGATGAAATATCAGAACCTTTTTCATGAGCATTGCGAGCTAAAAGTGCTGTATTTACAAAGTGTTTTCTGTGATCCCACATTTGTATTGAACCATCTTGACAAGCAGCAGCAACAAGTTTACCATTCTTGTCATATCGGCAAGAAGTAGGAATAGCACGATGACCACCTTGTTGTCTGGGTTTAATAACATTTTGTTGTTTCGCCTTTTCATCCATAATCCATATACGTAAACTGCCATCACATGAACAAGTTAGAAATTCCTCTTTGTTACGTGGATGCCAACATCCATCATTAAGCATGGCACAATGACCTTTTGTTCTCGCCATGTCAGTAATATACTGATCCCCTTTCGCACATTCGTAAATTTCGAATCCGTCTCTGTCTAGTACTTTTGCTTGAGAATTACCGGCAATAATCAGAATACTGTCACCTGTTATACCATATTCTAAGTTTTTAATAAGATGACACTCACATGGTTTCAGATTACGAAATGATTGCAAAGATGCATCCATTCCAGCAAAATCCCAAAATTTTACTTCATAATCATAACCACCAGTGATTAATCGTGCCCCACTGGGATCTAAGCTTATAGCTGAAACAGTTTTATTGCTATGTTCTAAAGATACTTCATGGCTTGCAGGAATAGTCTTATACCTTTCGATTAGAGAAACATCATCTTCTTCTTCTGAGTCAGTTGCGTTATTTGATAAATTTCCGGAAGATTTTAAATTATCTGGAACTGGAGGACCAACCATTTCACTCTCATCTTCAGAATCAGATGAATGAGTGGAAGAAGAGGATGAATCAGTATTAAATGATTTATGAACAGACTTTTGTTCAGTAGTCTTATCAGAATTACTGTTCACTTCGTCTGAAGCTTTACTCCCATTGACGTCTAATACCTGGACTAAGAAATGGCAACCTTTCTTGAATCCAAGGCTGTGTTCAGCTGTTACGCGCGCTGCACGCGCACGCTAGGAGCCACGGACATGGAGTGGATACTTATACTTGGTGGGATGTGCGTTCAGTCCTCGCTACTGTGCCACCAATTACTGTAACTGTTCGCTCAGTAACAGATGGAGAACAGATCAAGGATGTAATTACTTGTAGTGCCAATTATAAAAATAATCTGTTACAAATGAAAGTGAGCTGGCTGGCCGAATGGTCAGGATGCTGAGCTTGAACCCAGACAATACGGGTTCGATACCTGCGCGGGCCAAAAGTTGGTTTGTGTTTTTTTTTTTTTTTTGGTTGCTTTTTATTAATAAATAAGACATTTTTATTAAAGGTAAATTTTATATTAATAATACAGAAGCACATGTATTTCTATTATAATAATAAAATACTTATTTAAATATGAGAAAATGAGATTTTTGCGAAGAAAGTTTTAATATTCCAAATTTAGAATATTAAAAGGATAATTAGAACGATATTAATATCGTTCCAAAGTGATTTATATATATATTAAGAAAATGAAAAAAAATGTTTTCTGCGAAAATATCCATATACGCATAAAAATAATTATTAATGTTTTTTTTTTTTTTTTTTTTTTTTTTTTTTTTTTTTTTTTTTGAAAATTTTAGAAGTAATTTTTTATTGAGATTAGGATGCAAATATAATGCATGCGTGGATATTTTATGGTGTTAAAATCAAAATGGAAAATATTATAAAAGCAAAATGTAAAATATATACATTTTTTTTAAATTAAGAATATCTGCATACATATATTTTAAAGAAGTGAAATATTTGGAGTTTGCCTTCTAGTTTTATAATGAATAAAGTATGATTAGAATGTTTATAATTTTTCTATTAAAAGTATAAATAAGTGTTTTGCTTATACTAACATAATTTCGGATGTCGTTTGTTTTTCATATTTTATGACATATTTTGGCCTGTTATCCACACGGTATTAAAATATACAATCATTAAATAAGAAATATATACATACTAAAACTTCTTCTGAAAAATTATCTAACTAACAATGCAAATTCCATTGAAATCAATCCAGTATTGTAGATTACAAATCAGTCTTGTAATATGTGGATACAGGGCCATCGCTAAGACTTTTTATTGGTGGGGGAGAAAACCTTAATATTGTCAAGTCAAATTTTTATATTCGCCAACTCGTTTTATTATTTTGCCAAGTTAACGCACTTTGAAAATGTAATACAATTCTTATTTGTAAAAAAAATAATAATATTCCCAATTAGAGTTGTAACTTTTGCAAATTCTATCAAAAATAGAAAATGTATTGCAGTTTTTATTAAAATTTTAATTAAATTTAACATAAAAGTTTTAAATTTGCAAAGTGTAACAACATTTGTCAATGTTTTGGGAGGGTAGCCCCCCCCCCCCTTAGCTAGTCCCCCGTGTGGATATCTCAACCTTGGTTTATCAACAGCATTCTATTAATTACAACAATAGAATCAACAGTATTCTATTATTTAATACGAAAAGTATAAAGCAACTGATAAATGATTTTTAAATAAATAAAAATTAAATTATTAAAAAAATTAAATCACCAATTGTTAAATTGTATCAGTCAACCTACCAACTTTGACAACAAACAACGTGCAACCAATAACAGATAAGCACAAAACGCACAATCACGTGATCAAATCGCCCATCATTTTTTTTGCGTCGCGCGCGTCAAGGTTTGAGCAGGGTTGATTGTCATTTTTTAAATGCTAATCGGGCTTAATTACATGAAATAGGTCACGTGATACTTTTCCGGAATACTTTTAATTTTATTTGAGTGGTCACAGGTATGTATTTCTGTTACGAAAATCATATTTTGAAAGGATAAAGAGATATGGTATTTGTATTTACCAATTCTGAACCATAAAAATAATACAATAATTGAATAAGTTTAAAATTCTCTTCTTCGATAGCACCTACTCCAAGCAGAATCTTCTGAGCGCGCGCGCACAAAAAAAGCCGCTTTTGAACACGGCCCAACATTACCTACCCACCAGCACGTGATGGCACCCACCAGTAGCTTATGGCCGTGTTCAGCTGTTACGCGCGCTGCACGCGCACGCTAGGAGCCACGGACATGGAGTGGATACTTATGCTTGGTGGGATGTGCGTTCAGTCCTCGCTACTGTGCCACCAGTTACTGTAACTGTTCGCTCAGTAACAGATGGAGAACAGATCAAAGAGGTAATTACTTGTAGTGCCAATTATAAAGATAATCTGTTACAAATGAAAGTGAGCTGGCTGGTCGAATGGTCAGAGTGCTGAGCTTGAACCCAGACGATACGGGTTCGAAACCCGCGCGAGTCAAAAGTTGGTTTGTGTTTTTTTTTTGGTTGCTTTTTATTAATAAATAAGACATTTTTATTAAAGGTAAATTTTATATTAATAATACAGAAGCACATGTATTTCTATTATAATACTAAAATACTTATTTAAATATGAGAAAATGAGATTTTTGCGGAGAAAGTTTTAATATTCCAAATTTAGAATATTAAAAGGATAATTAGAACGATATTAATATCGTTCCAAAGTGATTTATATATATATTAAGAAAATGAAAAAAAAAGTTTTTTGCGAAAATATCCGTATACGCATAAAATAATTATTAATGTTCTGCTTTTTTTTTTTTTTTTTTTTTTTTTTTTTTTTTTTTTAAATTTTAGAAGTAATTTTTTATTGAGATTAGGATGCAAATATAATGCATGCGTGGATATTTTACGGTGTTAAAATCAAAATGGAAAATATTATAAAAGCAAAATGTAAAAGATATACATTTTTTTAAATTAAGAATATCTGCATACATATATTTTAAAGAAGTGAAATATTTGGAGTTTGCCTTCTAGTTTTATAATGAATAAAGTATGATTAGAATGTTTATAATTTTTCTATTAAAAGTATAAATAAGTGTTTTGCTTATACTAACATAATTTCGGATGTCGTTTGTTTTTCATATTTTATGACATATTTTGGCCTGTTATCCACACGGTATTAAAATATACAATCATTAAATAAGAAATATATACATACTAAAACTTCTTCTGAAAAATTATCTAACTAACAATGCAAATTCCATTGAAATCAATCCAGTATTGTAGATTACAAATCAATCTTGTAATATGTGGATACAGGGCCATCGCTAAGACTTTTTATTGGTGGGGGAGAAAACCTTAATATTGTCAAGTCAAATTTTTATATTCGCCAACTCGTTTTATAATTTTGCCAAGTTAACGCACTTTGAAAATGTAATACAATTCTTATTTGTAAAAAAATTAATAATATTCCCAATTAGAGTTGTAACTTTTGCAAATTCTATCAAAAATAACAAATGTATTGCAGTTTTTATTAAAATTTTAATTAAATTTGACATAAAAGTTTTAAATTTGCAAAGTGAAACAACATTTGTCAATGTTTTGGGAGGGTAGCCCCCCCCCCCCCTTAGCTAGTTCCCCGTGTGGATATCTCAACCTTGGTTTATCAACAGCATTCTATTAATTACAACAATAGAATCAACAGTATTCTATTATTTAATACGAAAAGTATAAAGCAACTGATAAATGATTTTTAAATAACTAAAAATAAAATTATTAAAATATTTAATCACCAATTGTTAAATTGTATCAGTCAACCTACCAACTTTGACAACAAACAACGTGCAACCAATAACAGATAAGCACAAAACGCACAATCACGTGATCAAATCGCCCATCATTTTTTTTGCGTCGCGCGCGTGAAGGTTTGAGCAGGGTTGATTGTCATTTTTTAAATGCTAATCGGGCTTAATTACATGAAATAGGTCACGTGATACTTTTCCGGAATACTTTAATTTTATTTGAGTGGTCACAGGTATGTATTTCTGTTACGAAAATCATATTTTGAAAGGATAAAGAGATATGGTATTTGTATTTACCAATTCTGAACCATAAAAATAATACAATAATTGAATAAGTTTAAAATTCTCTTCTTCGATAGCACCTACTCCAAGCAGAATCTTCTGAGCGCGCGCGCACAAAAAAAGCCGCTTTTGAACACGGCCCAACATTACCTACCCACCAGCACGTGATGGCACCCACCAGTAGCTTATATTTCGTCTGCGTTGATAGAGCTTCACGGTACACCGCCAAAGGGATCACCGCCAAAAAATGTCACCCTTTTGGCGATAGAACCTCGGTCATTTCAGCTTCAAGTATTTCGGAAGAGAACAAAGGGATCCGTTATCCAGTTGTATTTCTGATCCATGTTTACTCCTCTCTTCATAATCCATTTTAGCAGCCCTTCTAGTTTGTTCCTTCTCGTTAGAACAGGGTAAACGCACGGAACCGACAACTGAACAGATGGAACAGATATTCCATTCATGATAGAGATCCACTCCATGCTCCTGCCTCCTGAGATCGTGGTCGTAAGTCATGAACGCATCCAAAAATAGAATTATGAAAAGCTGTAAGTGTTTCACTCAACTTAATGTTTGTAAACATTTGCGAATAAAACGTTTGTGTTTTCTAGCATTGAAAAAGGTAATATTGCTGCTTTTCAAAAGTAATTCAATTTCATATTCCTTCTTTTCTTTAATGATGACTCACATCACATCTTCATTAATATTTATCTAACTGTGTGAATTTCATTATTAATGTTTACACATAATGTCCAGTTCAGCCATTTAAATCTTTTTACTGAAAATTCGCTATATCTTCCGCAATTGGGTTCACAGTGAGTTAGCATATTTTATTTAATAGCTTTCTACTTCAGCTTAATTTTGCATTCAGGGGTCTCCCCAGACTTTTCTATCAGGGTCCGATTTTAGTGAAATTGTGAATAGCTTATTTAGTTTTGTGAAAAATCTAGTCATAATTTTGTGAATTTGAAAGATCATTACATTCAGGTTTGATTAAGCAGATATGTGCATATAAAACACATATATTTTCTTTATATGTCAAAGTGACAGTGTATTTTTCGTTTTTAAATTATTACATTTGTGAAAGGTTTACTTTAAAGCTAAAATCTACTAGTTATTTTTTTCTGCACAATCTTTTGATGAAATTTGCATTTTCTTTCACAATCTTTTAATCAGATTTGCTATTTTTTTTTTTCTAGATCCTTTGATGAAACTTGCACTTTTATTGCAATCTTTTGACAAAATTTGCTGTTTTTTTTCCCGAATTTTTATTGGAATTTGCGGTTTCTTTTCACTATTTTTTGATGTAATTTCCAGGGTTTTTTTTTTTTTTTTTTTTTGCGATTCTTTAATAAATCTTCCTTTTTTTTTTTTTTTTTTTTTTTTTTTTTTTTTTTTTTTTTTCCGATCTTCTGACGAAAGTGACGTTTATTGTTCACACAAATTACGAAGTTGATTTTTTTTTTTTCTTTTAAGATTATTTGTTGAATATTTTATTTCAAAATTTTCAGATTTGTGACCAATTATTATTAATTCAAAAAATTCTGAACCCCTGTGATTTTTTGGATTTTTTCCTTTGATTGAATGGCAATTTTTTAAAATGATTATTTGAAAAGTTCTCCAGGGAAGTCCATTGCGACGTATGTCACACTTTTAAGTATATTCTGCTTTTGGGAGTACTTATTATAGAATCATCAAATATTAAATGTTTATTGATTTTTTAAAATTATAATCTATATATATATATATTAAATATTTAATCTGAAATAAGTGTTTAGTGTGAATTATTTCTAAATGTATGACAAACTATATTTTGCATTTAAAAATAGATATAAAGTGAATTATTAGGAACAAATATGGTTAATTTTTCAAAAGCCTTACTACATTTTTTTACAAAATTAAATCAAATCTTATATGAGGTTTACATGCAGTAAATATATATATATATATTAGATTATTATATATAATATTATATATTAGATTATTATATATAATAGATTTTTGTAATAATTTGTAAACTTTAATACAGTTACATTAACACAAAGTAAAAAAAAAACTTTTGTTCTTGTTTTTGTTTAGATCAAGGAACAGAAATTCTTTGAAAAAAATCTTTATCATTGAACAAACAGAAAAAATTGTTAAAACCATTTTTCCAACTAAATATTTGAAACAAAAATAGAAGTTCTGTCATAATGCTATATTTTATATGCACTTTTAAACTTCATATGACATTTATATATAATAAAGAAGTAAAAATAAAATATAATTTACATTTTTCTGAGCTTCATATGAGGGTATTATGTATCAAAAGTTTAAATAAAATCTTCTTTGGTTTTAAATATTTAAAATGATATTTAAATATTTATGCATTTTTCGGTATTTTTTGGTTAGTCGGGTGCCAGTGTTATATATACATATATATATATCTGTAGAATATCCGTAAGTAGATTCCCTCAAATCTGCACATAATTTACAGATATAAACAATGAAACATTCAGTTTAGATGTAGGTGCAAAATTTGACTTTTTTAGTTTTATATCAATTCTGTATATTTTTTTTTATTTGTGTCAAGGTTACTGAATTCATGTTTTTTTTTTTTTTTTTTTTTTTTTTTTTTTTTTTTTTATGAAGAAAGAATAATTTATTTCTGAAAAAAAAAAAAAAAAAAAAAATCAAGATATTGCTGATATTATTGGTAATCACAATCTTTCCAAATATATTTATGAATTAATCAAGCTTTTGTAGTTATTAAGTCTGGCTAAACCTGAAATAAAGCTTTGCTTTTTTATGATCCTGATGTGATTCAGTAATGTACTTTTATGAGGCAAGTTCCATTGAATAATTTAGGGAAAACACGTTGTTTCATCTTTATAATGAATATTTAATTGTACATTATTGATTATTAACTTGACTTTTGCTTTTAGTATTTTAATCATTTTAAAAATTATCTAATTTCTTATTCTTTTAGTTTATTACTTATTTTAATATTTTAGTACATTGTAAGCATTCATTATACTTTTAATTTCATAACTAATTACATTCAAATTACTTTTTAAAAAATATAAACAAAGTAATGACCAGAAATCCACAAAACTCTAAAATCCTCATAACCTCTGATCCCAAGCTGTGTGGATTTGAGGGGGTCTATTGTATAGGTGAAAACTGGGAAATTCGATTAGTAGCCAGTGGCCGGTAGACCCAGTTTCATTAGTGGCCACTTTTTAAAAATAGGTCAAAATGGCCTTTTTTTTATTTATTTAATGGCTAGTGAGTTACAAAGTTACACATATTTGGTTAAAAATAAAACTGTCATTCCACTGAATGGAAAAGTATGAATTGGTGATTAATACTGCAGATAAAATTATAAGTGATAAACTATATTTAAATATATATTAAAGCATTGTATAAAACAAACAAGGAAATTGTATTTTTAAATTCAAAAATATTTTCACATCTTTCTTGGATATTTTATTCTTACTTAAAATTGGTGGTAATTATTAAGTTTGGCGAGTGTAGAGATGTAAATTTTCCGGAAAAATATAAGTGGCGGAAAAAAACTGGTTGTTTACCGGGCTTTTTTTTCGGAAAAATTGGAAAAATTGATTTTTCATGACTATTTTTCTCAAATAAATTATATTTTCTTAGAGAATATTAAATAATAAACATTTTTTCCCATTTATTTGTATTAAATGAAAATTATTTTCACTTTTTATTACAAAATAAAAAGAAAGTAGCAAAGCCTGTTTTTAAATTTTAGTTTTTTTTTTTTTCCACAGCCTAAGAATTTTTAAAACACTATTGTTTTTTTATATCATATCTCTGTTGAAATGATTTTTCAGTTACATGTTTAACTACCAATTGACCTAATGTAAGAACCTGAGCCAATATGTCTGCAGTTTGGAATGAAATAAATTATGCATTCCATTTACATAAGTGTAGTTTTTAAGTAAATGATACTAGTTTTACAAAATTGTTGCAGTTTTGCCATTATTATCAATATCAGTATTAAAAAAAATCCATTGTTTGTTTAAAAATATGTATATTTTTACATTATTACACTTTTTTCTTACAATTGTAATTTTATTTCCTTTAAAAAATATGTTTAGTTTTGGTATAGCTTTCCAATTTCAACTCAAAGTTTTGATTTAGTTTAATAATCTAAATTCAAACAAAACTAAGTTTTTGTTTGGCTTACTCAGGTCTGCAACTAAAAAATAGCATAGGATTTATTGACTGGTAGATTTTTACTTACTGAAACCAGAAAAATATTTTTTTAAGTTTAATTAAACGTAATTTTTTTCTTTTTATCCTGAAATCTGGTATTCTATTCTTGAGTAAGAAACCATATTCAATAGTGTTTCCATATGGTAATTTCATATTTCTAAGAATGGAACTCAAAAGTTATGAAAACAGAACACTACAAATAGAAAATGCTAGTGAGGAATTAACAAAAGCAGTTACATACAGAAATAAATTTCTAGTTTGCTTTAAAAAACTACAAAAATTCAAAGTTTTATCAAAAGGGAAATATAATTTGGAACATAGTTACTTGTAGTAAAATATGGGTTTTTTTTTCCATCACAGTTGTACTTTTCTAATGCAAACTGCCCATGTTTTCACGACATTACTGTACATTATTGAGGTAAAATGGAGGTCAATTTTAGATTCAATACCTTGAAAAAACATTCAATTAATCAGCTATAACGAAATCTTGAAAAATGCAGCATAGTAGTGCCACCTATAGGGCAATTTACACCAAAAACTAAACAATCTTAATATATATCAGGAACTGTCTGAATCTGTAGTTTGATAAAAAATCGTCCTTTAGTCCTTGAGATAGAACTATTGTGATAATCATGAATAATGCAGCTTAGCAGTGTCATCTGTTGAGCGATTTACACCAAAAAGTAATGTGCATAAAGTTATATCAAAGATTAACTTAATCTGAAGTTTTATGAAAATACATACATTAATTCTTGATATAGAACTATTGTGGAAATAATGAATAATGCAGCATAGTAGCGCCATCAGTTGTGCGATATACACTAATAACTAAACATCTCGAGTTTATATCAAGGTGTAACTTAATCTAAAGTTTTGTGAAATTATGTGCATCAGTTCTTGAGATCGAATGCCCATAAAATTTTTGTCCCATACAGATTCACAGTGTGACAGATATTTTCCAAAAACTATCAAATCGTGTTCAGGACCTTCTAAAATATTTAAATACACCAAAAACTGGAAGTCAAAATTTTCACGAATACATACTTCTTGAAAAGATAGAAAAAAAAATAATAAATGCATGCTTCAAATGTTATGTTAATTTTTTAATTTTACCATTTCTATTAATCGGCATATTATTGAAATAATTTTGCACATGAATTAATTTTTAAAAAAGAAGTTGCATTTAATTATACATCTAGATTTTTTTCATGTAATCCTGTTTTTGTGAAATTGTGAATTTTTTGTATATATACTCAAAATATTTTCAGAATTTGTGAATAAGAAATTATTACTATTTTTAGAGTCCTATTTAGACATTTTTAATAAGGTTATTTATGCATATATACAACTTGATAAGATTCAACTGCTATATCGCATAAGACTTTTTTTCTTCAATCACTGCATTTGCGAAAGATTCAATTTGTAGATTAAACTTTTTTCTGAAATGTCTATTTTCAAGAGAAATTTTGCGAAGGGTCTTGTGTTTCAAACAAGAAAAAAATGTGAAGGATTTTTTCAAGTCTTCTCAAACAGATTTCTGCTCAGAGATCAGATTACCCACATTAAAGTTTTCATGTGGGTCACTCAACATAAAAATAAATAAAATAAAAAGTATGAAATGTAGCTATTACAAAATTTTCACTATATTATTTCATAAATGAAATTTCAATTTTTCCAGTTCGGAAAAATTGAAAAATAAGCCTTCGGAAAAAAACTGAAAAAAACCGGTTATTTTCCCATTTTTTCCGGTTTTTTTCCGAGCATTCCCATCTCTAGGCGAGTGTACAGATAAATATAAATATTCTTTGCTTTGGCTGAGATTTCAATACTCCGGATGTCTTAAGGCAAAATCAGAGAATGCCAATGTGTTGGTAAGGTGAAGGAAGTCTACTTGGTAGTAGTAAAGTCAGATGCTAAATTTGCAGTATTACTCGCCAAAGTGGCGAGTGCTAATTTTGTCACAAGATTTTAAAAGTAATTGACTATAATGTTTCAATCTTTCTTGGCACCTACATAAACTTTAATCATAAATTAAAAAAAAAAAAAAAAAAAAAAAAAAAAAAAAAAAAATGCACCAGCCAACTATTACTGGTACAATTAGTGAGCATATGGCAGCAGTGAAAGATTTAAGATACAGCAATGTCCTTAAAATCTCCTTGCATTCAGAGGTAAAATTGGTAAAATTTATTTGAAATGCATGTGGAATTAAAATTAATGACTATATTTTGTAGGAAAAAAAAACTATTTTTTGAAAACATAACCCATAAAAGGAATTCATGGTAAAAAGCCAAAATATAGAAAAAACAACAAAGTTGCTAAATATGCTTGCATCAGACAGAAAGAAAGAATTAACCAATTCACTAATTAGATGCAAGCAAAGTAGAGATGCATATATTCATGAAAAAAAGCTGCATTTAACAAAGCAAATAAATAAGATTTTTTAATCGCCAAGTGGCGACTAGGGTGGCGATCGGTGGTCTATTTTGAATTTAAAGAATTCACCAATTCACTAAATAGATGCAAACAAAGTAGAGATAATACATCCATGAAAAAATCTGTATTTCACAAAGCAAATAAATAAGATTTTTCAATCGCCCAGTGGCGACTAGGGTGACGATCGATGGCCGATTTTGAATTTAAAGAACTAATCAATTCACTAATTAGATGCAAACAAAGTAGATATGAATATATCCATGAAAAAAATCTGTATTTCACAAAGCAAATTAGTAAGATTTTTCAATCGACGAGTGGCGGTCGATGGCCGATTTTTAATCGCTACTTTTACAACTTTAATCGCCACTTGGCAAGTGGCGACCGTTAATTTACACCTATAGTCTATTGCATATGTATATACAGTAGATTCCCTCAAATCCACACAGCTTGGGACCAGAGATTGTGTGGATTTTAAAATTTTGCAGATTTCTGGTCATTTGCTTTGTTTACATTTTTAAAAAAATAATTTGAATGCAATTAAAAATGAAATCGAAAAGTATAATGAATGCTTACAATATACAAAAATATTAATGAGTAATAAACTAAAATAATAAAAATTTAGATAATTTTTTAAATGATTAAAATACTAAAAGCAAAGGTCAAGTTAATAATCAATAATGTACAATTAAATATTCATTATGAAGATGAAACGTGTTTTTCCTAAATTATTCAATGAAATTTACCTCATAAAGGTACATTACTAATTCATATCAGAATCATAAAATAACGAAGCTTTATTTCAGGTTTAGCAAGACTTAATAACTAAAAGAGCTTGATTAATACATAAATATATTTGGAAAGATTGTGATTACCAATATGATATCAGCAATATTTCGATTTTTTCAGAAATAAATTATTTTTTCTTCATGAAAAAACATGAATTCAATAACCTTAACAAAAATTACAAATTAAAAAATTTATGGAATTGATATAAAACTAAAAAAGTCAAATTTTGCACCTACATCTGAACTGAATGTTTCATTGTTTATATCTGTAAATTATGTGCGGATTTTAGAGAGTTGCGGATTTGGTCTCTACTGTATACAGTTGAACCTCGAAAATC
This sequence comes from Maratus speculifer, assembly GCA_964019185.1. NCBI lineage: Eukaryota > Metazoa > Arthropoda > Arachnida > Araneae > Salticidae > Maratus > Maratus speculifer. The sequence continues at coordinate 21,222,090 of OZ025291.1, forward strand.
CGGGACCGCGGCGATTCCGGATTTTCGATTTTTCCGGATTTTGGAGGTTTATTAAAAAATTTTTTTTTATGGCTATATAATACTGTAAAATCCCGTTAATCCGCTCTTCCCGATCAAATGCCCCCTCCCCACTTTATAAAGAATTTGAAATTTTCAAAAAATCCCGAGAAAGCGCCCTTCCTCCCGATTCTCAAAGGCGATTGAGAGTGAGACGAATCATTATGAAATGAATGAATCATGAATCTTTGATGAAATGTGCGTTTTTTCGACACTTTTTAATTGATTTCACGCTTGTTTTTTTTTTTTTTTTACAAATTTCTCCGTTTTTTCTGCATTTTTTTCAGAGAATTTACGTTTTTTTTTTAAACCCAAATTTTTTCAAGTATCAAAATTCATAATTAATTCAACGATTCATTCATTTCATCATGATTCATTTGTAAATTTTGTTGAACGCTTTTTAATTTTTGTAATAATAAAGTCTTTAATTAACGGCAAGTCATTACAATATTAACCAGAATATATCTATATATATATTTTTAGTATAGTTATCAGAATTTAACTGCAGTTGATGAAAATTACAGCTATGTCTCATTTAAAAAATTAATAAAACTGAAATCGGAAAAATGTCCGGATTTTAGAGATTTCCGGATTTTGGAGGTTCAACTGTATATTTATATATATATGCATTCATATGTGTATCAGTATATGTATATATATCCATATGTATTATATTTATGACACTGGCACCCAGCCATGAAGATAGATATAGTAGAAGGTATAGGTGTAAATTAACGGTCGCCACTCGCCACGTGGCGATTAAAGTTGTAAAAGTGGCGATTAAAAATCGGCCATCGATCGCCACCCTAGTCGCCACTCGGCGATTAAAAAATCTTATTAATTTGCTTTGTGAAATACAGATTTTTTTCATGGATACATTCATCTCTACTTTGTTTGCTTCTAATTAGTAAATTGGTTAATTCTTCAAATTAAAAATCGGCCATCGATCGCCACCCTATTCGCCACTCGGCGATTGAAAAATATTTTTAATTTGCTTTGTGAAATACAGATTTTTTCATGGATACATTCATCTCTACTTTGTTTGCTTCTAATTAGTGAATTGGTTAATTCTTTAAATTAAAAATCGGCCATCGATCGCCACCCTAGTCGCCACTCGGCGATTAAAAAATCTTATTAATTTGCCTTGTGAAATACAGCTTTTTTCATGAATATATGCATCTCTTCTTTGTTTGTATCTAATTAGTGAATTGGTTAATTCTTTCTTTCTGTCGGATGCAAGCATATTTAGCAACTTTGTTGTATTTTCTATATTTTGGCTTTTTACTATGAACTCTTTATTTGGATTATGTTTTCAAGACATACTTTTTTTCCTACATAATATAGTCATCAATTTTAATTCCACATGCATTTCAAATAAATTATACCATTTTTACCTCTGGATGCAAGGAGATTTTAAGGACATTGCTGTATCTTAAATCTTTCACTTTTGCCATATGCTCATTAATTGTACCAGTAATAGTTGGCTGGTATAATTTTTTTTTTAAATTTATGATTAAAGTTTATGTAGGTGTCAAGAAAGATTGAAACATTATAGCCAACTACTTTAAAAATATAGGACAAAATTAGCACTCGCCACTTAGGCGAGTAATACTGCAAATTTAGCATCTGACTTTACTGCTACCAAGCAGACTTCCTCCACCTCACCAACACATTGGCACTCTCTGATTTTGCCTTAATAAGACATCTCGAGTTTTGAAATCTCAGCTAAAGCAAAGAATATTTATATTTATTTGTACACTCGCCAAATTTAATCATTACCACCAATTTTAAGTAAGAATAAAATATCCAAGAAAGATATGAAATTATTTTTAAATTTAAAATTTAAAAATACAATTTCCTTGTTTGTTTTATACAATGTATTAATATATATTTAAATATAGTTTATCACTTATAATTTTATCTGCAGTATTAATCACCAATTCATATTTTTCCATTCAGTGGAATGACAGTTTTATTTTTAACCAAATATGTGTAACTTTGTAACTTACTAGCCACTAAATAAATAATAGCCATTTTGACCTATTTTTAAAAAGTGGCTACTAACTTTTAAAAAGTGGCCACTAATGAAACTGGATCTACCGGCCACTGGCTACTAATCAAATTTCCCAGTTTTCACCTATAGTAGAAGGAGAACAAAGACGGCGCTTCCACTTTCGTCCCTAAAGTCTTTCCGAGTTTGGCTGGCATTTCCGGCAGTTTGGGAGCAGATGAAGTCTAGCGCCCCCTACGTCCCGCTAGCAGACTAGTCGAGAGATCAGTCAAACAAGTCATGTGATCGAAAGTCAGTGCAGCATCACTAGCGCCACGCCATGCACCGGGAAATACTTTGGGGCTAAGTTCTGTTGGGAAAAGCCTATCTTCTCGGTTCTCCTTCTATTATTCTATCTTCATGCACCCAGCTAACCGAAAAGTACCCTTTTTTTATTGATTTCTGAAAATTTGTTTAAATTAAAAGCAATTTCCACAAGATTATTAAGTTCCCCTTCATGCAAAACCTTTAAAATGCACTTATTAGAAATTTGTAAAATTTATTAAACTATAATTTTATTGGAATTTACTCATAAATTTTTCATTAAAAATATTACTTTTTTTCTTAGACATGACCCGGTGGGTGAGATGTGGTAGCTCACAAAAGCATAAAAAGATGCCAGGAGATGCTACAAAATGGGGTGAATTTGATAATCAGCATGCAAGAGAAATTTCACCCAAAATGAAGAAAAATATTCAAAGTGAAACAGAAATCAATAAAAAGGCAAAAGCATTACCATCTACTTCCCTTTTTAATAAAGCTGAAGAGTCACTGGATGAAGATTTTTTTGAACAAGATAAATATTGTTTAACAGAAAACTCAGATGAAATAAATAAACAAGACAGCACTTTTGATGAAAGTCACTCAAATATATCATTATCTAAAAATGAGGATATTTTCACTAATAAGATGCATGGTTCTAAAAAAAAGAAAAAGCGAAATAATTTTGATTTTGAATATTCATCTTTTGATGGAAATAATGATGAAATAGATTCAAACAAAGTAACTGTTAGCCATAAAAAGATTAAGTTGGAAAATGATTGTTCCATTGTTACTCAAAATAATAAAGTACTTGGGCAAGCTAATAGCCATAGTGATTTTCCTGAAAATAGCAAAATTCCAGAAGAATTTTTTTCTCAGAAACAGGATAAAAAGAAAAAAAAGAAGTACAAAAAGGAGAAAAGATACAACCAAGTTGATTCTGAATGTTTTTCTGAAAATGATAGAACTATGGAAACTTATTTTCAGAACTCTAATGAATTCCATAGTATAAAACAAGAGGCTGAAGAATGTGCAACATCTTCAGATAAAGAAACTGAGCCAGTTCAATCCTTGCAGGATATTAATGAGTCTGCTAAGAAGAAAAAAGTGAAGAAAAATTCTAATATGAATAGTGATTCAAATCAATCATCAAAGAATAATGAAAGTTTCAAAAATTCTTTGTCTAAAGTACTTGAAAATAAAAAAGAAATACGCTTGAAAAAACTTAAGAAAAAGCGAGAAGAATTGGGATTAATACAACTACCACATAATGTTGAAAATAAATTACGTAAAATTAAAAAAAGACTAATGGAAAAAGGCTTTCCTCCTGAAAAGCTGAAAGAAATTTTGAGACAAGAAAGAAGAAAAGAAGAACTCCAATATCGAAAAGTGTATAATCCCCGTAAGGTAATTTTTAAAAAGTTTTCTTTACTCATTAAATTTTTAAAAATGTGTAACATCGCTGTTTTCAGTTTTTCATTATCTTCTATGTGTAGTATAAACAGGGCTCTACAGATAAGAAAAAATCTGGTATGCTGCGAAATAGTATTTGTATCCTCACTAATTGTATCCTTCTTCCTCCTACATATATTTTTTAAACATTGCTTTTCAGAATGAACTTAAGGTTTAATTTAATTTATTTATTTGGGAAGAATATTTGCTGGCATAGTATTAAAATATGAAGTGCTTTAATTTGTTATCTCAGTTAATTAATTAGTTTGGAAAATAATTTAATTAGTCACCTGTTAAACTATTTTGCCCACTTGTGCAACCTTACGATTACATTTGTTTAGCCCTGAGTTCTAATAAAAAAGTTTTGCATTAAAAGACTGTTTTAATTGCAAATTTTAAAAAGTGGTTTCAAATTTGAAATAATGTTAATTAAATTTTCTAAATTAAAAGGATGCTCCTTTTGCTAACATTATTTGGTACTACTTGATCCTGTTTACCGATTTCACCAAATTATAGAAATCTCTTAACTGTTTGCCAAATAATTTACATAATTTTTATTTTAAATACCAAAAATTTAAATTAAGAAACATTAAAATAAAATACAAATGAAAAGTCATTTGATGACATAACAAATATGCGTATCACATTTAATGTTAGGTGAATGTGATATTTACAATCATCCATTATTGGCATTTAATCTTATAGTTTGGCGATAGTTTTTTGATTGACAGGTTAATCAATAATAGTACATCCCTTATTCCTATTGCACATAATAAAAATAATTTAACCAGATAAATTTTAACAAGCATTATTAAGAAAGACAGGGAGATAGCTTTTTAAATTTGCAAGCAGGATTGGCAAGCTTTTGACATGTCACAATTTAAGCCAATTTTAACCATGGTTTAAACCATCGTGATAAAAGCCTTTATGTGAAAAATCCAGATTTAATAAAACAATATCAAAAGAATTATTTAACAGAGTTTGATTTTAATCAATAAATTTTAAATAAAACCGCATAAATGCATTAAAACTCTGTATAAATTGCACAAATACATTCTTGAAACTTATTGGCATAGGATGTGGTAAATTGCAAATAGATTGTTGGATAATTTTTTTTTAAATTATTTGAATAATATATGCTTTTACAATGAATACTTAATAAATCCGTAATTTTGATTCTGCATTCTTAAAAAATAACATTCTTTTAATAATATTATTTCGGTTGTTTGCTTCTAGATTGTAAAATCATTCCTGGTTCTTATAATGTTGTGCATTCCCAGCTTTCCATTGATTCAATTAGATTTTTGATCAAATTGGGGAAATCATCAATATAAATTTTTGCATAGGATTTATTAAATGTTTTTACAGTGTGTCTTGATTAATCAAAATATTTTGACAGTTTTATTAGTCCAAACTTGTTGCATCTTTTTGATTCTTAATTAACATTAATAATATTACTTACCTAAAATAAATGTGACACGAAACAGTGTCTAATCATTAAAAACTATCATTTATCTATTTCTATAATATCTTGTGCGTTTCAATAACTTTATAAATTTAAACTTGAATTATTAAGATTTTTTTTTTTTTTTTTAAATTGCAGTATAACCTCAAAAATCCAACATCATCAGGACCAAAAAGAGGCTGGATTTTTGAAAGAATAGCAAAAGTACTTTTTGATATTCTTAATAGTGCTTTTAGTCAAAATTTAATCCATAACCAAATGATAATTATGTGAGAAAAAACAAAACTTAAGGGGGAAAAAAAATGTTATTTTAATTGAAATTTTCAATGTTAAGAAAAATATACTTAATAAATAGTGGAAATTTTCTCTTCATCAGTGCTTTTTCGCTTTAGCATATCTTTAACCTTTTGGGAGATAACTTTTTGTATAAAATTGCAATATTTTTAGCTTCTGTTTTTTAATGTGATAAGTTGTTGACAATCTGATTCTATAGTTTCTAATAAATAAAAGAAACTTCCAAAATTTCAGAAAATGAATATGCATTTTCACTTTTCTGTTTATTGTTCTCCTCTAAATTTAAAGTGAAATAAATAAATAAATAAATAAATAGATATAAAAAAAATAAAAATAATGGGAAAGTTGACTTAAATATCAGATTTTTGAAGTCAAACTGTATATTTAAATATTTTGGTGTAAATTAAAAAATTTCTTTTCTCAAACAGTTTTTTGCATTCCAAATATAATTCAAATTAGTATTATTTGTCATTGTAATATTTTAATTTAAACATATTTAATTATATTCTAAAGTTGTTGTTGTTGTTTCTTCCAGTTATGCTTTGGGTGTAGACAACCAGGCCATGTTTTAGCTGATTGTCCTAAAAAATTAGAATCAGAGACTGGTATTTGTTTTAAATGTGGGTCTGTAGAACACACATCTTACAAATGCCCAGAAAAAATTCAAGGTTATTATGTAACATTTTTTTAAATTGTAAAATTTGTTTATAAATTTAGTATGTAATATTTGGTTATCCCATCAACCAAAAATCTATCACCAAACTATAAAATTATATGCCAGTAATGGATAATTGTAAATATCACATTCACTGGACATTAACTATGATTCACGTGTTCATTACATCATCAAGTGATTTTTAATTCAATATTTTATTTATATTTTTGGCTATGTTTTAAAAAATTACTTGTTCAATTATTTAAAATGAAAATTACATCAATTTATATAATTTGGCAAACAGTTTGGCGATTTGTATAATTTGGCAAAATTGGTGAATGGGATAACCAAGTAGTACTAGGTAATATTTTCAGAAAACTTAAAATCTTTTTAATATATGTCATGCTTTTTTTCATTTATCCATTATAAATTAAAATTTATATTCAGGCAAAAAATCCAATCTCTTTAACCACTTAACCGTCTGCCCCGAGATAAGTCGGGGGTAAAAGCACTGTTTACCCATACCCTTCGCCGGTTAAGTGGTTAACTAAATTTGTTTTACAATAATATTTTTTTTTCCCCCCTATAATGTCATTTTTAACTTTTCTTCTTTTGAAAATCATTTTAGTAGTGGTATATTGAAATAATTCGAATTTAAAATTTTTTGTGAAAAATGAAAACATTGCAAATGAGAAAAAGCAGAATTAATACTAAAAAAAAAACTAAATGAACATTTTCATAATTTTATAGCATGTGATATTGATCTTAATTTAAAATATTATTTTTCACTGAAAAATACAAGTGTGGAGTTAAATTTTTTTTTAAAAGATGAAGTTCTAGGACTGATTCGTGAAAATTAGTCAGAAATTCAAAATCTACCTAAAAAATAGGGCAAGAAAAGATTAGTATTGTAAGAATGTCAGTGTAACTGTAGATGATCTGAATAAGAAGGTGCAAAAAAAGAATTTGTCTTTTGGCAATGTTCTGATGAGATTGCAAATTAATAGGAATATGATTATGATACTAACACTAAATAAAAAATTTAATATCAAGAAATAGAAACTTTCTTAGCAAGAGAGACACACTATTTGCATTGTTGAAAAAATATAGCAAAACATTTCTCTTTATATGCAAGCTTGCATGAAAATTATATGCACCTTCAGCTAATTTATTTTCTCTGAGGCAGGTCAAATCTACAACGACGACAACGATAATAAAAATGTACTTTTTCCTGAAAGTGTCAACAAATCTTTGCGCTTTAATTTGTGATGTAACCAATTGAATTATTAAGATATTTTAAATTCTCATTTATTGTATTTTCTGTTTCTACTTTCTACACACTGTTTTTGTATGTAAAATCATAGCCTTAGTTTTAAAATGTTTTATTATTATTAGTAGTAGTAAAAATGTAAAATTAAATTTTGATCTACCTTAATTTTACATTTTTTTCTTAATTTTTATATTTTTTGTCAGGGTTCATACTCATCTGGGGAATATGGGATTCCTGCGAAAATCAGGGGATGAATTTTAAGTTGTAAAAATCAAGGGAATCTCAGGGGATAATACAAAAAATTTCCCAAACCTGGGAAAATCTGGCAAAATGACAGTCTATTCTGGGAAATTGTGGGCAAATGATACTTTTCGCGTGCTTTAATATCATATGTAATATCAAAATGTTAATTGTTGATATGGAAAAATTGTACATCCCGGAAAATATATCAGGGGATTTTTTCTTGGAAAATGAGTATAACCCCAAGACTTTTTATGTACTAAGTAAATAGTAGTACAGACATCTGACGAAAAATGATGAAAATATCAATTTTTGATTCTTTGTGCTTAAATTATACTTTAGTGTCCCCAGTACATTCTGATCTAAAGATCTGAACATATCAATATAGTTTAAAAGTGATTTTCTTCCACCGGTGTCCCTTTAAACGCTATAATACACTTCACTTAAAAGTGATTTTTCTTAGTAAGTTTTTTCAACAAATAAACATGATCAAAATGATAAAACTTTTATGTATGTTCTTCAGTTGACTAATTTTTTTTTTTCCTTTTTGAGTGTTCCTTATTGTCTATTTGATAAAGCAAAATATCAGATTTAAAATAAAGTGATTTTATTTTATTTATTTATTATTTTTTTTAACACAAAAAAATGTAAAATAAATTATTTTTATACTGTAATTTTACATGTATTTGCACATTTTATTTATTTTCTTCCAAACAAATTAACTTACGATAAATCTGATACTTAAAATTATATAGTATACTTCAACAAATAGTTAAAAAAATAAATTTGCTCAAAATATTCAAAATTGTACTAGAAAATACATTTTGAAATTTACTTAAATTTTTCCAAAAATTTAAGTTTTTTTTTTATAGTTTTGTCAAGGAAATGAAACAATTTCTTGAAAGAATCATTTTACCTTTATCGAGTGTATGCCAAAAATGCACCTTAAAATACGTAAACAATAATTAAAAAAATGATCAAAGGATACTGAGTTCCCTTAAAATTATGATTTTTATTTTATTATCTGTTTCTTTCATTCTAAACTGAATTTCTTATTGGATTTTCATTTGAATTTAATTGTCTAAGTCATATTTTTATTTACTGTTTATAAGCATAATTGCCTAAAAAATCACTATTATTGTTTTTCTGTATTAAGTAATTTCGAACATAATCTGATAATAAAATACAAGCTTTATGAAATATTATAATTGCAAGATCCAGGCTTGACTCGAGTCGATTTTTTGGCTTTTATACCAGGCTGATGTGTTTGTACTTTGAAATTCAAAACTAGGTAAACTCTAATCTACTAGTTTTTTTTTCTTTTGTTATGCTTCTTTCAGTTATCATCCTTTATATCTTCTAAAGCATACCAATTGCCCTAAATCGGACTGACTGATTTTAAAATTCAATAATTTTGTAAATTGTAACAGCTATTAAAAGATACTTTCAAAAAGGTTATGTAAGATATCAGGAGCAGGGGTGATTTAAAGAAATTTAAGGCATTTTGTTTCGAAAGTTTAAAAAATTTATTAGTCTGAAAATTTGAACATTAAAATAATCAAAAATTTTGACAAATGATCACCATAAAAAATCGATTTCATCAATCGTTCGCAGAAAAATCTTCAATTTTTCCAAAGGTTGGTGGAAAAAAACATGAATTTGGTCAAACAGCCATGTAGGAAAATGCAAAATTCTTCAAATGATGAGGAAAACATCAATTTTGTCAAATAGCTGCAAAAAAACCTCCTGCAAATTTCGTCTAAAGGTCACCAAAAAAAATTCAAATTTTATCAAATGATGATGATTTTGAATTTCTTCAAAAGATTGCTTAAAATTGCGAATTTCATGAAAGAGTTGTGGGAGAAATGTGAATTTCTTCAATGAATCCCAAAAAAACTGCAAATTTCGTCATAGTTGTTGAAAAAACACATATTTCTTAAAGGATGACTTAAAAAAAACTTAAATTTTCGTCGAAAGATTGTAAAAAAGAAAAAGAAAAAATGTGAATTTCATCACAGTTGCAGGAAAAAAAGTTAATTTTATCATGGGCTGCAAAAACACACTAATTTCACCAAAAAGTTGCGGAAGAAAGGCAAATTTCATTAAAGAGTTGTGGGGGAAAGTGACGGAAAAAACATGAATTTTATCAATGGGCTACGAAAACATACGAACTTCAACAAAGAGTTGTGGGAGAAATGTGAATTTCTCCAAAGGGTTGCGAAAATCTAGGCGCCAACAAGTATTCTCTCTCCACTAAATTTATTTTTTTTTCTCCAACATATATTTCATGTAAAATTTCTTTTTTAAAGATAAAAGAAAAAGCCAAAGTCATCAAAGAGTTGTGGAAAAAATATAGTGGTCTCTTTAGAAAACAGCACACATTGATAAATCTATGTTTTTTATTATATGTCTAGTTACTTACCCATCATACGTAGTATAGGGTAAATCTTGCAATCGTTTTGAAAATCTGAAAAAAATTTTTGACGGATTTACATGCTTCGGACACTGGAGATTCTGAAAAACATATTTTTAGAAAAAAAAATTTGCCGTCTGTGTGTCTGTCTGTCTGTAACTGCTCTATCTGTTGAACAAATTGAGATAGAGACTTGAAATTTTTTATTTGCGTAGTATGTAAGAATGGGACGAAGCCTATTTAATATCAGTAATCTCGATTATCTGGAACTATTTTTTTTCAGATTCTCGAAAAATTCGTTCTGATGAAAGGTACATAAAATGTTTCGAATTTTTTTTATTTTAAGGAGTGGACGTAAAAGGCAATAAAATAATACAAATTTTGTATATAAAACAAAGTCAATTGGATTATTAGTTGTCGAGATATTTCTAATCCTGTTTTCCACATTCTTTGATTTTTCATGACCCTGTATTTCATTCAAATTTCAATTCAAAGATATCTTTTAATTGGAAATAAGACACTTAATTCGATGCAAGAAACCGTTAGTGAATATGATTATTATTTTTGGAGTTATAAGTATGTTTCTTTTATGCAATTCAGTGCTACTTGAATTATTTGGCATTTCATACAATTTATCGAAATTGGTTCATCAGAAACTCATTAATGAGCATGATTATGTGTTAAAAACAATCATACGTTTTATATTTTGTTTTGGAATTGTAATGCATTTTATAAATTGTTTACATATGTTATGTTTTCATATATTATGTAGTTATGCATATCCATGATGGGTAAGTATTACGGTGGCCTCCAATGACTAGTTTTTAATCTCAAGTAATATCTGGATTAACTTTTGAAAAAAGTATTAATACAAACTTTGTCTGAGGGAATGTGCACTTAGTCTAAAATGTACCTAAATTGAAAAGAGCTAATGCGATTTGCAACAAAAATTAGTAATGCCAGGAAAGAATCCATTCTAATTCTAGAGATCTGCGTGGACCGGAATTTCTGGGCCCAGCCCGGCCTGTTCATATTTTTACATTTCTAGGCCCGGCCCGGCCTGTTCATATTTTTACATTTCTAGGCCCGGCCCGGCCTTTTCATATTTTTACATTTCTAGGCCCGGCCCATTACAATTTCTACTATTTCTAAAAAAATTCAGATTTTTATCATATAATTAAGATTCTTTTAAAGAATACAGCATACATGTATATGGAATGATTTTACAATGTATTTTACAGGAAATACACTTTAGCAAAGTTAATTATTACTTAGATTCTTAGACCTTCAACATTCAAATAAAGATTCATTAAAAAATGAATATGGTTTAGAGTAAAAGAAAAAAAAAGTTAAAACATCGTAACTTTTGAAGCTGTATAGTAAAAACAGATTTAATGAAATATTTCTATGTCATTTTATTAAAGATTCCAAATCCAAATTTATTCTCAAATCCAAAGGAACTACTTTCTGATACATTTCCAAATTCTTTTTTCAAAAATGCATTAGATTAGCAAGTATTTTTATTAAGAAACTATGTAATCGAATGGATTTATACATTTTTTGATACAAGAAAATACTAAGTTAGCGTTTTGAATAGAATTTTCGGAAGCGACAGCATGGGAAGGGAGAAAAATTTGCAACCATTTGACAAGAATATCTTATATCTCAACAAGGTTATACAAGTATCTTATTTACCAAAATTAAAAACACTATTTGATTTCCAAATCTCTTCAATAGTCAGGCTTGTCAATTTTATACTTTTACAGTTAAAATTAGTCAGAAAATGCGTCAAACTTTTGCATTGTTGAGAAGTGAATTTAAGAATCACTAAGAACTATATATCCAAAGATTATGTTACCATAAGTTCTTTATCACTATTAATAATTTTACAAATAATGTTGTCTGCCCTAAACTTCTTGAGAACAATTAAGTCTAGTTCCGGCTCGGTTCGTCCGTATGTAGAAAAAAAATACAAGCCTGATCTCGGCCCGGCACAAGTCTGTTTCCGATGCCGATCTTTACGTGATAGAAGTTACATTTCTGCATTGATGTTGTCAAACTAAGTATCGTCTTGTGACGTACATTTCTACATGTTATTTTCGTTAAAGACATATTCATTGACAAGAATTCAGGTGTTATTGTTTCTGTGTAACACCATTACAATGGGCTGGTAGGTCCGCTAAATTTTTTTATCGGCCCATATGGCCCATCAAATTTTTTTTTTTTTGCCACCCCGGCCCATTTATTTTGTTTCTTGGCCCGGCCCATTAGAAACTTCAGAACCATTCCACCAGCCCGGGCAGACCTCTAATCCACTCTCTGCTAGAACTTTTCAAAAAAATTCCTTTGAATTTCAGGAAATTTTCTTTGGACTCACAATCACCATTGATCAGGAATTCTAAACTGTGATTCATGATTTTAGTTTCAAATATCAATAAGAGATGGCACAGCAAGCAATAAGACTGAACTGGTGCTGAATTTTGTGCTATCTCTTCTTTCAGTATTGATCCAAGTGAAGAAAATTCAATATAGTAGATTCCCTCAAATCTGCAATTCTCTAAAATCTGCACATAATTTATGGATGTAAACAATGAAATTTTTAGTTAGGATGTATGGACAAAATTTGACTTTTTTAATTTTATATAAATTCTATTATGTATTTTAATTTGTAATTTTTGTTACTATTATTAAATTCATGTTTTTTTTCACGAAGAAAAAATAAATTTATTTCTGAAAAAATTCAAGTACTGTTTTTGCAATCTTCTTACCAAATATATTTATGTATTAATCAAGCTTTTTTGATTATTAAATATGGCTAAACCTGAAATAAATCTTTTTTATTTTATGATTTTGATGTGAATTAGTAGTGTACCTTTATGAGGGAAGTTTCATTGAATAATTTAAGAAAAATACATTTCAATTTTATCATAAATATTTAAACATACATTATTGATTATTAACATGACCTTTGCTTTTAATATTTTAATCATTTAAAAAATTATCTGAATTTTTATTATTTTAGTTTATTACTTATTTTGGTACTTACATATTAACGCCACCACAGTAGAAGTTTCGCTATGCGCCAATGAAGAGCAATATTCATTGCATCAAAAAATGAGACAAAAAAAAAAAAAAAAAAAAAAAAAATTGCCGTCAAAAATCAGCAAACAACAAGGCAACATGGAATCCAAAATATAACTGTTAACGCAACTTCTGCTATGGTGGCGTTAATATGTAAGTACAGTAAAATCCCGACAATCTGGTTTAATTGGGACCAGACCCAATCTGGATTATGGAAAATTTGGATTATCCGGAGACAGAAAAAATGAAATAAAAAAAGACATACAGTAGAACCCTGCTGATTCGGATCCTGTTATTCTGGATCTCCAGATAATCCGGATTGGTCTGGTCAATTTTTTTTTAAACTTTTGATAAGCAATTGAAAAATTTTCATAACATAAATTTATTTCATTCTCGTATTCTTAATAAAAAAAATCTTTTCTGAAATCTTTTTGGAAGAATACTTTAAGCTTTCTTATTCAAACTCTTTGATGTTATCTATCAAAGGACCAGCTATGTATCCTTTAAGAAATTCCATTTTTCACAGTATGCTATTTAATTCATTTAGAAAAGTCATCAAAAGTTCACAGCATAATAAAGTTTTACTTAGAACATTGCAAGAATACAAGATAAAATAGTCCATATAGATATACTGACAGATAAAGATTGCTTTCTGATCTTTGTCAGCCAGTCCGTGGTTCTCTCGAGGCTGTTTCCTTGTCTGTGGCAAAGCGCTTCTACAAATTACTTGCGGAAAATTGAAATAGAAAGGGGAATAAACAAAAAATGCAAAAGAAATTGCACCTGAAGATTTTGTTTGCATGTTAAAAAAAATTGATGGTTGCTCAAATTTGATAGCAGAGACATTAGAAATTGGTTGAAAGATGAAAATAATGAAAGTTTTGCTTCACTTACAAATGACGAAATAATCTCTTTGCGCGCTTCTGAAGAAAATGAAGACAATACGGACGAAAATACCATTACCAATGATGATCAACCAAAAGTAATTAGCCATAATGAAGCAACATCCCATTCAGAACAATAAATAGTTTTTTTTTAAACGTCATGTGAAGACTACACCCAATGAACTACTTATGCTCAAGTGGATTTGTGACACATGACCTGCGAAGCTGTCACAGCAGAAGATTAAAAACTTTATATTTACAAAGTAAACATTTTTGCTATTTGTAAATATTGAATATGTTTAATATAAAGGTGATTTTCTGAAAGTATATTTTATTTTATTTCTTTTGTTTTCATTCTCTGGATAATCCGTGTTTTTGACAACCTGGATTGGATCTGGCTCCAATTAATCCGAATTATCGGGATTTTACAGTATTATTTACTGTATTATTATGTATCTTCAGGTATAATTTCAGTTTTATTCTTGCTTATTCCTCCTTCTGTTTCAAGTTTATTATTCAAGAAATTGTAATTTGCCAGCCATAATTTCCACAAATTTCAGAAATTCTTTTTTGGTATTCTTCCGAAAAGACTTTTTTTATTCCAAATACGACTATGAAATATTAATATTATGGAAATTTGCCAATCTCTTCTAAAAAATAAAATAAAGACTAGACCAATCCAGATTATCCGGAGATCCGTATTAACAGGGTCTGAATTAGCGGAGTTCTACTGTACTCTTATTTCAATATTTTATTATATAGTAAGCATTCATTATAGTTTTGATTGCATTATCAGCTACATTCAAATTACGTTTTAAAAAATGTAAACAAAGCAATGACAGAAATCTGCAAAATTCTAAAATCAGCACAACCTCTGGTTCCAAGATGTGTGTGACTCCCTTAAATCCATTTAAGGGAGTCTACTGTATGTTATGCAATGGGCCTCATAAAACAACATTGCAATGGTGGCTGAGAACATCTCCAAATATTTAACTTCCTTCTTGTGTATCAATTAGGAGAAAAGAGGGAAACCAGAAATCGAACCTCAATTTAACGGCTATTGCTTACAGCTCAATCTATTGCTGCTATTGTTAAGTAAAATCAAGAATCACAGTAAAAAATTTTCTTACATCTTGCATAAATCTCCAGCAAAATTTTTTTAGTTACTGATACCATTTGCAAGTTAATGATTTTAATCTGTCAGAATCCATTTTAGGAAATCCTGTATGGTTTTTTTTTTCTTTTTTTAAATAAGTTTCAAAGCATTCTTTACTGAATTACAATTGATCATATATACAGAGGCACAAGCAGTGTTATTTATACCAAATTAATAATTTTTAGATGATTCTAAAAATTAAAAAGTATTCCTAAGTAATTTTTGGGTGTGTCCATTATGGAGCTTTTATTGTATTTTTGTATATTGTACTGTACAATTTATCTTCAAAAATATTTGATCTGTTTTTGTAAAATCTAATCAACCCGAATTAAGGTATATCAATCTGTCCCAAACCCAACATGCTAAGTGAGGCTAAAATGTAGAGATCAACCTGATCCACATTAAATGTAGAAGTCAATTAAACTGAAGCATGACCCACAGCAAAAAACTTAAGTTAACCATACCAGCAGCAAAAAATAAAAATCAGTCGAACCCAAAACTGGCCTACAGCAAAAAGTAGAAGTAACACGACTCACAGTGAAAAAATTTAGCCCCAATCCGCATATCAAATCAGAGTTTCCAAATTTATAAAATCCCCCCCCCCCTCTCTTGGACTCTCCAGATCTGCTCTTGCATTATGCATACATTGTATACACATTATGTATTTCTATCTTAATTATTATCTTAGAATTAAGACACAACTTTTCATCATAATTCATATTCAGTTAATCCTTGATATGAATTAGAGCTATTTAGTTTTGGGTGCAAATCGCCCAACAAATGGCGATGCTATGCTGCAATTTCTTGATTTCCGCAAAAGCTATATCTCAAGAAGTAATACATAAATTTTCATCCAACTTCATATTCAATAAGTTACTTATATAAATTGGTCCTGATTAGTTTTTAGTGTAACTCGCCCAACGGGTAGCTCTTTTATGCAGAATTTTTAGCAATTTCTGCAATAGCCTATTTCAACAACTAATGCACAGATTTTCATTAAACTCCAGATTCAGAGAAGTTGACAAAAATTGTTGCTGATTAGACTATTTCAAAAACTAATGCACAGATTTTCATTAAACTTCAGATTCAGTGAAGTTGACAAAAGTTGTTGCTGATTAGACTTGTGTAATTTTCCTAACTGGTTCGCCTGCTATGCTGCATTTTTTAAGAAGTATTAGCATGCATGGGATAGAAGAAAGTTTTAGTATTTTCTAATTACGTATGGGGACATATGTTTATGTAATTTTTTAACGCATATTTTTCCTCTTTTAAAATAACATTGCTTTTGCTGCATTTATATAATGTTTTATATTAAAGGGAATTAATTATTTAATCTATTAATGTAACTAGTTTAAAACTTTGTTATTATTTGTTTTAGGATTTCCTTATGCTAAATGTTTTATTTGTAAAGAACAAGGCCACATTTCTAGAAACTGCCTCCAAAACAAGCATGGTGTTTATCCTAAAGGTAAGCTTAGATAAATAAATGATAAAATTTTTATGTTTTGTTTAGATATGTATTTATAAATTATTTATTTAGTTCGGTTGAAAATATAGTAGAAATATCTAGTAGAAGCTGTTTATACACATTTTATTATGTATTTATTTAATTATATTTTAAACAATAATATTAATGTTTTTTGTTTCAGTTCAGAATATCACATTCTTTTGTAAATTTTGAATGCTTCTTTTATTATATCTAATTTCAGATTTTTTTTTTTAAATAGAATTTTAAACTTGTAAGATAAAGATAAATTGTGATTCAAAGGTTTTTATTTTTTTAATATACAGTAGACTCCCTCAAATCCACACAGCTTAGGACCAGAGGTTGTGCGGTTTTTAGAATTTTGCGGAATTCTGGTCATTGCTTTGTTTACATTTTTTAAATAGTGATTTGAGTGCAATTAATAGTACATTCGGAACTATAATGAATGATTACAATATAATAAAATATTAAAATAAGTAAGAAACTAAAATAATAGAAATTTAGATAATTTTTAAAATAATTGAATTTTTGATAGGAAAGGTCGAGTTAATAATCAACAGAGTATGTGTTACATCATATTAAATAATTAAAAAAAAATAAATAAATAAATAAATAAATAAATAAATAAAATTATTTCCATTTTTAAAATTTAATTTAACATATTCCTTTTCAAAATTTCATTCAGCAAAAAAAAAAAAAAGATCTTTCATAAATTTAATTACTTAAGTTTTAAGTCTTTTTAAACATCCTTCGAAAATAGTTGCTTTTTCATAATAACAATTTAATAACTTTCGTAATGTTTTTACTTTATTTCTAAAATCCGTAACATTTAACAGTATTTCAAATCTCAGTCTTATCAGTTAAAAAAAAAAAAAAAAAAAAAAAAAAAAAAAAAAAAAAAACGATCTTTTAAAATTAAGTCTTTTAAAATTAAAAGTTTTATACAGTATAAATTCTAGATATCATCTATTTCTCACTTTTAATTCAATAATAAAAATAATAAATCGATCTTATAGCGTAATCTTTAATATGAAAAAATTAAATATTTCGCTATACATGACGTGCATCATTTTCCTTTGTTTTATTATGCAAGAAATAAAATATTTTTATTTCCAATTTTTTTTAATACTATCTATATTCAATAGATAGATAAAATTTTTCTGGTTATTTTGACATAAATCACTCCTAAAACAACCATGTATTTGCTGAAATATGTTATTTTGTATGTTGTAATATTTTTATATTTTGAATATTCCCGCTGTAAATTGGTCCGCCATGATGGTAAAAAAATGTGTTCTTCTCTTCAAAATAGATGCCATTTTTCGCCATGTGTAGGTCAGTGGTGTTAAAGATGAGTCATCACAGAATTTTCGAGAACACGCTCGAAACGCGTATGCTCAGGATCGTCTCTGATTGGCTGAGCCGAAGCTGGGGTGCGAGGCTCGCGTCTGCAAAAGTAATCATTCTGTGTATTTCCACCTGCTAAATAAGATGCGGAAAATTTTTCTCCCTCGCTCGGGAATTTTTCCCGTAGCGGAGGGGCTCAGTTCCGGAGAATGCGGCAAGGAGGACGGTGCATTTGGATGTATACCTCTTGATCTATAGAAGAATTGAACTGTCTCTTTTTGTATGCTGATGTTTGGCTATTTCAGTAGTTTACTTGGGTATATGACAGCAAAACATCATATCTGATCAATTTTGAAGATCATTTTTTTTTATCATTTTTGTTCCAATTTTCCTACGCCTTTCAGCATTTGTCTCATCGGGATTTTGCCGATTTTGCCTGCAATGCCACATCTTTAGTATTTGCCACATTACGACTTATGCAGATTTAATTATCAGTACTGGTTTAGTGATCCTTATTTGCCTCATCGTAATTTTTCAACCGTTGCAGCAGCGTTCTACATTTGCCGTATTGTGATTTTGCTGAATTCATTCATCAGTATTGGCCAAAAAATAGTGATCCTTTCCATCCTCTAACGGAAACCCCCTGTGTACTCAAAACGACCTGCTTGTCTACAAAATAAATCCTTAAAGGACTGATCCGTCATATAGACTGTCAAGAACTATTTAAGATAAACAATTATTAAACTTTTTTACGAACTTTGTGATTCAGGACTTAACCTTTTTTTTTTTTTTTTAACAACAGAATTTAAGTATAATACTCTTCTATAATGATGTCCAGAATGCAACTTTATCTTATACATACATATTTACAAAAAAAAATAAAATAATAATTTGATCAGCCATATGTTGTTTTTCCTGTTTTTCAAACACAAGATGGGTGAGTTCTTTCCTTTATTTTTATTTTAATTTTTCTATCATCATAGGTAAACGGTGTTTTATTTTTGATAAATATAATTTTCTTTATTTTTGATAAATTTTAATTTGTTTTATTTATTTTTTTTTATTCTTTCACTATGCGATCTGGCCGATTATATGTGCACTTTGGATGTTGGGATTTTTGATGCTCCTATATTAAATTTATGCAATTCTCAATGATTTTGAAACATTATTAATAGTTTTGCATTAAATTTTTCAGCATCCGAAGTCCACATGTAACAGTATGATTAAATATTCATTATAAATATTAAATGTATTTTTCCAGAAATATTCAACAAAACTTGTACTCATAAAGCTACATTACTCATTCACATCAAAAAATTTTTTTTTTCAGTTTAGCCAGGCTTAGTAACCCCCCCCCCCCCCCCAAAAAAAAAAAAAAAAAAAAAAAAAAAAATCTTGATTGATACATAAATGTATTTGGTGAGAAGATTGTGATTACCAGTGATATCAGCACTATCTTGAATTTTTTCAGAAATAAATTTATTCTTTGTTCATGAAAATACATGAACTCTGTCATCTTAACAAAAATTATAAATTAAACATATGGAATTGATACAAAGCTAAAAAAATTAAATTGTGTTCCAATATCCAAACTGAAAGTTTCATTGTTTACATCCATAAAATATATGCGGATTTTAGAGAGTTGCGGATTTGAGGGAGTCTACTGTATATATACAGGGTTGCCACCCCACCTGGAGAACCGGGAAAACACAGGGAATTTTAAAATCCCCTCCCAAAGCAGGGAATTTTTAAAAAATCTGGAAAACACAGGGAATTTTTTTTCCTACTACTTCCAAACATAATTTTTTTTCTGCTTTCATTTTGAAAGCCGAATATTATCTTATGACATTTTTTAAGATAATAAATAAACCAGTTTTGTGTATCAAAGTTATCCTATATTTTATGTGTCCTGTATTTTAATATAAATATTAATTTGAATACATAAAGCAAGTAGCTTTTCCTCTTTTATTTTATTTTTGCAATTTTTGAGACATTATGTTGAAGATAATTGATTTTTAGGTAAGATTTTTTAAAATTTTATTTTCTTTAAAATACTTGATACAAAGTTTTTAGATATTTTAACATTCATTTACAAATATTTCAAAGTATTTTTTAGCAGAATGTTTGAGTATCATTTTATTGTTTTTATAATTATTAATGTAAAGTAAATTCAGTAATAAGTGTAACAACTCTAAAGGGCTTTTTCATTTGCTCATACCATATAATGTATTATATTTGTTCAATTAATTGGGTAATGGTAAATTATAAGATGTCTAATTAGCCTACATACATGCATATATTTTTGCGCACTCAACATAGAATAAACGTGTTGCAGTACAGGGAAAGCACAGGGATTTTTTTTTTCAAGATTAGAGTGGCAACCCTGATATATATATATTCATTGTTTATGTTGAATTGGAGTAATGTATAATGGTTTTATATATATATTACAAATTTAAAATTTTTTCGCCAAAACTAACCTTTATACTATCTTAATTTTCTTATAATAATGTCCCGTACTTACTTCAAATTATTAAATTAAAATCTTGTTTCTAAATCTAATCTGTTAATCTTTATGCAGACGATATAAATTCTTAATTTGCCTTAAAAAACATTATTCCAGTATGCGTAAATTTAAAAAGATGGCTCTAAATTAAAAATATTCTTAATTAAATTTTTATTTCTTAATATTCCAAATAAAATTCATTCTTCTATGTTTTTATCAACCCTTTTTAAGAAAGTCTTATTAAATTTATTCCAAAACCATACCTTTCAAAAAATATCATTATTTTATCTATTTATTTTTCCTCTGTCAACCTTTGATGTGTGCATATTAATAATTTCTTTTCTTTTTCTCTTAAAATTAATCATTTATAAAAATTGTCTGCCTAAGAAATTCTGAGTCGATTATAAATTAGTTAAATAATATTTTTTTAAAATAAATTTATCGTCTGTGGAAAATAGCCTCGTAGCTGGACAAGAATTCTGTTTACATAAAAGAATGATGGTTTGAGGTTACAGAATGTTCTGGAATTTTCTTTTTAGTTTTAAAAGAGGAAGCCTCGAGTTGAGAAGGAAGATTCTTGGGTTTTTTCTTCTTCGATGAGTACGGCTCGCTGAAATAATGATGGAATGTTTGCAAAAGGAGCTTTTCCCTTTCTCATGATTACGGATTAAATAAATGAACTTACAGCAGCCAATGAGTAATTATTTGGATTCTCTACATCTATTTATTTATTTTCCTCGGTGGCCATGACTTCTCTGCGGTGAAAGGGAAACCCGGCGTTGATGTCTCTGGCTCCTAACTTTTAAATCGTCACATATATACATATATATATACATATACAGGGCTTGAAATTAAATTTTTCGTAGAAGAGAGGTTTCTCTCCCAATATTTATGAATGAAGGAATGTTGAGCTGTTTGGGAAGGAATTTTTTTTAAACCCACTGTTATTTTACTTTCTTTTTAAATAATTACATTAATACAGATATGAGAAAATACCATTGAAGCAATTTGAATCAACTCAGAATATTTATGCAAGATGTTTTTTTTTATTATTATTATTTTACTTAAAAAAGAAAGTAAGTCAAGTTTTATACACTCTACTTTTCAACTTTCAACCAAATGTCATGGCTCTTTAACATTGGGCTTATTTAATGAATTTCTGAAGTTATATTTTATTTGATTTTGGAGTGTGGATTCTCTTTCATAGGGTAAACTTCTGACAGATAAACACAACATTTATAACTTTGCAAATGATCAGAAACATAATTATATTGTCTTAAAAAAATTTCAGAAAATTTTGCAATATCTGATGCTAACTATACTTCCGAAAACAATATATATTAAGTAACGGCATCAACAATATCTGTTTCTAAATGAATTTTTTTTATTATATCCCAGGGTTGGTATAATTTAAACCAACATTTTTTTTTTTTTTTTTTTTTTTTTTTTTTTTTAGAAGAAATCCAACAACATTTTCTCTCTCTCTATTTTTTTTTCTATATATATATACATAAATTAAGTATTATTTAAATTATTGGATATAAAAAATTTTCCATTTTTAACACTTTATTGCTGCAATAAGCATTAGAAATAGCCTTTCTAGATCTGTTTGTATGTATTCTAGATCATGTAAGGATGAAAATTAGTGTGCATTGATGAACATACCTAGGACTTTAAAGAAAAAGATTAAAACATGCAAATTTATCAAAGATAAAGTAGATTAAAAATAAAATATTCAATATTATTTAAAATGTCAGTAAGAGAGTATTAAAAAATTGTGTTCTAGTTATAGCATTTCAATAATGTCTTTTTTGACATTTAGTGAATTTAATGACCAAATAGCAGTCTGTCCAGTTTTTTTTTTTTTCTAGGGTCATGTTTTTGTGAAATTGTGAACAATTTTTTATATTTCTGAAAAGTCTATTCATAATTTTGTAAATTTAAAAGGATTTCTATATTCAGTTTCTTGTTTATACACTTTAAAGAAGATATGTTTATGTAGAATACATTTATTTTCTTTATGTAAAAGTTGCAGGTCTTAGATCTTTTAAATGACTAAATGTATGAAAGCATCAGTTTAGAGATGTAAAAATTTTGTGTACAGACCTATTTTTAAAAGAAAAATTTTGTATAGGATTTTATTTTATGACAAATTTTGTGAAGGGTCCTGTTTTGAGATGAAAAATTTTGTGAAGGATTCTTTCAAGAACCCAATTTCTTCTAAATAGATCCCTGTCAAAGCTGTTCATTTTGAATTGTTACTTAAAAAACAAAATCATTAGAAGTATTTGAAATTTATTTTTGAATATCTGTGATGAAGGATATTATATTCATCAAACTACATCAAATGATTATTTATTAGTAATAAAAATATTGGTTTGGTTATAAAGATCTTCAAAATATCAATGTTTCACGGTGTAAGCAATTGATTCTTTGAACATAAGACTGTTAATTGCTCAATTGAAATATGATTTTTTTTTCCAATTTTCTACAAAAATTGACAGTAATTATTTAATTTAAATTATTTTCAAATGAAGTTATACTACTTATGTATTCATCAATTCTTTTTTATTAAAAAAATATGCATGTATCAGGGGTCAGAATTGTCCTATATTTCCTATAATTATAAAATAATCTTCAAAAATGTCCTATATCGTCCTATATTTCTTTAACTGCCTTATATTTCCTATATTTATTTACTTTTTCATATTTCGTATTAATATCATTACCTGCTAGCATTTACAATTGCTTCTGGTTTTTTTTTTTTTTTCCCTGTATTTCCATGCAACAGCAATAGTTCAATCCTGCATACTTTGCTTATACTTTCACTCAGTGCACAAAGTACAAATGAGAAGGGGGCTGTGGCATAGATTTCTGAGCTTTTAAACATGACTTTGTACCTAGGGAGATTAAACATTGATGTCTCTGCTTAATTTTCTCGGTTTCGGTACATCAGTAAAGAAATGTTTTCATGTGCATCGGTTTGCTCCTTGAGTTAGTTCTAATGTTCAATGTGGTTTTGTGTTTCATTGCAGCGCTGTGCAAAAGGGGCAGTCGCTGCGGGTATGGAAATTTAAGGGGCGTCAAATTTATACTACAGATGTCATTTTTGGCCTGTCACAAGAGAAAGTTGGAAGGGGGTGGGGGGACGCCAAACTAACACTTTGCCCCGGGCACAATTTTCTCTTTGCATGCCCCTGTTTCATTGCAATTATTTTAGTTTCTCTTATCCTGTATGCAGCTGCAATACATGGTTTTTATTTATTTAAAATTTTATTTGAATCTAGTAAAAGTATATTTATTTCATTACATTAATGCAATGACACAATATGAATATAGATTGATGAAATTCTTTGATGCTTGGATCAGATTGGTGGATGTGTAAAAAAAGGAAAAAGTCGCCAAATTATGTGTGAAGGATAAAAATGATTATCATGTCTGGTTCTCATCAGCAACAGTGATTATTCACAGTTAATGCATCATATCAAAATAACAAGGCACAAAGATAATTCAGAAAAACAAAGTGAATAGTCTTAATTTCGCTTTGTGGATTCTACTGATAGAAAAAGCTCAAGTTTTAATATAAAAAAATATGATTGAGTACTTGGGTTTAAAATAAGGAAGGGATTTGTCATTCCAAGATTTTATGGATAATTCATATTGCTCTAATTATTAATTTCAGTCATCAGATAGAACACAAAATTTATTTTGTGAAATTTTAGCAGATTTCTTTTTGCTACACGGTACAGGAAGGACTTAAGGTCAAAGAAAGTATCATGTACCATATCACATGACCTTGGTTCATTTTTTAAAGCAAATTAGTGATGATTTCAAGCAGGAGACTAAAGAACAACAATGGAAAAATTCATTTTATATTTGTTTTTTAATATTGCATCTTGATTTAATATAGTTAATTAGTGAAAGTTTATAAACTGGATTATGTGCTAAAAAAGTATTATTATATAGTAAAATATTTTCAATTATGTTATTTTCTAAATGTCCTATATTTGTCCTATATTTTTTACGAAAAATGTCTTATATTTTATGAATTGGTTACTCCTACCCCTGATGTATCTGTTTTTTTTCCCCAACCCTATTATATCCTTAATAGAATTATAGTCAAAACCTAATTTCCTGGTGTTTTCGTTAACTGAACAAGCTTCTATATATCCAAGTTTTATGCAAAGTAGTTTGAGATGAATCAAATTATGAAATTTATCTATTTACCACAAGGGAAAAAAAATTAGAAAATTTATCAATTGATCATGAGAAAAATGCACAAAGTTTGATAATCCATCATGAGAAAACATGGGAAAATTCATTAGTCGGAAGGAAAAAATTGTGAATTTTATCAAACTGTTTCACGAAAATTGTTTCACGAAATTCTTTTTTGCTGTCCCAAAATAAATTTTGCATTTTTTCCATGATTATCTGTCGAAATTCAGTTTTTTTTTTTTTTTCTAAAATGTTTTGATGAAATGTTTTTGTTAAACAATCTTTTGCCAAATTTTACATTTTTTTGTGATTCTATTACAAAATTTGTTTTATTCACAATCTTTTGACAAAATGAGTTTTTTCTGTGATCTTTTACCAAAAGTGACATTTTTTTTTTTTCTGTAATCCTATGATAAAATTTACAGTTTATTTTTGATCCTTTGATAAAATTAGAGTTTTATCATCGATTCTTTGCTAGAAAATTGATTTTTTTGGTGGCCATTTTCCGAAAGTTGCGATATTTTTCCATTATATTCTATGCCTGATGATTAATTTTTTATAATTGTCATAAAATATAGGATCATCTCTGAATTTGCCAATTGGTTGCGGAAAATAACTTAAAAGCTTAATCTGTCACTAGAGAAAAATTGTAAATGTAAATTATCTTTCACAGCAGAAATCTCTCAAAATCTGTCAATCAGTCATGCGAAAATATCACAAAATTCATGGAAAACCATTCATAAGAGTTTGTCGTAGATTCAAAATGAAATCATTTCCAGGAAAATGGTGAAATTTTTTGGATGAGAACCTTCTGCCCACGATATTCTTTCAGGCAGGATTTCAAAATTTTAGACATGAATCCTGCCATTCTGTCCTAAAATTCAATTCCCGATATATATTTATCACTATATGTTCAGTGTTAGTTTTATAGAAATAATAACTAAGGATATATTTTTATTTGTTACTTCCAGATATTGGGATTAAGCTTTTGTAATTACATAGGATAAGCTAAAATTGATTCTTTTTTTTTTTTTTTTTCTTATTTTACATTTAATAGCTTTTCTTGTTCTTTATGGTTTCTTTTTGGTTATTCATGGTCCCCAGTCGTTTGGGCAGAGGAGATAGAACTTTTAGCTTTAAGCTTTGTACCTAAGTAGAAATCGACAGGTTTTTGCTTTGTAAATTTCTGCCCCTGATGATGTACAATATAAACTTTCATCTGTGTCTATGTTCTTGTTTTTTAAATGACAATTAATCTAAAAAAAAAAAAAAAAAAACTAACAACATAATTTATCTAATATTTTGCCTCTGCTGTTTTCAAAGTAATTTCATATTATTTGCTCAATATCATATGTTTCAATAGTTTATGCAGAAAGTTTATATGTATATATATATATAAGCCACGTACCACAGTCTCACATCTGGTTTGTAATTGTTCCACTATTGCAAATTCCATTTGATTGTCTTCTCAAGTTTAATTTTGTTATATTCAATTGTTCTATATTTGTTGTAGATGTTGATTTGTAGTAGTATATAATGGTTATATATCTATATCCATCAATCAATCACTCTCTCTCTCTATATATATATATATAAAAATACTTTTATAAATTATATATAACCAGGGATGGGGAAATACATTATTTTGCTCACCAGTGGTGAGTGGATTTTCTGGCAAGGCGAGTTCATTTTTTGGTTTTGAGAAATTTTAGGCAATAGAGACATTATCAGAGACATATTTTCAATATAGATATTGTAACTTTCTAAATTTACAGTGTAAATATGGTATAGTTTTATTTTATATTAAGCTTACCTCTGTTGCATATATTTCTTAATTTTATAGGGGGAAAAAGAATTACAAAAATGTATTGTCACAATAGTAATTTTGTGTGTGATTTTCTCACAACTATTTTCAACTGTGTGTGTTGCATCTTGCAGGTTGGTGAAATAAATCCTTGGCTGGTAACACTTTTGAAAAATTCCCCACCCCTGTATATAACATATATATTGTTGTTGTTTTATATAAAATCTACTTCTGTTTGTATCTGAACTAATAGATAAATGGCTTGTTTATCTTAAATATAGAATTAACTGTGCACAGGAAACAGTGAACGGCTTGCTAGAAAATGTGTCTAAAAATTTTTTATTCTACACAAACCCATTTTTTTTTTTAATCTCACCATGGCTCCTACACTGAAAAAAAAGCCTTTTTTACATTTGTTTATCTCACAATTAAATAATTCCATAGTGAATTAGAATCAAAACTTTGTAATATTAAAATATGCAAAACTAATATGTTAACTTGAATATGATAATTGTTTTATATTATTTAGGTGGAAGATGCAATTTATGTGGGAATGTGAATCACTTGAAAAAGGATTGCCCAACTTTGAAGAAAAAAGGTATACAGTTTTGTTCAAACTTCTTGCAAAAAACAATTTTTTTTCTTTTCCAGGTTCAGTTTTACTGCCTACCAGTGTTTAAATTCTAGTTGATGCTTTTGAAAATTGATCTTGAGTTAAATGAATGTGACGTTGCATATTTTCGTAAGAACAAAAATTTTTCTTTGATTATATTAATTGCCCATAGATGGCACCGAATTCACATTTAAAAACGGACATAAAGCATTATCAATTGAAAATAATAATATGAAAAAAAGTGCAGCCTAATAAAAATTGATTTAGTAAGCCATTCATTTTTATAAAAATGGTATTTATATATTTAAAAAAATTAATGCATTGAATATTTAATTTTAATGTTTTGTCAAACCTTCTGAAATTATGTTTCACATTCCTAAATATTATTAGCACTGCATTAAATACTGTTTGCTCTTTGTTTTGTCTAATTATTGAACTATTTAATAAATTGAATTGGTGGAATTTCCACTTCTTAAACAGTCAGATAACATGTATTTTGCATGAATACATACAATGCAAAAAACAGACTAAAATTATTCGTTTAAGTAATTGTACTGTTTTCAAGAGGTGTATTTTAATGTAAATGTATGTTTTGTAAAAAAATTAATAAAAAAAAAAGAGATGGCACAGTACAAAACAGAAATTTAGTTTGGCATTGCACAATGTTATGACTACCCATGCTAAATATTTTATACAGACTTTAAATTCAATACATAGTAGTAGTAGTAATGCATTTCCGATTCTCCCTCTATTCTGAACACCCCCGTAATCTGAACATTTTTGGTCGGTTTCATGAGTGTTCGGAATAGAGAGAGTCCACTGTATTTGCATCTTCAAATGGGACACATTTTGAATTTCTTGTCTTTAAATAATTGATATTAGCCAATACGAACATGTTATTTATTGATATAACAAACCGACTGTAACAGTAAACCCATTGGCATGAGAATTTCCTTTTTGCTTATAAATTTAAAAATACTTCTGTTTGCAAAAAACTTGGCTTTTAAATAAATCTTTGTTTCATTGCTACATGTATAATGATAAGTTACCTCTTTTTTTCCTTTCTGATTTTATTGAGCATCAATCATGTAATGGTAATTGTTATTCATTCTGTATAATGAACAGCAACCATGTAATTGTTCTATACAAATTATTAAAATACTCAATACTATATATTAAAGTAAGCTTTTTTGTAAAAAAAAAAAAAAAAAAAAAAAAAAAAAACTTCCTTATATCTTTTGTTTATTTTTACTATTCATCATAATTGTCAAATGATAATTTGAATTATTGAGAAATTTTCTTTAACCACTTCATTGTTTGCCCCGAGTAAGTCAGGGGTAAGAGTACTATTTCTCCATTCCTGTTGCCAGTAAAATGGCTAAATAATATGATGACACTTTTTTAATTTGTAAAATTACTGTATCCCTTTAACAACATATTCAGATTTAAAAATTATTGGCCTAATTTTCCCAAAGTTAGAATCTGGATAGATAGAGAGATATTCTTTCATTTTTCCTTTTCATAATAAAATTAACATGAAACTACCATAAAACCAAATTATTTCCAACAACAGGTGAATAATAAATATATATTTTTTTTAAGTCGGGTGTAAGCAAACATTTAAGAAAGTATAAAATATTACAATTTTCTAAAATTGTGTTTTAAAAAACATATTTGCTATTTAATATTAAAATAATGTTTTTTAATCATTGTATTTTTCTTTTCTTTCTTTCTTTTTTTTTTTTGTGTGTGTGTGTTGTTAAAATAGATATTTTGAATTTTAAAAAATGTATTATCTCAAATCTAAATAATTTATATATACTTTTTTTATGCATAGAAAATGAAGAAGAAGAGATTACTCTCCCTACACTTAAGGAAGATGTTAGTATTGATGCTGAAGTGGTGAAAAAAGAAGAGATTAAGAGAAAATCGCATAAAAAATCAAAAGTTGTGAAATTTTAAACATATGTTAAATAAAAGTAGTTAGTTTAATTAATTTATTCATGATTTCTAACACGTAGTAAAAATAAAAGCAGTTTTGTCATGCTAAACACTTATCAACTTTGATAAATTATTAATCAGTATCTATACAGCTGAATAGTGGAAGCGGTTAAGTAGCACAAACTTAATTGGGTTCATAAGGTTTTAATTTAAAACGATTATAAAAGACGGAAAAATTGGTCGATTGATTTGCGGTTTTCACTAAAACTATTTTTTATGTCGGTATTTTATTGAAAATGAATTATAAAGATAAATTTCAAAAAATGCTGATAGAGGGCGCTTTAAACTTTGGAGTAACGAACAACTACTTTTTACGTTATTTTTTGCATCTGATTAAATGTTTTCGTAAATGTAGACTTAAATTTTGATCTCAAAATCTGAGAAGTTGGGAGTGATTAAGTAGCACAAACTGAACTGTGTTCAGAGGGTTCAAATTTCAAATGATAATAAAAAACGGAAAAATTGGTCGATTACGTTTGCAGTTTAAAATAAAACTATTCTTTAAGTCAGTATCTTCTTGAAAATGAATTTTAAAGATAATTTTCAAAAAATTCCGTTAGAGAGCGCCTTAAACTTCAAAGTAACCAACAGCAAATTTTAACCGGTATTTTTTGTATCTAATTAAATGCTTTCCAAAACTTGTTAAATGTTTTCGAAATCTTAGATTTAAACTTAAGTTTTGAACTCAAATTCTGAATCGTTGGGAGGGGTTAAGAAGCACAAACTGAAGTGTGTTCAGGAGTTGAAATTTAGCCCCCCCCCCCCCCCAAACATAGTTCACTTTTGCTCTACTTGAACACTCGCAACGACTCAGAATTTGATCTCAAAATTTAAATCTAAGCATTTGAAACCATTTAATGAGATTAAAAAAAAAAAAAAAAAAAAAAAAAACGGTTAAAAATAGTTGTATGCTACTCAATGTCTAAGGCGCCCTCTATCAGCATTTTGTGAAATTTATCTTTAAAATTTATTTTCAAGAAAACACTGATTTAAAGAGTAGTTTTAGCAAAACCCGCAAACGAATCGATTAATTTTTCCGTTTATTTATAATTTTCAGTTTCATTTGAAATTAAAACCCTCTGAACACAGTTCAGTTTGTGCTACATAACCACTCCCAACTATTCAGATTTTGAGCTCAAAATTTAAATTTAAAGCTAAGCCTATGAAACCATTTAATGAGATGCAAAAAATAGTAATAGGATGGATTATTTCGTTAATCCAAAGTCTAAAGCGCCCTCTAGTGACATTTTGAAAATAACATATTGAAAATGAATTATAAATTTATTTTGATAATTCATTTTTAATAAAATACCGACATAAAGAATAGTTTTAGTGAAAACCGCAAATCAATCGACCAATTTTTCCGTTTTTTATAATCATTTGAAATTTAAAACCTCTGAACACAGTTAAGTTTGTGCTACTTAACCGCTTCCAACTATTCAGATTTTGAGCTCAAAATTTAAGTCTAAGCTTACGAGACTGTTTAATGAGATGCAAAAAATCACGGCAAAAAATGGTTTTTCATTATTTCAAAGTCTAAAGCGCCCTCCATCGGCATTTTTCGAAATTTATCTTTATAATTTATTTTCAAGAAAATACCAACATAAAGAATAATTTTACTGAAAACCACAAATCAATCGACCAATTTTTCCGTTTTTTGTGTGCATTTGAAATTTTGGACTCCAAAATTTAATGGCGGCTATCTCCTTTGGTAAACGTTTGGGACCCTGGTTACCTATTTATTATTACTCGTCTTGATGTGTTCTATCTCCCCCTAGCCTATATACCATTTGTTTAGGGACACCCTGTATATATATATAATTAAAGAACATGTATAAAAAAAATCATATAATACATAAGTTATCTTATGCTTTCTGAAGCTTACTACTTTGAGTTATAGACACTAAAACAAAGTTTCCTGTGTCCAATTAAATGTTAGTATTTTATTATTTTCAATTTGGTTTCTTCTAAAGCAGAAGGGAAAATAGATGCTAAATTATTAACTGACTAGAGTCTATTTTTAATCATCTTATGCATCCAACTTTTAATCAGTTAAAACTTCTGAAAAATTAAAGATGTCATTGGCAATGATACAGCTATCCTCCCTTAGCTTGGATGAAATGTTATGCAAATAATATACTGTGCAACTTCAGTGATGTAAGAAATTTCAAATTGTCCATAATTGTTAAAGTTCCTGTCCATAAATTAGAATTTTGCCGTCACTTGTGCGGCACACAGAGTTATTTGTTCTTTTATTAAAATAGATTTTATATACATTATTTCAAAAAGCCCCATGATAAAAAGAATTGTGCTCCAAATGTTTTAATATTGGAAGGTTTAAAAATTCTGCACAGTTGGGAGCTCTTATTAAACATACATGCATTAGCTAAGAAAAAAAAAAAAAATTAATTAAACAATTTTATTTAGTGCCATTGTACATTAAGGTAGATCGCTGTTCTATGTTTTAAAAAAAAGTTATTATAATCAAAACTACCTATGCAGATAAGATGTTCTATTGCATGCAAATTAAGAGAACCATAATTAAAAGAAAGAATTTTTAATTTTAATGCTGCTGCAAGCAGCTTGAAATTTTGGTTGGGAAAAAAATGGGGAAAAAAAGCTAATTTTGGTTAGATGATTTTTTACTTTAAATAATTGTTTTAACAGTAATAAAACACTACCTATGTGGAAAAGATATATTCTATGGCAGGGGCTCTCAAACTTTCAGACTCACGTACCACTAAACAGAAATTCACACTTCCCCGTACCAGCAGCTGACAAACTGAAAGCTAATCCAGAAGAGTCTGTGTAAACGGAATGTATCAAAAATAAAACACTTTCTAGTGTTTTTTTTTTTTCTTTCATCTGAGCAAATTTTATTGATTTTAATTGCATGATTACATTATTAAATTGGTACTTAGATTGCCTGCTTTATATTGACATTCAAAAATAAAAAAGATACATTTTAATAATATGCATATTACCCAGTGGTTTAGCTAGCGGGGGGGTGGAGGGGGCAGTCCACCCCAGATGTCAACCTCTAAAAGGTAACACCTAATCATTGTTTGCAAAAATGTAAATATATAATCTTAGAAGATTTTCAAAAAAAATTCTGAAATAAAATGAAATTTCTAGGAAAATTTATGTGGAAAATATTATTACTTTGTTCATATGAAATTCTTAAAAGTTATCGAACAAATGTTTAAATTTTATTTGTAATAATGCGTTTTTTTTTTGGAGGGGGGGGGGGCATCATTTAAAGCTGCCCCAGGTGTCACCCATCCAAGCTATGCCACTGATATTATCAAAATATAATGTTTTAGTAGAAAAAAAGATTTAATATTTAATGACATATTGGCATAAATTGAATACAGAAGAATGATTATTAATTTCCCTATATTGTCAAAAGGAAGGATATTCCTGCTTTATCGAAAACAGCTTCCTCATATCCAGTTTAACGATAGTTTTAGATGTAAGTCAAATCTATTCCTATATTTATTTTTCAAATAAAGAAGTGAAGAGGATCAGATTTACAAAAATATGTAGTACTAAAAGCAAACAAAAATTTACAGCTTTATCAGATATTAGCGGATATTCTTTTTTCCTTGCCAACCAAAACTTCATTACATTCGTATTTTTTTTATGTGAATTCCAATAATCTCTCACAGGAGAGCTGAATGAGTTCATTTTTCGTCTCTTTCTCTGTTGTGAAAGTCAATGGCAAGGTATCTCGGATGAAAAACGAATTAAAGAATAGCATATTTAAAAGCAATTTAAATACAATAAATAGTGAAAAAAAATCTGTCTATGACAGAATCCTGCCTTAAACGGAAAATTTGTTGATCTATGCAAAATAAATATAATAATACCCGAGAAAAAACTCCATTTAGACATCTCCTAAGTAGGGCATTTGTCTGTAACATATTTTTTCTTTCCTATGTGATTCCGTCTTAAAAGGTTTTACTGCATAACATTTTTCAAAGTCTCCAATGCACCGAATATGGATTAACGATATTAAAATATAAGTGAAACATTTACATATAAATAGAGATTCATTCATAAAATAAATATATCACTGCCTTTGACAATTCTTTAATAATAAAAAGAAAGTATAAATGAAAAGCTATAAATAAGTATTTTTGGTCAGAACTCCTCCATACAAAATAATTTTTAACAGCACCAAAGTAAAAATCTATGTAGAAATTCAAGGCTGAGCTGGGCTATGATTTAAACTTTTTTCTAGACCGGACCTAACTTTTTCCCCTATGAGTCAGTTTGGAACCGGACCTAGATATTTCGATCCATGCAGATTCCAGTACAAACTACCAATACATTTTGAAAACTAGTTTAGCTTTGAATCAATACACCGTTTTTTATGTTCAAATAAGAGGCACTGTCTTAAATCAACACTTAATAACAAACAATTTGTGGAAGATCCCTCATTTGCTTTCAAAATGAGTCAAAAACTCTTTGTTTACAGACATGGTTAAGTTGTGTAAGTCACGATTCATGAGAATTTTGGAATCTCTGTCAGATTTTTAGATATGGGGATGAAACTTTTTTTGTTCAATTTAGGAATGGATAAGGAATAATTTCCTAATTGGGAATTTTGCCCTACGGGGACCATATAAAAATTTAATTTCCTTTTTTTTTCAAATACACCCCCCCCCCCCCCACACACACACACATAAAGTTGCAACTTATCAAAAATTTCACCTTTTTTTATGAATTTTTGCAGTTGGAAGTATGGATCTAGAGGCAATATTTAAGGAGATAGCCTATTGTTTTGATATTTATGACTCACCCTGTATATAAAAAAAACTTTTTTCATGTATTTTTAGCATTTTTTTTACTAAAAAATATCAAATTTTGATTTTAAATATTTTATAAAATATCAAGATAAACATGACATTACAGAAATTATAGTTAAACTATACTTTTATATTAATAGAAACAATACACTGGAATAACAAAAAATACTAAATAAATCATTTCAAATTTTACTACCTCACATGCAAAAAAAAAAAAAAAAAAAAAAAAAAAAAATCAATAACTATAAAACAATTTTTAGCCAACATATATTAGCCTTTATTTCAAAATAAAAACAATTTTTTAACAATAATAAAAGTTAATTTTGGCCAATAAAAGTGAGATACAAATGAATAATTAAAACTTATCTTTTGAAATGATGACCATAGTCATTACTTTGCATAGATTCAGATATGTACAAACTTGTGCAGCATGAGCAATACAGATAAAAAGTTAAAAGTTAAAATCTTTACTACAAAGATTAGTCCTAAGAGATTCTTTTTTTTTTGGCAAATCTTTAAAAGTTTTTTTTCACAAGCTACACTTGAACTGACTTGCTTGCAGATCTTACTCGACACACAGGTGTCCGTAAAAGTAATGCACTTTCAGCAGAAATGATTGGCAAACTGTTTTCTTGATGATGTTTTATAAGATGGCTGACACTATCAAACACTTGGTCTTTTGTTCTTATCTGAAATAGAAAGTGAATTATTATATGTATATTTCTTTAAAGAAGAGCTTGAATATGTTTGAAAAAATTAAGTCATCATAGATTGCTTGTATAAAATAAAATTTTATGCTTTATTTAGCACTGGTGATGAAAGTTAATTTTTTTTTTTCCATGACTGATTAATGAAATTCACATTTTTTACTTGAACAACTGACAAAATTTGTTTTTTCCATGACTAATTCAGAAAATTCACAGCTTTTTTGCTATAGCGACTGCTGGAAAATTTTTCTTCTTTTCGCTCTGCACATCAATGCTTTTTCTTTTCTGTTATCAGATTTTTTTGACCTCAGTAATTTTCAAAAGACTGAATTCTGTGCTGTAGGGGAAAACTTACTTCCATTATAAGCAGCAAATTAAAAAAAAATGTTTTATGTTTTGCAAATTTCAAACATCTTTTATGAAATACAGAGAAATTATTCTCCCTTCATTCAATCTTTTTTTTAAGAGAAAATAAATAAATCAATCAAATAGGGGGGGGGGGGAATGTGAATTATGTAAAAACATGAGTACAAACATAACTATTGTTTCAAAAAGCAATTATGACTTCCCTCTGATTTTTGTGATTATTTTACTTGCATTAAAATATAAAATATCTATGGAGGATTTTAGGTTTCCAAAACAATGAAACCTCTAATTACTAGCATAATTTATATTTTTATGTTTTAATTAATAAAATTCTACTTATTAGTTAGTAATTAAAAAAAACTGCAAATTAGTAATTTTATCAGTTAATAGGATGTAATAATGTTATGTGCATTAATACTTAGTAGTAGTTATGTAAAAATATATTAAATACTACTGATGTTTACATTTATTAAAATACACTAATACATTTAACACTACATTTAATATTAAATAATTATTAAAAAAATAACTTTCAAATTAGGAAAACAACATACATTTTAAAACTTGAATTACAAAAAAGATAATTTGTTATTCATTCTCTAAAAAAAGAGGCAAGGTGTTAGTTCCTTCCAAAAACACTAGTTCAGTAGAAAAAAGCATCAATTTCATAAAGAAATATTATATGTGATGAGTTTAACAATCCTATAAAAATATAAACTAAATAATTTTTTATATGATAAATAAAATGATTAACTTTTAATGATTTTATTAATTACAAATTAAAAAATACAGTTAAATTATATATCTCAACATAATAAAATACAATGTAACAAATTCAAGGCAAACCCATTGATCTCACCAATCTCTGATAAGATGGAGCCACATTAGGCTTAATTTTGAGATGTGCATGAGAAAACTTATATACAGTTCACACAGCATAGCGAATAAATCTAGAGTGAGTCATATACAATTCATACAGTGGTTAAAGGGTTAAATACATTAAGAATAACAATAAATTATGTAAAATACACTGCAAAGCATACATATATGGGTAGGGGGACAAACCAAAAATCAGTAATTTGTCATTGAAATCTAGAAATTCAACTTTCCGCTGGGGGAAAAAAAAAAGCTTTTAAAGAAGTCTTAAAATGTAATGGAAAACTTAAGAAATTGATACTGATATGTAATGCTGGGAAAATGGGTTAAAAAGATGGCAGCACTGGGATTAATGTTTTTTTTACAAAGATTGTAGCAGGAAAGAGAGTTCTTTTAGTGGTAGGAGAATGGAATTTCAGAAAATTAACTAAAAAATTATTAATTTTTAGGGTGATTTTGATGTTTAGTTGATTTTAGAAATTTACCTTTAAAAATATTAAAAGGGGGAGGGTAAAATTTTTTAGAACATTTGGCTATATCTTATAGCTGTTTTATATAGGAATGTGAACTTCTAGAAAATAAATCTACTAAAAAAATAGTTAAACATATTTCAGCAATTTTTGAAAATTACTCCCTAAAGAGGGTCAGGAAATTTTAGAACATTTCACCATATCTCAGTAGCAGTTTTATATAGAGGAAGGAAAATCGAGATAAAAAATTTATTAAAAAACACTAAACATGGGTACAGTCGGCCCTGCTTGGCAGCATACATTTGGTTCCACTGAATTGTATGCAATTAAGCATGGTATTCATTTAAGCAAGGGCAGCAATTAATGTTATTAGTATAAGTTAATTTTTGATTCTAAACCACAGATATGATAAATATTAATGAACAATAATAATTTTAAACTACACTGGTGGACAAAATTAAGAGATGCAAGGCATTTTCCCAAATATCTCGAGAAATACTGGATAAAAATAAATGAAAATTGGTATGGATATAACTTATAGTATGACAATAATATGTGCAAAGCAAAAATTAAAGTTCCATTCATTGGCAAGAGTTGTTGGCAGCAGTCCAATGTGGACTGAAGTTCATGATGAAAGATGGCAATGAAAGTGAGGCTTGTATGGTGTTCGGTCACCTCTAGTAGGGTGTGTGGTCACCTCTGACAGATAGACAGTATGCACAACGACTATGCATGCTGTTGATAAGAGAGTTAAGGATTGCTTGTGGAAGACTCTCCCGCTCTTCCACCAGAGCAGTTTTTAATTCCGGAATGGTTCTGGGTGGGGGTTGGCATCTCGCAATAGCCCTTCCAAGAGGATCCCAAGCATGTTCAATTTGGTTAAGGTCAGGAGATTTGGCTGGTCAATCCATTCAATGAATATCCCTGCTTTCCAGATACTCCTCAACGGACGTCTACAGCGACACAACTAACTGTCTAGGGACCTTGCTGTTGCCACAGGAACATTAGTTTCAAGGATGAATGTTGCCAGGAGGCTCGGTGAAAGAGGGTTGTATGCCAGGAAGCCCGCCATTTGCATCCCACTCACTCCTTTCCACAAAAGAGAGTATGCACAATGGTGCAGACAGCAACAGCACTGGACAAAGCTCCAAAGTGCTAATGTTCTGTTCACAGATGAGTCCAGATTCAGTCTTTAATCTGATTCTCCTCGAATATTCATATGGAGGGAACCTGGGACCCGATACCATCCCAGTAACATTATGGAAACAGACCATTATGCTGGTGGAGGACTGATGGTTTGGGCAGGGTCATGCAAGATACCCGCACACCGCTCCATGTGTTTGACATTGATTACGTGAATGCCCAGAGGTACAGACAGTAGATCATACAATCCTACGTGCGTCTTTTCAGGGGTGCTGTTGGCCCTGAATTCGTTTTTATGGACGACAATGCCCGACCACATAGAACTCGCCTGGTTGAAGAGTATCTGGAAAGCGAGGATATTCATTGAATGGATTGGCCAGCCAAATCTCCTGACCTTAACCCCATTTAACATGCTTGGGATGCTCTTGGAAGGGCTATTGCGAGACGCCAACCCCCACCCAGAATCATTCCGGAGTTAAAAACTGCCCTGGTGGTAGAGTGGGAGAGTCTTCCTTCCACAAGCAATCCTTAACTCTC
This sequence comes from Maratus speculifer, assembly GCA_964019185.1. Taxonomy (NCBI): domain Eukaryota; kingdom Metazoa; phylum Arthropoda; class Arachnida; order Araneae; family Salticidae; genus Maratus; species Maratus speculifer. The sequence continues at coordinate 21,260,250 of OZ025291.1, forward strand.
TTATTAACAGCATGCATACTCGTTGTGCATACTGTCTATCTGTCAGAGGTGACCACACACCCTACTAGAGGCGACCGAACACCATACAAGCCTCACTTTCATTGCCATCTTTCATCATGAATTTCAGTCCACATTGGACTGAATTGGTTGCCAATAACTCTTGCCAATGAATGGCACTTTAATTTTTGCTTTGCACATATTATTGTCATACTATAAGTTATATCCATACCAATTTTCATTTATTTTTATCCAGTATTTCTCGAGATATTTGGCAAAATGCCTTCCATCTCTTAATTTTGTCCACCAGTGTATAATTTATTATTACTCTATACATAACAATGAATGTATATACCAAATTGTCATGTACACAGGGATGGGGAAATATATCAATTTGCTTGCCAGTGGTGAGTGGATTTTCTGGCGAAGCGAGTGAATTTTTAGTTATTGAAAAACTGTATAAGAAATGGAGATATAACAGAAACACTTTTTTTAACCTAGATACAGTCAAACCTCGTTAACATGAACCTCAAGGAAAACCAAAATTTTGTCATGTTAACAATAATTCATATTATCAGAATCAAATCTTTGTATTCGTCTTTATAGGAGACTGTGAAAACAGTTCATGTTAAAAGTAATTCACACTAAGCATGTTCATGTTAAAGAAGTTTGACTGTATTTTAATTTTCCAAATTATTACAATATAAACATGGTACTTAGTTCTATCTTATGTTATGCTTTCTTCTGTTGTATATACAGTCAAACCTCGTTAACATGAGCACGCTTAATGTGAACTACACATTCCCCTATAAAAATTAATATAAAAATTTGATTCTGATAACATGAATTACTGTTAACATGAACAAAATTTTGATTCCCTTTCAGATTCATGTTAACAAGGTTTGACTGTTGTTTCTTAATATTATAGAAAATAAAAGAATTATTAAATTGCATTGTAGTAATAGTAATTTCTTCTGTAATTGCATGAGATTTTGTCATAACTATTTTCAACTATGTATTGCATCTAGCAGGCTGGCAAAATAAATCCTTGGCTGGTAAAAAATTTTGGAAAATTCCTCACCCCTGGTCATTTATTTTAATATGTTACATGGTTTAATTTTTTATAATAACTTATGTGAAAATTAAAAGGAAAATAATATAACACATTTTTATTTTCAAAATATACCTTTGAAAATATTAATAAATTTCTGCATAAATTCATTTATTTTTTCATTATTTTCCAACTTATCCTTTTATTCACTGGTTACAAAGTTTGCTTTTTCCTACTTCAAGTACTGCATTTATCTGCTTCCGGTGCTTAATATTGTTTTTTTATTCTCTTGACCATCCCTATTGTATTTTCCCCAATTTCAGGATTTTCAAAGAAGTTTCATTGGCATCTTGCATCACTATATGTATAGCCAATTTTAAAAGAAAGTCATCTCTTTTAAAAATTATCACTCCCATGCATTTTTAAGAATGAAGGGAATAAAGTCTATTCTTTCACAACAATTTCTGCTCTTCGATTTTATAGATAACAAGCTTAATTACAACGCAAAATATTTATGTTCTTAATTTTTTCCCATTCATTGCATTCACAGCCATTTACAAAATTTGGATTACTATAGATTAGAGATATTTTACGTGATTAACTGGAGATTGTTATGTGATAAAATGAGTATGTTTAACAACCTTGGGGAGACTGTTTGTGTTCCACAGCATTCTAAGCATACAAATGGGGTAGGCAATTATCTGTTACCCAATTAAATGGGGCTAACACTACTTCGGTGATTTTTGAGCTATTTTGTCTATTATGTTGCCAACATCAACTTTCAACTGAATAATGTAAGATTATATGAATATGACAACAATTATTGACATTTAATTACATATTCAAAAAAATATATCTTATTATATTTTAATGTCATCTTTCCTAGAAAAATTTGTTTAATTAAAAATTCTTTTAGAGAAACCGACCAGTGTAGCAGGCGAAAGCAGCTAGTTGATATTTAAATTAAATAGCCAGACTTCACCTGGCATTTTTCTGATTTTAAAATAAAGGTATGTTGGAGAGATATATGCAATATCATACTTGTTTAAAGGGTAATCATAAAAATAATCAATTGATAACTTAATTCTGCATTGCTTCCCCCAACATAATTTTTTAGCAAAACAATTTTTTTTTCATATTAATGAATGATATCTTTATACTAAGCATTAAAAAAAGAAGGAGGGAAAACATGTACCTGGATCAGAAATCAGAATTAAATAACACCTTTACAAATTTCATGACGGTTTTTGAAAGAGATAGAAATATTAAAAATTAACTTACCACACCTTCTGGATCAACAAGTAAAAGATGCTTTCTAGTAGTCTTTTGCATACCAGTGAGAACATACTGTCCAGGTGTGGTCAAAGATTCCCGAACTAAAAAATCACCGTCTTTCACAACAAGGGCTTCACTTTCAGCACGACTTATGGCTCCGTGAAACCAAGGTTCCTCTAATAATGCTGCCTTTTCTGCTTCCACTTTTGATACAGGTTTTAGTTGTGAGAAATTTGACATGGGCAAGGTAGCATTGGGACTATTTAGTATAGAATCAATCGGACTTTCTTCATTTTCTAAGGTACTTAGAGTGGTGACAAAAGGTTCTGAAAGAAGAGATACATCTGATGAATAATAATTTATTTTCTTTAATTTTTTTGAATGAATACAGTCAAATTCAACAAAATTTATTATAATCTTGATAAGCTAGAGAAGGCACACATGGATTGCAAAAGTCAGTGATTATCAATCACATGCCTATGGACACACTTGCACAAAATCAGCACTACTCATTCTCATGCTCACAAAATTTTTAGAAAATTACATGCATTAATATTATGCACTTATATATGGTAAGTATCAGTTTAACTAGCAAATGGAATAAAAAAAGTAATGAAAAAATAAATAAATAAATAAAATAAAAAATTAAATTTTTTTAAAAAATTTAAATTACATTTTTATTATTAATTATTTTTTCTGAAACATTTCCAACAAAAACTAATCTAGAAGTTACTTAAGATCTGTCTAGTGAATCTTTAAAAGAAGTAATATTAACATGCATGTCTTATCCTGAATTTGAATTTAAACTCAACTTCGAAACAAGCACAACTGGAACATAGTTCAGTAATACATGAATCACAAAAAGTTATACAATAATTGAAAAGCTATACAAAGAGATACTTACGCATATCAAATATGTCATGTTTTATGACATTTTTTTGCTTAGTTGCATCAATATTCCGCTCATTAGATATAACAGCTGTTGTATTAACATACTCTGAAATGAAATCAAATTTAACACACATGTATCAATACTTTTTTTTTTCATAAATGTGAGAAAAGTACATTTTGTTGAAATGCAATACCTGGAGCAGGTCGTCTATATATAGAAACATTTCCGGAACTGCTAAAATCAATAAGGCTATCTGAAGGTTCTTTTTGTACAGATGTAGTAGCATAAGGAACTGGATAATTTTTTGAATTGGAGTTGATCTCTTTTACTCCTTGGCTAACCTGAAAATAAAGATGTATAATATTGCAATTTGTATTTTTAAAATGTTGATATTTTTAAGTATTTTCTAAAAAAGGAAATATTTTAACTGAGTTTTTCAAATCATAAATTTTGAATGAATTTTCTTATTTTCGATTTATAAAAATAATCCATTCATTAAGTGTAAAAATATTTAATTCATTATTATTTCAGGAAAGAAGGTGGGTAGGGAGGAGGATGTAGAAGGGATTAAAAGATCTATCAGAAAAAATTTACAGCAGTGTAGGACAACAACTTAATAATAATAATAAAAATCAATGTATAGTGATACTGGGTATATATATTATTCAAACAATAAATTACAGAAGCAAAAATTGCAATGAGTTCTTTAGTATCATAATTTTTCCCTTGAATGGGAATTTTTTCCTTGGAATCAGGCCTGTTCAAATTACCCAAATTTCTGACAAAAAAAAAAAAAAAAAAAGATGTGGAGTAAAAAGTTATAAATTATAAGCACACAATAGTACAGTAAACATCCTCTAATCTGGCACAACTTTTTTTTTTTTTTTTTTTTGGGGGGGGGGGGAGTATTTCTTGTTTTGTCTTTTCTTGTATTTAGCAAACAAACTGGTATTCCAGATATTATATTTACAGTGCATGTTTTCGTTTTATATTTGTGTAGAGTACATATATCGTACTGTTACATTGAGTATTTTTTAAAATTCTATTCAAGCTGTTTAAAGAATACTTTTTACATGCTTTGCTGCCATTTTTCATTTAATTCTAACTTCTACATGTTTTTCCCTGACTTTCATCTTGTAATCCTTAAAATTCCGTAATCCAGCATATAATTAAGTATAATTTCTGAAAATATTAACTGACTGGAATTTTGGATTAAAGAGGATCTACTGTATCTATAAAAGATATATTAACAACATAACAGGATTGTAGTATAATCATATTAGCATCATAACAGGATTGTAGTATAATCATTTTAAAAGGGAAAAAAATGCAAAAATTATATTAAGCTTTTTATATTATTTTTAATTCAGCAAATTACAATGCAAAAAGAGATAAGGTGGTATTGTGAATTCCTAGAAGAAACAAGTTGGAAATTGGACGTGAATCATAGCAAATGAGGTGTGTTCGTACAGTAATGAAGTTTTAAAATATTCAGATCTTGCTGATATAGTAGAGCAGACTTTGGATACAGTATAGTGGTCGAAATCTTTGTGTTCCTGTAAATATGCAGGGAGAAAATTTTATTATACTTCATTAACATATATCTTATTCATAAAATATGAAGTAGTTTAATATAATTAAAGCCCACCCCAAACAATGTTTCCACGTATAACATTATTTAGTGGAATACATTTGTGTGGCCCTGTAATTTAATAATAAATATTCTTTGCATCACAGATTGTACAGAATGTAAATTTTAGTACATACTTCATAGATTCATGTCAATTCGATTATGTTCAAATGAGTGTAACACCATTAAAATGCATATGAAACTTTTTTCCCATTGATTGTAATGTAACGGAATACTTTTGATTGTCCCTGTAATTGATCTATGCATTCGATTTTCATAACATTTGAAATGACTTGACAAAATTATGTAATAAATATACGTTTTAAATTTCAAACGATTAAAATGCATTTGAAACTTTTTTCCGCATTGATCGTAATGTAACGGAATGCTTTTGATTGTCCCTGTAATTGATCTATCCATCCGATTTTCATAAAATTTGAAATGACTTGACAAATTATGTAATAATTATGTATTTTAAGTTTCAAACATTCGGTTAGGTAGTTTTTGCGTTGTTATATGCGGACAGACTGAGCAACAACAATAGGTGCTACGTATTTACATAATTACGAACGCACCTAAAAAGACACAATAAAACATTCTATTAAATTTTATTTAACCTGACAATTTGAAAAATTCAATGTATTAAATTACAAAATAAGTAAATAAATGGTCAAGTTGGAAGATTATTCGTGTTCAGAGGGTTGTGTGCATTAAATATAACAATTATTAAATGTATTGTATTACTGAAAGAAATCTTTACTAAAAGAATAATAAGACTTTATTAAAAAAAACTATACAACATAGGGATGGGTATAGTTGTATATACTAGAGAAGTGAATGTCTATATAATAACATTTCAAAGTGATCTGCAGCTTAGATAATATTAGATATTGCTATTCTATGTAACTTTTTTTTTTAATCTGCTTTCTGTGTGTTTTTGTTTTTATTATTATTATTATTATTATTATTATTTTGTGAACTTAATTCAGTAGTGACAATAAAAATAGTGCATATTTAAATTTCATTTGGCATTTCATAAAACTAAATTCAATGTAGGGTATAAAAAAAATCATGATTTAAAAATTTGATTTTTTTTTAAATTTATTTAAATTAGATTTATTTGATTTTTTAACCAGTGTTATAATATTGAATAGATACCAAGAGTTTTATGTTTTCAGAACAATTAAACCTCTGTTTACTCACATAATCTATATTTATACACTGTAATTAATAAAATGTAATTATTTTTTAGTAATTACAAGAAATGTAAAAACTGCAAATTGGTAATTTTATCAGTTGGTAGAATACAATAAAGTTATACACATTAATATTTTGTAATAATTATGTAAGACTATATAAAATACAAGTGATATTTACATTTATTAGAATGGTCAGTAACTGCATTTAATATTAAATTGTTAACACTACTTAAAATTAATAATTATTAAATTCAACTCCCTAATTAGGCATTTTTATGGTTTAATTACTAAAATGATAATTAATAATATAGTATACATTTTTTTTTTTTAAGGGGCAGGATTTTAGTCCTCCCAAAAGGCACAATTGCATAAGGAAATATATTAATGTGTTTAGTAACAATAAATAAAAATATATGTATTTTTTTAATATGATAGATGAAAAAATCAGTTATCTTTAATAATTCAATAATTTACAAATTGAAAAATAAACAACACATCTTGGATATGAATTCTACTTTGAATGAAATTAATCAAAAAATATTTGAAAACCTATAATTTATTCAACTTTTATTTAAAATATGCTCTCACTCAGAATGAACAGCTGAAAAATGAAAATATTTACCTGATTTAGAGACTTTACAGAGGTGTTGTCAAAAGGGGTGGAACTGGTAATAATATCAGGAGGTACTTTTCCTGGTAGATCATTATAATACTCTGGATCTTCTCTTGAAGGGACAAAGTTACCATTTTGGGCTGATGCCTGAATCCTAAATTAGCAAAAAAAGAAATCTTTATTTTTTGTAAGAACCTCTAAAATGAGAAGGTATCATTAATGGACATGATAAATTAAAACAAGAATTTAAAAAATATGTATTTATTATGTTATTCATAAGATTCCATACACAAAAAGAAACAAATTTTAATATAAATTTTAAGATACAAAATTGCATAGTCCAGGCTTTCTAAAATTGTGGCACGCATACCAGCTCTCCTACAGAAACCTGCAAATACTTGTATATGAAGAGTATTTACAGAAAACTATTGTAGAACTGATAACCATATTCATTTATGTGAAACCCCTCAATCTGTCTAGCTAGCATGTTAATTATGTCCCAATATCATCACCTCCTGTCATATATACTATGAATATGCCTTAAAAAATCATCAAACTAATAAATCACCATCTTGCAAAAATTTCCTAGTTTTTGCTATATTAAAAAACATTTTACACAATTTTTCTTATTATTTATTCATTGAATCTTACATATAAGTGTAATAATGGTGTTACATACAGTTCAATATCTATAAAAGAAAATGAGTATTTGATGATATAATAATGCCATTTTTAATATATCAACACTCTATGTTTACTGATGGTACAGAAAAATAATAAATTTTGATTTGGTGATACAAATTTAAGTCTAAAATTTTTGGAATCCCTGATTTCTATATATTTAAAACCAATTTTGGCTGATTCAAGCATGCACAAATGTTGTTTCTTTATTTATTCATATTTATTCAAAGCATACATGCTTTATATGCATTATAAAGCAAATTTAAGCTTAAATTAAAAGCATCATTAAATTAAAATCATATATGCTTAACTTAAACCATTCAAAGCATATATGCTTTTAATGGTATAATAAAAGTAGTGATTTTACAGAAAATAAAGAGAAAAAATAATCCATGGTGTTAGCTATTGATATTGTAATACAGTTAAACATGTATATCTGATAATGAATAAAAATAATACAATTTTATTAAAAAAAAAATATTTTTAAAATATTTAAGAAGAAAAAAACTTGGAGTTGCTTTTTTTTTATTAACACTTTTCAACAATGTTGAAAAATGTTTATGCATTCGGTTTGTCTGGCCATCTGTCCGTGCTCTAACTCCCGTAAATATACTTGGATTGCTATGAAATTTTTATATGTTATTGATGTTTACCATAGCATAAACCCTATTGAAAATGAAGTTTCTACTATGATTAGTTTATTTACAGGGACAGTCAAAAGTTTTACGATACATTAAGGCCAATGGAAAAAAATTGTTTCAAATGAATTTTAAAGGTGTAACACACTGTCAAACATTTTCAAATTTACATGGATTCGCAAAGTGCACAAAAATATGCATTCCGTACAATATGCAGTGAAAATAGTTACTATTCATTTAGAGGGCCACCCAAAAGAATTCCATTACACAATAATAAAGGGGGAAATTGTTTGCAATATATTTTAAATATGTTAAACAATTTCAAGTATCATAAAATTGATATATGCCACTGAGACTTAATATTTAATGCATAATATGTAATGCATAACATTTACAGGGAACACATAAAAAATTTCAAATCTTAAATTCTTATTTGAAGTACTGTATATTATCGATGATAGCTGATGGATGGATAAAATACATTTCCAATTATGATATACATTTTTAAGTCTTACTAAATATCTGCAAATTATATGGTGTGTATAAATATTATAGTTGATATGCAGGGTTACACAAAAGAGCTCATAAAGATTACTGAATGTGAGGGTAATTAACTTAAAGATGGTTTTTAAATAAGTAATGCATTTTTACATTGAACTGCTTTCAGTTTACTAAGAAATGTTTATAGAATATAAATAAAATGATACACAGGGTCACCCATAAATGACAATATTTGGAAATGTGATTTAACTAGTTTTAAGTGTGTTTTTGTTTGAACTACATTTTAACAAAATACTGGCATGTAGTAAAGGTACTAGATAAATTACTGGCTGGACAAAAGTAGGGGCATGACAAAAGTATTCAAGTATTTTTATCTATTAGAATAAAGTGCTGAAAGAGAAATTTCAACAAAAAGAAAGACATTTACTTGCTAAACTGAATTTTTCTATTATATAGTATATATATATATCAACATCAACTGACGGATCAAATACAGGACTGTTCAAAAGTATTGGAATACATATTTAGCTATGGACAGTAGTATCTTATTTCCCTACATAACTAAGTTTTGTTAAAGATTTCAGGAAAGGTTGAAAAGTGTTTCATAATCTATGCTTAATGCATGACTTTTCTTACTTGTTTAAATCTGAAAGCTGAATTCCCTGGAAAACTGTCTATTGTCTGTACTCATGTAACGAGAGTTAATATGCATATATCTCCTACCAACTACAGCTAATAAATATTTTGCAAAAAATTCTGACATTTTAATGTTATTATGAATCTTTTTCCTATAGAATCTAAGCATGCATTCTTAATGCATGACTTTTCTTACTTGTTTAAATCTGAAAACTGAATTCCCTGGAAAACTGTCTATTGTCTGTATTCATGTAACGAGAGTTAATATGCATATATCTCCTATCAACTACAGCTAATAAATATTTTGCAAAAAATTCTGACATTTTAATGTTATTATGAATCTTTTTCCTATAGAATCTAAGCATTTAATGCAAAGTTTTGAGAGGCACTATATATTAGACTACAAAATCATTAATGCCTTTGGATTAAAATTACAGATAATCATATTCAATATTTAACACAATGCAGGAAAAAAAAAAAAAAAAAAAAAGAAAAAGAAAAGGAAAGAAAGAGACAGAATTAGAATAATCTTTAAAGTTTAGGTAGTCTCTTCCCCTCACTTCTCTTATAAGAAACTATTTTACATAATAATAAATTTTATTCTTATATTTAACACAATAAAAAAATGTGTTTTGGCACTATTCCCCGCCAATGCTCTTATGAGTAAATGTTTTACATAATAATAATCTAATTTTTGATAGTAAACTTAAACTGTTTTTGGTAATATATTTTACATTTTAGTTTTTTTATTTGACAAAAATGATGAATAAAAGTAAATAAATAAATAAGAAAATATGCTTAGTGATTAACAGAAGAAAGACAAACTGATTTTTTGAAAATGCATAAATATAGATAAAAATGATTCTCATGAGCTAGATCACAAAATTAACATATATATTTAGATTTTGTCTAGGCAGCAGTGCATAATATAGGGAATAGGTAACAGGGAAAAATATTGGGATAAAAGAAATTATCACACAGATTGAAATTAAGAAATTTTAATTTTCAATGAATAGAAATTTAACTCTCCATTTAATGCATTTTTCAAAATTACACAGGTCAAATAAAATTTATCCATGCTTTTTAAAACAATTTTAGGTTTCAGAAAGTGTTTTAAACAATTAAAATTTTATAAATTTTAATAACTTTAGAAAAAATAGTTAATTTCAGAAAATAAAAAAACATTAATGTAACTCCTTAACTATAGTAAAATTCAAATTATTTGAATTATATTTAATTAAATTGGCAAATGTTCAGATTAATATCAGGAGATAAAATACATTTTGTAAAGAAAAGAAAACAAACTTATTGAAATGCAAACCGTGTGTATTATTTAGTGAAAATATAAATTATTCCAATAACAAAGTTTATGCATAATCATAATTTTCAAAGCCTATTATTTGGATAATTTTAAGACAGCATTTTCTTAATTTAAAGACACCGTATTCCTCCATTCTCACATTTGAAGCAATAAAAAATTCACTTTTATTTCAAAAATTTTAATTGGTACTTCTAAAATAAGGAGAAGGTAGTATTAAATATGCTAACTGTCAGGATTTCTTATTGCTTAATTTTGGAATGTAGTCATTCACCTCTTTCTATCAAGCATTTGTGGAAACTGGCAGCATGTAAATAACTACCTATGGCAAAACTCTCATCCTTTTATGATTATTTTGGTGGTATACTACTATCAAACAATTAGCCACATATGGCAATCCCAAAACTTTCTTATATATCATGCATGTTAATACATTAAAATTATTCGGTACCAAAGTGCCAAAATTAAATGACAATCTATGCCTGTGCATTATTTTTTTAAATATAAGACTACTGCAGATATCGGGGGAAAATACAAGATAAAAGCGCCACATGTTAAGCAATTGATTCCAAAACATAAGCAGAACTAGTTCATATCACAGATTTACTGAATCTGAAGTCTGATGAAAATCAGTGCATTAATTCTTGAAATAGAACTATTGCAGAAATCAGGAAAAATGCAGCACAGCAGTGCCACCTATTGAGCTATTTACACCAAAATATTAACATCAGTTCATATCAAGGACTAACTGAATCTGAAGTTTAAAGAAAATCAATGCATTAATTCTTCATAGAGAGCTATTGCAGTAATTGGGAAAAATGCAGCATAACAGCACTACCTGTTGAGTGATTAACACATAAAAGAAATTAGCATCAATCTATATCAGGGACTACCTGAATATAAATTTTTATTAAATTCTGTGCATTAGTTCTTGAGATAGAGTTATTGCAGAAATTGTGAATAATGCAGCACAGCAGCAGCACCTGTTGAGCGATTTACACCAAAATGTAAACAGCATCATTTTATGTCAAGGATTAACTGAATCTGAAGTTTGATATAAATCTGTGCATTAGTGATTGAGATATAACCTGTAAAAAATTCAATACAGCAGCGTCAACTGTTATTTGTTGTGATTTACACCTAAAAATAATCAGCACCAATTTATATCAAGGATTACTTGAATGTAAATTTTTATTAAATTCCATGCATTTGCCTGAAAAGTATGAAATCATTAAAATATCTGTATGTTCATATTCCTGCTTCCCCCTGAAATTAAACAAGTTAGCAAAATAGTTAAATTAATATCTCTGTCTTTTGACCTCTAAAAGATGAAAATTTGTGGATATTTTCAAGTAACAGCTTTTATATGAAAGCACTGTATTGTAATTAAAAAAATTGCCTGAAAAAAACTAATATTTTTAAATATACATTAACCCAATCTTTATATTAATCAAAAGCAATTTTGAGAAAATTTTAACCCATTTTTAAATTTGCCATACCTCCTTTCTCCCCTTACCACACCTCAAAAAGACTGATTTTTAAATTCCTAAATTCTGTTAATAGATTGAATAATTACAGTCTCATTGCATTTGATAAATTTGAAGTTGCAAAACTTATTTATTTAAAGTAAATGTCTCAGCATGCACAGTAGTAAATTTTATTTGGAACAAGGGATGGGAAGTAAATACACTAGTTACCATTTATACAAATAATTATTCAAATCAAAACCTTTTATTGATTAAATCATTGATAACTAAACAAGTTGTAATGCTGCTTTTGCCTTTCATAACACCTAATCAAATAAAATGTCACATATAATTCCAGTTGCAAATTAGTTGAATAAACATATTTAAAAATAATTAAACATCACATAACAAAGATAAAATATAAAGTCAATAAAACAAAATCATATATAATCAATATACATGCTTTTAAAGAGATTTTCAATTACATAATGGATATACAGCCAGAAAAATATCATTAGTGCCTTATGTCTGAGTATAACAGAATACTTCATTCATTAAACATATAAATAACCACAAACTAATAAAAATAACATATAAACATGTAATTTATTTAATCAAAATTTATTTCTGTAGGAACTCTGCATCTTAAAGGCAATCTATCTAAATATCAACCAAAGAAAAATTTGGAAAAAAAAAACTACTAAAAAATTAAAAAAAATAACAAAATAAAACTGTTTACATTTCTGTTTCGCTTCTGGAACCAGGAACGATTTTGAGGAACTGCTTATAACGCAATTCAAAAGCTTGCCCAATGGTAGTAATTACATCTTGAGCAAGCCCACCACCACATTCTAGAACAAAGCATGCACGACCATAACGATTATCCTTTGCCACGTAAGAAACAAAATCCAAAGTATCCTGCCATGCAATAAAAGATATAATTTAATAAAAAATCCTCAAGTAAATCATAACAATTATTAATTATAATCAGGCAGCAAAAAAGATACTCACAGCATCTCCACCTGAAGCAAATGATATTTTTGGCATTTCATGGTGTGCAATAATCTAAAAGGAAATAAATTTTAATAAATTTAAATAATAAAATATAGTGAATTAAGTTGAAAAAGAATTAATAACTATTTTCTGACCATAAAGAAAGTTCATAAAATTTGGAAAGAATAAGAATATTTGAATGATGGCAAGCTGACAAAAATAGCATGCAAATCTTTCAATTGTAATAATTCTTTTCAGGTTTATGCAAATACAAAATAAAATATGTGCAAAACATATTGGAATGCACTTACATCTCCATTTTCCATAGATACTAAATTAAGATAAGAACTGGTTATAGTTAAATTGACATTAGCACCAGCATGATCCATGTTTGGTTTCTCAGCTATCATTTTAAGAAGTCTTTTATCTACCTAAGGAGTAAAAATAATTCATAGTAAAATAGCAGTTAAATAAATTTATAAAATAACATAAGCAAATAAATATAACAAAGCATTACTTTTCTTTTTTTATCAGCTGTTTTTAAACCTGCTGCTTCACAAAGTTTATTGATGCACTCCCTTAAAACAAAAAAATAAAACATGTAAGTTTATTATGCATACAAGAATTATTAGTTAATCAATACATTAGCTAATTGAAAAAAAAATAAATAAATAAAATAAAACAAAAAAATTTCAACTTTTTCTTTTTTCTCTTTAAATAATTATATGAATAGAAATTCATACAATAAATATAATGCAAAGTTTTTCTAAGATTTTTTTTTAAAATTATTTCCTGCTAAGAAATAAAACTAAATCATTGAAATGTAACTTATTTGTATAATATATATAAATATTTTTTAATCCAAGGAACTATACATTTAAAAATAGAATTTTTGTAGAATTTGAATTAAATCCTATCTCGGTAGTTAACCAGAATTAAAATGGTGGCATACCATGAAATATTAAAATGCAAAGCAAGTATCCAAATATAATCTAAACATTATATTTTGTTCAAAAACACATGTTTAATTATGAAAATTGAATAGAAAAATCAATTCCCGATCAATCATTTTAACATGTTCAATTGGAAAGGGATATAAAACTTTAATGTATCCAAAAGGAAAAAAACTACAGAATTGAAATCTCTTTTTTGTGGACAAATTTCAATTTAGTGCCAAAGTGCCATATTTTCGTGTTTTAATCTGATCATATGATTAATTTTCCATAACAGGTCCATAGCCAAGTGTCAATTTTGAGTAAATACATGGCACAAAAATGTTGTTTAAAATCTTCAGCTGTATTCATATCCATTTTAAATGACATTAAAGCCAAGATGACAATGTTTAGAAGTAGATCCAATTACAGAACATTAATGTAAAACAATAATAATAAATTGACAGAAAATACTTTTACTGTGACAGCTCATCTGGTACTTGCTACTTTTCGATAATAGTAGTAAAATCATTGGAATATATATATATATATATTCATTGTTAAGATTTAAACAAATATATATCATGTTAAAAAAATTATTTACAAAATCATTAAATTGAGCTACAGTTTTAATATAAATTTAATTTAAAAGTATACCTCTTCCATTTCATTATGTGAAAATTGAAATATTGTGATGATAAAATATATTGTAAGTGCAAATAAAATTGAAAGCCATAACTCAAGTTGTTGCTACAAGCATTATACATTTCAAATAGCTTTTGGTTTTAGGCAGTCATCTAAAATGGACCACAACTTTTTGGAGATGACAAAAATTCATAGAGTAAAATAGTCTATTTTTAAAAATGCAGTAATACTGATATTTCTAAAATATCAGTGGCTGTAAAGTACTAATTATTTCATTAAAATATAAAAATTAATCTGTTCTAAAAAATAACAGAGTTGTGCATATATAACAGTATCACCTTAGGGAGGGGGGGGAGGGAGGATCTGACACTTGATATTGTAAAATATTTTTAGAAATAGAGTTGGGTTGTCTTTTGATATCATCATTTTTGATTCAATCAAAATTTTTATTATTTTAGAAAAAAAAAAAAAAAAAAAAAAAAAAATAGATATTTTTTTTTATGTTATCTATTTCTAAGAAAATACAAAATTATTATTAAAACCATTAGATAATTATAAAATTATTTCATTTCAAAATATAGAATATTCCAACTTTTAGTATTTTTGCATGTGCACAAATAGTCTACTGTTGGAGGTACCAGGTGTGAAATGCATTTGAAATGATAAATGTGTATTGATAAGAAGTTCTGCTCGACTTCTCCCATGGATGTAGGGGTGGAGGGAGGGAGTATATGGTGATACATGTCATATACTTCCTGGATATCTCTGTATGTCCTCTGTAACTAAAGGGCAAAATTAGCACTAGCCACCAGCCGCAGGGCCAGTAAATGAGAAAAAGTGGCCCGTGAAAAACTGTCTATAAGCGGCCACCTTGTGGCCACTTTTTTACAAGGAGAGAATGCAATTTACTTACATTTCATCAGAAATTCTGCTTTTTTAGGTATCAATATATTTATATTAACATATTTATTTAGGCTACTCAGTTTTAGATTAATACTTATAGAAATTTTACTGCTTAATATTTTTAAATAAAAATGTGGCCGCTGGTTTAAATAAAGTGGCCACTTGAAAAACTAGTCTTACTGGCCAGTGGCCACTAAAGAAATTTCCCAATTTTGCCCTATATCTGTAACTAATATACATTACTCTCTGGTGTATACCTGCTGCCTATACCATATACTTCTTTTAATGACTACACCATGACTATGCCTATCCCTATCAGGGGAAAAATATTAATAGACAATATTACTGTTTAATACATTATGTAACAAAGAACTATTATTAAATACTCTTAAATAGTAGTTATTTCTTTCAAGTGTTATTTGATATCAAATTATTTCTTTTATAATACGGATATTTTATAGGCTTCTCTTTTGAATGAGCAAAGTAAAAGCATTAAAGTAATAAATATATGCCATGTCTGTAACATCGCTGCAATCATATAAAAACAAAGCAAAAAATTGTAAAACAAACTGCACACTGATAAAAGATCATTAGTAGGAAGGGGGGGGGGGGGTGTCAAGGAATGATAATATATGATATTGTAAGTATAGAGAAGGGAGCCCAAAATTACCAAAAAGTGTATAACATTATGCATGTAATGTATAGAGCCATGATTAAACTAGTCGTTAGGGGCCACCGTAATACTTACCCATCATAATATAAAATATGAAAATAAAACGCGTGTCTATGGCAACTCCAAAATAAAATTTAAACGCATAAATAAATAATTTACAATAATGCTCCATTAATGAATTGCTGATGAGCCAATTTTGACTAATTATATAAAACGCCAAAATACTCGAGTAGTAACGGATTGCGTAAAAGAAACATGCTTATAAATAAAAAAATAATAATCATATTAACTAAAAATTTACTGTGTTGGATTAAGCGTCTCATTTCCAATATAAATATACCTGTGAATTGAAATTTGAATGAAATACAGGGTCATGAAAAATCGAAGAATTTGGAAAACAGGATTACACATATCTCGACAACTAATAATCTGATCGACCTCGTTTTTTATGCAAAATTTGTGTTATTTTATTGCCTTTTACGTCCAGTCCTTAAAATAAAAAATTTCGAAAATTTTTATATACCTTTCATCAGAATGAATTTTTCGAGAGTTCGGAAAAAATAGTTCCGGATAATCGAGGTTACTGATATTAAATAGGCTTCGTCCCATTCTTACATACTAAGTACATACAAAATTTCAAGTCTCTATCTCAATTTGTTCGGGAGAAAGAGCGGTTACAGACACAGACACACACACAGACGGATGGACGGCAAAAAATTTTTTTTCTAAAAATATGTTTTTCGGAATCTTCAGTATCTGAAACATGTAAATCCGCCAAAATTTTTTTTTCCCGATTTTCAAAACGATTGCAAGGCACCCTATACTACGTATGATGGGTAAGTAAAAATGAGTAATTATTTTTATATATTGCATTGCCTCATAAGCTCTGTCAACATTTGTACAAATTATGCAAAAGAAATGCATTTTGTTAATAGTTTTAGCCATATTTTTCTGATTATATGAATAAAAGAGAAGGCATATAAGACCAAAACTTACTTAGCTATAAGGGATCTAGTATCAAAATCCAAACTCTTCATTGAAGTATTTACTTCCAAGCAGCCTACATACTACAGAATAGAAAGATTTTTCACTAATGGAAATATCTAATACATACTATAAGGTTGGTATCTTTATCAGCAAAAAACTATTTTTCTAAAACAGTGGTAAGAATATAACTAAAAAAGTATCAAATGAATTTTTTTTACTTTTCTTACATGCTAGCAAGTTTTTTCATTAAAAAAAAAATATATATATATATATATATATAAAATTTTTAATGCATGCATACAAATAGCAAGAGTGCTAATTTTCATCTCTTCAAAATTTGCACAAGGAATTGTACAACTAAATGTGTTTCTAAATAAAATACCCAAGGCTTGCTCGAAATCCACATCGTTGGGACCAGAAGTTGTGTAGATTTTAGAATTTTGCAAATTTCTGGTTATTGCATTGTTTACATTTTTAAATAGTGATTTCAATGTAATAATGCAATTGAAATTTTAAAAAATGGTTACAATATAGAAAAATATTAAAAAAATTAAGGTAATAAACTAAAATAAGATAATTTTTAAAATAATGAAATTACTATATGTAAATGTCAGATAAATAATTAATAATATATAATTAAATATGCTTAATAAAGATGAGATACATTTATGTTGAATTATTTAATGAAACTTGCCTCATAAAGATATTCTACTAATTCAGATCAAAATCAATAAAATAAGGAAATATTTTAGATTTAGCCAAACTAATAACCCAAAAAAATCTTGATTAATACATAAATATATTTGGCAGAAAGATTGTGATTACCAGTAATATCAATAATATCTTTTTTTTTTTTTTTTTTTTTCTAGAAATAAATTTATACTTCCTTAATGAATAATCAAGAGTTCAGTCAGATTAAATATTATATATATATATAATGATACAAAAATTACCTCCTCAATCCTTAAACAGATTTCTCTTGACACTACAAAAACTAGTTTAAAATTATTATAAAACATCTCGAAAGATGCATCAGTCTATATATCGATGCTTCTAACATGTACATATCTATAGAAAAAGTCTAGATGTAATTTTAACAATTCTAGAAGCATTTAAATTAATTTAAAGTGTCTTTTTTAGTGTTGTCATCAGGTGACATCAACATCAAGAAGAATAAAGTCTACAATTTTGCTCCTACATCTAAACTGAAAGTTCCACTGTTTACTTCTACGATAATGTGCAGATTTGAGGGAGTCTACTGTATTACTTAATTTTCTCTTTCTCATATTACAACCATGTCATAACAGCAATTCTGATGTTAAGTTGTTACATACTGGCATATTTTAAAGCAAATTTTTTACTACTGAATAGCCAACTCTATTTCTTTAAAAATTAGTTTTAATCTGAATTTTTTGTGAAAGTATGTTATTTTCTAAAGCTTCAATTTAACTCTATTATACTCTTTGATTGTACTCCAAAGTTTTCTTAGTATAAATGGATATTGATTTTCTAACATATTAGTTGTCAATCATAAGTTGTAATTCATATTTTTCCATTATGATTCTTTGTTGACGTCTGTATCTTGTACTGCAAACTTTTGACAAAATTTTTTATTGTGATCCTTTTAATGAATTTGGCCGAATCCATGTCGATTCAGGCAGGGGAGTTACCTTCATAGTCTCAGAAGTTCTTTGATTGAACATATGTTAAAATTCAGGAAAAAATAAAATTCCCGTAATTTTTGGTTTTTCCCAAAAAAATTTCTGTACCGAGATACAGGGTGCCAAAGATGGCATCCCGAGCACCTTTTCCCGTTTGTGATTTTCGAAAAAAAGTTTAAAGTGCTCTATCTCTGAAACGATGCAAGATATTTCATTGCAGTTTATTTTATTTTAAAGATAATATTTTTCTGCTTAAAAAGATATACTCCATTTTGAAATATGTATTTAATTATTTTTAAGCAGCGTTCTAAAAAAAATTTTTTTTTAATCAAAAATTATTTTTTTCTCAAAAATGCCAATTTTAAAAATTTTGATTTTTTTACTGTTAGTCAATACCATTGAGGACTACCTTCAGTGTAAAGGAGAACTTCCACTTTTGAGTTTAACAAGTTTTAGAATCATTTCAAGAATTTAGAAAATTTTACAGGAACTGCATATCAAAAGTTCCAATAAAAGTCTCTCAATTTTTGTTTATTTGTATCACATGTAGCCTATTACATATCCTAAACAAGTTAGAAATCACACGTCAAACATGGTAAATGAGGTGCATTCATACTATGACTAGTTTTATAAATATTTAGATCTTGGTACAATAAGTATTACACTCTTGTGAAAACTGGCATGAATACAAAATTTATTAGGTTTCTATATATTAAATTCAGTAATACAGAAGTAATATGAATCCATCTTAAAAAGAATGTAATCACCAGGGCAACCTAGAATCATTACCTATCATGTGATATGTTTGAATTAATTATGTGTGATAGGATTTAACAGGATGAATAAAATATTTATAAGTGTCTTTTTTTCAAAGTTTTAATTTGACCTTTCATCTTTCAACCTTTTTCACAACATTTGTTGTTGTTTTTTTGTTGATATTTCTTTGTTTGAAATGATAAATTCAATTTTGAAAAAATGTATTCATATTTTCTGATGCAGCCTTTTGATTGTTTTTTAATTAAAAAGAAATCAAAAATGTCAATCCTAAATTTATTTATTTATTTATTTTTGCTGTTGATTAATACCATTGAGTACTTACTGCCTTTCTTTTTTCGGAAAACTTCCATTTTTGATTTTGACAAGTTATTGAAACACATGTAAAATTTTGCCATATATTTTACCAGTTCCTCTATGACAATCACATACTGGTCTTAGGAAATGAAAATCTTAGTCTTGTTTGACATAGGATTTTATTTCTTAATAAGCATAAGAAACCAGCTTTAAAAATAGCTTACAAAAGAAAAAAAAAACATGCAGTAAAGTTTCAAAACATATTACTTCCAGTGTACTCTGCTTAGAACTGAAGTTAGAAATTCATAGACTATAATTTGTTGTATCTGTATCTTCCTTTGATATTTAGTGATGCCTTCCTGTTTAACTAATAGGGTCTGGGGCTTCCATAATCCTTAAAACATTGTGAATAGGAAGTGAACACTGGTGTTGATGTTGCTGTCTTGCAGGTGGAAATCTATACCCAGCAGCCGATCCAAGTGGGAGCATAAAGTTAATGACAATTTCATAAACAACTGATATCATTTACCTTTGCAATCCACCACTCACAGTAATATACACAGGCAACAAAAATTCTTTTTTATAAATTGTGAATCTGAATATTTTGCAATTGTTTCAGAGATCTTAGTTGGACAAATGAAATTTCTTCTTGCTTGCTGTTCAAAATTTGTGCAATATAGGTACTATGATAGTAAAAGATGAATATACCCATCACTATGATATTAATGGATGATTGTTCATTCTATTAAATTCTATCATACATAATTAAATATCACATGATAGGTAATGATTCTAGGTTGCCCTGGTGATTATGTTCTTTTTAAGATGGATACATATTACTTCCGTATTACTGTATTTAATATATAGAAACATAATAAATTTTGTATTCATGCCAGTTTTCACAAGAGTGTAATACTTATTGCACCAAGATCTAAATATTTATAAAACTAGTCATAGTATGAATGCACCTCATTTACCATGTTTGACGTGTGATTTCTAACTTGTTTAGGATATATAATAGGCTACATATGATACAAATAAACAAAAATTGAGAGATTTTTATTGGAACTTTTGACATGCAGTTCCTGTAAAATTCTCTAAATTCTTGAAATGATTCTAAAACTTGTTAAACTCAAAAGTGGAAGTTCTACTTTACAGTGAAGGTAGTACTCAATGGTATTGACTAACAGTAAAAAAATCAAAATTTTTGAGATTGGCATTTTTGAGAAGAAAATTACTTTTGATTAAAAAAAATTTTTTTTAGAAGGCTGCTGTAAAAATAATTAAATACATATTTCAAAATAGAGTAATCTTTTTAAGCAGAAAAATATTATCTTTAAAATAAAATAAACTGCAACGAGATATCTTGCATTGTTTCAGAGATAAAGCACTTTAAACTTTTTTTTGAAAATCGCAAATGGGAAAAGGTGCTCGGGATGCCATCTTTGGCACCCTGTATCTTGGTCCAGAAATTTTTTTGGGGAAAACCAAAAATTACAGAAATTTTATTTTTTCCTGAATTTTAACATATGTTCAATCAAAGAACTTCTGAGACTATGAAGGTAAGATTTTTTCTTTGGCTGCCTGAATTGACATGGACTATGCCATTTGCATTTTTTACCATGATCCTTTGACGAAATTCATGTTTCCTTTCCATGATCTTTTGATGAAAATTTCCATTTTCTTGTTGATCTTTGGATGTTTTCTTTCTGCTATCTTTCAATGACACAAAATTCGTGACAGTTTCACACAACAAATTATGAAAGTTCTCTGTGTTTTTTCACGACCAATTAGCAAAGTTCACTACTCATTTCCGTGACTTTTGGTTTTGGAAGAAATTAGCAATATTTTTTTTCTTCAATTGCTTATTGAAATTCTCAGTTTTTATGCACAGTCTATTGATGAAATTCACAATTTCTTTCTTAACAAAATTTAAATTTTCATCTAAATTTCAATTCTAAGATAAAAAAATAATTTCTGTTAAAAAATAAAATAAAAATATTATAATCAAAAGAAAAGACATAAGTTTTAGAAGCCTATATAAAAAAAGAATTGGTAATAGGTCAATTTCATGAAAACTTGTCATGTCTATCACACAGCTAAAAATTTCTATGCTTGTTGGTCACCATTATTTTTGAAAAGTTTGCTTTACCCTATTTAACTGATGACGATGAGATATCTCTAATAAAATAACTCACATTTTTTCCATTCTAAAAGATAGCCAAAAATTGTTGTATGTGTCAGACATGAAATATTTTCATGGAATTGGCCAATAACAAAACTATAAATAAAATCTTTAATACATCTTTTTTAATGGTTCTTTGAGAGATAGAAACAGCACTTTGCTGAAATTGAATTTTTGGTAGTTTATGATGTAAATAAAGCCCTATCATACTTACACGCACACCATAGGTGATACCTCCATCTGATAGCTTTGTATCAGGATGTAACCAGCCACGAACAGGTTTATTTACAAAGTTCCCAGCTTGATTCCAATCTTCCATATTTAAGCCATTGGATTGTTGTGGATTTGAAGGGGAAAATGCTGCATCAATGGAAGGAGGAGATGGTAACCATGGTCTGGACATAATTAAAGCATTTTCACTAAAATAAAGCATTAAAAGTATATGAATTTCTTTTTTTTTTCACAAATACATTATATATATAAATTTTTTACTTAAGAATTAAAATTTTTTTGTATGCTATTTAATAAATTTTATTTAAAAGCAAGAACTATACTAGACAGTTGTTTACACTGAGATTATCATTATTTTGGTAGTCAGACAATAGGAAGGAACATCTGGGTGTCCACATGGGAGAAAGTCTACAATATGGCAAGATGAACATATAGTAATAGTATAGTAACAGAAATGTAGTATTTGATGCTCTGAAAAATTATCTTGCTGGTCAAAATGTATAAACATATGAAATTAACAAAGCCAAAACAGATAAATATATTCAAATTGGATAGAAAATGTCCTGCAGAGGTAAAACCGTAATAAAACAATCAGATTTTTATTGATTCCATTAAATTTTTCGCACATTTTATTTTGTAAAAATATTTCTACCTGTCTGAATGTTTAAAAATTTTTGTATGGAATCTAAATCTGGTCTATTGAGATGCTTTTAAAAGATTGTGTTGAAATATGCATGTTTAAGTAACTTTAGTGTAGAAAAAATATACTCTCCATGAGATGCAAAGTTTTTTTTTTTTTTGGCCAGTGTATTTGAAAAGGTTAATATATATATATTTTAAAGCCGATTACATCATCGATTAAAAGAAATTTTCAACTTTAAAATAATATTTTGAGTTTGTTTATGTCTCAAAAATTATGCCTTTGAATTGTTAAGAATTGACCTTTGAATTATTTTTAGAATAATTTTGTTTCCTAGTGGGCTTTTTTTTTATTTTTTTGGTCTTTTTTTTTTAATCTGGGTTTTTTCAAACTCTATTTTACGAACAAATAAATTTGAAAATATGCATTATTAATCAGTTCGTTTAAATTTATAATTTAAAAGCCATAATTAATTATTACCATATAACAAATATCAAGAGAAATATTATAAGCTTAGATTGACAGTAAATATATGTATATATATTTTTAAAATAAAAATTACACGTTATGTTCACATTAGCTTTAATGTAGCCTTGTCATCACTTTAATGTGTAGAACATATTCTCTATGGCAATATATTATTTATAAATATTTTTCAGTGTGATATTAGAGCACATGAAATATTAAAAATCAAATGACATGTAAAAACAAATCAGCTGCTATACCAGAGATATTTAGAAAATAAAAGATTCCTCAATTTTCCAGTCAAAGTTAAGAATATATAGGATTAATTGTAACATTTTCAAAAATAAACATATTTTTAGGACACTTTGCAGATTAAACAGATGATAAAAGGATCTATTACTAAAATGACACATACCCTCTATTTAAAATTGATACACATTAAATCAAAGCTTAATAATTTATTAAATAATACATACAAAATTTAAATTAAAGATTTTTTGAAAAGATATTGTTGTTAAAGCAGAGTTTTTAGATATAAATTAGCAAACAAATACTATTATGCGTAATACCAGATGTCAAAACAACGGATGTCAACAGAGGAAATGCGGAAACACGAGCGATACCGATGGTATCTTGTGAGCAAGCAGCAAGCAGGGCTGCATTCCAATTCAGGAATTAATTATGCTTTTTATAAAAAAAAAGAAGGGAGCATAAAAAATTTGATAGTTATTCAAAAAGAATTTTCCTTTGTAATAGAACATTTCAGAAAGTTTTAAAAAAAGATTACTTGTACATGTGTACGTCTTAGCAGTCGATTTATTCTCGATTCTTGTCGATTATTAATACGAAAAGAATGACCTTTTTTGTTTGTAAATAAATATGTTAATCCTGTTGCAAAATGTTTGCATTAATCGTTTCTAATTTTAATACTTTGTGATCTTGCAATTTGGGCTTTATATATTGGATCATTTGAGACAACAGCCTTGCCGCTATAGGTCACAGAGCTCTCCCCCCATTCAAACTTCAAACTGAAGAATGTTTATAATCCTTAAATCAGTAATTTTTTGGTAATTTTTCGGTTATGAGCTTAAAACCAATTTTAAATAACACGTCTTTCTGTGTAATATTTTAAATTTCTATTTATGTTCTGTTTATATGATATCATCAATAAGCAGCTCATTACTATTGTCATATATATCATTATTTGTTTTGGTACAATTCTATATAAGCATGAACAATGCTCATGTATATAACTTTCTGTATAATTATCTGTTTTCAAAGATATAGCTGTGTGTGTATTCAATAAATAAATAAACACTTCTATAGAATCTAAAAAAAAATATTGACTGAAAATAATTTTAAAAGATAGAAAACATTAAAAAAATAAATGATAGCATAAAAAAATAAACTTTATTTTCTTGTTGCTGTTGTTTGTTTTTCTGGAAGATAATAATATAATAAAGAATAATTTATTATGTGGAATTTTTCTTTTGAAATATTTTACTGCTATTTTGTATGCTTTATTATTATTATTTTTATTATTATTATTCAATTATCAAATACTATTGACAGCTTACCCAAATTTTAACTATAATAATCTTATAGAGTAGATGTGCTAATAATGAACACCCCTTGATTTTTTTTTTTTTTTTTTTTTATAAAAAATAATTAATAAATATTTAGCTTTAATTATTTTTTTTATAATTGCCCTTCCATATTTTATAAATCTGGATTATTGTTGACACTTGTGATTCAAGAACGGTGCTGGTAGTCTGACAGGGAAAGATGAGAGTTTGTGTTTGGACTTTAGACTCAAAATCAGTTGTTCCTGTATTAGTACCGCATATATGTTTTTTATTTAGTCATTTCATTATTTTAGCATTCTTTTTTGTCGAAAATGTGTGTATGGAATTGGAGGGAAGTTTTTCAAGTAACTATGTCAATAGCAGAAAAAATTCTTTTTGATGAATGATTACATTGAGATTGTTTATTCTTTCAGGGATTGTACTTTTTATCTTACAGATATGAAGGGTTGCTTGCATTTTGAAAACATGGATAAAATGATTGATTTTTTTTATTCTTTTCTTTTTTACCAAGATATTATTTACATTTCCATGTATGTATTTTTAAAAAAGGAAGTATCGATTTAAACAATGAAGAGATAACAAGTGTTTATCATTTAAAATTTTAATTAAAGTAATTTTGTATTAATTATGCATTTAATCTATTAAATTTTCTCATAATTTAATGTAAAAAAATGGAACCTTATAGTAGAATAAAATATTCATTATAGCTGTATTTAAGGGAGGATAAAGTATTACTGGGAAGTTTTCAATTTCAAAGGTCGTCATACGAAAGCATTTGATATTTTGAACTTCTCTTTATAGGTACACAGTTCCTGCGGGTCCTTTGGGTGAACCAGGGACACACACACACTAAGTGAAGGAATCACTTGGTTCTTTCTCGTGTTGAATGGGTTGAGCTGTCTCAATCGATCGGTCTTTTCTTTGTTTGGAAGTTATGCTGCATGATGTGCATGGGCAATGTGCAGTCGTGACCAGAAGCATCTGGAAATGTGTGGATGAAACGCATTTGTAGTAGCCTGTAAAGGAGACCCACTTGGTAACCTTGCATGGAACAAGCTGAAAGGGCCTCGATGGCCAAGAATCAGGGAAAGGACACCCCATCTTACCATAAAATGAAAAATGCTATTCAATTTCATATCGTTGCTATTGCCATCAAAACCGATTTTATGTATTAGATTAAGTCTATGAATGTGTCAGAAAATTTTGCGAGATTGAGTGGAGGAAAACATGTTTTTAAGAGCTGCTTAGTTTTAGTTTCCATTATAGGCAGATTTCGTTGTTGCATATTTTACTGGTTTCATAAAGCAGTAGACATCTCTATTAAGATACTCAATTACTATTTTTCTTTTTAATATATACAATAATACTTATTGAAACGGAATCATGAGAAATCACTGAAACATTTCATTTTAGACAGATTTTCTGTCTTATCAGATGAAACTGCATTGTATAATTTTCATGGAAATTTATCTTTGAATTTTCCATTCAATGTAGGATTCTACTTTCATATGATGAATTTATTTATTATTACATTGTAATTGTTAACATTTTAAGTCAAATTTCTGTTATAGAAATGTTTCTAACAAAATCCCATTATGAGCCTAGGTAATGGTAATGAATTTTAATTTCTTGTGCAATATATAGCTTAGTTTACATACGGTATAGCGGTATGTAGATTTTCTGCAGTCTTGTGATTGTGATATTACATTTCACATGAAATATTTTAAATGCCCAAGTTTATAGTTTATGAAATTATAAATCACTACAGATACATAGATTTTATTTTTATTTTAAAAACTAGTTAAAAGTAACGAAGCAACTTTCTGAAAATTAGAGAATACACTGAATATATATGTACTAGTATTTATGATTGTTTTTGTTTTCTAAAAAGTAACAAATATTTTCTAATCCTATCAAAAACATGAATGTGAAAAAATGCCAAGTTCGTTAAAGGTTTCGCTCATAAAAGAAGTGATTTGACAAAAAATAATGATATCCTGTTAAAAACATGAATGTGAAAGAATGCCAAGTTCATTAAAGGTTTCGCTAATAAAAGAAGTGAGATCTAACTGCAAACCAAGTTCTTTCAGAACTCCTTAAATCATAGCTCCTGTCATGCATAATATTATTCAATTGCTTAAAATGATTTGTTATGTTACTTGTTATTCAATAGAGCGACTTAGCAAGTTTTGTCTTATTCAAATTTCTCTATTTAGTTGATCAGAACTTAAAGTTGATCCCTTCCTTAACTTATTAATACCTTAACTTCAATGTAGTTATTCGAACACTCGATTGACTAGATCTTTGCCAATCAGATTCTAGATTAAATTATACTCCGACTCTAATATTAAAGTTGGTAGCTGAAAACTTGCCAAGTCGCTCTATTGAATAACAAGTAACATAACAAATCATTTTAAGCAATTGAATAATATTATGCATGACAGGAGCTATGATTTAAGGAGCTCCGAAAGAACTTGGTTTGCAGTTAGATCTCACTTCTTTTATTAGCGAAACCTTTAACAAACTTGGCATTTTTTCACATTCATGTTTTTGATAGGATATCATTATTTTTTGTCAAATCACTTCTTTTATGAGCGAAACCTTTAACGAATTTGGCATTTTTTCACATTCATGTTTTTGATAGGATATCATTATTTTTTGTCAAATAAGTAGGTATTTGTTTCCTTTTTAAAATAAATAGTTTAAATTGGTTAAATTAGTTTTATTTAATATTAATTAATCTTTAGCTTTTTCCTGCATTTATTCACTATTTTTTTCTGTCAAATTAAAAAATTTTTAACATTAGGACTGCTTCTGTTCCTTTAAATTCCACTAATAAGGATGTTTCTTTAAGTGATTGGGTACTACTTGATTATCTCGTTGACCAAAAAAGTTTGTAGCAAACTTGGTGAAATATTGCTAAATTGACAACAAAAATTACGTGCCAAAAGTGATGCTAACATGGTGCTATTTTTGGTAAGACTCCCATTGTAATCTGGTAATTTATCCAATACTTTTGTTAGAGCAAGGATTGTCGCAATCAGTTTGGCATCTTTTTTTTCTTTAAATTGGTTTGTTAACTACTCAAGATTGCTTAAATATTTCTATTTAGAAAATTTTTAGAATGCTTTTCGCGCATACCCCTTTTAAATTTTGTATTTGTTAACAAATGTTCTTAGTGATCATTCATATCTTATAATTAATGAGCATGTCAAATTTTATGTTTTTAGTATCTCAACATACAAACATTGCATTTTTAGAATGCTTTTTGCTTTTTTACCCCCTTTGAATTAGTGGGGTCAACATAAGATATAGCCTATATTGGAGCAAGGACTATCACCATCATTTTGAAATCATTACTTTTAAGATCGGTTTGTTGTTTGCTGAAATTGCTTAAAAATCCTAATTTAGAACATTTTTAGAACACTTTTGGTGCATTTTTACCCCTTTTGGAATCTGTATTTTTTAGCAAATGCCCTTAGATATCATTTATATCTTATAAGTAATTAACATGCCAAATTTTATATTTCTAGGTCCTGCAGTAACACAAAAGTTGTATTTTTAGATTGTTTTTTGCTTCTTCATCCACTTTTGGTTAATGATATACCCATAAAATATAGCCTATGTTTGAACCGGGGCAAATACTATTATTTTGGTACTATTAATTTTGATATCGGTTCGATAGTTTCAGAGATTGGCCCTGATACTCGCCAAAAGTGACGACAACATGGCACTATTTCTGATATTTCGCGAAATTCCCATAAACTCTAAAATGCCAAACTGTATGTTTCCAGTTCCTCAGCTCCGCAACTAGCTTTTTTCGCACACGGGGCAGACATGGATTTTGGCGACCCCCCCCCCCAACTCTCCACATATATGCATTCTTTGTATTAAAGACACCAAACAAAATCTTAATTTGGCGCCCCTTTCACCTTCTGTTCTGGTGGCACCCGGGGCACTTGCCCCCTCTGCCCCCCTCTAGTTTCAGCCCTGCAAGTCCCTCAACATACATACATCGCATTTTTAGAATGTTTTTTGCTCTTTTACCCCCTTTGGGTTAGTGGCATCGACATAAAATATATCCTATGTTGGAGCAAAGACTGTCATCATCATTTTGATATCATTACTTTTAAGATCAGTTTGTCATTTGCTGAGATTGTTTTAAAATTGCTTTTTAGAATTTTTTTAGAACACTCTTCGCGGATTTCCACCCCTTTTAAATTTGGTATTTTTTATCAAATGTCATTAGTGATCATTTATATCTTATGAATAATTAACATGCCAAATTTTGTGCTTCTAGGCCCTTCAGTAAAACAAAAATCACATTTTTATAATGTTTTTTTACTTCTGAACCCTCTTTTGGTTAGTGGCACAGACATAAGATATAGTCTATGTTTGAACCGGGGCAAATACCATCATTTTGGTACCATTACCTTTGAAATTGGTTCGGTAGTTTCACAGATTAGCCCCGATACTTGCCAAAAGTGATGCCAACTTGGCACTATTTCTGGTATTTTGTGAAATTCTCATAAACCACCATTGTAATCCAATAATTTATCTTCTAACTAACCATTAATGTTTAATTAATGGTGATTTCTGATTTTTTCCTATTTATAGATCCAATAACCTACCTCCACACCAAATTTCAACTTCCTAAGTCACCTGGAAGTAGTCGAACATTTTGATGAGTCACTGGTAAAATCAGTGGTTTTCAGACATCAGTTCCCCCTTCACCTTCTGTTCTGGTGGCGCCCGGGGCACTTGCCCCTTCTGCCCTCTAGTTTCGGCCCTGCGAGTCTCTCAACTTAGAGACATCGCATTTTTAGAATGTTTTTTGCTCTTTTACCCCCTTTGGGTTAGTGGCATCGACATAAGATATATCCTATGTTGGAGCAAAGACTGTCATCATCATTTTGATATTATTACTTTTAAGATCGGTTTGTCGTTTGCTGAGATTGTTTTAAAATTGCTATTTAGAATGCTCTTCGCAGATTTCCACTCCTTTTAAATTTGGTATTTTTTATCAAATGTCATTAGTGATCATTTATATCTTATGAATAATTAACATGCCAAATTTTGTGCTTCTAGGCGCTTCAATAAAACAAAAATCACATTTTTGGAATGTTTTTTGCTTTTGAAACCTCTTCCAAATTGATAATAATCATCATTTTGATATCATTACTTTTAAGATCGGTTTGTCGTTTGCTGAGATTGTTTTAAAATTGCTATTTAGAATGCTCTTCGCAGATTTCCACTCCTTTTAAATTTGGTATTTTTTATCAAATGTCATTAGTGATCATTTATATCTTATGAATAATTAACATGCCAAATTTTGTGCTTCTAGGCGCTTCAATAAAACAAAAATCACATTTTTGGAATGTTTTTTGCTTTTTAAACCTCTTTTGTTTGTAGCACATAAGATATAGTCTATGTTTGAACCGGGGCGAATACCATCATTTTGGTACCATTACTTTTGAAATCGGTTCGGTAGTTTCAGATATTAGCCCCGATACTCGCCAAAAGTGACGCCAACTTGGTACTATTTCTGGTACTTTGTGAAATTCTCATAAACCTCCATTGTAATCCAATAATTTATCTTCTAACCAACCATTAATGTTTAATTAATGGTGATTTCTGATTTTTTCCTATTTATAGATCCAATAACCTACCTCTACACCAAATTTCAACTTCCTAAGTCACCTGGAAGTAGTGGAACATTTTGATGAGTGAGTCAGTAGTAAAATCAGTGGTTTTCAGACGTCAATTTCTCGTGAACGATAAAAGATTTTTAAAAAAATTTATAGGATTTGGAAATTAAAAGATGGTCTTACACAACACGAAAAATTGCAAGTGTGTAGGTCAAATAGAATTTAAGTTATTGAGGGGTCAAAAGTGGCCCGAAATGGTTCGGGTAATATAACCCACGGCCAGTGTGTCGCCTTTTACTTTGTGATCTTGGCTGACACACTGCCATGTGTCTACTGATGAACCACGTTTCATAGGAACCTGGACAGAACTACGCATGGGCGAAAAGAGCGAGTCCATGTCGAAAATGGGTAGGTTCGTACCATCTCGAGATGAGTTTGTTTATTAAACATCCTAGATATGTCGAATTTTTTTCGGAAATATCTTTTTGTTGCTGCAATTGAATTATCTGTTTTTAAATATTATATTGTATTCTGTTACATTAAAATAATATATAAAAAGTCAACTATAATAAAAAAGATGATTTAAAGGTGTGATTACTAAAATTAGCTTAATAACTTTTTCCCTCCTGCAGCGTGATTTTAAAACTTGCCAGATCGGCTGTTTTTTAAATTATTTATTTATGTATATTATGTATATTGTGTATATTATTTATTTATATTATTTGCATGTATTAAATATGAATATGGCGCATATATCATATGCGCACAGGCTTTAGTAGAATTTTTTTCCATGGTCAATTTGGCGAAAACCTCATTTTCGAATATACAGTTTTCAATTATTTTTCTTTTATTTTAAAAAAATAACAATAAATAATACATTTTTTAAATTTATTAACTTTTAAAAAACTAATAACTATAGAACAAAAAACATTTTATATAATTTGAAAATAGATAAATTAAGGTAAATAAACACTTTATCAAAGTATAAACAATAATAGCAGGGTTACCATATTAGGCAAAATAACGCCATTTTGGTGCCATGTAAATCCCAGTCAGTGAGCATATGACATACATGTGTCCTGAATATTTAAGTTGTTAGAATTAGCGAATTTCTCGCATAGCCGCTAAGTCAGATGCCAAGCAATCGTTTAATCTGCGTTTAGCCATAAATATAAATGTAAAAAAAAAAAAACAGACATGCTTTTATTAAAATTTACAAAAATGTAGGGGAAAACATATACTTTGAAAAGGCTTATTCCGAGAACTGATAAATGAACAATCTATTTAATTTAAAATAAAATTTTACTCAGAATAAAAATGAAAACAATGTTTAATATTATTTCCATGAATACATAGAAGTAATCTCGGGCTCATAGGCTATTCCCCCTAAAGTCTGAATGGAATCAGCTGGGCATTCTGCCAAGTGAGGATTTTACAAATGTGGTACATCAGTAGATGGATAGTGAGTTTGTAAGTAACGAATTCATACGGGTACTCATTTAGTCATTATTTTTATAGCACTAAAAGAGGCTAAGAGCTGGCTTCATTTAATAAATTTATATATTCTTTATTTTCTTGCAAAATTTGAATGTTTTTGCATGAGTAGCAATAGAAAACTTTGAATTTTATATACTAAGTATCATTTACAAAATTTCATTTATTTTTAAGGCAACAGGGTTGGGTTTATTCCAAAAGAAACCTGCTTCTTCCAGGACAGTGGAAGAAACACATTTTATATGATGATAAACGGAAAAAACATATTTTATATAATGATAGAACAAATAAATTAGTAAAACATTAATATGCAAATAAAACATTGAATAAAAATTATTTTCTTGACATAACTAACACATGTAATGTATTAATTGTCCAATAAATATGATATTTATGATCATTCATTATTGACATTTAATCCTCTATTTTGGCGATAGTTATTTGGCCAACAGGGTAATCTAATAGTACCGAACATTCTTTCAAGTAATCTAAAATTTTGCAGATTTAGAAAGGTTGAATGATAGATCCCAATTAACAGTAATAGTGGTTTATTTTTTAAGGTTCAGTTGAACAAGAGGGTTCATTTTTACACTCAGGGCTGTAGCTAGAAGTGAACGATAGAGGGGGCTCAAGAGAATGTAGGGGGGGGGGGGGGGCTCATATTTTTTTAGGTAGCTTTCATTACAAAAAGTAAAGAGCTACCTATTGCAGCCGTCCGGAGGAAAGCACTTCCGGAAAATTTTGGTATATTTTCACCGATCACGACCCCCAGACCCCAAAACCACCCTCCGTTCAAATGTTGACATATATATATAACCATATATATATATATATCTGATTTTTGTCATGCGATAACTAACGTATTTATGAACCGATTTGAATAAAAGTTGGTATTTACATAGTACATACAAATGTCTCGACCGAGTTCGTTGGTCAGCATCATCCGCCATTTTGTTTCAAAATAGCAACCATTTTAAATAAAAAAAAAAAATTAAAATTTAAAATTAAACGCGAAAAAATTAAAAGTTGAAAAATATTTTTCTTTTACGTGTTAGAACATAAAACAAAGATTCCAGAACACTTTTTATTTTGTCTATATCTTAAAAAATGATTGAGTTATAGCACTTTGAATTTTTCTTATGGCTGACATTTTGAAACGATCTGATTTTTGTCACGTGATAACATTAAACGCGAAAAAATTAAAAGTTGAAAAATATTTTTCTTTTACGTGTTAGAACATAAAACAAAGATTCCAGAACACTTTTTATTTTGTCTATATCTTAAAAAATGATTGAGTTATAGCACTTTGAATTTTTCTTATGGCTGACATTTTGAAACGATCTGATTTTTGTCACGTGATAACACGCGTATTTATGAACCGATTTCAATGAAACTTGGTATGTACATAGTACATACAAATGTCTCGACCGAGTTCGTTGGCCAGCATCATCCGCCATTTTGTTTCAAAATGGTGGCCATTTTACATTTAAAAAAAAATTTAAAATTTAAAATTAAATGCGAAAAAATCAAAATTTGAAAAATATTTTTCTTTTACGTGTTAGAACTTAAAACAACGATTCCAAAACACTTTTTATTTTGTCTATATCTTACAAAATGATTGAGTTATAGCACTTTGAATTTTTCTTATGGCTGACATTTGAAACGATCTGATTTTTGTCACGTGATAACACGCGTATTTATGAACCGATTTCAATGAAACTTGGTATGTACATAGTACATACAAATGTCTCGACCGAGTTCGTTGGCCAGCATCATCCACCATTTTGTTTCAAAATGGTGGCCATTTAAAAAAATTTAAAATTTAAAATTAAATGCGAAAAAATTAAAAGTTGAAAAATATTTTTCTTTTACGTGTTAGAACTTAAAACAATGATTCCAGAACACTTTTTATTTTGTCTATATCTTAAAAAATGATTGAGTTATAGCACTTTGAATTTTGCTTATGGCTGACATTTTGAAACGGTCTGATCTGAACGATCCACAATGTTGCTTTAAAATGGCATATACTTTATGATATCGTGGAATTTGGTGACTCTCTAAATCGCTTAAAATAAAACCAGGTTGAATAAAATATGACTAGTTTCTAAAAATTCCTATTAATATTCAGTCTTGACAAAAACTAGTATTCAATCTTATAAAATCACTAATTTTATAAGATTATTTCCACTAATTTGAGCTTAGTATTTTTGAACAATGTAACTTACTTTAAAATAAATAAATAAATATATAAGTATATGAAAGCTACCTCTTCCTCCCGGCATTGCCGGAAGGACTTTTTCTATATCTTTCTGACGCAGAAAGATAAATTAGTGCATATTTACACTGTAGGTACTATGTTTCTTATTCAACTGTAGTAGTAACTTCATTTTATGCTAAGAAAAAAATATGATGATGAAAATTTTGAGTGTACAACTTGTGCAAAATTAAACATCAGGTTGGCTTCATATGTAGAAATAGGATAAGTGAGTGTTGAAACACTTATTTTATGTACAATTTAGTATCTCTGCAAAACTGTGTAAGGGTCTCAAAACTAAATTAAATTTTTGAACAGAATTTCATTTGGATTTTCGGAATATAAATTCATTGAATGATCTTGGAATCTTTTCCAGTTGTTAGAAAAAAAAATATTTTTTCTATCTTTCTGTTTTTATTTTAATTTCTGATGGATTAATTCATTTTTATTTTATTTTAGCTCAATTAAATGACAGCAATAAGCAACCTACACTTTTTATGTATAGTTGCCTATCATTCTGACAATGGCTGATCCATTATCAGGTGTTGCAATCATCATCTGCATTGCATTTGGCATCTTAGTAAGTAATTTTAAATTTCTTTGTCTTTGTTACATTTTTATTTAAAACTTCCAAATGTGTACGTATATTCTCAGTGGCGCCAACTTTTGAAAAATATTGGGTGGGCTCAAACAAATTTTGAACAAATACATAAATATTGAGTGGGCTCAATTAATAATGGGTGAATAGAGATCAAATTATTGGGTGGGCCCGCGCCCCATAAGTTGAGCCCATATAAGTTGGCACCACTGTATATTCTTCTTAGACATGTTTAAGTATTTATTTATTTATCCTAAAGTTGTTTGTTTTAGGATGAGGTTTAGCTAATCTAACAAAGCAAAACACTTGATAAAAAATGTGGCCAAGCTCTAGTGAACTTAATTTCTAAATTAACAGAAGTCTGTATATCTTTTTTTTTTCTCCAGATACTAAAGAAATCTAATAGTTAGATAAATTGGCTACCTCAGACAGTTTCACTATGATGCTGTGCCCTAACTGAATTTTGTTTCGTATGTGAAAAATAATGCCCTTTCTTGTTCCTCATCTAAAAAATAATAAGCCTTCTTTTTACACAGTCAAAAAATAGTGCCCTTTATACTGTTTGTACTAAAAATATTGCTGGTATAATAAAAATTGGCACGTTGTTACTAAAAAAATCTTTTGAATATTAAAAGTCCTCTTAAAAGTCGAGTATTTTTAAAAATCTCAAATGTGCTCTTAAGGATCTAAAAAGTGCCTTTTTATCTCTAACAATATCTTGCACTTCTCTTTTTTGCGAGAAATGCTATTACATTTGTTGGTCGATTACTAAGCACTGGCAGTCAGAATAGAATCATGAATTAATCAAACTGGAATTTCCCATCTAGAAATCTGTTAAATTTTAAAAGGTAAAAAAGAAATTTTATGAAATAAAAATGCTTTGATTCTTGTTTTATTTAGGGTTCCATACTTAAAAAGTGAAAACAGAACCATTATAAGATCACTCCTGTATCTGTATTTATGTCACAATCATTTTACTCGTAAACTATGGAACATAGAAAGTTCAAATTAGGGGAAATAATAAAGCAGGGGTGATTCTTGTCCAAAATTTCCAAAAATTTAAGGCATCCTCTTCTGAAAATTTGAAATTGGGTTATCAGTTCCGCATAGTTGCCAACTTGTACGGTTTTGCGCGTGGGAAAAACAATTGCGTAGAAATGCAAATTTCGTGATAAGATCGCCGAAATAGCATACATTTCGTCAATATTTCGTGGAAAAACGGCGATTTCGTCAATGTTTTTGTAAACGAACTTTGTCAAAAGCGAAAAACGCGAATTTCCTGTGCGGATCGCTGAAAAAACGGCAATATCACCAATTATCGCAGATAAAACGCTGACTTCTTCTGAAGACGGCGGGAAAACGCCGATTTCGTCTAAAGATTGCGAATATAACGCCGATTTCGTTAAAAGATTGCGAGAAAAAACGCCGTTTTCAATAAAAGATCGCTTAAAAATATTTTGTCAAAAGAATATTTGAAAAAATACGCCGATTTCGTCAAAAGATCGCGGGAATAAAACGCCGTTTTCGAGAAAAAATCGCGTAATAAAGCAAATTTTGTCTAAAGATCGTCGAAAAAATGCCGATTTCACTTAAAAAAACATGGGAAAACGCCGATTTCGTCAAAAGATCGCGGGAGTAAAACGCCGTTTTCGAGAAAAAATCGCGTAAAAAAGCACATTTTGTCTAAAGATCGTCGAAAAAACGCCGATTTCACTTTAAAAAAACATGGAAAAACGCCGATTTCGTCAAAAGATCGCGGAAAAACCGCCAATTTTGGCAAAAGATCGCAATAAATCGGAGATTTTGCTAAAATATTGCTGATTTCGTCTGAAGATAGCGGGAAAACGCCGATTTTGTCCGAAGATCGCTGGAGGGGGAAGGGAACTCACGACCCCCCCCCCCCCCCGCCGATTTCCGAAAAAAAATTTTCATCCAGAATCACTCCTGTAGTAAAGACTATTGACTCACATATTTACATATTATTAAACATTCACAAATACATTTATGACTTATAGTCTAAGATCCGGCTGCAGAATCAGTGTACCCATCGAGTGTTTGCTGAAAATCAAATTTTTACACATATTTATGATTAGGAGAATTTATATCTACCAGGTTGCCTATCAAAATGTGGCCGCGAGTATTTTTAATTAAATTATTAATAATTCATAATCCGTAAGAAATTTCACTGACTTGTTTTTTCAATAAAATGTCGTCTACTTTACGGCAACATCTATAAAGACTCTGAAAAATCACGGTTGCCTTTGCGCACCTGGCCGCACCTCCTCGCAGCCAGGTATACACAGGTATGATTTTGTTACATTTATACACCCACAACGTACATTCATAATTTATATATCAAATTAAAGCTAATTTTTTTCTGTTTATTATTATATACGGTTGCCTAATTAAATCTGGCCGCAAATAAGGGTTGCCGGCTGTTAAATATAGTAAATATTAAAAGTAGAGTGAAAGAGAGCTAGCGCGTAACACCACTAGTCAGACGAGGATAGCGATTGCCAGCTGTCAGACGGTTTAAAGCCATTGCGCATGCGTCAGATGCTAGTGTTCTCAACGGATCTGTTGCGACTTTTATTCTAACAAGGAAGGTCTCCATACGGGCATACTCAGAAAAATCTGAAAAAAATACAGAATGTTCTTTTCATATAGTTATATACGTTTATAAAAAAAAATTCGGGGGAACCTCCTTATAACGTCCGTAAAAAAAAAAAAAAAAAAAAAAAAAAATTTGTTTATTTGGCGATTTATCTCCGGTTGGCGAAAAAACGAAATTTTGAAAATATGCTTTTACGCTTCGAATTAGCGTTGCAAAGGTTAGAAAAAAGCCGGTTTAAACCCGGGAATAAATCAGGATTTTAGGAATAAACCTGGAAAAAACCCGGGATTTTTAGGAATAATTCGGTTTTTTGGGAATAAATCCGGGAATAAACCTAGTCTATTGGAAATAAACCCGGGAATAAACCGACTTTTTGCAACTCTACTTCGAATACTTTTTAAAGAAAAAACTTTCTATGTTCAATTTATTTAAATAAGTTTAGTTTAAGTAATTTTAATTTTACATTTTTACTTTACTTTAAGTGTAATTTTGTCATATACGTTTAACAAAATGAAAATAATATATTTGATCATTTAAAACACAATTTAAACTGATTAAAATTGTTCCAAATTGAAAAATACACTGTTAAAAATCTGCTGCATTTTGTTGCAACGCACTCCCTTGCTTGTATAGAAAACGGTTACTTGGCCGTGAAATGAGCTTTCTCATTGGTTGGAATAGAGATATTATATACAAGCGATGGAGTGCGTTGCAACAAAATGCAGCAGATTTTTAACAGTGTATGAAACAAACGATTCTGCAGCGTCACTCCACCGCTTTTATAGAAAACGGTCAATTCACCGTGCTATGGAGCATTCTCATTGGTCAGAAGAGAGATATTCTATAAAAGTAGTGGAGTGACGTTGCAGTAAATGCTGCAGATTTTTAACAGTGAAGTCAATTAAAATCAATTTTGAGATTCGTTAAAATCGTCTGCTTTTGGCAAGGAAATGCATTGCTCGCCAAATCCCGCGTCGCTTTCAGCTTTTCCCGCCAATTATTCCAAACTATTTTATTTTTTTACATATCTAATAATGTAATTCCGCCGCTAATTTGTTATAATTTGTTTACTATTGTTTGAATCGGAGGTTGAGAACAATAGCATCTGACGCATGCGCAATGGCTTTAAACCGTCCGACAGCTGGCAATCGCTATCCTCGTCTGACTAGTGGTATTACGCGCTAGCTCTCTTTCACTCTACTTTTAATATTTACTATATTTAACAGCCGGTAACCCTTATTTGCGGCCAGATTTTGTTAAACAGAGGTCAGGATCAAATAAAACAAACTCATTACTGACTACTATTAAATCAGCTGAAATTTAGTTTATTTGCTTGCCTGCTTGACAAGACACAAAAAAACTGAAAGAAAAAAATACACAGTACAAGATTAGAACCATGATTGTCAACATCTTTCCAAGTTCCAGCCACCAAGAGTAAGTACAACCTTCAAACTACACAGTATTCCATCTAACACTCTCTAACCAAAAAAACATCAACTACTCAAAAACTATAAAAAAAAACAACCAGACTGCCACCAGGTGGCCAAGACTATCCTGCCATCTGGTGGACAAACAATCCCGCCATCTGGTGGACAAAATTAAAATTTAGCCAAAACATTTTCCCTCAACAATGCTCCCCCATTTTGGTTAAATTTTCCTAAAACAAGAAATTACTCCAGAATGGAATCGCGAAATTTCAAAAACGAACTCTTGGGTAATGGCTTTGTAAAGATGTCAGCAATATTAGAATATGAATCTATTCGTAACACAGTTACATGACCTTTCAAAATATGATCTTTTACAAAATGATACTTAACATCTATATGTTTATTTGCACTATTTTCAATATTGTTCTTTGAATAGTCTATAGCACTTTTAGAGTCACAATAGATAACAAGAATAGGTAAGTTCTCAAAGTTGCATTCTCTCAGAATTCTGTCTAACCATATTAGCTCACTACACAATTCAGACATAGCAATATATTCTGCCTCCATAGCAGATTTAGCAACACAATTTTGTTTCTTTGACTTCCATGATATTGGTACACCATTCAAGTAAATAATGAAACCTGTAACACTCTTTCTAGTATCTTTACAGTTTGCAAAGTCACTGTCTGAATATCCTATCAATCCATTTAAAGTTTCATCATTCTCATATTTGACAACTAAGTTCTTTGTAACAGCAACATATTTCAAAACTTGTAGCAAAGCTTTCCAGTGATTTATACCAGGATTTTGATTAAACTGCGATAATTTACATAATGAGTAACTGATATCTGGTCTAGACCGTGTTGCAATAAACATCAAAGAGCCAAGCAAATTTTTATAAGGAATTCTTTCCATGGCAGATTTGTCCTGTTCAGTTGTTGGGCAATCTTTATCTCCTAACTCAATACCAGGGGATAAGGGTACGGAAGGCTTGACCATCAAATTTGGTTTAAAAAAATTTACTACTCTATCGATATAATTTCGTTGATGCATTCTAATACCATTATCATCCATATCAAATTGTACACCTAACACCATATTTAATTTACCAAGTTCTTTAACTTCAAACAATGAACCAATTAAAGCTTTTACTTTATTCAATACTAATTGGGTCTTGGCAAATATAAATAAATCATCAACATACACTAAGATTATAGCATCATTTTCATAATTATACACACAGTTAGTACTTTTAAACTTAGAAAAACCTACACTTACAAATTTTTCATCCATTTCTTGGAACCACATGCGTCCAGACTGGCGAAGTCCATATATTGAACGTAATAACTTATAAACATTATTTTTCTTCTCTTGATTAATGAAACCAACAGGTTGTCTTACATAAATTTCTTCTTTTAATTTACCATAAAGATAAGCACTATTAACATCAAGTTGGGAAACTAACCATTTATGAATAACAACTAAATACATAACAAAAGCTCTAATAACAGTAAAACTTACCACTGGACTGAATACATCTTCAAAGTCATAACCTGGTCGTTGGTGGTTACCTAAAATCACTAATCTAGCCTTAAATTTTTTAATCTTACCAGAAGTATCTCTTTTGATATTATAAATCCACTTTGTACCTATTATGATCTTTCCATCCTCAGGAGGAGGAACTAACTTCCACACTTTCCTCTGCTCAAATGATTTAATCTCGTCATTCATTGCTTGATCCCATTCTTTTTTCTGAGGTGAAATTTGTGCATGATAATAATGCTGAGGAATTTCAATATTATCAGTAAGAAAAACTTGAAAATCACCCATCTCTTTTAGAATATTAATAGAATGTTCCTTTTCTTTTGAACTATCAACATTCGAAGATCCACTATCTTCATCCGAAGCTGATGAAACTTCAGTTTCTCTAACATCTGTTCCATGACTTCGATTCCAATTAAAATCTTTTGGGTCATAACTTAATGATTTTTCCGCACAGTATTTTTCCATTTGATTTCTACTCCTAATTTTTGGCTCTCCTGTAGAAGGATAATAATAAACATCAACTCTTCCTTTAGATTTTCCAGATCTACGGGTAACTTCTTTTCTAGTAAATGTTATTGGCTTTGATGCATCTATGTTCATTTTTTCAAACATTCTTGCTATTTCTTTCACAGGAGACTGTTGCTTCTCACGATTCTCCAATTCAAGATTCTCAACTCTATTTGATTTGTTTATGGGACAACTATTTGCTTCTGAGAAGTCTTCAGATAAAGCTAATTTTAACCATTCCAACATTTGATTATCTATCTTGTTGACTGATCTCCTATCCATCTCCAATAACTTTTCATTGAACTTCACACTTTTAGTTTCTTCAATTCTTCCTTCCTTGGGATACCAAATGCGATAACCTCTTGTATAGATGGCGTATCCAACTAGAACACCTATTTTTGCTTTTGGCTGTAACTTATGTCGTTTCTGTTTAGGAATATTCACATAAGCGGTACATCCAATTCTTTTAAAATAGCCAACATTAGGTTTTCTACCAAACCATCGGAAATAAGGGGTTTCATTGGTAGTTGAATGAAGAACTCTATTTTTCAAATGATTTACTGTCATCGCTAATTCAGCCCACATATTCGAAGGCAGCTTTGCACTATGCAAATAAGCTAAGACACCTTCCATAATAGTTCTGTTGTAACGTTCTGAAACTCCGTTCATTTCAGGGGTAAAAACATTTGTTCTTTCATGCCGTATCCCTTCTTTTTCCAATGCATTTTGAAAAATATTCGATAAATATTCCAGGCCATTATCTGTTCTAAGTGCTCTCAACTTCTTTCCTGTTTGACGTTCTGCCATTGCTTTAAAACGTAAAAATGTTTCAAAAACATTCTTCTTATCTTTCAACGGATAGATAAATGCTCTCCTACTAAAATCATCAATAAATGTGAGGAAATATAAAGCATTTCCTATTGACCGTATTTTTGCAGGACCCCACAAATCTGAATGTACTAACTGCAAAACTTCAGTAGATCTAACTTTATCCATAGGCAAATGACTTGCTCTCTTTGACTTTGATAAACTACAACTTTCACAATCAACATTTTCTTTGAATTGAGTATCTCTAACACCAGTAACTTTATTTTCAACAATCATCTTTCTTATTATCCGGTTACTAAAATGACCAAAA
This sequence comes from Maratus speculifer, assembly GCA_964019185.1. Lineage (NCBI taxonomy): Eukaryota > Metazoa > Arthropoda > Arachnida > Araneae > Salticidae > Maratus > Maratus speculifer. The sequence continues at coordinate 21,302,344 of OZ025291.1, forward strand.
CGTTCATGATTCATATCCAATTGACAATGAGATTCATAAATGCTATTGTCCTCCAATGGCTTTGCACAATAACCCTGAAAAATAAAGAAGTTTTTATCTTTCTTTGCTGTTATAAATGGTGCTCCATCAGGATAATAAAATTTTATTATTCCATGTCCTCCTCTAAATGTAAATCCAGCATCATCCATCTTCTTTCCGGATACTAAATTTCTTTGGACTGATGGAACATGAAGTGCATTTTTAAGAGTGATAGTATGTAACACCTTATTAGAATAAACATTCACAACAGCATCTCCAATTCCTATAACTTGAGTAGGGTGAGGGCCAAACTTAATAAATACTTTCTCTAAAGGCTTATAAGATTGGAAAAATTTCTTTGAATTTAGAACATGACAAGTTGCAGCTGAATCCCATGTGAAAATATCTAGATTCTCTTCAACATTAGCTACATGAACAGTTTCCATTTCTGAGACATAAAATAAAGACTGTTTTTGAGATTGTGATTTCTCATTCTTCTTATAATTTCCAAACTTTCGCTGCTTTTGTTCCTTATTTAAATTAACTTTACAATTTCTAGCAAAATGACCGATGTTGTTGCATCGATAACAAACTATTTTTATTTCCCTCTGCTTATTTTGCTTTTTAAGATTAGTTAATTCATTTCTTTTCGCTCCTTGTACTAAAAATGTTTTATCCAATTGACTAAACTCTTCCAATTTCTTTTTGCTCTCTAAACGTCCATATTCAGTTAATAATTCTGTTTCCACTTCAGCAGAAGTAAATTTCTTATCTTCTAATGCATACAACTTAGTTACTATATTTTCATAAGTCTCAGGAAGAAAAGCAATTAATTGAAATGCTATTTCAGCATCATCAACAATTTTCCCAGCATCAGCTAAATCTTTGACTACCTTTTTCACTCTAGCAATAAAAACACCAATATGTTCATCCTCTTCTGGCTTCAATAAAATAAATTCTCTTCTAAGTTCAGCTATCCTTGCACGAGACCTGGGACAATATGTATCTCTTATTTTCTGCCAAGCTTTTAAAGGAGACTCAATTCCATCTAAAATAGCAACCTGGCTACTATCCATATAAGTTTTCATCAGTCCTAAAGCTCTGTCTTTCCTAGTTTCAAATCTATCCTTATCTGCTTCTGTAGCATCAGCAGACAATACAGGTTCTGGATCAACAATAAATTTCTTGCACCCAGATAATTGCAATAAAGACTCCAATCTATCTTTCCATGAGTGATAATTTGCATTAGATAGAACAGGAATAGCTTTATGACCTATTTGACTGAAATAATCTTCAGAGTCAGCCATGTTGTCAAAAAAACTAAGTCCCAGAAATAAATAATTTAAGACTTCAAAAGCAAACAAAAGTCTCTTGAAAACAATTTCCTATATTTAATTTGCATAATATGCTAAATAATTCTTGCAAAATTCATAATAAAGCATACTGTCATATGTAATAAACATCACTAAGCCTAATAGCATGCTTTCATTAAGCCTAACTGAAAATGTAAACAATCTTTACTAAATAAGCAGTTCACACCTAACCACGCTGCTCTGCTACCATGTTAAACAGAGGTCAGGATCAAATAAAACAAACTCATTACTGACTACTATTAAATCAGCTGAAATTTAGTTTATTTGCTTGCCTGCTTGACAAGACACAAAAAAACTGAAAGAAAAAAATACACAGTACAAGATTAGAACCATGATTGTCAACATCTTTCCAAGTTCCAGCCACCAAGAGTAAGTACAACCTTCAAACTACACAGTATTCCATCTAACACTCTCTAACCAAAAAAACATCAACTACTCAAAAACTATAAAAAAAAACAACCAGACTGCCACCAGGTGGCCAAGACTATCCTGCCATCTGGTGGACAAACAATCCCGCCATCTGGTGGACAAAATTAAAATTTAGCCAAAACATTTTCCCTCAACAGATTTAATTAGGCAACCGTATATAATAATAAACAGAAAAAAATTAGCTTTAATTTGATATATAAATTATGAATGTACGTTGTGGGTGTATAAATGTAACAAAATTATACCTGTGTATACCTGGCTGCGAAGAGGTGCGGCCAGGTGCGCAAAGGCAACCGTGATTTTTCAGAGTCTTTATAGATGTTGCCGTAAAGTAGACGACATTTTATTGAAAAAACAAGTCAGTGAAATTTCTTACGGATTATGAGTTATTAATAATTTAATTAAAAATACTAGCGGCCACATTTTGATAGGCAACCTGGTAGATATAAATTCTCCTAATCATAAATATGTGTAAAAATTTGGTTTTCAGCAAACACTCGATGGGTACACTGATTCTGCAGCCGGATCTCGTACTATTAGGGTTAGAGGAGCTCATTAAGTTATTTGAAAAAACTTTTCTTTGTACAGTAGAACCTCAATCCATCGTTTTTCAAAGAGTACAGAAAAAAAAAATCTGACGAATGCAAGAAAATGATGAATGCGGGTTAGTGTCAAAACACACAAAAAAAAACATTCTTAATGCATTATTAATGCATGTAATGTACACAGTATAAATACTAATTTACTAATGCTAATAAATACTAATTTGATGTGTATCAAACTGTAATAAAAATAAATAATTGGTAAAAAAACAAAACAAATAAAAGTTATAGGCAATAAATATTTATTTTTAAAAAAAAATTAGTAATTTTTTTTTTTTTGAAAGGGGGGGGGTGTTTATTTTTTAATTTAAACAACATTTTTTCAATTTGATTACCATTTTTCTGGTCATTTTCTGTAAAATTCATTTGAATGTATAAAACTTTATACAGTTTTAAATGCCATAATTACATTAGACAGACTTTGCGCTGGTGCAGGCTAAGCTTCATAGACATGACTATTATCCTCTGCTTTTTCACCATTATTTTAATTTGTTGCATCATCACACCTATCTAATATTCTTAGGACACAATATGTTACAACATCTTGATCAATGGAGATATAAATAGCTAAATTTCACCCCATATACATCCTCTGCTACGTGCAACCACTCTTCATTTACATTATTGTCATCAACATCATTCTTTTTTTCTATTCTATTGAGCATTCTTCATCAATTTTTTTGCACAAAAATGCATTTCTTGGATTAATTCTGGATGGCTGAAGAGGTTACTTTTTGTTATGCTAAAAGTGCAAAATGAATAATCTGTATGTCATAGGAACCCACTTGGATTTTCAATCTCTTTATGCTGCGGATAAAAATTTTACAACGATGAATGCAGTAAAAGTACTTTTATGTAAAATGATGCATGTAGGTTTTGTTAACATTATTTAAATATAATTTCTGCAATGACCAAAGAAATAAAATGATCAATGTGGGGAAAACGTAGGATACTGGAAAATTAGACAAAGGAGTTTTACTGTATATCATATGAAAATTTTCGTAAAACTGAATTCAAAAGTACATTTCTTTAAATTTTAGGTAGTAAATTTTTGGAGATATCTTCAAAAAAGTGGTGTAAAAATATGTCCCCCTCCCTTCTTATCCATTTCCAAATCTACTGAAATTAAAATTATAAAAAATTAGAGGTAGTAGATGTTAATTTAAACCTTGTAGGAAAATTATAGCGATTAGCTTAAGTCCCATAGTCTTTGGAAAAAATGAATTTTACCATTACACACAAATTTTGATTTGTAAATAGCATCAATTCATATCAAGGAATCACCAAATCTGAAATTTGAAAATCTGTGTATTAGTTCTTGAAATAGAGTTATTGCGGAAATCATAAAAAATGCAATGTAGCAGAGCCACCTGTTGAGCGATTTGCACCAAAATGTAAACAGCATCAATTCATATCAAAGATTAACCGAATCTGAAGTTTGATGGAAATCTGTGCATTAATTCTTGAAAAAGAGCTGTTGTGGAAATCGTAAAAAATGCAGCATAGCAGCACCACCTGTTGAGCGATTTACACCAAAATCTAATCAGTATTAATTTATATCAGGGACTCCTGCTATATAAATTTTTATTAAATTATGTGCATTGATTCTTGAGACTCACAGACAAACATTTTGTGAAAACATGCTTTTCGGCATCTTTTGAGGATGTATGTAAATCCTTCAAAAACCAGAGTTTGGAAATTTTTATGAATCCAATACATTCATCTTCTAAAGATAGAAGAAAATAAAATAAAATATGCTCGTCCTTATTTCAGAATTTTTTACAATAAATCACAATAAAGATGTTATTATTCCAAAACAATTTCTTATATAGCATTTATTTAAAATACAAAGTTTCATTAAAATATTGCCAGAAGTAGAGGAAAAATAAAATAAAATAAGTTATTCTCATCTGTAAATTTAGAAAAATAAAATTAAAGGGACAGAATAGATATCGACTTTACTTTAATGTTTTAAAAAAAATGTTTGGTTTGGTTTGGAATTGCTTTGAGGCCTATAGCAGCATCATTTGGTTTTCGCCTCGAATGATCCATTACACACAGATCAACAACAATAAAGAACAATATTTTATTTTACGTATCCATTACATATTTATTACACTACAAACAGACAACACCAACATCACCCATGTCTTACCCTAGATTCGAACTTGGACCCCTTGGCGTGGCAGTAGCTGTTGCTACCGCTCATGCCACCGTTAAAAAAAATGTTCTTTTTTTGTGTGTACACTTTAAAGTATTGAAATTGTGAAAAATTTCGACTTCTCTTTTAATAGATTTTGACATTTTGGAATATTCTGAACACTATTTGACTATTTTTACATAATGTTTGACTGTCTGTATTATGCATCATATATCTATCTCAAGAACATATGCACAGAATTTCCTCTGACTTTAGATTTTTTTTAGACCTTGACAAAAAGTGGTGCTGATTTGGTGTATATTACTCAACTAGTCTTCTTGATGTATTGGATTTTTTGCAATTTTCACGATAACTATACCTCAGTATATGTGATATGGGGTTTCATTAAGCATCCCATGTAGTTAACCCTTGCAAAATAAAAATGCATGTGAGGTTTTGATATGTATAGTCCAAGAGGTAGTACTGCTATGTTCTGTTATTCACAATTACTGTGATAGCTATATCTCAGCATCTATATGATAGTATTTGATCAAATTTCATGTATAGTTAAACCTTGATGTACATTGGCACTGATTAGGTTTGTTTTAGATTGGGTGGACCTTGCTCATCAGGTGACACTGCTGTGCGGTGCTTTCTATAATTTCTGTAACAGCTATGTCTCAGCATCTAAGAAATGAAATTTTACAAATTTAATGTGCCAGATGTTTATTTATTATGATATTTAGTTGTTTCAGTTTTGGTTTTGCTCACTCAACAGAGGCTGTGCTGAGTTATTTTCTATGATAAACATTATATTGTAAAACCTCTGAATAGTGGTCACTACTGGGAGCTCGATAAAGCAACCATATTTTGGAGGTTACAATTATTCAGAGGTTTCACATTTTAAAAACTCAAAATTACATTAGATTAAAATCAAAATAACTGCCGAAAATTATTTTATTTTTACAGTTAAAAAAATACATATAATTTTACACTAAAAAAATTTGCTAATTTGCAGGGTTTTTCTTTTTTTTTTTTTTTTTTTTTTTTTTTTTTTTTTTTTTTTTTTTTATAAGCATATGCCCCCTTTTAAATGAAAATCATTTTGATTGATTTGTTGTAGACTTCTTTATCATATTGAGTGAGCAAAACATTTTTAATTTCATAATTTCTCTTTAGTTTCTAAGGCACTTTCCTGCAACATTGGCCTAGAAATCGGGTGATTTATCTCTCAACAGTTCGAAAGCCATTCCAAAAGCAACTTAATAATCTAATCATAACCAGTTCTCAAATGCTTAGTTTTAAATTACAAATTTACATCCTGAAATGTCTTTTCTAAGTAAATGTCACCACTTTTTCAGAATTTTAGCTATTTGCCTCCTTCGGCCATTATGTATCTTAATGAATTTTCATGCACTTACACCTTTTTTTGCTGTCCTGAATAACTTTTAACTTATCACTTAAAATTAAAAAGGTTCAGTCTGAATCTATTCTTTTAGTGAAAAATACATAGACAAGAAATATCATCAACTGATTGATAAACAGTACAAATGATTACTGTTTGCTTACACAAAATGTTAAAAAAAAAGGAAAAAAAAAGAAATAAAAAATGCTCTATGGTGGCCGTTGTTCGGAGGTTTAGTGTAATCTTATTTCTATGGAAGTGGAAGAGATTTGGTAATACTAAAATATGACCGATATTCAGAGGTTATCGTTGTTTGGTGTGACCTTTGTAAGAGGTTTCACTGTAGTTGAATTTCAGTTTCTATTGGCAGAAATGCACCAAATTTTATATTTGAAGTTATTAAATAAAAATATATTTGTTTTCCTAATTTTGTATTTGATTATTCAAACACCCAACAAAAGTTTCTGTTGAGCTATCTTCAGATAATTTTGGGGAGACTTTAAAAATATACATTTTTTTTTTTTTTTTTTTACAACTTTCCAAACTACCACAGTGTAAACATAGTACTAATTTATGTCCTATACTCAATTTAAATATATATATGTATCTAAATGCACTCTAGTAATATTAATTAACTTTTCATGCAGTCAGTTATATTTTGTTATAACAGTTTTGTACTGTATGTTGCACCTTGCTGCTTAGTAAGATTTTTTTTATTTTATTTCCCTCCCTTGGCTATGATTTCTTCATTTGATGGTCACTGCATCTCCAAATTAAATTTAAAGAATGCACTATGCTTCAAAATTGTTGCTGTTCAACAGCAGGCTATTTAATGTAATATATTAGAATAATATAGAAGAAAGTTTTGTAATGACTACATCATGCTAGTTTTAAACGTGAATGTTAACAAGAGATGACTCTTTAGTTTTGCTTTTTGACTGACCAGTCAAAAAGTAAAATTTTCTTATCTTCAAAACTATTGATAGGAATGAGCTTTAAATTTGCCTACCTATGTTTTTGACAATGTTAATCTCATTAGGTAAAAATTTATATGTTAAAAGGAATAATTTTTCTAATATAAATTTATTAATAGTTTTCATAATTAAAATACTGTTTTTAATCAAAAACCTTCCATAGATTATGTGTAATTCATTTTGTTGGTTGTTGATAATAAAAAAAAATCCCCATGTTCAGGAATATTCAGATGAGATTTCACAAAGATATAAATTTTTTGTTTAGTGAATTTAATATTAGCATCCTCAAAATTTGACTCATGTTAATTCAATGAAAAATGCATAAACTTCATTTTTTCCGGGATGATTTAACCCATATAAAAACATAAAAAGTCAAAAGTGATGGAAAAAAAATTTATACAATTTTTAATATGTGGGCAACCCTTTAAGCAAAAAATGTATTCATATTCAGAAAAAAGTAATTATTCTAATAATACTTTTGTTCTGATTTTGCTGTAAAAAAATTGCAAATAAAAGTTGGTGTAACATTTTTTATAAACAGAACTGTATGCATTTTAATATAGTTAAAGAAGGCTGTAATTTATTTTAAATGAATTAAAATTAACAACATTTATTTTAAGCAAGAAATTAATTTGCAGACTATGGAAAAGCTTTTTCGAAAACTCATTGATTAAATCATTTCTCAGAGCATAAGGAAGCATTGATTGTGCGCAATATATATATATATATATAATAATATATATAAATATATATATATATAATATATGTATAATATATATATATAATATATGTATATAATATATATATTATATATATATAAATATATATACACTATATTGCCATTGATTATGGGACACTTGTGATTTTAGACATTTTACTAAATATCTAGAAAAATACATGAGGAATCATCTCGAAACTCTTAGTGTATAAATATAATAGTATAAGGCATACATCTCCGTGAAGATTTTTTCCCGAAACTCCAAAGGGGACCGTCAACAAATTAAAAAAGAATGAATATCTTTTGAATAACCCTGTCAAAACTAATGTAGCAAAAGCGCTCAAACTCTAGATTGTGATTGAATGCCTTATTGTAATAAGCCTTGTTCATTTTTATGCAAATAGCATGCATACTCGCAGAGTAATTAAGGTTTTTATAAAAATGATCCCAAATTTTTCCAAGTTTTTTCCTTATAATTTTCAGAGTTCTTAATATAAAATATTATTTTTTTCAGAAAATATGACAAACAACATTGCACACAGTACCCTGTAATCAGAATTAAAAAATAATGAAAATTGTATAAAAAATGAGTTGGTTTACTAAATAATTTTTTACTGCGCATGCGTCAACAATATCAAAATTTCATTTGCATATTATGTTAGCTAAATGTATAGAGCAACTTTTGTGAAAGTCACAAAATCATAACTTGAAAATTCTGACAATAATCGTCAATTGAATAAGTCGAAAATCCCTTATTCTCAAAATGAAGCAAAAACAAGAGGGGTTGTATCCATATATTCATTGATTAGTATCAATATAGAATACATAATATGGGATGTACTACTGCATTTGGATAAAATCCCTCATTTTTTTGCTTCATTTTGGAAACAACAGATTTTGTCCTTTTTCTATAGATGATTACTTTCAGAATTTTCAAGCTACGATTTTGAGACTTTTACAAAAGTTGCTCTATACATTTAGCTAACATAATATGCAAATGAAATTTTGATATCTTTTACGCATGCACAGTAAAAAATTATATAGTAAACCTACTCATTTTTCATTCAATTTTTATTATTTTTTAATTCTGATTACAGGGTACTGTGTGCAATGTTGTTGGTCATATTTTCTGAAAAAAATATTATTTTATATTAAGGACTCTGAAAATTATAATGGAAAAACTTGGAAAAATTTGGGACCATTTTTATAAAAACCTTAATTACTCTGCGAGTGTGCATGCTATTTGCATAAAAATGAACACAGTGTATTATAATAAGGGATTCAATCATAATCTAGAGTTTGAGCGCTTTTGCTACATTAGTTTTGACAGGGTTATTCAAAAGATATTCATTCTTTTTTAATTTGTTGACGGTCCCCTATGACGTTTCGGTAAAACATTTTCACGGAGATGTATGACGTATACTATTATATTTATACACTAAGAGTTTCGAGATGATTCCTCATGTATTTTTCTAGATATTTAGTAAAATGTCTAAAATCGCAAGTGTCCCATAATCAATGACAATATAGTGTATAAATATATATATATATAATAATATACATACTGCTAGTCAGAATAAATATGGATTATATAGCTCGAATAAATATGGATACAAATTTTTTCATCATTGTCTTTTTTAATTCATTACCTATAAAAAATAATTATAAAAAAAGTGTCTTATATAAAGTGTCGTATATAGTTATAGCTTAGCATCTATGGAATGAAATTTGACTAGATTTTATATTCAGTTAGAATTTGATATAAATGAGTACTGAGTATGTTTATATATATGGGTGATTCTCAAAATAGGAAACTTTTTCAAAAGTGAAATCTTAAATAAAACTACTGTTAGCAAAATTTCTGAAAAAAATAGGTGTTGTTAATATAGTATTAAGGTATACTTTACATGTAATCAGCAGAGCTAAATATTTAAAAATTAACTTAAAAGAAATTAGTATTTTGCCATGCTAATGACAAAAGAAATTGCATGGAATAAATATATTAAGAAATTTTTATTTTCTTCCTGTTTAAATATTTTTTCTATATTATTAGCTTTCCTTTTCAGCAAATAGTTTCCATTTTCAACTGTGTTTATTCTCCTTAAAGATGAAACCCTGTTTTTACAAATAATTGTACGCCCTTAAGTTTCTAAGTTTTTCGCTGTGATCTCTTCTGTGTTCTCTTGGAGTCCTCACTGACTATTTTTATTTGTACCAATTCTTTTGCTTTTATATATATCTGATGTTTGAGTTTTTGATGTTTGTCAGTATTTTCTTTTAATTTTCTTCCTTCTTTTTTCACACTCTTTTAAGTTTTTTTTTTCTTTACCTATTGTTATACTTTCCCCCATATTCAGATTAGTTTTTTAAAAAAGAACAAGGACCAAATTAAAATTCCATATAAAAAGAAAAGTGTTCTTTTAAAATAATAAATAAGATATTTATAGAATATTTTTAAGAAATTCAACATTTTTAACCAAAGAGCAAACTTTGTTTGCAGGAGTAACATTCTGACACTAACAATGTAAGAAGCTGTCTTAGTGATTTTCTGACAGATTTAATGCATATTTTAGGGATAATAAATGTAATACCAAAATTTATATGTAAAATTAAACTTTATAAAGGATACAACATACGCACTGGTTACATTTATGCACATGGGAGTCTTTAGCATGGACAGAAAAAAACATGCTAATGACACTGATATTTGTCCATGCTAATGACAAACTTTAATTTAAATAAGATTATGAGCCATAATATAATCACAATGAAATAGTCCTTTCTGGAGCTTTTTAAAACACAAAAGTTCTATGCAAATAAGTAAAATAAAAATTTTAACTATAAAATAAACACGAAAATTATTATCCATTCTAATGACATACAATTGATGTACTCGCCTAATATTCAACTTCTATTCTTAAAATACAATACATGCTTCTATTTTCAGGCTGGGATAAAATGGCTACTTGTTGCCATGGAGAAACTTTATATTTTTAAACTATTGTCATATGTGAAAATGAAATTTTGATTAATAACCAGCTGTTATAGTATGACCTTGTTTTGAAAATAGAATATGGAGGACAAACTTTAATTATTTTTTTATGTACTATAATTTTATTTTTAAAAAGAAATTTATTAGATAAATCCTCTCCTTGATTAATTTAAACAAAGAATAACATTTGTTTTATTTTATAAACATAATATTAACTTTTCAAAAATGTTAGTATACACAAGGCACAGCTGCTGTGGACATCCATGCTAATAACATTTTGAACATTCATTATGTTATTTTAAGGTGTTTTTAATTAAATAGTGAGTAATTCTTGAGTGCAAATGATGAATAATATTAAGACAAACATATCTAAATATAAAAACATGTCAGAAAACATCTCAATTTTTTTTGTACGCTGAAGGACTCAAATTCTCCCCTATTTTGAGAATTACCCATATATATGTTTTTCTCATCACTGCTTTCTACAGTTTTTGTAATAACTGTATATCAGCATAGAGCCAGACTTGATACTAATAAAGATCTGTTTTTGAATTTGTGATACTGCAATTTTTATTTCATGTTCACTATACTGATATGAATTTACTAATTCTTTTTTTAATGTTTCAGACTATTGTGCTCTTGTTTATTTTTGCCAATCGACAAATTAAAAGATTTTCTTTGAAGTCAAAGTACTGCCCTCACACACCTATAGCACATGATGCACCTAAGGTAATTTATTTTATTAATTTCTATCACTTTAAAAGCATTTCTTTAAAAAATTTGTTTTTATTGTTTATTTTAATTTAAAAGGTGATCAGTATGAAATCTGTTTATTAAATTAATATAAGCTGCTCAATAAAGGGTTTATTTATTGAATAGTGGAAAAATTGCAATGTCCAATAATCTCTCAACAACATTTTATATGTTGTGTAACTGATGAATGATTTATAAAATAGTAATAATTGATACTTCTTTTTTTTATAGTGAACTTAGCAGAATTCAGTCATAAAAAGTGTGATTTCTTATCAAATATTATAAACAGATGCAAAAATGAAATGGGGACCAATAAAAAAAAATCTAATGTTCCTGATTACAATGTGGGTCACTTCGCAGCCTTTTATTTTACATTGTTTAAAACAGGCTCTGAATCTTTCAATATGCTTTAAAGTTTTCTAAACCTACTTCAATAGCCTTGTCCATAAATCTCATCCTGAGGTCTCTATTAGGAAAAGGGACCTTGTATTCTCAACGATGTTTTACAAACTCAGCCCACATATAACAACGAATTTGATTCTGTTTTTGAAATGTATTACCATCTGTCTACAAATACTGTCACCACCCTATAGTTACCATGTGGCTTGTCGTTTTCTTTTTGGACTGATTTTTGGCTGCTTTTGACTTGTTTTCTTTTGTCTTTTCATGTGTCTTAGTTGCTTTTTTTCATTACTTTGAAGAAGCCTCTAGAACTTCAATTTGTTCTTTTTTTGTAGAGGATTCATATGCAGGACCCTGTTCTAATTCATTATCATCTATGTCTGCTGTTATTTTTATATCCATAGAATTATAAAATTCATTAACAATCAAAAGTTTCACGGTGTCAAAGATTTGGTGACTGATTTGTTTTTATATATTGATAACTTCTTTATTTCCTGAGGATTTCCCAAAATGAGACAGTATAAGTGAACACAAAGAAGTGTAGAAATAATGGATTTGCCAGCGTTAACATTACAACCTGAAGAGTCACTGATGACAACTTCAAACTGGTCCAGATTTTGCATTTCACAGGGGTACATGCTGCTTTACTTGCACCTGCATGCCTAGAATGCGTTTCACAGGTATTGCTAAAATTAGCTGTAGTACAGTACCCAGGGACCTTCCTCACTAGGCCATGCACATGGTGTATGCCATGCCATATCATGATTTCTAGTCAGTCCGTGTGTAACTTGATAAGTAGTACAAATTATCTATTTGTAACATCCAATATTTTATTCACAATACTACACTTTTAAACAACAAAACACCCATCTAAAAACTTTCTCAAATTAACTACTAGTTGACAAACACCATCAGTTTATATGCAACATCTCTGCTGACAACAATAGTCTCTCTCATCTTTCTTTCTCATTGCTTATCAATACACTGCTGTTTTCGATAGCAGAGTGCCACCTATTTAGATGAAAAGAAAGAAATGATTTCTAATCTAGAGTATTTGCTTCTTACAAGCCACTTCAAATGATGCGAGTCATAATGGTTTGCTTGAAAGTGATTTCAAACAAATGGTCACTGTGCTGTAATAAACAGGCATGAAAGAGTTCCTCTTAAAGGAGGAATTCCACCTTTTTTAAAGCAATTTTGGACATCCTCTGGATTGATACAAAAATGCAAAGAAAATTTTGGAAGGATAATGAGGGGGGGGGGGGAAGTGACTGGGAAATTTAATTATCAGACATTTTGTCTACTTAAACCCTTGAAGTTTATTCCTGAATTTTTGTGCCAAAGAAACATAAAATGAAAGATGAGCTTATGTCATACTAACATCTGTCATGTAAATAAAATTGTTCAAAAAGTCATTCAAGGGAAAAAAAATGGCTTTAAAAATTCAAAGTGAAAGTAAGTTTCTTTTTTTGTGTAATTTCTATTATACCTTTTTTGAGATGTATTCCTGAAACTAAGACCAATTTAGCACAGCAATTGTTTTTTTTTTTAAATAAGGGGGGGGGGGGGATTTCACATCTAAACCAATCAGAGTAATATTTGTTTTGGGAAATTAATGACTGTACTTCACATAAGTTGATCAGATATATTTGGATTTACACCTTTAACAGTGTTAATATTTTCTAAGTAAAATAAAATAATTATAATAACAATCATACATGCAGTTACATTTAATTTAATTGTATAAGTAGCAGTTAAACTGACACTTAAATTATAGAAGTTTGGTGTCACTGTATAGATGAGAAAAAATTTCCACCTTTTTTTCTCATTTGCCACTTTCGTGCCTGAATAAAAACAGATCATTTCAATGGGTTGAGTTTTTTACTCCTCATAAATGATACCACTTTTGTTAAAATCGAGGCTAAAATTTTTTACTGTTCCCTTGTAAGTGTTGCTCTAGCTATGTGACATAAATTTTTTGATATTTCGAAAACAGCTCATTTCTGACAGTACTTCTATTGAGTTTTTTACTCCTCACGATGATATATTTTCAATGATACCACTTTCGTCAAAATCAAGACTAAAATTTTTTGTGGCTCTGTAGTAAGTTTGCACTAGCTATGTGACATAAATTGTTCAATATCTCAAAAACTAATCATTTCTGACGAGTAGTTCCATTAAGTTTTTCACTTCTCATGATGAGATTTTTCCAATAATACTACTTTCATCAAAATCAATGACTCACACTTCTTGCAGTTCCATAATCAGAAATAGTAATGAAAAATTTGTTAATTGCCAATACTTTAGAAGAGAGAAAATTTCCATCTTGAGCTATGAATTCCCATTTTATGCATGATTTTTTTTGCCTCAAAGGATGGAATCTATTTGCATATTAAGTGAGATCATGCAATAATTATTTGCCTATAAAGCACAATGTTTTTGCAGCGACATGAAAAAAAATTTGCACATTAAATGAGATCATGTATTAACTGGATCTTGCTATACATTGAAAAATTCTTTTTGAAATATTTTCAAATGTTTCTACTTATAGAGCTGGCTTTTAAAAGATTTTAAAGCGGGTATTATTATAACAAAACAATATAAATTGAAATTTTCATTAGTTATTTATTGTAATATATTAAAGTGATTGATGTACTGTTTTCATTTGAATAACATTTTATTGGAGGAATTTTTTTTTATCCATTTAAAATATTTTTTGTGAAATTTTTAATCCTAGGTGCTTTTAACCCCTTCGGAACCATGAGTGCATGCATGCATCTTCAAAAGGTGATTACAGCTTACCATTAAAATACCATTAAAAACAAAAGTAAAATTTTCTTTATTTAATTAAGACATTTTCTCGATTGATAAATTGAATGCAATTATTTGACAAAAAACAAATGTAGGCACTCAAATAAAATTTATGTAAAAGATGATGGTTCCAAACAGGTTAAAGGGTTTCCTCATATTCTTCAGAAATTTACCCAGAACATTAAGATTTTTCAATATTATTTAGATTTCCTTCTCATAAAGTGAATTCTTTAATTTTCTGTAATTTCAATATCTAGAAATTTGTTTTATAGCCTGTATCTATAGTATCCCCCCCCCCCCCCCGATTATAATTGTGTTCTCTTCTCTGTGTTTATATGTATCAATCAAGTCAAAATTTTAATAACTTTTATGTACTCAGATTTTTTTTAATATTTTCAGGATTTTTTTTTTATTATTGTAAAGTGAATTTATAGAATTTTGGGTACTACTCTGTTATCTCGTCGACCAAAATACTATCGCCAAATTATAAGATTAAATGTCAATAATGGATTATCATGAATGTCAATTCAATGACATTAAATATAATACACATGTTTAAAGCATCATTAAAAAATTATTTAAAATAAAAATTACGTCAATATGTATAATTTGGCGATTTGTATAATTTGGCAAAATCAGTCGACGGGATAACAGAATAGTACTGAATTTTGATATTTCAAAATCCCTAAATTTTTATAAGCCTCTGTATCAATCAGTTATATTTCCTGCTCAGAGAAATGATCACCATTTTAAGTATGAAAAAATTTATCAAAGAGCTATACATAAAGTTAACATGAACATTTTGTCTATTTTAAATTTTGAAATTAAATTATTTTAAACAATTTTGTTAAAATGTTTCTCATTGCACTAAAAAAAATAGTTTTAAATATATCCTTCACAGTATAAATAGTGTTGTACATTTTCCAGAGTTTACAGAATGAAATTAATCGTCGCCTAGATGTTATAAAGAGTATAACTTATCAACCACCATTATTGAAAAAATCAGATGAAATATATTTTGAAGATGAACACAGTGCTCACAGTGAGTTTCTTCTTTTTAATTTATATACTAATTTAAAAATATCTTTTTCAGTTTTGTTTAAAGTTTGTTTAGTACTCTTGTTCCTCTGAAGTCCTGCAATCTTCTTCACTGCAGTAAGCGACTTTTCATAGGCAGAATGGGTAATGCATGTCTGGAAAGTATTCCTTCTATTAGGGTCATCTAAAGTGTAGTCCTTCCACTGTGCTCAGCTAAAGTCTATTGGCAAAATTTGGAGATAAAATTGACTTCTACCTCTGCTCTTCGATAAAAGTCATTTTCAGTGTTGGGCACGCTCACAAATTAAACAAACTAATTCAAACTCACATTCAATTGCTCAAAAGTGAGTCAAATTCACGTTCAAATTCAAAAATTTTCAAACGAACTCGTTCAAATCAGACTCATTTATAAAAATGTGCAAAATTCACTAAAAAGTTCACTTTTTTTTTTTTTTAAAGTTTTGTTGTTCAAATTTACAAAATTTTGTTATTTAATCTTTTGATTATTCAATGTAAGGATCTTCATGAGCCCGACCCAATTTTCCTTCCGACACTTGGTCCAAGCTTGGTTTGGGTATATTACTTTTACAGGTATGGACTACGAATCCAGGTGGACCCGGACTGAATTCTTCTTAAGGTTTGAATAGGCAGAAATTTTCAGACACAGCTAACATGAAAATCTTTGGACCGGCACGCAGATAAACACTTTTTTAAATTGAAGAATATACACATATAATAAAAATAGATAAAATAAGTATTTTTAGTCAGGACTTTTTCTAGAAAACACTTCTAACCTTAGAGGCGTAAAAATCTGTGCCCATTCAGATCTTGATTGGTCGTGCCTAGCCGAGCCAATTAAATGTTTTGTGCAGGCTGTGCTGAAATTTTAAATTTTATGTCAGATTTGGTCAAAAATTTTTAGCTAGATTTCGTATGGGTCAAGTTCGTTAAGGAACAAAATCAGACCAAGGGCTAGTTTGGACAGTGGATTTCAATAAACACATTTATTACAAAATTCTGGTTCTCTTTCCACTGAATTTTGCTTGTACGAGTGCTGATAAAAATTAAATATCTAACATAAAAAAAGACCTTTTCTTTTTGCATATGAATCTATAAAATTTTCACATGTAATTTCTTAAGAATCGAATAGGAATCTTCATTTGTCTATAAAGTTGATGCATCTTTAATTATTACAAAGTTATTGCCCCTTGGCAATGGCTCTTCACAGACTGTCGAGACATAAAAATAAAACTTTAAACATCTAATTTGACATCATTTTCTGAAAAATACTTTGTATTTAAGGAAAAATGAAAAAAAAAAAAAAAAAATTCAATTTACTGCTGTTTGAATGAGTATTATTAAATTTTTTCGAATGTATAAATGTAAAAGAATTAAATATAGATTGAAAATTTATTTATTATACTTTAAAACTGAAATTCTGTTTAATTTGTGCAGCATTTACTTAACCCCTCAATGGTTGCATTAAATTACGGTTTAAAAATTCAATTTCCTTATTCCCACCACTTAAAAAAAAGAAAAAAAAAATTCATCTTATTTAATGACAAGTAAAATGATACCAGAATAAAACCAATTACATTATTTTATAAAACTGGTGGGAATCAAAGAATTCTGAATAAAAGCCGTGAAGCTTGCAACCTGTGAATGTCTTGGGAGCGTCAATTAAGTGATTAAAACCAGACTCTCTCTCTTTTTTTTTTTAATCAGATCAAAAACTTAAACATCTTGTATGTCTTATAATTCAGATACTAATATATAATGATTATTAAAATGCTACTTGGTGGAAATAATATAAATTTTAAAACAACGTTAAAAACGCCTGTTTACTCTGCCGTCTTTATCGTAGTTTTTAAATCTAAACGAATGCATAATATACCTTAGATGAACATATATTTAAAAATATAATGCACAATACTGATTGTAATACGTAGAAAATTTTGCAATAGATTTAAAATATCCGCTTTACATTTTCGATATTTAGTTATTATACACAGAGTTTCAAGATACTTTTAATAAATTTTAGACAATTCCTTAATTACTGTAGAAGCCTTAGCATTTTAATTAAAATGAAAATATAAAATTTTCAAACCGGGAAAAATGAGTTTAAACCATTCTACTTAAGGGCTGTTCATAAACATATCACATAAACACATACTTTCAAGTTCAGAAACAAAGAGTATGTACATTTTGAAATTTTGTTTTTAAATTTTGACTATGAGTTTTAATACAGGGCTGCCAACTACTACGCCTACGGCGTAGTTACTCCGCTTTAGCTTCTAAATTACGCATTACGCTACGCGAACTTCAAATTACGCTTTTCCGCTTTTGTTTACTATCAGCGCGCTGCAGTTGTGCAATCCTTAAACGCCGCTGCCGGTTATGGAGGAAGCAGCTTTGAAATTCCCTTTTCCTCCTCGATAACGAAACGCAGTCATATCCCCTGAATCGTAACATCTGACGCAAAGTGCATGCGCATATTAATACGGCGCTGTGATTGGGTTACGTGTGTGAAGATCTTTCCTGTCTCTAGCGGTAGTCGTACTTTTCTTGTGTTTTGATTTTGTAGGGAATTGTTCGGGCTAAAGTCAAGCTACGTTTTCAGAAGTTATATTATATGGCATATGACATCATTTTAAATAATTAATCCTGTTCATTTCTTTTATTTCTCTGTCAAAATGAGCGACTGAGATATTGAAAAAAGAAAAGTACTTCTGATCAAAAGTTCCGATTCGAGTTGGCTAAAGTCCGATTCGGTGAAGTAGCTTTTTTTTGCGTGCTTCAGACAAATCTTGATATGAAGCATTCTGCATTACTTGCGAAAGTACTTTTTACTTTAATCACAAGGAAAATTTTATTGCTTGCGTCATATAAAGTCAGACAGACATATCAAGAACAAAGAACGAAAACGAAAGTTGAAAAATGCCGGACACTTTCTTTGTCAAAAGCGACGTGTCGATAAGTATTACCACAGCAGAGATGATTTTTTCGTTATTTCTTATTGAACATAACGTGCCATTAAGTGCAACTTACCATGCAAGTTATCTCTTTAAAGCGATGTTCCCAGATTCCAAAATCGCCTAGCACAATGCTAGCGCGCGAACCAAAACGACATCCATTTTAAAATGTATGGCAAATAAAACCTGCTCTGATATAATTACTATTTTAAAAAGTATGCCATTTTCATTTTTAACTGGTGGTAGCACTGACCAAAATGCTGTTAAACTAATTTTCATGATGAATACCCATGAAATAAAAGGTAAGTTTTATATTTTGATTTGTAAAATTTCTTCTATTTTAATATGTATGATAGTTAAATCAATGTATTTTTAAAAAAGTGTTTTTTGTAATATATTTCAAACTTTTTTTTTAACCTTTCGGGGTCGAATGCGGTAACACAACTTGACTACACTTGATTTCTTAAAACTACACATTTTCGATGTTCAAACTACACATTTTTACTTGCAGAGGTTGGCAGCCCTGTTAATAACATTTGTGAGCAGAACAGTACAAATGATTCACATACTTATTTTGTATGAAATAGAATTAAGGTTTACAGCAAAAAACATAATTAATATGGAAGTGTCATAAAATACTAATATAAAAGAGTAATTTAAAAAAATTTTAGAATTTGAAATAAAATTTAATACATTTGGCACTAAATCTTCTCCTTACTTTATGAATACAAAATACTTTAGTTTCAAAATTTAATCTGCTGATTTTAAAGGTTTTCATTTTAACCAAAAAACGTGTGATATCACATTTCTTCTTACCCACCCTCCCACCCCCTTGTCACAAAGCGTCACAATTTCATGATCCCCCCCCCCCCTCTTTCCCAACATGACATCATTTTTGGACGACTCCTTAAACATAAAAATTTAATTTTATAATTATGATTTAAGTATATCTTCTTTTTTATTTATCGAACTGTTCCAAAATTTAGATAGAATGCTCTAAGAATACCGAGGTACATTTTAAAATAAAAATTCTAAATTCGACATTTCTGTCATTTTTTATCAATGGCATTAAACTGTGTCCCCTAAAAAAAAAAAAAAAAAAAAAAAAAAAAAAAAAAAAAAAAAAAAAGCTTTTTTGGTTAAACAGTGTGTATTCCAATCCAAACTGCTTATTTTCTGATTTATTTTTAAATTCATTTTGCACTAAAAAGTAACAAACTGGCAAATTCTCTTATTTTGAAATTATACGATGTGCCATGCTTGTCAATTTTTTGATAAATGCAGAAAAAAAAACTAGTCGTTGGGGGCCACCGTAATACTTACCCATCATGGATATGTATATGAAAATAAAACATGTGAAAACTATTTATACAATGCATTGCAATTCATAAACAAAATTTAAATATTGTCAATATACATAGTAATGCTATATTAAAGAACTGCTGATGTACCAATTTCGACAAATTATATAAAACGCCAAACTACTCAAGTAGTACCGAACTGCATAAAAGAAACATCCTTATAACTTCAAAAATAATTGTCTGAGCGAAGCGAAGTCTTTATACTCAGAGATACGTAACGATATTAAAAGTCAAAAAAATTCTTTCGTCAAGCAAATCTCAAAAAGTACTTGTCGGATTTTGATTCTGTTTGTACCAATAGGTACCTATGAAGGTAATCTGGTGAATGCACTACATACGAAAAATTAGTTCCAAATAGTTTAAAAGTTATATTAAAAAAACTGATAAAAAAGCATAATTTATTTGCATACGTCACAGAAATTTGGTGTGCGTGATTTTCACCAGCTGGATATTTTCGTAGATAACCGAATCAGTACATGGAATAAATAGTAATCATTAACGCACTCAAAAATATTGAATGCAATAAAACATTTTAAAATTTAATCATGCAGGAAGAGGAAAATAAAACTGTTACTTTTTCTATTAAAAAATGTCATAAAAACTTTGATTTTGAGATTTTGTGATAATCTCTTAATAGCATTTTTTGATCGCTAAAAGAATGTTTTATATATTTTGCGTGTGAAAATTAGAAACAATTACGTTTTTAAATAAAAAGTTTCTTTTATGACATCATTTTCCCTTTATATTTATTTTTATTGCATGTTTTCTTTTAACTTATATTCTGTTTGTGTGTGGAAGTCAATTCTGGTCACTAATTTTTCGGCACAGATACCACAAGCGCATCAGATTTGGCGCAATTTTTTTCAAAGCCCATTTGGCGAAAACTCCGTTTTCAAATAACGCTTACATACACATTTTTAAATAATTTTCTATTTTCAAAAAGACCTTACAGTAAATAAAATAATAATAATAATAACTATAAAAAGAAATATTTTATATAATTAAAAAAAGGAAATGAAAGTAAATAAACATTTTATGAGTAAATAAACAAATAATAAATAAATAAAGCCGGGTTACCATCTGAGGTAAAATAATGCCATTTTGACGCCAATTATGTACCCTGGTGTATATGTGACATCTTTTCCCATTTTTCATCCATTTCCTGTTGGCATACAACTTTGAAATTTGGAATATGTATGCATACCTGGGAGCAATACTGGAATTAGACATTGATTTTTTTTTTTTTAAATTCGATCCAAAAAGGGGCAACGGGGGCTATTTTTTAAATATTTATACTGCATAAAGGAGCCACTTACCTATTTTTATATACAAGAAGAAGTAAGTGGTATGTAAAAACAATTATAGTATATATAAATAAAATATTTGAGATAATATAATAGAGATATAAGCACCGGGTTTGCCGAGATAGTTTATGCCAATTAGGCAAAAACATTGTTTTGATTACCAGATACATATAGCATGCTATAATAACACGTTATTTATTTATTTCAAAATGAAAAAAAAAAGAATAAACGAAACATTTTCTGTTATTAAAAAAAAATAAATAACAATCAATAAATGATAATATTTTTAGAACAAACAATTTATTATAACATTTATATGATAACCAGCATGTTAGGCAACTGAACGCCATTTTGGCACCAATTAGGTACCTCGGTGTGTATAGGGCATATATGTGCCATATTTATTTGTAAAACTGAGCATGAACGTTTACCAAGTGTGTTTTCATAGTCGCTTATATCTTTTTGCAACATAGCGCACCTTCCGAAGCCAAAACTGCACAAAAGAAAACAAAATCAATATTTGCAGTATTTTTTTTATGTAATGCACATTTTGTAATCAGTAGGCTCGATAATCAGACCTCGTTTTTTTTGTTTTCAAAGATGATATTTCATACGACGTCTTTTTTGGATTCGTCGTTTTTCCATATTTGATAGTATGCGTCTACTCGTTTTGTAACTTTTTTTGTAACTTTCTTCTTTATTAACAGCGACATTTGGATTTACTATTTAAATAAAAATTCTTCTCAATACAAAGAATTTTGTTAAAATAAATAAACAAATGAAATGCGGACATCTATTGCTCAAAGCACAAAATTTTTCCTATTGAGTTAATAAAAATCAGTAAAAACATAATTTTTATGATAATAAAAAGGTGACTTATGTAATAACAGAGTCATATATTATGTACGTTATGGATTAAGTATGAATATTTCTCCACCATTTATAAATAATAATAATAATAAAATAAAATGCGGACAGACCAAAGTCTATATTTGACTGAAAACAACAACCATTTTCTAAATTCTTTAAAAAGATGGCCAATGAAAAGTGATATTTCAAAAGTATTATGAAATTAGTTAAAAACCATTTATTTTAAACTAAATGAATAAAAGTTTTATATTTTTAATGAAATAAATTGGATTTGAAAAATTATTGGAAATTTATCACCATAGATGTATCAATATTACAATCAGTACTTTGTATGCAAAATGGAACAATTAGCAATACTTTTTGAACCCGAAAAATGGTCGTTGCTTTTTTTTAAGGTTAAAAAGCAGGTTACGAAATATTCCTATACAGAGATGCCAAACCCTCGCTTATTGCACAGCAGAATTTTCTTATAGGAAAAGTTATTTTTTAAATCCGCAGAATGTTCCTATTTAATAAAACATTTTCTGTATTAAAATACCGGTATCCAAAATGCCGGAGACTTGGCACCTCTGCCTATAACATTTTAAATAATCACGGTACTTTTTTTAATCGGATTCATATTTAGTGAAGACAACATTTTTTGGCCGAAAGCAGCTTTTTTCCACATGTGTAACTACAATTCCTTGATGTTGACTTATGAATGTTTTGACTTATGCTATAATTGCTTCCTCTCATTTATTTATTTGAATTTTAAATAAGATGACTCAAAATCGTGTTTTTTAAATATACGAAAAAAAAATGCATTTCGAGAGAGGGCGAAAAGGACAATATTTGGCGATTTATTACCTGCGTTTGGCTAAGTGTCTTACTACGTCGTATTTAATACTCTTCACAATACTTCGCTGTTATATGGAATTAGGCGCTTTTATAAAAAGTTTGACGTAATTCGGGCTTAAGAAAGTGAATTTTTTACTGAATAATACAAATAAATGAAAAATGAATACTAAGAAATACTAATAACAGAAAAATGAAGCATTATATTGATCCATGTATATTTAAAAATTCATCTGCTAGCACTAATTAGATAATTTATTTGCAGGGGTGGGGAAATCGGATTCAAATTTAGTGAAGACAACATTTTTTGGCCAAAAGCAGCTTTTTTCCACATGTGTAACTACGATACAATTCCTAGATGCTGAAATAAAATGTTTTGACTTATGCTATTATTGCTTCCTCTTATTTATTTATTTGAATTTTAAATAAGATGACTCAAAATCGTGTTTTTTAAATGTACGGAAAAAATGCATTTCGAGAGAAGGCGAAAAGAACAATATTTGGCGATTTATTACTTGCATTTGGCTAAGTTTCTTACTACCTTGTATTTAATACTCTTCACACTACTTCGCTGTTATATGGACCTAGGCGCTTTTATAAAAAGTTTGACGTAGTTCGGGCTTAAGAAAGTGAGTATTTTACTGAATAATACAAATAAATGAAAAATGAATACTAAGAAATACTAATAAAAGAAAAATGAAACGTTATATTGATCTATGTATATTTAAAAATGCATCTGCTAGCACTATTTAGATAATTTATGTGTATATAATAGGAGATAAATAGCTTTTGATTCTGTATTTCTATGCTTTAAAGCATTAACGTTTGTGTGTTTTTCGTTATCATTGGCAGTACCTAGCCGATTTAAAAAATAATGTGGGCAAAAAATATTGGTAACTATCTTTGCTGCAAAATATACTATATTTTGCGTAGGAACAATAATCACCATCAATGCACGAGCAAAAAAAGTTCTAAAATTGAGAATTCTTTGATGTCGATATGACAAAAAATTTAAAATCTATTTTTTTTTTTTTTTTTTTTTTGTGGCAACTTTTAGGATGTAATATTCTCGTTATGAATGATTTCTAAAACATTCGACAATTTAATTTCACAAATTAAACATTTTTTTTCTAGAAAAAGTTTTAAACCCAATTTATTGAGAATATTTCAATTTCTAGGATACTGTTGGGGTCAGAAACTATATCTTTGGCATCACAGTAACTTATAAGATGTAAGTGCTCGTTTAGGACAAATTTTTTAAAAAGGATTCCTTAACTCTTATCGACAACCTCATTGCATCCGTGGAAAATAGATATTCAACATTATAAACTATTCGGACGGATTTCACACCGTATAAAATACACTCCATTCTCTTTAAACATAATAGTTTATGTTATTTATAGTTTCTCAAATTGGTGCGAAGCTTCTGTTTATGCTCATGACATCATTTCAAAGAGTTATATTTCCAATACAGGAAAATTTGATGTTTTTTTTTCTGTATTATTTTTAACATTTTGCATATTTCCAATTTTATATCCATGCATGGTTTGCTTTTCTTTTATAAAAATAGTATATGCAACTTTATATATAAGATTTTGTAATTCTATGATTCAATATGCTTATTTTCATCATATTTTATCACAATGAATGATCAATTAAAGGTAACATCTCATTTTCTTTACTTATCGCAAGTTATTAAATGTTTATTCTCAGCAATATCGCTCAGACTAATCCCTCTGAGGGAAGTCCTAGTAACTCTATTAACTAACAATTAACTGCGTCGGATTAAGCGTCTCATTTCCAATTAAAATATACTTCTGAATTGAAATTTGAATGAAATACAGGGTCATGAAAAATCGAAGAATGTGAAAAACATCTCAGCAAACAAATATCTCGGCAACTAATAATCCGATCCACTTCGTTCTATATGCAAAATGTGTGTTATTTTATTGCCTTTTACGTCCGTTCCTTAGAATAAAAAAATTCGAAAATTTTTATATACCTTTCATCAGAACGAATTTTTCGAGAGTCCGAAAAAAATAGTTCCGGATAATCGAGGTTGCTGATATTAAATAGGGTTCGTTCCATTCTTACATCCTAACTACATACAAAATTTCAAATCTCTATCTCAATTTGTTCGAGAGATAGAGCGTTTACAGACAGACAGACAGACAGACAGACGGCAAAAATTTTTTTCTAAAAATATGTTTTTCGGAATCTTCACTATCTAAAACGTGTACATCCGTCAAAAAATTTTTTTCGATTTTCAAAACAATTGCAAGACTTACCCTATACTACGTATGATGGGTAAGTAAAAATGCTGCCAAAGATGACATTTTGAATAGAATTTTCCCATGCAGGGGATCTGGCAACAGAAAAAACAGTCATACTGAGAAAGTAATTGGTTATAAATCAAATTCAAATGAATTGAGAAAAAAAAAAAAAAAAAATGAAATCTCAACGTATCTTATACATTTCTTCAAAAACCCTAGCAAGTTTCATTTTTCTACTTTTAAAAATGAGTTTGGAAATGTATCTGAAAATTTCAAGCTGTTGAGGCTGAAAAAGTATTTTTTTTTCCAAATACAACCTTAACTGAATAATTCAAAACTCTTTTTCTTTTTTCTAATTGAAGCATTCCATTAAAAAAAAGTTACGAAACTCAAAAATATGTGAGATATTTTTCATGTGAGATCAGATCAATAAATTAAAAAATCATAAATATTTTATGCTTTTGACCATCATTTTTAATTAAATTTTCATATTTTGCTCAGCTTTCCTCGAGAAAATGAGCAATAGTTTCGCCTTTGAACGTTATATATATATTGCAGTATGCTGCAACTACGCAAGACGACATTTTAATACAACATACATAAGAATATAATATCTTATGTATGACAATTTATATTGAAATATAGAAACAATTTTTTTAGATTGTTTTAAGGCTGTTTTCTAGGGTAGATCTGAAAGTACATTCCCAGTGATGTCACCTGGCTCCTGGTAGGGAACTTGGGAACAAGGGGGACATGCCAGCTTATATCACATCAAAGGGATAAACCAGCCTCTATAGTCGTGCGGTAGCAGTATCAGTCAGTTGCATCATGGGGTGAGTCGACTGTCGACCACCCACTCAGTTCGAATAGGCTCCAGAAAGATTTCAAGTTGTAAAATTGTCGCATCTAAATTAATTAGTCTTCTGCTGTCCTGGTGTTGAATAGACGTTTGGTTATATCTGTTTCCTTTTTTGAGGTATTTTGAGTTTGACTGTTAATGGCTTAAAGGCTTCTCTTTCTCGGATAAAGAATAAATATTAAAGAAACCACCGCACATAAGACCTGCATGCTGTGGGCTTGAGTTGTTATATAAATCCAAAACAGACCCGTTTCTCGCATGCAAACTCCAGCACAATTAAAAAAAAAGATGAGGAGAGATGAGGAAAAAAAGTGGAATCAAAAAATATTTTTATCAATGATTTTTTCAGCACCCCTAAAATCGGTTGATGGCTTGGCGCTTCATGCAACCGCACACTTCGCACATCCCTTAGACCGATCCTATGACTAAGTGTTATATATACATATACAACACTTAGCTTCTTAGTATTTACAGCATATATACGTAAGTGTTATTAGTGTAACACTTACACTTATAACAACTGAAGTAAACTCTCTGTAAGGCGGACTCTGTATAAGACTGAAATCTGCCTAACTCCAAAATATTTTCAAGTCCCTGCAAATCCATAGCCGTAGAGTAAAATTTATCTAAGGTGAAATTTTATCTAATTTGACATTTTTTTTCAGTCATGATCGATTTTTCCTGAGACAGAGTTGACTGTAGTGTGTATGTGTATACATACATCATATTAGGGCAGTTCAAATGCTACGTAAGCATATTTTTAGTCATTTTGTATTCCTCCCTCCCCTTTATAAGGAAAAATAAGCAAATACTAGACACTCCCCCCTTTTTTGCTTACTTGAGATTTTACGACATTCTAACATCAAAATTGTTTGTCATAAAAAAATTACAGTTAGAGATATTTACATTATTAATTTAGCAAATCTACAAAAATATATATATGAGGGTTGTGATATCGAAGGAAAGCAAAATCGGTTTAATATATTGCTACTTATTGCATTAAACTATTCATAGAATACAAAATAGTTTATTATATAATTTTTTATCGTACTGAACAAAAAACTTTAAGCAATACGGTTGACAGAAAAAAGTGCCGGAATAAACGTCGGAATGACATGATTTTTTGAAATTATGGCTCCTTGCTCTGTCGATACTGAGGGGTGCAGGGATTGGCTGAAAGGGCTTTGAAATTTATCTCAAAATCTGACATTGCGCCTCAGTGACAAAATTCTCCGTTAAGGTACGGGGGATTAGAATATAAACACTAAGTACTTATATATTTTAATCAGTATCCCTTGTGTGTGTGGGGAGGGGAGGGGATTACAAAGTCCGTATCTATTTCTTATATATATATTTAATATTTATAATTGGATTATTTATAATTGTCATTGTGTATAAAAAATTGTATATTACATTACCATTATTATTATTATTATTATTATTATTATTATTATTATTATTATTAAATTACATATTAATATTTTATTATTTTTTTTATATTTATATATTTACATTTATATAATATAATGCATAATAATTAATATATTAATATAATATAATAATAATAAATATAAATTACAAATGGAGACCCGTGGCCGGGTCTCCATTCTTTTCAGGCCGAGTTAGAACCATGCTTTTTCCTGAAGTTTCGGGAAGGCCGGGATTAGTTACTATTCTTTCTGGGCCGAATCTGAGCCTTTTATCCTCAAGCAAAACTTGCCGGGTCAACTTAATTTTTTTTACCCAAAGCATGGCTGGTATAATTCTTCCTAGACATCACAGACCTAAATTTTCAGTCCCTGTTTTGACTCTGTCCATATGAAAATTATTGTCTCGACATAGCCTGATGTATTCAAAAATCAGTTAACATTGGCCTGATCTAAAAATTTTTGAAAAAAAATCCATACATTTTTAAATCGCCATTATTCATCAAATAAGTATTAAATTTTATTCTTTATGAAGAATAGTACATTTCTAGGCTTATCAAAATATAGTAAAGCGTGTGAAAAAGTCCCTGAGTATGGCAGAACACTATCTTAATCCGAAAAATATGTTGATCCATGAAAAATGAATATACTAATAAGTAATAATGTAAGAAAAGAATATACAATACATTTATATCTGCTCTGAACGGAACTTGTCTGTAACGCATGTTTTTTTCCTGTGCAATTCCATCTTGGAAGAATTTACTATGTAACATTTTTCAAATTTTAGAGTCTCCAATACATGGAATATGGATTAACTATTATTAATGTTACTGAAACATTTATGTATAATTAATAGCGATTCATTTAAAAAATAAATATTGCATTAACTTCTATAAAAATGAAAACTATAAACATTCAATAAAAAGAAAAGTTAAGTATTTTTGGCCAGAATACTTCATATGAGACAGATGTTTAACAAAATCAACATCAAAATCAATGATTTGTAGAAATTCTTTCGGGCCGGGACATACCGTAATGGATCGGGCCAATAATTTTTCCGGTATAGGTAGAGCCGGTATCAGGCAAAATTTTTAACTTTCATACTCGACCCATCCTGAGTCCATAGGCCTCTAAATGGTATTTGAACAGGAAAATGCATTCTTGAATGCTTAAAAAATTTTAAATAAACTATGAAAAAAATTGAGTTTGAACTGTAAATTTCATTCAAACTCACGGATTTTTTGAACTTCCGTTCACATCACATTCGTTTACCAAAAAGTGAACTAAGTTCAGTTCAACACTCACAGAAAACGAACTAAGTTCGTGAACTTACGTTCAGTGAACGCATTCATACCCAACACTGGTCATTTTCAATAATTACTACAATTACAATGTACTGTATTAAAATATTCCTAGCTGTTTGTATTTCTCAAATTCTCCTCAAGAATATTGAACTTTGAGCTATGAAATTAACATTAGTTATTTACCTGGATTTGAGGATAGGATTTCATGCAGATTAAAAGTATTTATCCTTGAAGATTATTTTTAAAACAATGAAAAATCATTGTATTGAAGTACAATTTAAAAAAAAATTGCTTATGAAAGTGTATTTTTTCTTTAATTTATTCGTCGAGGGTGTAAAGAAAATAAAGTTATGATATTTAAAACTTAGAATTGCAGTAAAAGTGAAATTTACCACTCAGGTCATTGCCACAATGCAAATTACATTACTGTCTATTTATGTATAAATACAAATTACAAATTTATATTTATAAAAGTTGACTTTGTTTCAATTTTGATATTTTCTAAATCTAATCCTTGGTATCTTTTTTTCCATAATGAAAAAATAATATATTATTTCAAAGTGAAATGATTGATTTATTTTTGATTCAATTTTTTGTGCTATAAGAGATAACTCAACCATTCTAATTGGAGAAAATCGAATCTTTTTTTTTATTATTTTAACAAAAATTTGCTGCCATTGAAGAATTTTATAAGTATACCAAAACATTACATTGCAGCAAAATTAACATCTGTTTTATTCTACATATGTATGTTTGTTTCTATTATTCTATATTTATTATTTTAAGTGCAACAAAGTAAAATATTTTATCGGATGTCTCCTTTTACAAAATTATAATAAATGATGAGTAGACCATGAACTAAGTGTTATAGATGCTTACATACTCTTTACAATTAAAAAAGTATATTTTTAAAATAATATTTAGTGTGTCCATAAAGTCATAGTGCACTTTTGACCGACCACAGGAAATCAATAAAATAAAAGAAAGGTATGAAATCTTCACCAAATGAAAAAAAAAAAAAAAAACTCTCAAAGTTTCATACCCGTTCAGTGCAATTCAATGTGACCTTCATTTGAAACAAAGAATCACAGGCATTATTCACTCTGTCGTACCAGATGTTTTTAACTGCATATGGGAAGAACTTGAATATCATTTAGATGCATGTAGGGCAACAAATGGAGGCCACATTGAACTGCACTGAACACATATAAAACTTGGAGAGTTTTTCTTTTAGTTGGTGAAGATTTCATATTTCTATCTTGTTTCGTTGATTTCCTGTGACTAGTTAAAAGTGCACCATGACTTTATGGACACTCTGTGTGTTTATATGAAAATATAATTTAGATAATCAGTTGTTAAAAAATGAAAGTATTGGCGTGGATAGATCAGTGATTGATTTTTTGTGTGTTTAAAATGAGTATAAGACTGCAAGCTCTGGATTTAAGGATGCATATCTGAGTTTGCATGAAAAGAAAGAAAATTATTTAAAAACTTTAATTCTAGATTTTCTTGTATTAGCAGTGTGTGCATAGAATACAATAAAGTTGTAAGCATTAAATAATAATAAATTGTATGCTGCAGACTTATGGAAAAATTTATCTATATTAATGCTTTTAAATATGTATGACAAACCTTTCATCCATTTGTCATATCTAAAAGCCTTAAAATGATTTTAGAAAATGAAAAAAGTTAAGTGTAATTTCAGTTTTCATTATTGTAATATTTATTCATTTATGATAGCTGCTAGAAAAATTACAGCAGTTAATATATATGTGATTTGTTAAAAACTGTCTCATTGTTTTTTTTTTCTTTGCATGACTCATTCACAGTTTTATCATCAGTGAGTCAGGCTGACTCATGACATTTTAAATTACTGAAATGCACATACTGAATGGAGTTCTTTAAATTAAAAACAATTTATGTTTATAGATAAAAATCATTGTTATCAATTGTTAGTGTTAAAAATAATGGACTTCTTATTGAATATTCAGATGTATGTAGTTTTTGGACCATTGTTATTTTTTGCATGGTATTTCCACGAAATATGCGTGGGTGTAGCTGTTTAGCTACTGAGAGACTGATAATTTAAAAACAAATTCTGCAATATATATATATATATATTTTTAATAATTAGTCAAATGAATAATCTGATAATTAGTTCAAATGAATATGTGTTTGATGGTTAAAAAAGAAAATAGGTTTTTAAAACTGAAACTATTTAGGTCGCTGCTCTTTTTTTCTTTTCATGTGTTGATGTATAAGGATATAACAAAAATTAGCTTGCATGTTTCTGAAATTTGATATTGTCACTTACCTTTTCCTTGCTTTAGTTCTATTGTTTATATGCATAATATTAACTAGCTTAATTAATTATTTTTTTGTTTCATTGTTTATGTGAGTAAATGTGTTTTAACTTAAACAATGGAGTAGAATGGATGTGCTTTTGAAAATTTTCTGATTGGTGCATTACTCTTTTAAACTTTTTGGTTTGCCCTTTTTTATGTAAATTGCATAGGAAAAATCACTATTATGTTATTTTATGGATAAAGTTCTATGAATGTTTGAGTGTATTTGTTATTTACTAAATAACTTTAAAATTGCCTATATGCAAATCATGGTGTCCAGTGTGCAATGCAATCACATACTTGCCACTTTAGGTGTAAATTTTACACTTTCACACTTAGTTGGAAACTTAAATAAGTATCCTGTCTGCTTTTTTCTTTCCATAAATTATCAATTACTTTGTAACTGCTTTTAAAAAAGATAATGCTGATTGTAAGAAGATTTTTAGTATTGTTAAAGGGGTGAGTTCTGTTTTTGCTGTCTAAAAAATCTTTTAATTTTCATTTAATGGGAAAGAAAGTCATGTTTAAAAAAAGTTTTTGCTGAGACTTCTTTAACCCTTTCTGGCGCAGTGTTGCCAGGTCGACAACACCTAAAGTTTCTCCTGTTTAGATACACAAAAACTCCATGAGTATTTCAAAAACTACTCTAATGGCTACTTTAAATCTTTCTTATGAGTTCTAGATCGCAGCACCACAAAGATCAAATTCTACTGTTTTTAAATGATAGGTAAAATATTTTACTCTAATACGCGCTTCACAGTAATGGTCTTCTCACTGCGCTTATCAATGCTGTACTTACAGGATGTTACCACTTTGGCAACAGCTGTATAATTAAAATGGTTTGTGCAATCTTTACAAAATTATGCATGTGTATTCCTCTAGGCCTAAATAGATTGCCTAATTTTTTTTTTCCCCTTTAAATTCCAACTTTAAAGAGTAGTGCGCCGGAAAGGGTTAAGAATCAAAATATAAATTTT
Organism: Maratus speculifer; assembly: GCA_964019185.1. NCBI lineage: Eukaryota > Metazoa > Arthropoda > Arachnida > Araneae > Salticidae > Maratus > Maratus speculifer. The sequence continues at coordinate 21,334,525 of OZ025291.1, forward strand.
ATAAAAGCTATGTTTTTCTTTTAAAAATCAATTTCTGAATAAGAGTTGTGATTTATACATAAATATATGTATATATAGTTCATCAAAATGTTTTTATAATGACCATTAGCATATTATTTAACAATATACGTCTATTAAGTACTTAAAAATTTTTTTTATATGTAATTAAAAAAAAAATTGCTTGTATGTTCATATGAAAAACAATTGTGTGAAACATTCTTTGTGTGCCATTTTCAAATACTTCCAGGTGTGCAGTATTGCTTTAAGTTATATGTGATTGAATGCATTCAGATATAGCAGTATCGATAAAGAGAATATGCTTTAAAAATATTAAATGAAGTTTTATATCCATTATAATTTTATTTAAATAGTTCATTATACTGGGTGATTGCAAAAGTTCGTACCTGATTTCTGATGCACCGAGTTTCAAGGTGCGCCCAAGCTGTTTTAAATGAAAAAGTGCATTTGAAGTGTTAACAATAAGTCTCTCAACAATCTCTTCCGTAGTAATCCATGGATTATTCACGAAATCATGGATTAAATCCTTATTCCTAAGTTACATCAGGAGGTCACCCAATATTAATTTTTTCATTTAGCTTGAAATCACAATTTCAAAATTAACAAAATATATCAGATAGGTTACTTAAATAGAAACAGTTAATTAGTTCTATTTTTATTTATCAATGATATTTTTTTAATTTTCATGTTAATTAATATGATTTAGCATTAAATTTTTCTGAGATGTATATATAAAATAAAAAAATTAATTGCAAAATAATAGAATGTTTCACATTAAAATATTGTGTCATTTATTCTTTATAATGTTGTTCTGTTTACTTTTAGTGCCATGCCATTTATATAGAATGAAAGCACTGGATTCTTTACCAACTTTAGGTAATATAAATGTTTCACATATTGAATAACTGTTATACTTGTTCTTTTTTTTCCTATTATTTTCATTGTAGTTTATATAGATTTAAAAAAATGCATGTATAGTATATATTAGTTGAATAATAAGTTGAATAATGAATGTAATATTTATGAAATATGTAACAAAATTTACACATTTTATGTTTATCCAATTTTGATACATTTTTATTAATTAGTACAGTAAAACCCTGATAACTCGGATTAATTGGGACCAGACCCAATCCAGATTATTGAAAATCCGGATTATCCAGAGAATAAGAAACAAATGAAATAAAATAAAACATACTTACAGAAAATCACCATTATGTTAAACTGAAAAGTGCCTGAATTCAATCCTGCATCTTTATAAATATAAATAAATTATTGCAAGTGATATTGTAGAAGTGTTTTGTCACAATAACAAGGAAACAGACCTATGGTCTGACAAAGATCAGAAAGCTATCCTTATCAAACAATGGATCTTATAGGGACTATTCTACAGTGGTTTCTTGCAATACTCTAATTAAAAATTTATTGTGCAGTGATTTTTTGACATTTCTAAGTGGTTTAAATAGAAAATTGGGAAAATTGGAGTCACCAAACTTAGTGATACATCGTTGTTTCTTTGAAAGGTAACATTTAAGAATTTAAATAAAAAAGCTTAAGGTATTCTTCCAAAAAGATTTCAGAAAAAGTTTTTTTTTTATTCAGAATACGACGTTGAAACAAGTTAATGTTATGGAAATTAGCCAATCGCTTCTCAAATTTGAAAAACAATAATATTAAATCGACCTGGATCATCCGAAGGTCTGGATTAACGGGGTCCGAATTAGCGGGGTTCTACTATAGCATATTCTTTGTTAATATGTAAGAAATAAATATAAGAATAATTCACAAGTAGCTGAGTTTCTGTGAGATCAGTTTCCAGGTTACTAAGGGTTAAATTAAATCCTGCCTCTATAAATAATAACATTTGTTTAAAGAAAAAATAAGTATATGTACATTGCCCAGTTATTTAACAATTTAGAGACACACTGTCTCTTCTTTTTTTCTTTTTCAATGTAAAGATCTTTGTTAAAGGAATAAACAAATGAGGCGGCAGGGAAAAAAATGTATGAAAGAAAGGGAGGGGATATGTTATTCTGGAATTCCAGAGATTGGGGCAGCAGGAGGTTATGAAGTGGTACTGAAGCTGGCACTCTCTTTCTGGGTTGGCAAAGTGGGCCCAGTCCAGAAAAACCCACCCAGGTTTTTCTGTTGGGTCCACCAACAAAAACCCACCTGGTTTTTATTAAACGTGGATTTTTGCTAAAAAATCATTTCTGAATCTGCAAATTCCCTCTATAGTATTTAGAAATACAAAATGTAAATTTATTTTTTACACCCAATACTTAGATGGTTTCTTTTATCAAAATTACATAAAAGTAAATTTAAAAAAAATCAGTCATATTTGTGGTAATTAGATGGCAGTTTATTTCAGAATATTTATTTTTTAAATTTATTTATTTTATAAAAATATATTTTAAATAGTTTACATAAGGTGATATATTTAAAATAATTATAATTGATCTTTTTTTATAGTTTACCAATCAAAACCACATTCACTTTGATTTTTATGGTAATATTTATAAGCCTTTACTAGTTTTTCATACTGCTCTGAACTAGTCTGTTCTGTAATTTAGACTATTTGAATCTAAATATAGAGGAAATCCTCTCAATGGAAGTAGAGCTAGATGGAACAGATTGCAGAGAATGGGAAAAACTACAAAAATCAGAATCTAACTTGTTTTTCTCTTTTTGTACTTCTCTTTTAAGAATTTCTCCCTGTTTTGAAGCTGAAAATTGTGACATAATACTTTCTGAGAAAAGTGATTTAGGAAAATTGTTTGTCCTTAATTTTAAATGCTAATATTGCAGGTAACCATTCTGAATGATACTGTGTTATCCATGCATCTTCTTCCTCTTCCATTAAATTAAGCCTTTACTCTCTAAACTTTGCATCTATTATATTAGCTAAAAAATGCTCGGTCCCAATAATCTGTTTTTAGCATAATTTCCTTGTGTTGTTTCAATTCTTCTGATTCCATCAAATCTCTCCAAATCTTAACAGAATTATCCAGACCAACTTTATCCAGAAAGAGAAAGAGAATTTATTGAAAAGGGAGCATTCAAAATTATGCATATAGATATCTATGAGGATTGGTGGCAAGGGAGTGCTCATGGCTAAACTGTCAGATCGCTTGTAAAAATTTCCTTGGAATAATTCCTTGAATGCTCCTTTTTCAATAAATTCTCTTTTCCTTTCTGGATTTGCTATGTTGATGATACAATCACTTTAATTGACACTTCTCTTCACAGTATTGATAATATTCTTAACATTATGAATTCATTCTGTTGATAGCAATATTCAATTCATTTATGAAACTGAAAATAACAGTTTCTCTCTCTTCTGAGTACTTTTGTAGCTCACACTGTAACAGGTTTTTCTAAATCTGTTTATTGAAAAAGCTTTGCAGTTTCTTTGCCATCCATGCTTGTTCTTGTTGTTCTTCAAGCCAAAAAATGACAGTCTTTTATACCTTTATAAATTGTGACATATATAGTTGTTCTGCTTCTCAGTCATTTAATAGTGAAATTCAATACATTAAAGCCATTGCTATTGATAGAGGTTACAAGCCTTCTATAATTGATACTGTTCTATTTAAACTACAGCACTCTCTTTCCTCATAATCACCCTAGTCTTCTACTTTCTGCAATAGTAGCATTGTGTTATCCTTCTTTCCTAAATCAAGCTTTATCATTGCCAAAATTTTTAGACAAAATTTGACTTCAAAATAATTTTTCCTCTACGAATAAACTCATCTTCTCCAATCTCAAAGATCCTATAGAATTATTACATTCATGGGGTATCTACAGTATTAGTTGCCAGTGTGGTTTTTCTTATATTGGACACACCAAATGTTTCTTAAAATTTCATATTAAAGAACGTCAACAATATATTAAGAAACAAGAAATCAATGAGTCCTCTATTTTTAAACACTGCTGGGAAATGAATCATACTTTGACACCAATTCGGTCGAAATAATTCTAAACCTACTTATATTCATGAACTTAACTTCCTTGAAGCATTTCATATTTATAAAATTTTGACAATATTGTGAATTTGCCATTCCTCCATTATCAGCTTGCTGGAAATATTACATAAAAACCTTTTTTTTTTCTTCTTTGATTTTTTTCACTAATCCAGTTTCATTTCCCATCCATTTTGATATAGGCTATTGCTTGCAATTCTCTGTTTTCCTATTGGTTAATAAACCTTCAACTTGAATCCTCTATCTCTCCTATATATATATATATATATATATATATAAGCAAATTTCTGCCATCTTTAGCAGTGAGGACAGTGAGCTATATGCTACCAAAACCTATATGCTTTTAATTTATATTAATTTGTGCTTTTAACGTTAACATTTTTACATTTCTATGTTGCATCAAACTCCATCCCAATATTTAACATTTTTCACAAATTTACACTTACATCTTGAGTCACTCATGACTGATAATTATAAACAATGAAGTTCATAACAATAAATAAAGAGTGTCTCATTTCAGCTGATACAGCTGAAATTAATGAATAATGTTGAAAATTTCTGTGGAAAGAAACAAGATTTTTAAATACAAATAGTTTTGGTGCAGTTGGTTTTTTTGCATCATTTTCACTGAAAACAAATATTTGGCAAAACTCAGATTTTGAGTCGAAAATTAAACCAAATTTTTGGTCAATCTCTAATTTTTATATGATGCTTTTGCACTTTTAAATATATTTTATATAACGTATATATTTTTCTTTTTTCAATTTTAGATGCTGCTATTCTTGCTGCTGATCCTTCTAAAGTTCGACCATACCACCAAGACTATAGAGTTTATCTTATACGATTGGCTCAGGGTGGCTTATTTGGGCAAATTGAAATGACAGCAATTCACAAGTTTGCAGATTTATATGAAGCTGCAAGACATGAACCTGGTGTAAGTTTTTTTCCTCTTATAATTTTGCTATGTTTTAAAAGAAAAAAATTAATGATGTTATAAAAACTAATTGTCTGTTGTCATATTTTTCAATTAAATTCAACATTTTGTAAACAAACCTAGTATATAATAATATGATAGGTGAATCTGTTATTTCAAAGCAGATTTGCATTTAAGAAGTATATTTAATTCATAAATGTCATTATCCACTATCACGAAGAGCAATAATAAAATTTTTATTTAAATGAAACAGCCAAATAAAAAAAGTAATCTGTTTAAATAATACATAAATGTTTAAAATAATTAGATGTGTAGTTTGATATTTTTATTTTTTGATTGCTGTTCATTTTATAATAAAATATAAAATCATTTTCTGCTGGAATTTGAAACAATACACTTTTCTATGATTTCAGCATTATGTAATTAAATGTGATGATAATAAACCTGTTTTAAAGAAAACATCTTTTCTAGAAAAAGTTTAAAATAATTAGATGCTGTATTTACTTGTGTATAACGCACACTTAAAAAAAAAAAAAGGGCAAAACTTCTAGGTGCGCATCATACACGGAATATTTTTTTTCTGCTGGATTTAATCACTCAATATACATATGAATCAAGAAATGTATTCAAAGGAGACATAATTAATCGGAAAATCTTATTTAACTGAAGTATTAATGCATCTTTATTTCACTGCTTGCACTTTTTTATACATTAACATTATAAAAATGCTAATTAGCAATTGTCACTGCCATCAGTCACTCCTACCCCCCTGTCATTCACTCCCTACCCGAAGTCTAAAAATGTATTTTGTCTTGTTTTGGGCCTGATGTAATATTTATTCCTACTTCTTTACTGAAATTCCTTTAGTCATTTATTCACTTGCATGCCAAATTTATGGTGTACGTTATACACGAAATTTTAAAAGATCGCCATTTTTTCTTGTAAATAGACATACATGTGTGTGTGGTATCCATGAGTAAATACGGTATATAGTTTAGTATTTTAATTTTTAGTGTTTTAGGAGTAATTTCCCCCCCCCTTCCTAATAAGAGATAAAAATAAAACAGACAAACCTTCTTCATGAAACCTTTTGTTGGATGCATTAAATGCTGTTTTCATTAAATCTGAATTTATAAATCAATAGCCTTGGCAAGAGAGAGAAATTTGACAATAGATATTCTGGCAACCTATTCACTGTTTCATATAATCAAGTAATTATTTTCAGTATTTATACAATTTATTTAATATAAAGAAGCCTTTTATCTTTTTTTATATACATATAAACAGAAATAAATCATATTTATTATTTTAAGATGCATTTATTTTAGGAAGGTAACAAATAGTGACTTGGCCAAATAATGAATATATTCGGCCAAATTTTATTGGGACAAAAATTAAGTACATATACTATTATATTCTAATTTTATTTTTCTAAATAAAGATATAAATAAATTAAATATATTAAAATTAATATTTTATTAGGTATCGTATCAGTTCAGGAATTTTGACAGCTTGATATTCTTTTTTTTTAATATTTTAAATATTTGATGTTAATGTTAAATATTTTTCTTAAATCAAGCAGGATGGTCATTCTGCCAAGCCAAGCTAGAAAAAAAATAATATGCCCGCCAAACGAACAAACGCCAAGAACATAACGACCGCTTAACTGCTTAATATACTCGAGACAACTTCTCCATGTTAAATCGACCAAACATGGCATTTTAAAATTGAAGATTTTTAAGAAATCAACGATCACAGAGAAATAAAACAAAAACTAGAAGAATATAATAAATGAAAGCTTTAATTTGAGATCAAACGCATCTTTATAAAATAATTATAAAGAAAGATACAAGATATTTTTAAAAACGTTGAGATACTGAAAATTATCACTTTTTTCTTCGTCAAACATTTTTTTTTTTTCAGTCACGGTACAGACTTAAATAAGGGACAGAAAGAAGTGTAGAATGCATTTTCGGAGAGGTAATTATTCAAGATATGTACTTTTGTAAAATTCGCTTTTAAAAAATAAAATTTCTAACTAAGTAAAAAACTGGTAATTAATTAAGAAATTATGCCAAGTGCGATAAACCTGCCAATAGTGTACTAGCTACATTAGAGTAGAGCAAATCATTTTAGATGCTGCCACTTCAAGTTTTACTTGCCAATCATATATCTTCTTCAAAATTATTTTTTCGAATAAAACACTGTAAAAGTTCATTTTTAGAAAGATCTTTAAAATATTTTTTTTTTTTGTGAAGGAAGAGATATCTTCTAAAATGTAGTCATTTAAAATTATTAGCATTTAAAGTTCCATTCCTGATGTAAGCAAAACTGTTGAAAAAAAATTGAGTTGAGTGTGATTTTTATATAAAAAGAGAACCATGGTAAATGATATTCACTTCGTTTATGAGTAGAGAATCAACATAGATAACAACTTCGACGTTACTGTATGATGAAATACGATTTTACCATAAAATGTTTATTTAAAGAGGGTAATCTACTGAACAAATTGTACCAACCGAACTGACTTTGTACAATTATATTAACCAATAGTATTTTATATCATATCAATTTACAGCCATCTTTCCATATTTTACGTAAATTTCTAACCAATATTTAACCCGTTATCATCCAACGATACCATATAGATTACCTATAACTGGACAAAACTTTTAAATTTCATCACCAGCATTTATTACGGAAGTGTCTGCCATCTAAATGTCTGAATAAGTAACAATTTTGGATTCTAACAACGAATTTGGGTACATTAGAATTTAATGTCAAATACGAAAAGATGGCCTCCAGACCAATGTTAACCAATTATAATCATCAATAATAAACTACAGGATTTCGTTTGTGGGAAGACAAACAAATCAGAAAATATCTTTGGCTTCATTTTCCTAGGAATAAATGAATTCGTGTTTTCAAATTGGTTATGCATTTTTTTATGCTGAATTAAATTTACCATGCTAAAAGATGTTTATTGAATACAAATAAAACGATTTACAGGACAATGCAAAAAATAGACTTATGGCCGTCAACAAATGACAATTTCTGGAAGTGTGATTTTACTGTTTTAAGAGTATTTTAGTGTGAGTTAAAGTTTAGCTAAACAGTAAAAGACAGGCATTTCATTCACCGACAGACAAACAAATCAAAAAGTAATAAATGATCCTAGGAATAAATGATTTTGTGTTTTTAAATTAGTTCTGCACTTTTATGCTGAATTACATTTAGCATACTAAAAGATGTTTACTCTTACTAAATACAGATAAATCATTTTACAGGACCACACAAAATACTAAATGAGTTAAATGAGTTTAATATGGTATATATATTGTAAATGACAAGCTTTTCGTTCACGGACAGACAAACAAATCAGAAAATATCTTTGGCTCCATTTTCCGAGGAATAAATAAATTCTTGTTTTTAAATTAATTATGCATTTTTAAGCTGAATTACAGTGGCTCACAAAAGTGTTCGTACACTTAGGAATTTCATTGAAATAGTTCTCTATCCATTAGTTAAAATTAATATTTTAGGATGGATATTTAGGAGTAAGATCTATGACTAATTCTTAAAAGAACTACATAAAATATTTTAAAAACATAGCAAAACTTTATTTTGAAAAAATCATTAATCAAAAAATAACAAAAAAGTTACCTCACAAAAGTCTTTGTACACTTTAAAAAAAATCACTGTATGTTTGTAAATATTGTAATATTTCGCTAAAGTTGTACTTAATAGGATATTATTTAGCACCCTCAACAGTTTTTTAAACCCCTGGGAATAGATTTAATTAGAAATTTTGTAATTTCTGCATGAAAGTTGATTCCTTCATCAACCATTGCTGTTTTTACTTTGCTTTTCGTTTCAATGCAGTGTCTTCGAATTCTAACTTCCAGTTATCTCCAAATATGTTTTACTGGGTTTAAATTCAGCAATTGAGGTGATGTTTTCAGAACTTGTGGACAAGTATAGAGACACCAGAGGTGAAAGTTGAGAGCCATGTGCTTTGTATCATTATCCTGATATGAAACAAAATTTTTTTGTTACGCATATTTTGGGCTGATAATTTTAAATTGCCTTTTAAAATATTTGAATAAAGATCGTGATTTATTATGCTATCAATGTAAACCAAATTACCTAATCCTGAAGCTGCTATACACCCTTACACAAGGACAACTCCACTACCATGGTTAACTGTTTCAACTAAGTTCTTTGAATTAAATTTTTATTTTTTCTCTCCATACTATAAGACATCTATTGGAGCCAAGAATGGTATACTAGTTTTCATCTGTAAATAAAACATTATTCCAATACCATTTGGTTTTATTTATCATCGATTTTGCCAAAGAAAGTCCAAGTTTTCTGTTTTAAGCCGTAACAAAAAATTTTCTACAGGCAGAACGCCTACATAATGCTGCTCGGTTTAGCACTCTATCGAACATAGTTTCAGGTGAAAATGAAGTATAAACTGTTTCGTTTTTTTTAATAGAAACTTTTACAGTTCTTAAACGTAGATTTTTTACGAGTTTTTCTAACTGTAATTATTTAGTCTCATTGTGTTAACTTAGATTGACGACCTTTTCATGCCTAATTTTTAATCCAATTTTTTACTATAAAGCCTTTTATCGCATACTTCACCGTAGAATGGAATAAATTAACTAATTTTGCAATATTTCGAATTAATTTACTACTGTTATGAAGAAAAATGACTAATTTTCGAACGCTATTAGTCATGACATTACGATTATAAACTATTTTTTAATTAGTAAATAGAATATTACGGACCAATTCCGCAAAATATAAAGCCAAGTGATTTTTTAAATGTCACCACAATGCAAAAATAAAAATAAAGCGACAAACAATATTTTTAATAATAAATTTATCCAAAAATGTTTCTGTGTACGAAGACTTTTGTGGCATGTTCTTTCTGTGGCATCTTCCGTTTTCATTTTTAGATTTAAAAAAAATCCTTTAATATTAAACAAACAGGTTGTGTGTTACTTAGAATAACTTGGAGATAATATAAAAAATTACTGGACTTCATATACGAATTTAATTTCAGGGAAATTTCTTTTTAGTACAAATTTTTGAAGTGTACGAACACTTTTGTGAGCCACTGTATATTTAGCATACTAAAAGATGTTTACTGAATACAGATAAAACAATTTACAGGATCACACAAAAAATTAGATATATTACCATCAATGGATGATAATTTTTGGAAGTGGGATTTTACTAGTTTTAAGAGTATTTTAGTCTGAATTAAATTTAAGCTAAATATTTGTGTGAATGTAAAGATGGCAGATAAAATACGGGGCTGCACAAATGTATTCAAGTAAGTGTCCGTGTATTGGCACAAATTCCTGAAAGAGAAATTTCAATTTATTATCCGTTTGCTTGCTAAACTAGATTTTCGTATCATATCTAACTAAAATAGCAACTATAGATCTATATTTTATATCGATTCAATCAGTTTTTTACAAAATTTTCATTTTTTATCAAAATTAAATACCGTATAAATTGAAAAAGCATGGTAATTTAAGAAAAGAAGTTGATTCTCGCTCTTTTAAATGATAAATTACTCTAAGAAATAAATGATATATAAATATAATGTACACATGTATTTCTTCTGTATATGATTTTACGAGAACTCATTCCAATTTGAGTGAGCAGATTATTTAAATTTTATATAATCTCTTCAAAAAAAAAAAAAAAAAAAAAAAAAAAAAAGAAGTGATATCTACTAAAAAACACTTTTCAAAAAAAAAAAAAAAAAAAAAAAAAAAAAAAGCAAAAAAAAAAAAAAAAAGATGAAAGTTGTGTTTAAAAAATGGTCTGATATCAAATTTCCAAGCTTATATTATGGTATTTATTTAACATTTTCCATTAAAAAAATTACCATTTGTAAGTCAATGCCTTTGCATATGTTGATAGAAATCTTTTTTCGCTTATACTAAATACATTGCAAACGTGTTTTAAAAATTCAAATGTTTTAAAATAATGCAAGATGGGCTTGGCGGCCATCTTTCCATATTTTACACAAATTTCTAAGCGCCAAGTTTGTAAAGGAAAGCGTAATAAATTTTCATTAAGTACAATTTAGAACTTCTGATTTTAATTATGGACAGACATATTTAACACGTTACCACCCAGCGATCTATTTATAGATTTCCTTCAAATAAACAAAGCTTTTAAATTTCAGCACCTGAATTTTAGTATGGAAATGTCTGCTTAAGCAACAATACTAAGTTTTAAATTTTAACTACGGATTTGGGTACATAGAAATTAGTGTACAATATGGAAAAATGGCCGCCATGCCCATCATGCATAATTTTAAAACGTTTGAATTTTCAAAACACATTTACAATGTATTTAGTACAAGAGAAAAGGATTTCTATCAACATATGCAAAGGCCATTGACTTACAAATAGTAATTTTTTTTTAATGGAAAATGTTAAATAAATACCATAATATAAGCTTGGAAATTTGATATCAAACCATTTTTTAAACACAACTTTTATCTTTTTTTTTTTTTTTTTTTTTTTTTAACTTTTGAAAAGTGTTTTTTAGTAGATTTAATAATATTGATGAAAAGTGCAAATTTTCCTGATATATTAACATACTATTTTTATATGTGCATGAAATGTGTGTATGTTTATATTCAAGTACTTTGAAATTGAATATGATTTTTCATTTTTCTATAAATATATGCATATTTATAATTGATTTTTCTCCAATATCTGTGTTTCCAAATTGTTTAAATCTTTAATTTTGAAACAAGTTTCTGAAAGATTCTTAGATTTAAAAGAAATAGAAAAATTCTTAGTAGTACTTGAATAAGAATACCTATAATTTTTGTGCATTTAAGCATGGAAATGACATCATGAATATGTTAGAAACAAGCCAGTTTGAATTTTAGAAAAACACTCTGAAAAATTCAAAAATATCTGTATAAAATAATATTAAATAATGCTAAATCTATTTAGCTAACTATCTAATAGCATTCACCACAGATAATCGACCAACTGAATATTCAACAAGAGGATTGAAAATCAAAAAGTGGTCAAGTATTTGTCACATCCCTTATTTATTTTATGCTTTATTATTTTGTTAAAATTTCTAGTCCAACAAATTTTGTTCAACTTTTCTTTATTTTAGGAATTTGATAAAGAGCAATACCTACAGTTTATAAACTTAATGGCTCAAATACAAGAAAGGTAAAAGTCTTTATTTATTTATTTGATGTTAATTATTTTTAGGGTTGGTAACTTTATTGCTAATTCATTGTGTTGTTAAATGTTATAATATAATGTATTCCTTTCATACTTAAATATGTTAAAATATTTTTAATTGATATATTATTATTGCAGATGTATTTAAATCATTTTAATTCCGTAAAAAATAAACTCTCTGTAATTAAAAAAAAAAAAAAAAAATCTTCTTTTTACTTGAAATATCAACTGAATTTGCAGTTTGTTCTTATTAATGTCTTATTGAAAGGAGGAAAGAAGAGGATTGTAAATGAAGAATTTCATTCATCACATCTGATTTAAAAAGTTGTATAAAAATATATAAAAAAATCTGTTAATATGTATACTCTTTTATAACTTGTCTAAATGTTATAAACAAATGAGCAATTGTGAATGAGTCTGATGACCAGAAATTAGCTTTTAAGAGGCTAAGAATCCAATTTTCAGCCAGTTATCTGTGTATATTAAATGAATGATTAAAAAAAAAAAAAAGTAAGTTTTCTATATCGAATTTGAAAGAAATAAATAAATGCTTTTAGGTGCTGTAAACCTTTATAAAATAACTGTTTTCAATAGTTCTGCATACAGATGGCCCATTATCCTTATAACAAGTATAGAAGACAATCATAAATTTCTCCAATATTTTTCACCTTTAAATGGAGAAATAATCGTTAAATTTAAGAAATAGAATTTTTTTTTTTTTTTTTTTTTTTTTTGTCTTTTTGAAAATCTCTAAAACAGTTTCAAGATTTCCTAACATACAATCAAAAACAACTAATAATGAAAAAATTGGAAATTTTTGTTATATTGAAAATACTTGATCTAATTGGTTGTTCTATTGTACTTAGAAATAATGTTGTTGCTGCAATAGATTCAGAAATTAAATTATTTATTTTAAACATAGACTGAACATTATATGTTATATTCAAGGAACGTATTAATAATCAGTTTGCATTTTAAATTAGTACACATGTTTAATTTTAAAATATGCTATTTATGAGGTTAAAGATAGTTATTTTCATGATGAATTTAAGTTTTTTTATTTTTTAGCCTGTTTTGTTTAGCCAACAAGTTAATTTTTTCCCTTGATCATTTTTGTTTGATGACTTTCATTTTTAGCTGTATTTCTACTCAATCAATTTTGAGGCATTAGTGTTATTTTTTTGAGGCTGAAAGAATCGGCCTTCCGGCAGTTTTTATAATTTCCTGATGTGTACATTGCATTTAAAATACATATTAATTTCAGAGATCATAGAGTTTGCACAGTTTTCTAAAATAATGTATAATGTTAAATTTGTATTTTGCTACATGTACTACACAGGGGGAAAAAAAACTCTGTGTGCTGCATACCATCAAAATTATAGTGAAAACTTTTATTATATTCTCTCAGGGCTGAAACAAATCTTTTTTGCACCCTATCCAAACTTGGATTTTGCCCTCCCCCCTTCTACACAAATTACATTTACATGATTTACTTAAAATATATAATCATAAGATATGTCATACTGAACTACATAATCAACTTATTCAAATATAAATTCATCAAATCTTTGAAAAAAAAAATCCACATTGTACAAGATTTTTATACTATATTATCCTTAGATTCTTCTATGCTATAGCATATTCCAGATAGGACTGTTTTGAAAATACTGTGCTAAATATAGACATGAAAAAAAAAAAAAAAAAAAAAAAAAAAAAACTAACAAAATCTTCATTTGGCACCCAGGGTGCATTCCCCTTGTGCCCCCCCCCCCCCTAGTTTTGGCCCTGTTTTATCTGGTTATATATCACTAGTTATGTTTTTAGTACAAAATGGCAGGATTCATGCCCAAAATTTTGAAATCCCAGACAAAAAAATTCATTCTTTTCCAAAGAATTCAGCTTTTTGGACTGACAATCAAATGGATGATCAATACAATGAATAACATAAAAGGTTGAAAAAGATCAACTTGGAGCATTCTTATGTTTGATACTTTATAATGCACAAAATATGATAACCATTCACAAAATTTAAGATTTTTATTTCATGCAACCAATTAACAAATCTATAATAATGAAGAGACAAGTTTGTGCGTGTGTCAGCGCTGTTCTGAAGAGACCGCTGCATGTAGAGTTATAAAATTTGGAGGAAAGGTACCTCTATACATGAAGTTTTGCACCTCAAAGACCGATTTTCGATTTTTTGATTAGAACTTTTAAATTTAATTTTTTAAGCGATTTTTAGCGTTTTTTATGTTTTGAGGCGATTTTTCCATATTAGTGAAAGGGATATGGTTTCATTCTTTTCCCTCAATATAGTAAATTTTTTTCTCTTTTCAATAAAGTTTATTTGGAATTCGTGCGGCTATTTTTGAATTTTTAGCGAATTTTTCAGTGCGATTTTTAGTGTTTATTCCTATTTTGTGGCTATTTTTTGACGTTGATAAGAAGAAAATTGTTTCAAATTTTTAGCCTAATGCAAAAAATTTGGTATGCTACGATTTTCAATTTAATCGATTTTTAATGCGATTTTTCGAGATTTTTTGCGTTTAGCACGTATTTTTTTTTTTTTTTTTTTTTTTTTTTTTTGGTCAAAAACTTGAACCAATGAGAATTATATGGGTAGTATTTTTTTTACGAAATCTACATAAAAAGTCGAAACTTTTGACACCACTATTTTTGAATAGCAATTTCATCAAATATCTTAAATTCTTGCTTAAGACCGCCACACTGTCGAGTAATATATCTTCTGATAGGTTGTTTATCGGAATATCGTTTCGATACAGTTTTGTTGAGAATAGAGTGCGCTCCCTGGTGGTGGAAGTTGGAACTAACAAAACGCGATTTTGTTAAAATTTGGAAATCTAACAACGTGATTTATTTTAAACTTTACGATAGTTTAATATACATGATAAAAAATTATAAAAAAGATAGGCGTGACACATTTCAGGTGCGAAAGGGCAGGGCCTCGAACAAATGTAGGAAATGTCATAAGGGGAATGTTTGAAACTGTAAAATAGTTTATAATGTAATACGTAATAAAAATTAAGTGCCGTTGATTTCTAGACCGCTGCACGAAGATCTACAAAAACTTTTGGGAAGGTACCTCTATATATGAAGTTTTATACCTTGAAGGTCGATTTTCGATTTCTTAATTATATTTTTCTACGATTTTTAGCGTTTTTTTTAAAATTATAATGTTTCGAGGCGATTTTTTTACATTCGCAAAAATAATGCAGTTTCTTTCTTTTAACCTAATATATTTTTACCTAATATAATTTATTTGGATTTCACGCAGCGATTTTTGGAGTTTCAGTGAATTTTTTAATGCTATTTTTAATGTTTTTTCGCATTTTGCCGCTGTTTTTTGATAGTATTAAAAGGAATTTTTTTTCAAACTTTTAGTCTGATGTACTAAATTTTTCCTGGTAAGATTTATGAGTTTCGTCGATTTTTAATGCAATTTTTCGGGAGTACTTGAGTTTTGTTATGTCGATTTTTTGCCATTCATGAAATATTTCCAATTACAATGTTTCACCCTATTGCAGAAATATTGTCTCCTGCAATTTTTAAATATTAGTGATTTTTAATGCATTTTCAATGCAATTTTTAGCGTTTTTTTTTTTTTTTTTTCGAGTTCTTCGATGATTTCTTGATATTTGGAAGTAAAAATTGATTTCAAACTTTTAATCTAATATACTTTTTGCGATTTTTCAAGATTTTTCGCATGACGCGTCGATTTTTTTATCATTTATAAAAGATATCTGTGTACTACTTGATTATTCCATCGGCCAATTTCACCAAATTACATGAATCGACAAATTTCTCACCAAATTATGCAAATTGGTGTAATTTTTATCTTAAATAATGAAAGGACAAACAAATTAGAAAAACATGAATGAAAATACAAATAGAACAACAATGTAAAAATCACTTGATGACGTAAAAAAACATGTAACGTGTTTAATGTCAAGTGAATTCGACATTTACGATTAGCCATTATTGGCATTTAATCTTAAAGTTTAACGATAGATTCTTAGTCAGCCAGATAATTAAGTAGTACTGATTTCCGATTAGAATGTTTTATCTATTTCAGAAAATTCTAATTTCTTTAAGTTTTTAAATAACTATTGATTTTTAATGCAGTTTTCAATGCGATTTTTAATGCTGTTTTCAATGCGGTTTTAATGAGCTTTTCAATGCGATTAAAACCACTTTTTCTATCCACACAGTGATTTTTTAAAAATTAAAAAAATAATTTCGTTTTAAATTTTTAGCCTAATATAGTAAAATTCAGTATCTACCGTTTTTAATTTTGTCGATTTTTAATGCGAATTTTATAGATTTTTCGAGATATTTTATGTTTTACGTCGATTTCTTTGTAATTCATGAAAAATATATGATACTAAGTATATATTTACTAAATTTTACCCGACTAGAATAAATTTTTATTCCAGGACGCATTTTACATTTAGCGTTTTTCAATGAATTTTTCAATGCAGTTTTTAGTGGTTTTTCGAGTTTCACGGCTACTCTTTGAAATTCGGAAAAGGAATTTGGTTTCAAATTTTTATCCCTACTCTTTTAAAAGTTGTTGCATCGACGAATTTTGAAATTTTTCGATAATGCAATTTTCAGTGCGATTTTTAGCAATTTTTTCATTATTTTATACATTTTACGTCGTTTTTTTTTATCATTCATCAGTTTTCCAATTGCAGTGTTTTACTCTTATACACCTTGGCTTAATATAGTTATTTTTTCCATGTATCTATTTTTTAATGCGATTTTTTGAGATTTTTTTACGTTATGCACTGATTTTTTGTCATTCGTAAATAATTTCCGATTACAGTGTTTTACCCAAATATAGTAAATTTTAGCACCTGCGAGTTTTAAATACACTGCTCGACATTGAAAATGCAACACTAAGAAGGAGTGGTCAGAAAGTGATGAAATTTGGGGGAAAGACAGAGACAGCAAGGAGCATTAAGTGATCTTTATTTCAAAATGATGGTCAGAATACAGAACGAGAACGGCGTCGGCTCAGTAGGATGTAGGACCACCGCGAACTGCGATGAACGAAGAAACACGTTTAGGCATAGAGTCAATAAGAGCGTGGATGGTGTCCTGAGGGATCGCTTTCCATTCCATTTCAATTTATTGCCACAGTTCATCTTCTGAACGAGACAGGGGCAGAGTCCGTAAAACAGCGTCCAATCACATCCCACACATGTTCGATTGGTGACAGATCAGGAGAGTACGGTGGCCAGGGGAGCATCTGTATACCATGCAGAGCATGTTGGCACATGCGAGCACTGTGTGGTCGGGCGTTATCCTGCTGAAAAATTGCATTAGGCTGCCCTTGAAGGTAGGAGATGCCACTGGCCGCAGTACATTATCCAAGAATCGTTGGGCCGTCATAGTGCCCTAAATACGAACTAGAGGTGACATGCAATTATACGCAATAGCGCTCTAAACCATTATGCCACGTTGTCGCGCGGTGGGGCGTTCCACAGTTATTGCCGGATTTGATCTGTCTCCACGTAGATGCCACACACGTATGCGGCGACAGTCACTGGATAAACAGAAGCGTGAGTCATCTGAGAATGCGACGGTTCGAAAATTCTGTCATTCAAGTCACTCTAGTCCGGCACCATTCCAAACGTTGGTGCCTATGCTGTCGAGTCAATGGCAGTCTTCTTAACGGACGCCGTGAGTGCAGGCCATGTTCAACCAATCGACAGGAAATGGTTCTGGTCAACACAGAAACATCCAGGGTATCTTGTACATGCTGCAGAATCGAGGTACAAGTGACTTGCGGGCCCGCCACAGCTTGTCGGTGGATGCTTCCATCCATGCGTGCTGACGTCACTCTGGCTGCACTTGCACCCCTCAATCTTGCCACATTTCCTTGTTCCAACCATGTTCGCCGTAACCGATGCACCGGGCTCGCATCCATATGAGTATCAGCTGCGATTTGTAATTTTTATACGTAAAGACCAACCCCCCCCCCCCCTTCTCAGTCCCATCACCATACCTCTCATAAAATCGTCTATCTGCTGGTAGTGCCTTCGTTGACGGCAGCCTGGCATTCTCTTTTATACACGTATCCTCCAAGACAAAAACAAAATTTCTTCGATAATTCGTCTGGCAGAAATAGCGACACGAATATTGCCCATTCTACAAGTTCCTTCCCTTATATCTTACATCACGTGCGTCGGAGACCTACGCATTTCACATCATTTGCATAACTCAGTGACATGCGCCTACTCTGAAATTTGCATAAATTTCTGACCACTCCTTCTTGGTGTTGCATTTTCAATGTCGAGCAGTGTATTTAGAGATTGCATTAATACCAAAGTAATTTTTCGTCATCTTTATAAGAAATTCAATTTTAAAATCTTAGTTTGGTGTAATAGATTTTGTTCTCCTCGAATTTTTAGTTTTAGCGATATTTAGCTAATTTTATAGATAATTTGCGTCGATATTTTGTTAAGAAAGAATTCAGATTACATTTTTTTACTCTTTTAATGTAAATTTTGTCCCCTGCTTTCTTTAAATTTAAAACGATTTGTATTGCACTTTTAAATATAATCTTTAGACTTTTTATCGAAACCACGGTCATTTTTTTCACATTTGAAAAAGAAATTTCATTGACAATTTGTAGCTTAATATAAATTTTGCCATCAAGGATTAAAATTTTTAGCGTATTTTCATGCAATTTTTAATGCTTTTTCATTTTTTTTTTTTTTAACGTATGACGTCAATTTTTTGTCTTTTTTGAATGATTTTTGATTGCAGTGTTTGGTGTCGGTATTTTTAAAAATTAATGAAAGAGTTCAGATTACAATATTTTGCCCCATTATGGTTCATTTTGTCTGCAGGAATTTGACATAAATTTTACCCTACTATAGTAAATTTTGTCTTTCGGATTTTTGAATTTTACTGATTTTTAATGTTTTTTAGTGATTTTTCAAGTTCATGGCAGTTTTTTGACATTGATAAAAAAAATTTTGATTTCTAATTTTTATCATAAATAGTACTATTTGTTTTCTGCGCTTTTTGAATTTTAGCAATTTCTAATGCTATATTTCAATGTGAATTTTAACAAGGTTTAGGTGATTTTTAGCGATTTTTGAACTTTTTGTTATTTATGAACAATTTCCGATTTACAATGTTATCCGATTCAATGTTACATTTTTACAGCAATGTCTTTCAAACATGCAGCGATTTTTAATATAATTTTCAATGTGATTTATAGCCATTAATTAAGTTCCTTGGCGATTTTTTGCCATTCGGAACCCGATTTCGATTTGAAACTTTTTGACTAATATAATTACTTTTCGATTGCAATGATTTATCTCTTAATATGATTTTTGGCGTTAAATGTCTACATTTTGTTATTCATGAATAAGTTCCAATTACAATTCGTGCTGCAATTTTTAAATTTTTCGAGTTTTTTTATTGTGATTTTCAAATATTTTTCGCAATTTTTGAAGTTTTTTGACGAATCTGGGTAATGCCGGGCAGATTAGCTAGTTTCATTATATTTCCCTATGACTGATTGACAAGTATTGCAGGTTTTTATTTTTTACTTTCTTCTATCTTCAATAGAAGAAAGTATTGTAATCAAAATTTTTTTTCCGACTTCCGGTTTTCAACGGATTTACACGTTTTAGGGGTCAGATATTCCAAAAAACCTGTTTTTACAAAATGTCTGTCTGTGTGTGTGTATGTCGCCATTCTACCATCAAAAAGTGTATGAAGTTATGCACAGAATTGAACCAAATTTTTTGTGAATGCTTTTGGCTGTGGCAAGTAGGCCCTCCTTGAGTTTTGAAATATTCCGCCGGAAGAGGGCTCTGCAATCGCAATTTTTGTGCCAATATCAATATTGTACCGACCGAAAGTATATGAAATTATGCATCGAATTTAACCAAATTTTTTGTGTAAGTGTATGACTGTGGCTAGTTGATCCCCCCTGAATTTGAAAATAATCCGCCAGAAGGGGGCGCTGCAATCGCGATTTTTGTGCCATTTTCAATATTGTACCGACCAAAAGCATATGAAGTTATGCATCGAATTGAACCAAGTTTTTTGTGTATGTGTATGACTATGGCTAGTTGGTCCTTCCTGAATTTAAAAAAAATCCGTCGGAAGGGGGCGCTGCAATCGCGATTTTTGTGCCATTTTCAATATTGTACCGACCAAAAGTACATCAAGTTATGCATCGAACTGAACGAAATTTTTTGTGTAAGTGTATGGCTATGGCTAGTTGGATCGCCCTGAATCTGAAAAAAATCCGCCCGAAGGGGGCGCTGCAATAGCGAATTTTATGCCATTTTCAATATTGCAGCGCATAAAAGTGTATGAAGTTAGTTCTAGAACGGAACTAAATTTTTTGTATATGATTATTTTTTGGTAAGGCAAGTAGGTCCTCCCTGAATTTGAAAAAAAAATCTGCCTATCATTCTACTGTCCATCGGATCGTGCAGAGACGGAAATTCGTTTTTACTCCGATTAATTGATTGAAGCAGAAATTTAAGATGAAAATCAAAGTTGGTATGGTATTGAATTAAAATTATTAAAGCATTAAAATGAGTAACTACTTTTTTTTAAATATTAAAATGTACGTATGAGATAGAAGAAAGTTTTGGGATTGGCACATCCAACTAGTTTTTTTTTCTTTTTCTCTCCTGCGATAGATTGATGGAAGCTTATAATCTATTGACTGATAGACATACATCTCGATTTTTTTTTCTGAAAAAAGGGGTAGAGGAAAGAGGCAAATAAAGACTTGTTTTTTTTCCTCTCTTTTTTCGTATATACTTTATATTATATAGACTATTGGTAAATACATACTGAGAAAATATGCATTGAAAAAAATCTAGCTCATAATGTGTGTCTATTATAGACATATGAACAACATTTGTTCTGAATTACAGTTACAAATTTAAAAGAACATTTTTCTGCGCATAAAAAGAAAAAAAACATCCATTTAGATTTAATTTTTAATTTTGACATACCTTGAATTCAATTGAAATTCTAGAATTCATTACTTGCAATTGAATTACAAATTGAACCACAATTACTCTTGACAGCTATTTAATCTAGACTTATTCTTTTTGCGTGTATATCTACGTATATATACATATGTTCTTAATTTTTTTTTAGTATAACAACAAAATCTTGCAGTCCAAAACATCCTGTGAATAACACTGCAGCAAATGCTGTGTCTGCCTCACAACCTACAGAACCAGTTGAGCCCAGTAAAAATTGTATTAGGACATCTACTGTGTCTAGTTCTTTGAAAAGTGAATCTTCTGAGGAAGATAAAGCTACTTATGAAACTTCTGTTTAGATTACAACATTTCTTTATCTAAATAGTAATTATATATATAGTAGAACCCCGCTAATTCGGACCCCGTCGATCCGGATCGATCTGGCCAGTTTTGTTTTCCGAGTTTGAGAAGTGATCGTGAAATTTCTATAACAGTAATTTATTTCATACTCGTATTCTGAATAAAAAGTCTTTTCTCGACTCTTTTCGGAAAAATAACGAAAGAATCTCCGACAATCGTGGAAGAATTTATGGTTTGCTGCAAAAAGTGATTTCTCAAATAAAAAACTTGAAACAGAAGGAGAAATAAGAGAGAATGAAAAAGGACACCTGAAAATTTTATAAACATGTAAAAAAAAAAAAAAAAAAAAAAGATGATTGCTAAGATTTTGATATCAGTGACATTAGCAATTGGTCGAAAGAAGAAAATAATGAAGGTTACGCCTCATTTACAAATGACGTCGTAATCGCTTTGTGCACAAATGAAGAAAATTAAAATGAAGATGATACAGGTGAAAACACCATTATCAACGATGACCAACCAACAATTATTAGCCATAATTGGTATATTTTGAAAGTCACATGGACCTGGGATATCCAACCAACTGCTTATGTTCAAGTGGATGCATGATCGAGCAGCCCGCTAAAGGTATACAGAACTGACCTAGCAGAAGATTACAATTTTATAATTACAAAGTAAACATTTTTACTGTCTATGGTAAATATTGGGTATGTTTAGCATAAAGATGATTTTCTCCAAGTACGTTTTATTTTACTTCTTAGTTTCATTCTCCAGATAATCTGGATTTTTGAAAAAAAATGGATTTTCCAGAATGGGTCTGGTCCCAATTAATCCGAATTATCGGGGTTTTACTGTATATGATTATTATTATTATTGTTTTAATGAATAGATAATATACAAAGTATTCCATACTGAATATATCCATGTTATTTAATTTTGCATTTGAAACTATCAAATTTAATGAGTATTTTTGGTTCAGGCTTGATTCAGTGTATCAACTTCTTAGTTATAATCTGTTCAGTTTATTCCCCACAACTGTTTAAAAGAAGTTTTATCTCTGGGGTCTATCTAAAGGAGCACATCTTCATGTAAAAATTTTTAAAAAATGTGAAAAAGTGATAATTCTGACTTGTTTTGTAAAGTGGTTGCAAACATGAAAAGTCATTTTCTTGTTAGTAATATACCAAGCAGATGAAAATATTCTTTACATTCACATATTATCAACACATTCTTTATGTTGGCTGATCTTTTTAATGGATGTTTTAATGACAGCCTGTATGGAATACCTTATGTGATAAAAATTTTATACTTTTAGTGTAATACATTTTGTGTGTTAGTCTGTTTATTGTATTTTAATTGTTCAGATATGTTTTTAAAGACTGTTTTATTTAAAAAGTTAATTATGTTTAACTATGTTGATTTTTTTTTAACAATTATGACATTTAGCTTTTATATCATATTTAAGCGATTTAGATATGTTTTTAAAATATAATATATATTAATAAATAAATTATTTATTATTATGTTGATTGTTATGACATTTTATGAATCTGTCATTTGAGAAAATAACATACTATTCTATGATATTCAGAGAATTAGAGACAATGGATCACTGCTGTTATTTGTAATAATTCATGTGCTGTTAAAATCAATAATGCATGTGCATGTTTTTCAATATATTTCATATTACTTACCCATCATACGTAGTATAGGGTAAGACTTGCAATCGTTTTGAAAATCGAAAAAAAAATTTTGGCGGATTTACACGTTTTAGATAGTGGAGATTGCGAAAAACATATTTTTAGAAAAAAAAAATTTGCCGTCTGTCTGTCTGTAAACGCTCTATCTCACGAACAAATTGAGATAGAGACTTGTAATTTTGTATGTGCTTAGTATGTAAGAATGGGATGAAGCCTATTTAATATCAGTAACCTCGATTATCCGGAACTATTTTTTTCGGGCTCTCGAAAAATTCGTTCTGATGAAAGGTATGTAAAAATTTTTGAAATTTTTTATTTTAAGAAGTGGGCGTAAAAGACAATAAAATAACACACATTTTGTATAAAGACCGAAGTCAATTGGATTATTAGTTTCCGAGATATTTGTAATCCTGTTTTTGACATTCTTCGATTTTTCATGACCCTGTGTTTCATTCAAATTTCAATTCAGAGATATATTTTAATTGGAAATAAGAAGCTTAATCCGACACAGTAAACTGTTAGTTAATATCATTATTATTTTTGGAGTTATAAGGATGTTTCTTTTACGCAGTTTGGTACTACTTGAGTAGTTCGGCATTTTATATAGTTTGTCGAAATTGGTTCATCAGCAATTCTTTAATGGACCATTACTATGTTTATTAACGATATTTAAATGTATGTTTAAATTTTGTTTTGAACTTACAATGAAGAAATAGTTTTCACATGCTTTATTTTCATATATTATATTATGCAAATCCATGATGGGTAAGTATTATGGTGGCCCCCAACGACTAGTTTTATTCAATTTCATATTTTATTTGAAAATCATATGTTGTTTTTAAAATTAGTATCAATGTTTAAAAGTAAGAAATGTGACATAAAATTGCTTTACAACTTTTATTTTCATTGTTTTGATTTTGATTTTTCTGTATCACAAATATTGAATGCATTGATTCTTTTCTCATAAAGTTGTATTTATTATAAGTAAAAATTTTTAAGATAAATCATTTATAATTATATTTAGAACTCTTATCAAAATTTATTTTATTATATAAAACCATTAATAAATTATTAAGTTAAAAGGGAAAAAAAACCTTCACATTTTTCTTATTGAAAATATAATTCTAAATTTTATATTTAAATATATCGTTATTCTATTGATAAAATAATTTCAGTCTGTACTAGTAATCAAAAGTGAATATTTTTTTAGTCATGGGTATGTTACATGTTTAACATAATAGCTTAAATTTATGAATTATTATTTTGTTTTTGGAAGTTTATTTCTTTGTTTATCTCTCTGTCTATCTTTTGTTATCCATTTTCCATTTTTATCTTTTTCTTTTTTTTCCCTTTCTTTCTTTTCTTTTCTTTTTATTGCTACTGTTAAATCATATTTTGACTTTCTAATTTAAACCAAATGTCTTCTACCATTAGTCAGTTTTTATTATACTAATTAACTTAGATTTAATGTGCATATGTATGTTTGTTATACATGTTAATTTCTGTATTATAAATTGTGACTTGTGAATCAATTTTTCATTAGATCCTAATAGACATTTTAATAATTATTAATAAATAACTCACGATAACTAGATATGCTGAGACAGGTGAAAGAACTGACAATTAAAAGTGGTACAAATATTGATGAAATTTCTAAAATTTTGAATCATATTGTGTCAGAATTTAATAATTAGCTGAAATGCCAATACTTTGATATCCAACATTTTATATTTTGTGATTTACTTCAAAATGAGATTTAGTGTCATAAAGTTGCATTATTTGATAAATTTATATTATTGTATACTCTTTCTAAAAGTATTCAAGGGAATCTTGAAAATGTTTGACATCATCAGATTAAATATTAATTTATTCTTTCAGAGAAAATTATGCCTGTGGAAGTTTGTGTATGAGTTTAAGAGCCAACACTAGTCACATGAAGAAACGAGAACACTAATGTTAATGCAATAGGAGAAATCTTTACAAATTTTTTGTTTGTACTTTAATAAGTTTAAAAGATTTTTTTTTTTTCATAGTATCCTAAGTTTGATATCATATATTGTGCATTTGTACTTTTTCAATTTTAATTGCTTTTTTTTTTAATATGAGTATAGTTTTACATCCAGAACTGATTGCAAGAATGAAAGTGTCTACATATAAAAGACTGTAATAAAAATCAAATAAGTAAAAATGCATAATATAAGATATTAACCACAGGCATCTTATATATATATGTATAAATAAATTAAAGTACAAATGATAAACCTGTATAGGTTTCTTTTAAAGGTTTAACATTAGCATTTAAGTTTGTCTGTGTGATTAGTATGACTTCTTGTGTGAATTAAAAAAGTTGAGAAGCATTGATCTAGAATTAAGCATCTTAAATCTTTTAAAGCAATTAAATTATTGATTTTGTGATAAGGGCATTAATAATTAGTTTATATGATTAATTATTCTTATAAACAATTCTTAGTAATTCTAATTCTTCTTTTTATTTTAAATTGACTATTATGAGTACTTCTCATGGTTTTGAAATGCTGCACCATTGTGGTGCAGGGTCTGCATCTAGTCAAGAAACTTATTTTTATAATTATGTTGACTCAAATTATAATCCATTATCAATATTTATGGAAGTAAAGAAGTTTTTGACAGTATTTACATATGTTATAAAATCAAAGAATTATTCTTTGAGCTTTTAAGAATTTTGATATTTTCTCTTTACCATGTTTTTGCAATAAATATTTGAATAATGTAAGGATTTTTTTTTTTTTTTTTTTTTTGGGGGGGGGGGGGCAAAAATATTTTTACACGTTTATTTATCCCCTGCCATGTATTATCCATCAATATTTGTTACTCACAGCTGTGTTAACACTTTAAATACACAATGTCAAATATGTTGAATTTAGAAAGCTAACTTTGATAGAATTTTGATAAATTAAAATTCTTACTAAACTAATTGTTGAAGATAAACTGTATAGCTTGTTTTTATGATAAACCATCAGAAAATTAATTTTAACAATCAAGTATTTTATATTAATGATATATATCTATAGATATTTTACTTCCATTTTAAAAATTGTTACTGAAAAAAAAGAAGAAAATGAAATATTAATCTCCACTAGAACAAAGAGATTATGAAATGTCAGAACATTTTATTAATCAGGATTCAGGATTGGGTAAGAATTTTGTAAGATTAGTTTAAAAGTCATAACAATAGTGTGTGTTTACAGCTTTGTTTTGAATCATGATTTCTTTTATTCAGAAATTAGAAATACTCTCTATCAGTTTATAAAGTGTATAATATAAGAGCCCCTTATTGCATTATGTATGGCAGAAGATAGAACAAGTAAATGTTTCAAGTTTTTAAAAATATTAATTAATATGCATATTACATTTGTTTTGAAAAAACTAGTGACAGAGATGCTTATTGTAATTAATGTATTCATAAAATCTCTTTGAAAATGTATTAAAGTATGATTTGTTTTCTCATGAGACAAAAGAAAAAAAATGATATATTTAAATGAACAATATAATAAGAGGCTTCTTATTAGAATTTTTTAAAACTTTTGGAGATGTTTCTCTTTTGCACAGGGTTCCTACAGATCAAGGAAACAGGGAAAAGTCAAGGAATTTGAAAATTTATGTAAAAAGTTTGGGAAATGTCAGGAAAAATTTTAAATATTTCAAATTATTAGGAAAAAGACAGTGGATTTTTGATGTACTACTTTCCATTTAAATCTCAGTTATTGCCTGTTAAGAAATAATTAATTATTCATCCAATCTAAACATTTTTATACAAAATTTATGCAAAGCAAAAAGATAAAACAATAGCATAGGATGAAAAAAAATTAAAAATCAGAAGTTCAAATTGTGCATATTTTTATTTTAGCATTTATCAAGATTAAAGTTGTCCATAGTGAAAAGTTTTACTACAATATATAAGATGCTATGCCATTTTTTACTGAATGCTATTTTACAAATGCTATTTTTTACTGAGAAATGTCTGGGAAACTTTTTGAAAAAGGTCAGAGAAAACCTGAAAATGTCAGGAAATTAATTGTTTGTACCAGAATTCTTTTGGAACTCTGTTGCATATTTTAACATTCATTTTTTTTTTTTTTTTTTTTATTAAAGTTCCTATAATTTATTTTATGAAGTAATAAAATTTTCATTGTATTAATTAATTTCTTAGTCAGTTTTAGAATGGTATGTAATAGGAATAATAATGTTAAAATATCAGTTTTTACTTTTTCTTAATTTCTGTTTGCACTATTTAATCCTATTATTATTCTGTTCTTAAGTTACAAGTTATGACCTGTTTACTGTTCTATCATTTTTAAATTTTTTTTTTTTTTTTTTTTTTTTTTTGATTACCTGCAATATCTTAAACATGCTTCATCATCATCATATTCAGCTTTGTATGGCAATGACCTGTGTGATTTTCTCTTTTTACTGGATGGTTGTTATTGTAGTTCTTTGCATTTCTTGAATATTTATTATTGAGATCTGAATGTTAAAAATTACCTGTGATATTTTCATCTAAATTTTAATATAAGTGAGCATAGGATGTTATGCTGACAAAATGAAAATTCATTGTTCTATCTAAAATTAAGCACTACTATCATAGTGTTTGTTAGAATTTATCACATTTTTTGTCACTCAAAAGTCTTGCCTTTTTTAGTAATAATATTAAAAACAAAAAGTTTTTTTCAATATATACAAGTATAGTGCTAGTAGTTATACTACATATAATGATAATATCATCAATTTTTAAAAGCTTTTGATTATATAAATATGTAAGTGTTACAGCAAATTAATATTCTTACATAATGCAGGGGTGATTCTCGTCCGAAAATTCCGAAATTTCCGAAAATTTAAGGCATCCTCTTCCGAAAATATGAAATTGGGTTATCAGTTCCGCATAGTTGCCAACTTGTACGGTTTTGCGCGCGGAAAAAACAATTGCATAGAAATGCAAATTTCGGAATAGTATCGCCGAATAGCATACATTTCATCAATATTTCGTGGAAAAACGACAATTTCGTCAATGTTTTTGTAATCGAACTTTGTCAAAACATCGATGAAAAACGCGAATTTCCTGTGCGGATCGCGGAAAAAACGGCAATTTCACCAAATATCGCAGATAAAACGCTGATTTCTTCTGAAGACGGCGGAAAAACGTCGATTTCGTCTAAAGATTACGGATATAACGCCGATTTCCTTAAAAGATCACGGGAAAAAACGCCGTTTTCGATAAAAGATCGCTTTAAAATATTTTGTCAAAAGAATATTTGAAAAAAAAAAGCCGATTTCATCAAAAGATCATGGAAAAAACGCCGATTTCGTCAAAAGATTGCGGGAATAAAACGCCGTTTTCGAGAAAAAATCGCGTAAAAAAGCAAATTTTGTCTAAAGATCGTCGAAAAAACGCCGATTTCACTTAAAAAACCATGGGAAAACGTCGATTTCGTCAAAAGATCGCGGAAAAACCGCCGATTTTGGCAAAAGATCGCAATAAATCGCCGATTTTGCTAAAATATTGCTGATTTCGGCCGAAAATAGCGGGAAAACGCCGATGTTGTCCGAAGATCGCTGGAGGGGGAGAAACTCACGACCCCCCCCCCCCCCCCCCCCCCCCCCGCCGATTTCCGAAAATGCGATGCGAATTTCCGAAAAAAAAATTCCATCCAGAATCACCCCTGACATAATGTAGTTGTTCCTGATATTTAAAACATAAGTGCTTTTTCTTATAAAAAGCAGTTTAATATTACTTTTTTTTATTTAACTCAACTTGATTTTTGTATACTAAGATATTTAATAATAATAATGTAGATCAGTATGTGTAAGCTCTGAACTATACTATAGATACTCAGCTTTTAGTTTTAAAAAATAATTTCCGTATTTATTTATAACTAGCAGACTGCGGCAACTACAGTGTTCTTCTTCTCTACAAATGAACTATGAATTAAACTAATCTGAACTTTTTTTAAAAAGCAATATGGACCTTTATCTTAAATGTTCTTTTGTATTGCTAAAAAGGATATGAACACCATTGCGCTTTTATATTTTAAAGGCATTAGGTAAAGTTTAGACTTTCATGGATAATTTTTTTTTTGTTAATTGTTAACTGTAAGATTTAGTAAAAAATGATATGCTATATACTGAAGTAATCCCATAAAAATGATTTAATTGTCAGTGAAAATTTCATAAAAATCTGTTGATTAGAACTTTATAAAAAGATCTTTATATAAAAAAAACTTTCATAATTGGGTTTACGTGATTATAGAATTTTCAACCATAATTCTACAAATAAGTGACATAGAATGTGTGCAATGTACTAAAAATTTCCCTGAAAAATTATAAAACTTAACAATGAAAATCTCAACAAAATTTGTTCAGTGGACATTTTTAAAAAGGTTAAATTTTCATAGTCTGTTTCACATGATTATAGAATTATCCCCCATAATTTTATAAAAGTAATAATAAAATATAAAACTTTCCTTGAAGGAACATCTAAGTAATGCTGCATGTCTTATCAAAATCCATTCAACAGAACACAAATTATCAGCAGCCAGAATGAAATACTCATTTATATTTTATATACAGTTGATAATAAAATAAGGATTTTAATTGCAGAATATGTAAAATCGCACCTATCTGTTGCTTATGTCTATTTTGCTATCTTCAGTGTTCTCAATGATGATAATTTTAGATATGCAGTACTATCAAATTATCATATCAATTAGAAATGTTTTCTTTATAGAAACAGCGAGTGATGAAAAATCTTCATAGTGGATATAGCAGAGTGATAAAAGTTAAAAAACGATAAATTAATTTATCATATTATTATTGAAAAATATTTCTGTTAACCACTATTTATAATTTTTCTTTTGTTTTGGTTTTGTTTGAAGTGCTGTAAAAATTGCAGCATTTCTTTTATCTGTGATATATTTCAAACGTTTAATTATTTGTTGAAGTTATTTTTATGTTGTTAAAATATTCTTTGTTGGCATAATTAAAATAGCTAATTAATTGTAAGTGTAGTCTTTTTAACTTTTATTATATTCCAGTCCTAGACCTAAAATTTCATTAAGAAATTATTGCTACTTTATTTGATAATCATGTAATACCTCTTTATTACTAACCATATGTCACAGAAATATAATTTGGCTAATTCCATGGGTTCTGTAGTGTAAGTCACATAACTTATTAATTGCTATGCTTGTTAGCCACCGTTATTTTCGAAAAGTCTGCTTGGCCTTATTCAATTAATGAGAATGTGCTAATAAAATTAATCAATTTTTTTTGTTCTATAATACTGGTAGCCAAAAATCGTAGCCTGTGACTTACACTACAAGTGCTCATGGAAATAGCCATTTATGTCTTGTAAAGACAGATTTAAAAAGATGTCACCTTCTTTCTTTGTTTGGTGTACACATATTGTATCTTTTAGCTTTTTTTTTTATGTTTTATGTATGGCATAATAAATTTTGAAGGTCATCATATTGATTAAGTATATTGTTGACTTGATATAGTAAGGCATCTGGCGAAACTAGCTAAAAGGAAATACATTATCTACTAAATGTATTAAGTCTTGTGTATCACTTAATTTGACATGCAACATATTAAACTGAATATTCCAAGAACTGATTTTTAAAAATTCTAACTGGAGTAAACAATAAGAATTTTTATCTCAATTATATCAAATGAGTAGTCAAAATAGTTAGAATCATATGATTCCAAGACAACATTATTTTGAAATGAATAATATAAATGGGAGTTAAAACATTTTTCGTGTTATAAAAAAGCTTTTTGTTACTTAATTATTTATTAGCAAATTGTTTTTAGGGAATTGCTTATTTTATACTTCATATGTAAATTGCTATCATGAAAACATTTCCAGGTAAATTAGAATTTCCAAGTAATTTTTTATATTTATCCATAAACTGTATTTTTTAATATACAGGTGTATGAAATAAAGTGCTTATTTAAATTAATAATACCAATTGTTGATATTTTAATTATAAATAATGGATAAATAATATATGAAAATTCTCTATTGTATAAATTTACTCTTTGTATTTGAATTTACATATTAAAGTGCAATAAAAGTTGTTTGTGATATATTCATTTCAAAAGTTGCCAATTGTTTTTTTTTTTTTTTTTTTTTTTTTTCCAATGAAACTAAAGTTTTATAAAATTATTTTTCTTACTGCAATTTATCAATTAGCTATTCTAGTTAAAATTGAGTTTTTTACATTTTTTTTTAGCAACGTGAAAATTCATGCAACTAAAGTAATCAAATGACATTTTGCAAAAGATTAAATCTCTCATGTCCAGATATTAACAGAATTTAGTAAATGAGTAATAAATGAATTTTTAAACTAAGGTCAAGCTTCAATAGTAGTTTTAATATAAATGAAAGATGCAAAGGAAAAAGGGAAAGAAATTGATAAAGAATATTTAAATAAAAAACTTACTCCCAACACTTAAATCTCCATCCCCTCCCAAATTAATATAGCTTAATAGTATTATACAATCCTTGGTACAAAGTTTTCGATCATTACAAAAACACTACTATCTTTTGTAAGAAAACATTATTTATTCTTACTGCACAAAAATAAAACGATTATTAGCGATAATACATTTGCATTATATATAATGAACAACAATATGCAATAAAGAAAAATCATTGTACATCAATTTATAAACAAAAAAATTGTGATTGAAATTTAAGCACCAAAGAAAAAATTATCCGATCATGTTTTGATTTGGAAAAAAATAACCAACCATTGTAATCAATAGTTCGTAAATCCACTTTTATTTCGGGTGACAGCCGAAATTCTTAGTGGAATGGACTCAATAAGATTTTTACACTTATTGGGAGCAACTTCATGCCAGCATTCCCTTATAGCTTTACATAGTTCTATGGCATTTGTAATTTGTTGAAAATCGATTTTTCTTTTTAATAAATTCCACAAATTTTCAATGAGATTAAGATCCGGACTATTGGGCAGTCAAGTCATGGTTTGAATTGGTATATTACCTACATTTTGTGGAAATATCTTCATTGATTTGGTGCGTTGAGGAGCTGCATTGTCATCTTGAAATAAGAAGTCATTTTGATCCCCGAATCATTGAACGATGCTAGGAATCAGAAAATAGTCTAAAATGTCAATGTAAACTTCAAAGTTTATTGTACGTAACACAATACACAACTCACCGACGCCTTGTGATGTCATACAGCTCCAAATTGCAACTAAAGTGAAAATGTAGTCCTCGTATTGACACATTTATCATTGAACTTCTCACCAACTCTCCTGCAAACAAATGTTCCACAGTCATCACCTGTTCCGAGAGATATCCGAGATTCATTGCTAAAAATAACATTATTCCATTATCAAGTGGCCAGTGTACATGTTTTTTACACTATTGCAAGTGTTTTTTTCTATGCTTCTTTTTCAAATAAGGTTTCGTTTTAGCTTTACAGAATTTAAATTCTGCTGCATTTAGATTATTATGTACAGTGCGGCCACATACCTTTACGTTACACTTAGACCATTCGGCATTGAGTTGTTTTGAAGTTGCTCGCCACTTTCTTTTCGCTTTTTCCTCATGTTTTCTGTCCTTCTTAGGTGTTTTCATTCGCAGATGTCCACATCGAGGTAAATTTTCCATGCTGTTAGTCAACTATATTTTTTTACGAATATTATATGCGAAATTTTGAGCATAATTTAATAAAACAGCCACTTTCCTTTGTGTATTTCCCTCTTGCAACAATTTAATCATGAGGATTTTTAAATCGCAAGACAATCTATTTACACGAGCCATTGTCCAGCACTTCAGAGCTGCTTTTGATCTCGCAGCTGGAAAATTTCTTCTTTTAAATAGGATTCAGATATTGTACGAATGATCATTCACTCCTATCTGTCTTCGATATGCAAATTTCAAACCTGTTTCCTCAGTGATCGATTACTATTTTCCAACTTCCGTCTTGATCGGATATTTTTTTCTCATGAGGAAACTTTTTTGCGTGCCGTATAATTATAAATTATATGATTGTTATACTGAATTCACTTTTCATTTATATTTTAATACGTGTTCTTTTATTTGGCATTTTGTAAAACGCCCCTATGTTCATGAATCGCAAAGTATATGCTTCGAAATGCAAATGTCATAAACTTGATAACACTGATCGGAAACTTTTTGCCAAGGGTTGTATTCAATAGAATTTTGCATTGTATAAAAATAATCAATTTTTAATATGTGTGGATGTTGGAAGTATCTTAAACCAGATTACTGATTTTAAGCTAATACTGACAATATCCAATGTCCAGTTTCAAATTACTGGTTCTAAGAAAATCACAATAGATCACTTTAGACATGGTTTTAAAAAGATCATTCAACATACTGTGCTGTAAAGGTACAACAACTCTGGTAGACTTTTATAGATAATTTTTTAATGAGCAAAAATTCTTTAAAAATGTGTTTTATCATACCTGCCAACTTTTGAAAATGGTAGAGTATAAAATGACATGCGATTGCCATGCAATTTTTTCTTCATAAGAACATGAGCCCCATGTAACCCAATCTTTTATGCAAATCATAAACAATATTTATGCATCTTTTTAAAGTACATATTCATATTGTTGAATAATATAGTTATGATATTATTATCAAAGATTGTTTTAATGAGAGATAAATTTGATTGAAAAACATTACAAAATTCATAAAGGAACCCATTTTAAAGACATACATTGATTATTTTATATATATATCTATATCTTTATGTTTAAAACTACACTTGAACAATTTTTTAACGCATGACTTTTTACAGACAATGAAAATTAATAGATTAACCTCTGCTGGTTTGACAGTGAAACCAGCAGAGTGACAGTGATTGTCATTTCTTTGACAATCTCCTATAATTTGCATTCAGATTTTGCCGTTATTAAAGACAACAAGAAAGAAATCTACAATTATCGGGAAGAAAAATAAAACTTAGAATATTTATTTTTACACTTTTTTGCAAAGGGAATTTTAAACGAAATTTGTCGTTTTCCTGCGATTTTTTGAGGAAATCTTTTGACGAAGTCTGCCTTTTTTCCGATTTTTGACGAAATTTGAGGCTTTTTCGCGATTCTTTGATCTATATTAGCGGGTTTTTTTTTGTTTCTTTTTTTCGTGATCCCTGGACGAAATTAGCATTTATCTGTGATCACTGGACGAAATTTTGCGTTTTTCGCAATCCTCTTAAAAAATTCTCGTTTTTCCGCGCTCTTATGTCATTATGTCAAAGTTCGCAATGTATTTTATGACTTTTTTTTTCTTTTTTCTAATGAGTGCTTTAATTTTTCGGAAAATTCGGAATAGAATAAGTTTTAAACGTTAAAAGATGAAAATGAAAATTCTTTGATGATGTTCCCGCTAAGAAATCAAATTTAGGCGCAAAAGGAAAAAACAAAATGGCCGCTTTCGCGAAAAAACAGTCAAAATAACTCATTTGTAGCAGATATTTTTGTTACGCGCAATCGGCGCAGGTCTGTGACCCTGCAAAATAAATGCATTGTGATGGATTTTTTTTTTTTTTTTTTTTTTTTTTGAAAGAAACATGAATTTAAAGAAAAAAAAAGTGAGATTTTTAAGATGAACTTTGAATGTTTATAAAATAATTTTCTTAAAAAACCTGTTTTTACTTTTATTCTTTTGTGTTTAAATTAAATTTATGTATAACATTCACAATTGTTTTTTTTTTTTTTTAATTATGAACAAAACGAATTACAAACTCACCTGATGTCGATGTGCTTACAATATCCTAGGAAAAATTCACAGCAGCCAGCATTAAGCACTGATTACTTTTAAATGAATTCCAAATGTATGTGATTTTGGCGAAATAAGTTCAACTTTAGTGTTACTTCAATGGACAATACAGGTAAATCAAACAAAAAGGTTCCTTCTTCTCTTCTAACAAAGGTGGTGATAGGTTCCTTAATTCTCCCCTATTTGCATGACCACTTCAAACTTCAGACAAAACACCTGATTGTTAAAAAAAAAAAAAAAAAAAAAAAAAAAAAAACTATGGAAGAAGGAATTATGATCTCTTCTTCCAAGGTAAAAGCTAAGTGTCTCGCGGATTTGATAATATTGCACTGAAATAAAACTTTAAATGTTAAAAGTACCCAGATTTATTTCGAAGGGAACTAGTAAAAGTTACTATTGTAACAAGAAACAGGGATGTTCTCGCTTTAAACGGGTTTTTATTATAGGCGGCGTATCTATTATGCATTCAAACACAAGGTTACTATATCTGAAAACAACAATTACAAACCTGCTCAGATGGAATTGCATGGGACTAGGCAAAATTTCTTTTAAGCAGGATTTCGACTTAAGGACTTAAGTATGATTCCACGTCAATTACCGCATTTTTAAAATGGAATACTGAAAATTATCTGCTATATGTATCGCAATAAACAGCAAATAAAACCAAAGTAAACAGCAAATTCAAAATTATTTTAAAGCGTTTTCACCATATCCCTTACCCTATTCTTCAACACTTTCTACATTCTGGAAGTGGCTCTTAAATTTCCATAATGTTATGGATTTTACGAAACACATTGAATTGTGTTGTACACAGCAATTATTTTCGACAATAAGGCCGTTGACAGAAGAAAGGGAAAAAAGAGTTTATTCAATTTTGAAAATTTAAAGGTAAAATTTAAAAATTAAAAAAAAAAAAAAAAAAAAAAAAAAAAAAAAAAAAAAAAAGAAAAAAAAAAAAAGCATTCATCAGTCTGAAAATTTGGACTTAAAAAATATATCGCGATTTTTGACAAATGTTCGCCCAAATATATCAATTTTGTTAATCGCTCGCAGGAAAAAATCTCTCGGTCGTGGAAAAAAAATCCGAATTTTGTCAAAGAGCCGCGGATAAAATGCGAATTTTGTTTTAAAAAAAGGGAATTTTCTCAGAGGATTGCGAAAAAAAAGTCAAATTTTGTCAAATAATCTGAAAAAAATATTAGAATTTCATCAAATGATTGCGGTAAAAGCACTAATTTCGTCTAATGATCGAAAAAAAATAATAATTGCGAATTTTGTAAAAGGGTTGCAGAAAAAATGTGGTTTTCATCACAAATCTGAGGAAAAAGCGCACATTTCGGCAATGGGTCACGGAGAAACGTAAATCTTCACAAAGGATCGCAAAAAGAATGCGAATTTTGTCAAAAGGTCGCAGAAACATGCAAATTTCATTGAGGATTCGCAGAAAAAACGCGAATTTTGGCAGAGATCCGCCAAAAATAACACTTATTCCGCCAAAGAGCCCCCAGAGAACTCGAATTTTGTCAAAGGATTCCGATGAAAACACGAATTTTCTTTAATGACCGCGAAAAAAAGCGAATTTTGTCAAAGTATCGAAAAAAATACGCGAAAGTCATCAAAGATAACAAAAAAAAAGCGCAATTTTTGACAATGGATCGCCAAAAATAACACTTATTCCGTCAAAAGAGCCGCGGAAAGAACACGAATTTTATTAAAGGATAGCAATAAAAGAGAATTTTGATAAAGAATCACGAAAAAAAAAAAAAAAAAAAAAAAAAAAAACCGTCAATTTTGTTAAAAATCCGTGGAAAAAACATAAATTTTGCAAAATGATCACAAGAAACGTAAACTACGAAAAAGGATTACGAAAAAAAAAAAAAAAAATGTGAACTTCGCCAAAAATTCGAGGAAAAAAAACGTAAATTTCGACAAAAGA
Organism: Maratus speculifer; assembly: GCA_964019185.1. Lineage (NCBI taxonomy): Eukaryota > Metazoa > Arthropoda > Arachnida > Araneae > Salticidae > Maratus > Maratus speculifer. Next base: position 21,371,510 of record OZ025291.1, read on the forward strand.
TAGGGAAAAAACGAAAATTTCCCCAAACGGTTGTAACCCCCCCCCCCTCAAATTTAGACAAAGGATCGTAAATAAAATATTTATTCCGTCAAAGGGCCTTGGAAAAAAGAATTTTATCAAAAGGCCGAAGTAAAAAAATGAATTCCAATAAATGATCACAAAAAAAAAAAAAAAAAAAAAAAATATTCTGTGGAAAATACCCGATCTTCTTCAAAAAGGCGCGGATAACAGGCGACTTTTATCAAAACCGCGGATAAAATGCGGATTTTGTCAAAGGTTTACGAAAAGAGTCAAATTTCGTCAAATGGTCGGGAAGAAAATGCGAATTTCGTCAAATGATCGCTTTGGAAACGCGAATATCGTTAAATGATCATAGTAGAAATACAATTTTTGACAAACAACGGCGATAAAACGCGAATTTTGTCGAAAACGCCCAGAAAAATGCATATTTCACCAAAGATACGCGGAAAAAAAAAAAAACGTAATCTCCGGCAAAAGATCGCAAAAATACGCGAATTTTGTCAAAAAATCCAAGAAATCGTGAAAATTAAAGAAAGACTTTAATTTCATTAAAGACCCGAGGGAAAAATGAATTTAAACAAAGGATCACAATACACACACAGACAGACAGACACACAGACACACACACACACACACACACACACACACACAAAAACACGTAATCTGTGAAAGACCTGCGGAAAAAATACCCAAATTCTGCCAAAAAACCACAGATAAAATGCAAATTTTGACAAAAGAAAAGAAAAAAAACGCGGATAAAGCGAAAATTTTGTCAAAGGGCCGTAAAAAAAAACACGAATTTTGTGAAAAGATCGCAAAAAATCAAATTTCGCCGATTGCGGATAAAACTGCCAATTTTGTTAAATTATCGTTGTACAATCGCGAATTTCGTCTTTCGTGATCGCAGTTGAACACAAATTTCGTCTAATGAAAACGCGAATTGTGTCTAATGAACGGTGAAAAAACGCGAATTTCGTCAAACAACCTCAGAAAAAAAACGTGATTTTCAACAAATGATTGCAAAAAAACACCTATTTCGTCAAGAAGGCGCGAAAGAGACGAGAATTTCGTCTGAGGATCGCAAAAAACGAGAATTTCGACAAAGAATCCCGAAAAAACACGAATAAGGTCTAAAAGTCACGAAAAACATTAATTTTGGCAAAAAAGTTGCAGAAAAATGCAAATTTTCTCGAAAGGCCGCGAGACAGCGCGAGTTTCATCAAAAAGCTGCAGAAAAACGCAAATTTCAATAAAGGATTCATTTAAATGCAAATTTAGTCAAAGGGTCGCAGAAATCTCGAATTTTACCAAAGAACCTCGGAAAAAACGCAAATTCTGTCAAAGGATTATAAAACATGTACATTTCGTCAAAGCGCCACAGAAAAAACGTGAATTTCGTCAAAGAGCCACTAAAAATAATGCAAATTTCGACAAAGGATAGCGAAAAAAAACGGGTATTCATTTCATTTTCGACTATTTCAAAAGGGGACTGTAACCCCTAAAGATCCCTTCCCCAGGTTGAGTATATACTTTGGTGTAACTATGCGCGGCGTTTATAAAGGACCAACCAGAATGGCCAGTTCGTCGTATTCCAGAAAAAGTTACAAATTCATCGCAAACCAAGAAAAAGAACTGCATTTTTTTTTTCATTTCATTTTTGACTATTTTGGGGTAGAGCTATAACTTGCACTTCTTTTGGTATAATGCAGTGTGTACAAATACGGAAATTGAGAGAAGCGAGTGGCTAGTCTGCGGAATGATAGGGTAAAAATACATGTTTATATTTTAAACAGGAAGAAATAAAACTCTATATTTTCATTTCATTTTCGACTATTACGGGAGAAGAGAGCTGTAATCCTATCATCCCCCTCCCCCTCCCTTCCTTTTGGCAGATTGAGATGTCAATGTTGATTTACATAAATTAACGAAAATGGCTATTTCGCTGTATGAAAGATGAAAAAAATTACAGATTTATCTAAAAAAAGTAAGGATTGCAAAAAAAACAAAATTTCAAATTTATCTAAAAAAAAAAAAGTATTTTTTTTTAAATTTTATTTTTAGTTATTTTGGGAGTGGACTGTAACACCATTAACCCCTTTCACCTGTTTGGAAATAATGTGGTGTCACTGTGTACCAATATGAAAATAAAGAGAAGAGAGTGGCTAATCTTTTGAATGACAGGGAAAGAATACAAATTTATCTCAAACAAAAAGAAAAAAAAAAAATACAGCGCTATAACCATTTTATTTTCGATTATTTTGGGAAGGCGTTGTAACCCTGTTAGCCCCCTTTCACCTTTTCGGGTAGATGTGGTATCACTGTGCAGTACTATGGAATTAAAGCGAAGGGAGAGGCTAGTCTGTTGAAACATTGGGAAAGGCGGAGGGGAATAAAAATTTATCTCAAACAGAAAGGAAAAAAGGTCAGCATTATTTTATTTCATTTTCTACTACTAGGGGGGCCCCGCCCCCCTGCTCGCTATGCTCGCCAACCCCCCGCGTAATCGCTTCGCGATTCCAAATTATTGCCTACCCCTGCTTGCTGCGCTCGCCAATACCCCATGGTATGAATAAGCAGTTGCAGACCTTTCAAATGATGTGTCACACGACTGGTGTTGTAAAGAAATTAAAAATGTGCCCCCCTGGGGGGCAGAGTGGGAGGCGACACAAAAGACATCCATAATATGAATAAGCAGCTGCAGACCTTTCAAATGATGTGTCACACAATTGGTGTTGTAAAGAAATTACAAAATGCGCCCCCTCTGAGGGCAGAGGGGGGGGGGGTTACACACAAGATATCCATAATATGAATAAGCAGTTGCAGACCTCTCAAATGATGTGTCACACAATTGGTGTTGTAAAGAAATTAAAAATGTGCCCCCTGGGGGGCAGAGTGGGGGATGACACACAACACATCCATAATATGAATAAGCAGTTGCAGACCTTTCAAATGATGTGTCACACAACTGGTGTTGTAAAGAAATTAAAAGTGACCTCCCCCTGGGGAGAGCAGAGTGTGGGGGTGACACACAAGACATCCATAATATGAATAAGCAGTTGCAGACCTTTCAAATCTTGTGTAACACGACTGGTGTTGTAAAGAAATTAAAAATGTGTCTCCCCTGGGGAGCAGAATGGGGGATAACACACAAGACATCCATTATATGAATAAGCAGTTGCTACCTCTCAAATGATGTATCAAACGACTGGTGTTGTAGAGAAATAAAAAATTTGGCGAAATATTACAGTTATCGCCAAGTTGGCGTCACTTTTGACAACTAATTTTGGTCGCCAAATTTGGCGATATATCGCCAAGTTGGCGACAAACTTGGCGATTGTTGGCGATGGTAACCTTTCCTCTCTTTATGGTAACCCATACGGCGATGCATGGACGGAGCCCTTTCCTGATTGGTGTATTCGACTTATGGAAGGAGTGGACAACCCGGATTCGTTAGTTCCGGAAATCTTCCACATCAGCATCATTCCAGGAGTCATTCCTTTTAAGGCTAGTTTTTTTTACTATAGAAGGATTTCGAGAGAAAGAGGCTGCAGTTCCTTCAGCTCTCCCACTATCTGTGGGCATGCTGTGTTGTTAATGTGGATTAACATATGGTTAACGAGAATGTTAAGGGTCTTGTCCCTGCCCGCGAAGACACTCGTAAACTGCTATTTCTATGGGGAGGTATTTTTCTAATAACTCTTTCGCAATTTGACATTGATTCTTTTTTTTTTTTTTTTTTTTTTTCCATTGGATAGCTGAGGTCCCTCTAAAGATCGCTCCTTTATTACTTTTTCGATTTTGGTCGCAGGTATTTTCTATAAAGTTACTTTCACTTTTAAAACCGGTTCAGAAAGTGAAAATAATTTTATAAAAAAAATATATGCGACCAAAATAAGAAAAGCAATCAAGAAGCGATCTTGAGATGGACCTCAGCTATGCAATACAAAAAACATTGCTTAAAAATGTCAAAATGTCAAAGAGTTATTAGAAAAATGCCTCCCCATAGGAACAGCATTAGCTCGCGAGTGTCTTCGCGGGCAGGGACAGGGCCCTTAACCATGCTTCACTGTACGACAACAGAGAAAAATAATAATACAGATTTATCTAAAAAAGTAAACAAGAAACATTTTTTCATTTATTTTTCGACTATTTTGGAAGGACGGGGTACTATAATTTCATCAGTCCCTTTTCACTTTTTTGGTGTCAATGTGAGCCTAATGAGAATGGTTAATCAGCCATATGATAGAAAAAAAAATTATTTTTTTTTTTTTTCAGAAAAGAAAGAAAAAAAAATCTCCACTTTTTTCATATCACTTTCGAAAATTTTGGAGGGGGGGTGGAGGTTGTGTAGCCCCATCAGGTCCCTCCACCCCTTGTGTACGCCCATGCATTCTGGGACTCATTTTGGAGCAGACGTTTGCAATATCTAAGGTGCGTTCGTAATTACATGTAAATACATAGCACCTATAGTTGTCGTTCAGTCCGTCCGTCCGCTTAAAAAAAGCAAAAACTACCCAACCGAATCGTTTGAAATTTAAAATATATAATTATTACATAATTTTGTCGAGTTATTTCAAATTTTATGAAATCGGATGCATAGATCAATTACAGGGACAATCAAAAGTATTCCGTTACATTACGGCCAATGGGGAAAAATATTGCAAATGCATTTTAATGGTGTTACACTCATTCGAACATAATAAAATTAATATGCATCTATAAAGTACATATTATAATATACATTTTGCATAATCTGTGATGCAAAGACTATTTATTATTAAAATACAGGGCCACACAAAAGTATGCCACTACATAATGCTATACGGGAAAACATTGTTTAACGCAAAGCCTCTTGTATGTAATTGTAAAACACAAAGCCCCTATTTCACATTTTATGAATATGATATACGTTGCTGAGGTGTAATAACAGTTTCTTCCTGTATATTTACAGGAACACAAACAAGATTTCGACCACTATACTATATCCGAAGTACTGTCTACTATAACAGCAAGATCTGAATATTTTTAAAACTTCGTTTTAGTATGAACGCGCCTCATTTGCTAAGCATTACGTGCAATATGAATGATATACGTTTGGAACTGCAGTATGTAGCTCACTGATAATGACTTTTCTAAGATTGCCATGTTCCGAAAATCAGCTTAAATTATGAAATTTGACAGCATTTTCAGAATTCTTTTAAGTTATAAAATGTGGTTGATAAGACACTTTTTGTGTGCTCAATTCAGAATCAATCAATTAAACTTATGATGTATATAAGTATAATATAGTTTATTTCTTGTAAAAAAAGTAACATAACCATAAAACAACCTTTTTTGTCAATATTTTGTAATATTATAGAAATAAAATAACACACCATCGTGCTGCAACGAGCTGAATAATAAGTCTATAACATACCAAGCATTTCAGAAAATTTTCATGTTTTCATTTTAGGAACTGTTATGGAAAGCGAAAGCATCCTCATAAAAAATATCTGCAATTAAAATCGAAAATGTTAAAAACGGCCTGCATTCAGATCAATCTTAACTATCCAATGCAAAAGAAAGAAAAAAAAAAATCTTTAAAAATATTGAAATGCAACCGAGATATCTTTATAATTTTTTCTATACGATTAGCATTAGCGAACGGGTCTTTTCATTTGACTGAAATAGCCCCTTAATAGAACTAATTCTGTGGGAATTACCAAATCTTTTTTTCAATTTTTTTCTCATTAAATTCGAAATTGCTTCCTTGTTTACAGATAGACCCCTAAGTTTTTCCAGAAAAATACATTTTACTCCTTTTATTTATTTGTAACTTAAACTTATATGTTTATTAAATGTTTATTTTACTGAAAGATGACGACATTACAAATTATTAGTTTATTGAATAAGATTAATGTAGCATTTTACTGACAGATGGCGACACCACAAATCAATATCTCTTGAGTGGGACACCAAAATAAGAATTTGACCATAATTTATTCCATATACTATATTGCTATAAATTGTCAGCTTTATTTCTTACATTGTATTTCCAGTTAAATAGGGAATAAGAACAGAAGACTTTAATATATATCTTTGATTACATTAGCTAACTTTCGAGATATGTAAATTTCAGTGATTGGCAGATTTTAAGTCGGCAGGTTTTATTTTTTTTCGCGATAGAAGTATTTTCGAGGAGGTGATGGAAGATAGCATTTTCCAGATATTTTATAAGACTAAATTTTATTCCCATTTAATAATCTAAATTATCTGACACTCGGTTATGAGAGACTCTATTTCAGGAGTGCTAGAAGCAGCGCCCTGCGAAAAGGGGGAGGAGGCGGTCGCCCCGAGCGTAGAAACTTAAGGGGCTCCAAATTTATACTACCAACGTCATTTTTTGGCCTATCAGAAGAAAAAGTTGGGAGGGGTTGTGTCGCCAAATTCAACCTTTGCCCCGGGCGCAGTTTTCTCTTCGCACGCCCCTGGCTAGAAGGGCAGTAAATCCCCCCCCCCCTCTTCCAAGACATTTGATATTACAGAGTATAGCAAACATTAGAGGTCAGGCTTTTTTTTGTTTTGTTTTGTTTTGTTTCAATAGTTCTAGTTACTTATCACAAATGCTGAAATAACTTCCTATACCTGTCTAAAATCGAGCCATTTGCATTAAATAATCATTTTCAGTTCAAAAAGAGATTAATAATTATCATTAATATTTGCTAAAGCTTTATTATTGCGAAGTTATACCTTCGATATCTTTGCGTAATTACGGGTTAGGCTCCATTAGAAAGCAACACTTCCTGGGGCCTATATCCCCTGCTCTGATAATCGGCCGTCATAAAAACAACACAACGCAATGCAACACACAAAGCAAAATACAAAGTTTCTTTCATTGAGTATTCTAAGGAATTTTGCAATTCTGAGTCTTTTCGGCTATCAACTCTTAAATTCCTACGTAGTATTGATCGCTTTTAATCTCATTTTCGTCCTTGGTTGATTTTTCTCATAAATTGGATCATTCGAGACAACAGCTCAGCCGCTATTAGTCTCAAATAACTTCCTCCAAAAAAATAAACAAAATACAAAGTAAATATATTCAATGCGAGATACACCCATCCTCAATGAATTCACTGATTAATTTTGAGATTTAATGTGAGAATAAAACTCTATCGACATTTTTTGGCAATCGACACATTAATCTTAACAAATCACATAAATATTCACAGTATCTCTGATACGGATTTTGTGGAATTACTAAATTTTATATATAATTTTTAAATTTCTCTCATTAAATTCGAAATTGTTTCCGTGCTTGTTAGACGACCCTTTGAGTTTTCACAGAAAAATAAATTATGCTCTTTGTATTTATTTGAACTTCAACCTTATATATTTATATTTAATGCTCCATTTTACTAACTGATGACGACATCATAAATCTAGTCATAAATCAAAGTTTTTTTGAGTGAGATTAATGTTGTATTTTACTGACAGATGGCGAAACCACAAATCAATTTCTTTTCATAAGATCACCTAATAAACTAGTCAAATTACTCCAAAATATAAATTTGACTATAATTTATGCCATACATCACGGTCTTACCCAAAGAAGGTGCTGATGGGGTTGCAGCACCTTCGAAAATTTTCGAAAGCCATATGAAAAAAAAAAAAAAAATCTTTTTTTTTTTCCTTCTTTTTTTTTGAATTTTTTTTAAAAAGATTTTCTACTATACAATAGACAAGTTCTTCTAAATTAGTTCAATATTAGTCTACATTGACACTAAAAAAGGAAAAGGGGCTGATGAGGTTACATTCAGCCCCCCTCCTCTCGAAATAGTAAAAAATTAAATGAAAAAAAAGCATTTTTCTTTACTTTTTTAGATAAATCTGTAATTTCTTTTTCTGTTATACAGAGGAATACCCATTCTCGCAAGCCCCATATTAGTCTACATTGACAGCATTTCTAAAGATAGAGAGAAAAGTGGTTGAATTGCAGCTCATCTTCTCAAAATAGTCGAAAATGAAATGAAAAAATTGTTCTGATTTTTGTTTCTTTCTGTTTGAGATAATTTGTACCTCCCTCCCTCCCTATTATTCAACCTATTTGCCGTCAGTGGTGTAATCGTTAGAAAAAAAAAAAAAAAAAAAAAGAAAAATAGAGGGCATTTGTTTTAAGCATAGGGTATATGCTCAAGGCAGAGAGTATACCCTAGAGTGTATATACTATAGCTTTCTTGACAAACAGAAGGTATACGGTGTTCCTTAAAAAAATCCAGAAGGTATAAAGGCATATAACACCGTATACCCTCCATTACATCTCTGCTTACAGTTCTCTTCTCTATAGTTTCATTTTAGTATGCAGCGACAGCGCATTATACCCAGAAAGGTGGAAGAAGGCGAATGGGATCACAGCCTTCTCTCAAAATATCAAAAATAAAATTTCAAAAAGTGAGGGTTTTCCTTTCTCTTAAAAAAAAAAAAAAAAAAAAAAATCTATTATGCAGCAGACTGCCATTTTCAATAGTACTATATTAATCCACATTGACACTAAGAAAGAGAAAGTGGTTGGTGAGGTTACAGCCCCCCCCCTCCTCCCGAAATAATCGAAAATGAAATGAAAATAAAAAGTGTTTTTTCCTTACACTTTTGGATAAATCTGTAATTTTTTTCTTCTGCCATACAGCGAAATAACGATTCTCGTTAGCCCCATATTAATTTACATTGACATCATAGCATATCTAAAGATGGGGAGGGGCTGATGTTATTACAGCTCTCTTCTCTTGAAATAATCGAAAATGAAAGGAAAAAATTGTGCTTTTTTTCCTGTCTGAAATAAATTTGTATTAACTCCCTCCCCCTATCATTTAACAATGTTGCAGTAATACATTTCAATATCGGAGAAGTTTTTGTTTCCATAGCAACAAAACTGAATCGACAATGTTCAATTGGACTTCATTTTGAGATTGAAGCAACTTTAATTAATTTTCGTTTCAATTCATAAAATTTTATTGTTAACTTTCATTATAAATATATATATGACAAAACTATTGTTATAACAAACTAAAACCGACAAAACTAAAGTTATTTAAACTAGCAAAAGCCATGCTTTGTTTGGATTCGCGAAGCATTATTTTATAAAACAGATATTTGAAAGTAACAATATTTTTTTTATTATTATTTTTGCATCTTTATTAAACAAAAACGTTATTATTTTTTTTTTTTGGCGATTTTTAATTTTTTATTTATGATGTAAAACTGGCATAATAAGATATTTTCAAAGCAAACTTTTACAATTTTTTTTTTAAATTTTCAACTAAAAGCTCTTTTAAAGATGTTTTTACAATTTCAAGTAGCCACTGGTGTTTTTTAATTGTTTGAAATATGCATGTTTCCAATCTTTGTAATCAACATCCGATAATCTTTGACAGCTATTTTAGAATAATATATTTGAAGAAAGCTTGAAGAAAGTTACTTCTTCAAAATCCTATTTTCTGAAAAAAACATTTGAAATCTGCTTTCGTTGATACTATGAATGTTTAACTGTAAAACATTTTATTTTAATTTCTTCGTTTTTATACATGTTAGCGTATGAGAATTGCTGTAATTCTCTCCGCGTGGGAGAACTTTTTAATTTCTGCGAATGGCAACTCAATTAATGGAATTACCTTTTAACGAAGCGCTCTCTCATTCTCGCAGTGACGTTTTCACGAATAATTATTGTTGTGTTTGCGAACTTATTAAGGGGACAAGGGACCTTGAAATCCTTAAAAATATTTTTTTTTATTTTTTGTAAATTTTACCTAAATATTATTCAAGGGTACATTATATGCATTATAACATGCATTTATCACAAAAAAAAATGCAAAAAAAAATTATTTTTGACAAAAAAATGGCATTTTACGCAGCGTCTTCGAAATCTTCGAAATGCGGACTGCGCATTCCATATCAATGAAAATCCCCAATATTTTTTATGAAAGTTTGTTTTATATATATAAACAAAATTGTGCATCGAATTTTGAATATTTGAATTTAAAAGTTAAAAAAATTGAAATTTTGAAATTTTTTCGAAAATTTTTTCAAAATTTTCAATTTTTTTTTTTTTACTTCTTAAAATTCAAATATGTAAAAATCGATACTTTATTTTGTTTATATATATAAAACATACTTTCCAAAAAAATATTGTGGATTTTCATAGATATGGAAAGCGCAGGGGGCATTTCGAAGATTTCGAAGACGCTGCGTAAAATTCCATTTTTTTCTCAAAAATAATATTTTTTTTAAAATACTTTTGTGATAAATGCATGTCATAATGCATATAATGCACCCTTGAATAATATTTAAGATGAAATTTACAAAAAATAAAAAAAAAATTGAAAAAATTTGAAAATTTTGAAAAAAATTTCAAAAAAATTTCAAAATTTCAATTTTTTTTCTTTTTTTAATTTTTAAATTCAAATATTCAAAATTGGATGCACAATTTTGTTTCTATATATAAAACAAACTTTCATAAAAAATATTGGGGATTTTCATTGATATGGAATGCGCAGTCCGCATTTCGAAGATTTCGAAGACGCTGCGTAAAATGCCATTTTTTTGTCAAAAATAATTTTTTTTTTGCATTTTTTTTGTGATAAATGCATGTTATAATGCATATAATTTACCCTTGAATAATATTTAGGTGAAGTTTACAAAAAATAAAAAAAATTATTTTTAAGGATTTCAAGGTCCCTTGTCCCCTTAAAGTCTTATTTTTCTATAAAATCCTTCTGATTAATGAGTCGATATTATTTAGCCACAATACGACCTTCGCAAAAATATTTATAAAGAGCTTGAACCAACAACTTCACGCAGATCTTTTAATTTTTCATTTATATAACAAATTTAAGAATTAATTTTATTTGTTTGCAATTATTTTGTTGCCAGTTTACAAAAAAAAAAAAAAAAAAAAAAAAAAAAAAAAAAAAAATCCATAATACAGTTCTTTTAAAATGTTTAAGTGTCATCTGTGCAAACGATTTTGCGGGATAATGAAAACATGTTTTATTTAATAAATTAATCATGATTCTATCTATAATTATTTACTCCATGGTTTAAACTTTTTTTTTCTGAAAATATACGCGTTTCATTTTTTATTTATTTGCTAAAATGCGTCCGTATTGGAAATGCATGTAAAATAAATTAATTAAAATAATAATTTTTTTAACGTTTTACTGTAAAAAAAATTATATTCTGCAAATCTACAGATCATGATTTATTTTTGTGTTTAATTTGAAGTTAAAATATTGAATAGTTTTTTTGTAAAGCGTACGACAAATTGTAATTTGAGTGGACTAGTAGAGGATTCGCTTCGCTCATCCTAATAAATACCTTTAAAAACAGTTTAACATGAAACATTTTTGCCTTAAAAAGTATTTGATAAAAAAAGAGTATTTTTTGAAATTTTATTTCGTCGCCAACCGATGATAAATCGACAAATAAACGAAATGTTCATTATTAACGTTGTTACGAACGTTCTATCGAAGTTCCGCAATTTCTTTTATATATATATATATATATATATATATATAAACATACATATCCACATGAGATATGAGAAGAACATTCTGTAATTTTTTTTAGAATTTTCTAAGTATGCCCGTATGAAGACTTCCTTGTTAGTCCCATATTAGTCCACATTGATATTAAAGAAGGAAAAGGGGGATAATGGGGTTACAACCCTGTCGAAAATTATATGAGAAAAGTGTTTTTTCTTTACTTTTTTAGATAAATCTATTTTTTCCCCTCGAAATTACCATTCTTGTTAGCCCCATGTTAATCTACATTGATATCAAAGCATATTCAAAGATGGGGAAGTAGCTGATATAATTACAGCCCTCTCCTCTTGAAATAGTCGAACAGTCAAAAACAAAATGAAACTAGTCAGATGTGGCAATTCCAAAAATTTCTTCTATCTCATACATATCAAGGCTGCAAAATTTGCTATCACAGTGTCAAACTTAAATGGTAATCTATGCTCATCATGAAGATTCTAAAGATATGAAATGCTATGCATTAATTCTTGGGGTATGATAATCACTAAAATCGTGTAAAACTTGAAAAATGTATAGCATTGAAACGCTACCTGTCAGGTGATTTACACTGAAACCTAATCAGCAACAACTCGTCCATCTGACTATGTCAAAGTGTCTGAATCTGAAATGTTATGATGATTATCCGTACAGCTTTTGAAATAGAGCTAATACGGAAATACCCCAAAAAATCTGCATAGGAGTGCTACCTATAGGGTGATTCTCATCAAAAATTAAACAGCATCAATCTATATTAGAGACTAACTGAATCTGAAGTTTGATAAAAATTTGAAAATTCGTGCGTTAGATCTTGAGATAGATTTTGCGATAATCGTGGTTAATGCAGCATAGAAACCACCACTTGTTACAAAAAAAAAAAAAAAAAAGGAAAAAAAAGAAAAAGAAAAAAAAAGTGATCAGCGCGAATTTATATTAGAGATTATCTGAATCTAATGTTTTATTAAATTCCGTTCATTAATTCTTAGATAGAGCACACAAAATATTTGTCACATACACACAGACAGACATTTAGAAAAAACATGTTTTTTGTGATTTTTGATCCCTACATGTAAATCCGTCGAAAACCGGAAGTTGAAAAACATTTCGATTACAATACTTTATTATATTGACAGTAGAAGAAAGTAACAAGAACAGTAGCCAGAACTTATTTTCAGGGGGGGGGGGGGAGGAAAACAATTTTATAGATTTTAAGGTAATATAACTTTTTTTACATGAAAATATTCAATAAAAAAAATAAAAAAACATTAAAACTTTTCAACTTACTTTGACGTGGGGTTGCCACAGGATCTCACCCGTGCCTCTCCTCTTCCCTCTAGAAGCGATTCTGAGTAAAAAAAAAAAAAAAAAAAAAAAAAAAAAAAAAAAAAAAAATCCGAAATTCACAACGAATTTTCTAGAATTTTACAGCAGACGGGGAGGAGGGGAATCCCTTCCCGGAGCTGATAATTTCTGTCGCATGTTGGGTCAACTCTGTTTTCATTTAATCCTTTAGGGACGAGCGACACGTATACGTGCCGCAAAAAGGCTTAAAAATGCTTATTTATCCCCACCAGTAAAATTAGCTTTATTTGATCGGAACATTTTCTCGATTTAACAAACCGTAAATTTCGATTTTTAAAAACCAGTGACAAAGCATTAAAAATTTCGTAAAAGACTCCCGTCGCGAAGAAGTTAAGATCGTTTTCAGGCTGAGTGTGGAGTCCTACAAGTTGGATTCGGGTAAATCAGATTTTTTAAAAATTGGTTCACAGTATTATTTTAGTTTAAAAACTGAACAATTATAAAAACTAATGGTTGAATGTGTGCTGTTCTTTAAAGAGACCACTGTGTCTTTTGAGTAATTTTTTGATGAATATCAGTATTTTATCACAATCCTTTGAGAAATACACATTTTCCTTCGATTCTTTGACAATATTCGTTGTTTTCTAGCGAATTTTTGACGAAATTTGCGACTTTTCCGCGGCCCTTGGATGAAATTCCCGTTTTCTTGCGATGTTTTGACGAAATTCGTTTTTTTCTGCAACCTTTCGGCGGAATATGTGCTTTTTTCGGGGTCCTTTGTCAAAATTCACGTTTTTTTCGTGTCTCTTTGGCGAAATTGGCGTTTTTTCTACCTCCCTTTGACAAAATTTGCATTTTATCAGGTCCTTTGACAGAATACGCGTTTTTTCGTGATCTTTTTACGTAGCACGCGTTTTTTGGCCTAAATTTGCATTTTTAAACAATTTTTTGACGAAATTCGTTTTTTTACACGCAGCCTTTTTTTTTTTTTCACGAAATTTGCGTTAGAAATATTTTTTTTTTTTCGCAGTTCTTTGATGGAAAATGTATTTTTTCCGTTTTCTTTTATTGAAATGCATGTTTCTTCAGCAATTCAATAATAGAACATTACTATGTGTTAAAAATATTTAAATATACATTTAAATTTTATTTTGGAATTGCGATGCATCTTGCAAAAGTTTATTTTCAAATGTTTTATTTTCATATGTTATAGTGTGCATACCCATGATAGGTAAGCCCACGGTGGCCCTCCAACAACTAGTAGAATCTGAAGTGTCTGAACGGGGATTGGTCCAGAGTCCCCGTGTATTATAAATATGTAAAGCAAGGTTCAAAACGGGGGTGATTCGCAACCATACTCATCGTTGAAATTGATCCTAAATATTTCTCTCAGAGTCGAAAAGACTGAGTAAGAAAGTAAGAAAGAATAAGAACGAAAAATCATGCATACAGCATTGATTATGAAACACTTTCCAACGCATTCAGAATACTAAATCAAAACTTTGCAGTTTACTAAGCTGAAAGATGACACCAAAACGAACAGTTTGGAAACGCATAAAAGATTGAAATTCCTTATTTCTGAAATTACCATGAATAGTCGTTAAAATATCCAAATTTTCCTTTAAGTCCTGATCTGTAGGTATGTATGCGCGCTACATTACATAGTGTGCTAAAAGGCAGTTCAGTTAAATGGGCAGTATAGATGAAAGTTTCTACTCAATAGTTTCAGTCAATAAACGGGCGTTGTTGAGAACTTTAATGCGACCTTGTATATGACCTATAGCATTTATGTGAAGTATGGAGACAGTACTGAAATGATATTGGTGCTGCACACTTGAAAAACTAATACTATTTAATAAAGAAGTCTTGACTGTGATATAGGTTAAATAAAAATATGTACAGTGAAATATTGCACATCGCGGCTTTGCAGCCGAATTATAAAATGACGTTTTGAGACAAGAGAGATCTGCCTCCTTCGACAGTCATTTAACATCTACACTTCTACACTTATATTTAAATTACTCAGCATTAAATGTGCTGAGATGTTTATTTCGTTATGCTGAGTCTAAGAGACGTCACGTACTAGGTTCGTGGGAAAAGCTGATCTAGTCTGTTACTATATGAGCAGGCTGAGGTTTGCCTGTTACCATGTGCTGCTATATTTACATTTATACATACTTTGCAAGTAATATTTAAAAAATAATTAAATTTAAAAACACATCCCACAACTGAAAATGCACTTCTAGTTATTGTTTGTAGGCTGCAATGTAACAGAATCCTTTTGAGAAACTCTGTAAATGAACCGAAAATGCTACACTTGCCCCTAACCGTTTTAAATATCAAGGATGTCTAGCAAACCCCTTTAATATATATTCATGGACTATATTTACGCGAGTCAGAGCCCTGACAGACAGACGGACGGACAAACCGAATTTATAAACAATTTTCAACTATGTTGGAAAGTGTTAAAAATAACACAAAAGTACACGAAACTAGCTGCCTTCGTTTGCTACGCTAATGCGGTTTCTCAAAAAGAATCTTGAATCCAATAAAATATATCTAGCGAAAAAAAAATATCTTTTTTTTTTTTTGAATATTTAATCAAATATCTATAATTGTAATAATACAATTTTACATGTTCAAATCACTCGGTTCGAAGTTAATGTCGGCAACATAGTACACGAAACAATTCTAAAATCACTGAAGTACTGTTAGGTAGATTTCGTATGAAATACCACCTATTGCATTCTCTCCCATGTTGGAATTTCTGAAAAATTTTTGCGGATCTACACGAATCATGACTCATAGACCCCAAAACTACCATCAGTAAAAATGTTTATCTATCTATCTATCTATCTATCTATCGGTGTATATCACTTTCTTCTGGACACGATAACTTCCATAATTATGCTCACAAGGAAGGTCTCCATTGGGGGCATACTCAGAATTTTTTGAAAAAAATACGAATTAAATTACTCATGTAGGTAATAAGAGATCAGTGAAAATTAGCGGCGGAATTACATTATTAGATATGTAAAAAAATAAAATAGTTTGGAATAATTGGCGTGAAAAGCTGAAAGCGACGCGGGATTTGGTGAGCAGTGCATTTCCTCGCCAAAAGCAGACGATTTTAACGAATCTGAAAATTGATTTTAATTGACTTCACTGTTAAAAATCTGCAGCATTTACTGCAACGTCACTCCACTACTTTTATAGAATATCTCTCTTCTGACCAATGACAATGCTCCATAGTACGGTGAATTGACCGTTTTCTATAAAAGCGGTGGAGTGATGCTGCAGAAAATGGTACAGATTTTTAGCGGTGTTGTAGCTTGTGCAATATTGCATTTTGTTGCAACACACTCCACCGCTTGTATATAATATCTCTATTCCAACCAATGAGAAAGCTCCATTTCACGGCCAAGTAACCGTTTTCTATACAAGCAAGGGAGTGCGTTGCAACAAAATGTAGCAGATTTTTAACAGTGTATTTTAGGTAGCTTTCATTACAAAAAGTAAAAAGCTACCTATTGCAGTCGTCCGGAGGAAAGCATTTCCGGAAAATTTTGGTATATTTTCACCGATCATGACCCCCAGATCCCAAAACCACCCTCTGTTCAAATGTTGACAATTATATATATATATATAACCATATATATATATATATATATATCTGATTTTTGTCATGCGATAACTAACGTATTTATGAACCGATTGGAATGAAATTTGGTATGTACATAGTACATACAAATGTCTCGACCGAGTTCGTTGGCCAGCATCATTCGCCATTTTGTTTCAAAATAGTGGCCATTTAAATTTTTTTTAAAAATTTAAAATTTAATGCGAAAAAATTTAAAGTTGAAAAATATTTCTCTTTTAAGTGTTAGAACTTAAAACAAAGATTTCAGAACACTTTTTATTTTATCTGTATCTTAAAAAATGATTGAGTTATAGCACTTTGAATTTTTTTCTTATGGCTGACATTTTGAAACTATCTGATTTTTGTCACGTGATAACACGCGTATTTATGAACCGATTTGAATGAAACTTGGTATCTACATAGTACCTACAAATGTCTCGACCAAGTTCGTTGGCCAGCATCATCCTCCATTTTGTTTCAAAATGGCGGCTATTTTAAATTTTTAAAAAAAATTTAAATTTGAAATTAAATGCGAAAAAATTAAAAGTTGAAAAATATTTTTCTTTTACGTGTTAGAACCTAAAACAACGATTCCAGAACACTTTTTATTTTGTCTATATCTTAAAACATTATTGAGTTATAGCACTTTGAATTTTTCTTATGGCTGACATTTTGAAACGATCTGATTTTTGTCACGTGATAACATGCGTATTTATGAATCGATTTGGATGTAACTTGGTGTGTACATAGTATATACTAAGGCCTGAATCGAGTTCGATACTCAGTTCCATCCGCCATCTTATTTTAAAATGGCGGCCATTTGAAAAATTTTAAAATTTTAAAATTAGGTACAAGAAAGTGAGAAATTGAAAAAGATTTTTCTTTTATGCATTTGACCTTGTTACAAAGATTCCAGAGCATTTTTTGTTTCGTTTGTATCTTTAAAATGGCTGAGTTATCGCATATATATATATTAATCGATTTCAATATGAATGTGCATATGCACCTGAATTAAGATTTCGACCAAGCTCATAATCAGGTTCCACTAATTTGAGCTTAGTATTTCTGAATAATATAACTTAATTTAAAATAAAATAATAAATATATAAGTATATGAAAGCTACCTCTTCCTCCCGGCACTGCCGGAAGGACTTTTTCAATTTGGAACAATTTTAATCAATTTAAATTGTGTTTTAAATGATAAAATATATTAATTTCATTTTGTTATAAGTACATATAAACGTATATGACAAAATTACACTTAAAGTAAAGTAAAAATGCAAAACTAAAATTACTTAAACTAAACTTATTTAAATAAATTGAACATAGAAAGTTTTTCCTTTAAAAAGTATTCGAAGTGTAAAAGCGTATTTTTCAAAATTTCGTTTTTTCGCCAACCGGAGATAAATCGCCAAATAAACGAAATGTTTATTTTTTTTTACGCACGTTATAAGGAGGTTCCGCCGAAATTTTTTTTATCAACATATATAACTATATGAGAAGAACATTCTGTAATTTTTTCAGATTTTTCTGAGTATGCCCGTATGGAGACCTTCCTTGTCAGATATTCTTCAAACTTTTACATAAAATCAACGAGCTTAAAATCTCGGTCGAGTTCGTTAATGGGCAAAATCGAACCAAGGGGGTGGAAATAGGGAGGGTTTTTGTGAAAACCGAAAAAACGCGATAACTTCTTAATTAAAATAGATATTGAATCAGTTTAAAGTTTATATTACTTTTAAGAAATGGGCAAAAAGTTAATGCATGACAGATTTTTGATAAAGTTAAAAATGAGCTCAAGGGACGAAAAAAAACATGGTTTTTGGGAGAAAAAAATTCATAACTTCGTCAATTCTCAAGATATCAAATACAACTAAATTTTATATAAATGTACTCAATATTATCTAAAACTTTTGTATTTACAAGTTTTTGATAGGACCAACTTTTACCGATGAAAAAAATTAAAAACGAAAAGAAAAAGGGGGGATTAAAAAGAAAAAAATCATAACTTACTAAATTCTTAAGCAATCAAATCTAATTAAATTTATTTTACATCTTCACAATAATACCTACAACTTTTATATTAACAAATTTTTCATAGAACCAATTCTTAAAGCAAAAATAAATTAAACAAAAATAGGAGTTGGAGAAAAAACCTCAAATCCAAACTGCTTATATTCTGACTCATTTTTAAATTTATTTTCGATTTTAAACGCATCCAAATGACAGATCCTCTTATTTAGGAACTATATAACTTGACATATTGTCCAGTTTTTTGATAAAGGCAGAATATATTTTTAAAAAGGCTGCCAAAAAGGGCATTTTGAACAGATTTCCAGGAAGTTACAGTCATTAAAAAATTGATTAAGTATAACAAATTGCATTTTTTCTGAGTCATTTTTAAATCCATTTTTGTTCTCAAACCCATTGAATTTACGGGTCCTCTTATTTAGGAACTATATAACTTCACGTATTGGCCAGTTTTTTCATAAAGGCAGAATATATTTTTAAAAAGGCTACCAAAAAGGGTATTTTGAACAGAATTTCCCGAAGTTATCGTCTTTGAAAAATTGAGGAAGTATAACAAATTGCGTTTTTTCTGAGCCATTTTTAAATTCATTTTTGTTCTGAAACCCTTCCAATTTACAGGTCCTCTTACTTAGGAACTATGTAATGTGACGGATTGGGCAGTTTTTTGATAAAGGCAAAATATATTTCAAACAAGTTGGAAATTGCACGTGAAGCGTAGCAAATGAGGTGCGTTCGTACGATAACGAAGTTTTAAAAATATTACTTTCATTTATCAATCTCATAAAATTGTAAATAGTGAATTACAATTAAAACGCTCATCAAACAATGCTCTTCCTATACCATTATGTAATGGAATACTTTTGTGTGGCCTTGTCAATCAATAACAAATGTTCTTTGCACCACAAGTTATGTAAGATGTATATTATAATATGTACTTTATAGTTGCATATAAATTTTATAAAGTTCGCATGTGTGTAACACGATTAAAATGCATTTGAAACATTTTTCCCATTGACCGTAATGTAACGGAATACTTTTTATTGTCCCTGTAATTGATCTATGCATCCGATTTTCATAAAATTTGAAATAACTAGACACAATTATGTAATAATTATGTATTTTAAATTTCAAACGTATAGAATATATTTGAAACTTTTTCCCCATTGACCATAATGTAATGGAATACTTTTGATTGCCCCTGTAATTGATCTATGCACACGATTATCAAAAAAATATGAAATAACTCGACATAATTGGGTAATAATTGCGTATTTTAAATTTCAAACGATTAAAATGCATTTGAAACTTTTTTCCCCATTGACCGTAATGTAATGGAATACTTTTGATTGCCCCTGTAATTGATCTATGCACACGATTATCAAAAAATGTGAAATAACTCGACAGAATTATGTAATAATTGCGTATTTTAAATTTCAAACGATTAAAATGCATTTGAAACTTTTTTCCCCATTGACCGTAATGTAATGGAATACTTTTGATTGCCCCTGTAATTGATCTATGCACACGATTATCAAAAAATGTGAAATAACTCGACAGAATTATGTAATAATTGCGTATTTTAAATTTCAAACGATTAAAATGCATTTGAAACTTTTTTCCCCATTGACCGTAATGTAATGGAATACTTTTGATTGCCCCTGTAATTGATCTATGCATCCGAATTTCATAAAATTTGAAATGACTCGACAAAATTATGTAATAATTATGTATTTTAAATTTCAAACGATTCGGTTGGGTAGTTTTGCGTTGTTATATGCGGACAGACGGACGGACGGACAGACGGACGGACGGACAGACGGACGGACAGACGGACGGACTGAACGACCACTATAGGTGCTACGTATTATATAATTACGAACGCACCTAAAAAGGCTGCCAAAATGGGCACTTCGCACAAAATTTCCCAAAGCGATCTTGATTAATGAACTGTGGGTATTCAAATAACAAATTGGTTATTTTATGACTCATTTTTAAATCCAATTTTGCTCTGAAATGCATTTAATAGACAGTTTTTTGTTACTTAGGAACTATATAATATGCGTTTTCGTCGATTTTTTGATAAAGGGTGAATATATATTTTTTTAAAAGCTGTCAAAGTAAGCACTTCGCAAAAAAATTTCCCAAAGCGATCATGATAAAAGAATTGAGGTTATATTCAAATAACAAATTGTTTATTTTATGACTCATTTTTAAATTCAATTTTCCTCTCAAACGCATTCAATTGACAGTTATTTGTTATTTAGGAACTGTGTAATATGCCGTATTGGTCAGATTTTTCATAAAGGCTAAATGTATATTTAAAAAAAGCTGTCAAAGTGGGAACTTCGCACAAAATTTTCCAAAGCGATCTTGATGAAAGAATTGTGGATGTATTAAAGTAATAAATTGGTTATTTTACGACTCATTTTTAAATTCAATTTTGCTGTCAAACGAATTTGATTAACAGTGTTTTGTTATTTAGGAACTATATAATGATCATATTGGTCAATTTTTTAAATAAAGTAAGAACATAATTCAAAATATGTTGTCAAAATGGGCTTTTGAGTAGAATTTCGTTTAAGATGATTTTGGTAAAACCAGTTCTTACAGAAAAATGAAATTAAATTTTTTTTTAAAAGCGGCTGAATAAAGTAGTTAAACTGCGTTTATCGCTAATCTTTTTTTTTTTTTTTTTTTTTTTTTTTTTTTTTGAGATGAAAATTTTTCGAAATCTACCTCCGCCTATAGGTCATGCCGACAGGGATTTTTTTTTAACTATTTTTTTTTATTATAGGTTTGTTATCTCGAATTTCCCGCTTCTACTTAAAACTACAGCTGAGATTTAACAAAATGTCCTAAAGTTTTCGACTACCCCTTTAACTTTTTTAGCGGAAGAATTTCTAAAATAAAAAATATATATATGTTTGATTATTTTTTAATAGGTTTGTTACCCTGAATTTCTCGCTCTTAACTAAATCTACTGCTGAGATACGGCAAAATGATCTGAAATTTGCTACCAACCTATTAAACTCCCTCAAGTGGGAATTTCTAAAATCGATAAAATACAAGTTTAAGAATGTTTTAGTAAATTAACTAGTAAATCTGCAGATCAGGAGCCTCAACGTCAGCTCTTTAAGTAACTACTTTTTACTACACTTAGCGTAACATTTAAGATTACGCAAACAGTAATTAAAAGTTTTCCAATAACATAAATGAATATAAGAATAAACAAGTCGGAAATGGCATTTCAAACCAATTAAATGAGGTGCGTTCTTATTACAGCGAAATTTTTAAAATATTCAGATCTTGGTGTAAGAGCTGCTGCACTTTTATGCAAAAATGTATGAATAGAAAATTTATAACGATGTTATATATTAAACTCAGTAATACAGAAATAATATTTTTACCTCTTAAATGGGGCATAATCACCATTGCAACCTAGAATCAATATTACCTATCATGGCATATGACGGAATTATTTACGAATGATGGGATTTGATAGATTGGAGAAAAGTAGTGACTGGATTCTCATAAAATTTGAAATGATTTGCAACGATTTTATGCATTTAAATTCAAATTATACAATTTGGTAGTTTTTGCGCTAATATATGGAGACAGCCGGAGAAACAGATGGGTGGACCAGACGACCACTATACATACTTGTATAATTATGATATTTTCCCATGACCCATAATGTAATAGAATTCTATTGATTGTCTCTGCAATTAAACTATAAGCTTTACGTACTGTATTTGAGCACTGGACATAGCATATTAAATCTCAATAACACATAAAAATTCCAGATCAGTCAAACTATACTAATGCATGTTCGAGTTCAGAAAGTCATAGAGATGATCAGATGGACAGAGAAACATATTTCATTAAATCTTTTTAACTATCTTGCAATGTTTTAAAAACGTATAACAGATTTTAATTTCACTTTCAGCAAATCTACTTGAACAGTCTTATACAACCCTGTGTATGATCTACTATTTTTATTTACACGCTACTAATTGTTACTAATTGCTACTAACTGTTACTTAATTACTAGCTGTAATTTAATTAAGACTTACATTCGCTTAAATCTACTGAAATCACTCTTCCAGAGATTATCATCCATAGAAGGCTTTGTTTCCAATTGTTTACGTGGCCTTGTAAATTGTTTTATTTATATTGTACAAAGATATTTTAGTGTGCTAAATGTAGTCCAGCATAAAAATGCATAATTTAAAAGGAAAAAAATCGTTTAAGCTATTTCCTTTCATACTTAGTATCTCTTACAGATACCTTGATGTAACCCAGTATATGATTTTTAACATTTATACATATAACGTAATATGAAAACATTTACTTAAAAGCACATATCAAAACTAAAACTAAACTTCCAGTCTGTAATCTTTTGTGTGTCCGTGTAAATACTATGTGCTTTCTGTTATGTAGGAAGTAATTTGTAGTAGGCCTCAGCAACGTATATCAATTTAATAAAATGTTAAATAATTCAATATAATTAAAATACACCCCAAACATTGTTTTCCCCTATAACATTATGTAATGAAATATTTTTGTTTGGCCTTGTAAATTAAGCAAAAATATTCATTGCACCGCATTCTGTACAGAATGTATATTTTAATGTACTTTATAGATCTATATCAATTTCATTATGTACGAAAAATATAACATCATTAAAATGCAATTGAAGGTATTTTCCCCATTGGACCATTGGAGTAATGTAACAGAATACTTTTGACTGTCCCTGTATAAAAAATATCGATCCGATGTTCCTAAAATTAGAAATGACTCCACAAAATTTTCCAACAATCATATATTTTAAATTTCTAACCATTTGGTTGTGTATTATTTTTATAATTTTTTGCGGTAGACAGACAGACGGATATATAGGCAGACGTACAGATCAGACGACGACTATAAGTGCTACGTATTTATGTAATTACGAACCCACCTAAAAATACGTACAAGGTTTCGGAAATTTGATGTGCTAAATTGATAATTCTTTTATGCAATGATATTCTAAAACTTTTATGAACTACATATTATGATATTTTTTTAGGTAATAAAGCACATTTCTTCAGGGGGACTCTGCCCCCCTAAACCCCCCGTACACTCATTAAATTTGCATTCGTAATTTTCTGTTGATTATGCTAATGGTTAGAATAAATCTTAAATTTCTTTTTATACTGAGATTTTTAAGGATAAATAAGAAACTGGACAAAACTTTAATATTATTTTGTTCATAAGTTCAATTATTGCTTACTTTCTTCTATAACCAAATTCTTTTACATGTTCCTGTAAATGAATGTTAAGTTATTTGCGCGTCATGGTCTATAGTATGACACTTTTAATAAACCTTAGTGATTTGCATCAATTTCAATATGTTTAAGATACCATGAAAGCACACAGCAAACGATTTTCCGCCGTAGATCGCAATGCAAGGAATTCTTCTGAGTGAGCCTGTAAATGAACAGGAAATGCTCTACACTTCATTTTCAATACAGAATATGCCACCGTAAACCACAATAATACATATCAATTTCAAATATATCGGACTATATTTATGCGAGTTAGAAAAAATAGACATATAGATGGACAGACAAATAAAATACATAAGCAATATTCAGCTATATTGGAAAGTGTTAAAAAAGATATGTTATTAATGTAATTTATATTTACCTCTTAATTTTTCGCAACTGGAATTATTTAAATGTTTTACATTTTAACGGTTATTTTCATTGCTAAGCAACAGACAAAAGAGAAAAAAAAAAATGAAATATATGTCATGTCAAATATGTAAATTGATCAAACAAACTGTTTTATAGTATTGAAAACATTTCCAAAATTCCACGAAAAATTATACATCTGATTTAACAAAATCTTACAAATATATTGACAAAATTTCAAAAGAATAGGAATAATTTAAAATCTTAGTTGGAACTTTTAACACCCATAATTTGACGTTTAAATACTTTAACCAAACACGCCATTTTCATTCAATGGAGGGAAATTTGAAAATCATCGGAATTACCGTTAAAAAGCATCAGTTTTTGTTGCTATGCAACAAATAAAAGAAAGATAATGAAATATGTACATTTTAAATAAAAAAATTAAAAAACAAAATGTTTTATATTATTTGAACTCATGTATAAAAAATCCCCAAAATTAGCAGAAATATTCTAAAAAATCTGACAAATGCTTAGTCAAAATTTCAAAATAATAAGATAAATTTAAGATCCGTATTTGGAAATTTCAATATCCATCTTTTATCATTTTAATCCATTAATCAAAAGAACCATTTTCTTTCCATTTGATTTGTCATAGGAAAGCATTATGATACAAAATATAATGTTCTGTATTTTCCGAACAAATGATCCAAACCTAACAAAAAACTATACAGCTAAGTCCCGATAGCTCATAAACGTACTTACTTAATTTCAAAGAGATCGGATGATTTTTACGGCAGTTATCGCGGAACAGACAGACAGACGGAAACCAAAAATTTTCGTGTCTCCAAAGTAAGCCTTCACTGACGTTTCGGCAATTATTCTGAAATTTATGTTTCTATCTAAAACTGCTACTAAGATGTGGCGAAATGACTTAAAAGTTTCAACTCTCCCTTTAATCTTCTCAGGTAGATAGAAAGGGGATTTTTAAAACCGCTAAAATACATATTTAATTATTTTTGAATAGATTTGTAATCTTGAATTTCGCGCTCTTACTTAAAACTGCTGCTGGGATATGACAAATGTTGTAAAATTTTCGGCCCCCCTTTTCGGCCCCCCTTTTCGGCCCTTAGAGAGGGGATTTCTAAAATCACTGAAAGACGTGTTTAAATATTTTTCAGTAGATTTATTTTATGGAAACTCCTACCTAATGCGGCAACTGAGACATGCGAAATGTTCTAAAATTTTCGATTCCTTAAACTCCTTTTATGGGGAGAAATTTCAAAGTCGCTGAAATACTTGTTTAATTACTTTTTCTTCAGTTTGTTATCCTAAATTTATCGAAATTTTCGACCCCCCCCCCCCCTTTAAATCTCTTAGTGAGGAATTTTCAAAAGTCGCTAAAATGTATGCATACGAATTAGAGCTTCGGTAGATTTTTTTTCTGAAATTTTTCTCTTCTACCTAAAACAGCTAATCAGATATGTCAATGATCAGAAATGCTGTTCTTAAATTTTTGACATTGAATGCGGCAAAATACTGATTTTGTTAATTTTTTTACAAAATTACAGAACCAATTTTTGTGAAATTTAAATGGGACCAATTCGAGAGTATTAAATTTTTTTCAATTAAAAAAATCGCATGAATCGATCACGTAGATTAGGAGTAACAAGTGCACATACATTAAAAAAAAAAAAAAAAAAAAGCATTGGCATTGAATTAATAATTTTCTTTTTTTTTTTTTTAATCGGTTAAAACTCAGCAAATTCGCTAAAATCCTGCCTGATTCTAGAGTCAAAAGCTCAAAAACATTCAATTTTGACATATTCGAAACTACAACACTAAAAAAAAAAAAAAAAAAAAAAAAAAAAAAAAAAAAAAAAAAAAACTGTTGTATAGCATGTTTTTGATAAAGCATATCTATATTATAAAGGCCAAACGTATCTGTGCGTAACGCATACGTCATTATGCGAATAGCAACACTGAAATTTGAAAAGCAATTTCGGTTTTGCAATTTTTACTACTGCAAATTTTTAACTTTTAAACATCGCACATTTTTAATTTTTACACTATCGTATAGAAAAAAAAATGTATTTTTAAATGTAATTTATTTGAAAACTGTACCTCAATTTATTTTTAAAATATTAATTTTTTTGTTGTTTTTAATACCGTTTTTTTAATTCTGGCAATAGGAGTACTCCATTTCTATTTAAAGCAAAGAAAAAAAAGGAAAAAAAAATATTACTGTATCTTTATGTTGCCATTCTCTCAAAAAGAGAAAAAATTGAAATTAAGCGTGTTGTGTCAAGAATATTTTCTATTATAAAACCCAGTGAATTTTGATGTCATTTACAAAAATTCATGCACACTTAAAAGAATATAAATAGTGTAGTATCTATTTCAGCTAATAGCATCGAAGCTTAGAGTTTTGAATCAAAATGGTCAAATTAAAATACCCATTTTTTTTTAAGTGAATATAAATATGCAAGGTGTTTATGTAAATTTTGGTATGGGGAGAAAGTTGTTGGGTTTAGATTTTACGGGAAAAGTAATTCTATGATTGGAGTCAAAATGGAATAAAGGTTGCTTTGTTTCATTTTTTTTTCAATAACTTTATCATAATAACAGATCTATTTTTTATGTCTTACATGTACGATTAAAGTTTAATTTCAACTATTCCTCAGTTATATAAATAGTATTTTGTTAACTTTAGTTAAAATATTATTTATTTAAGAATTAGACTTAGCAATGTAAGGTGCATTTTTTATTGTAACTAATTTTGTAGGTTTGTTATAAATCAATAAAACAGCTCCTCCTTAAATATTTTCTTTCGTCGAAATTCGACGGGTTCTACCTTATAAATTTAATGTACGAAATAGTCATTCTTTCTGACTGTTTTCAAATCTAAACTGCCTACTTTATAATACAGTTTGTATTTCATTTTTATTCGCAAAGGTATCAAATTTGCAAATATTCTTATTACAAACAATGTAATAGAATTTTTATTTTTCCGATTTTCTACAAAAGCAGATTTTTTTTCAGAAAATGCAGTCAAAATTGCCGTTTTGAACTCAGTTTCAGTACACGAGAGCGCAGAATAGAAAATAAAAAAATACCGCCGACTCACTGCAATTCGTGAATATAAAAATGAAAAAAAAAAAAAAAAAAAAAAAAAAAAAAAACAGCTTGACTACCAAATTTTTTCAAAATCATGCCTGTAGGTATCATATTTTTACAGTTAAAAATGAACCAGAAAATGTGTCAGATAGTTTTGTTTGTTGGGAAAAATATTATTTTGAGAAAGGAAGGAAATAGTGCTTGAGGAATTCTTATTTAAAAATGCTCCATACTAATTATAAAAAACTGGAAACCAATGATTAATTAAGCTTGAGTTAGATCCTAATACTTAACTATTTTCTTCGATATATACAAATCATTACTAGAATTATAGTAGTATTTTCCATAAATAGGGCCAGCTTTCTCTGAGTTTTTGTTTAACATTGCACCGCTTAATTTTAGCTTTGTTCATTATGGCTTTGTTGGTTATTCTTTGTTTTATATAAGTAATATCCATCTATATGAAAAATGAAACAACAACAACAAAAAAAAAAATTATTATTCGAAATTTAATTTAACTTAATTATTAATGATCGAATTATTCGAAAATAATTTTGAAAAAAAAAAAAAAAAAAAAAAAAAAAAAAAAAAAAAACCTAAAAGAAAAAGAAAAATAGTTTATATGCAAAACTAATTAATAGTTAAGGAGAGATTTTAAACTTTCGTAAAACTAGTTAAAAATTTGATTGTATTTAAATCAAACGCAGACCATTTAAATAGAATCCAACTAATTTATCTATAAATAAATAAATAAAAATTATCAAACACTGTTATTCAGTGGATTATCATTTAATTGAAACTGTTTTAATTTTGTTCCTCTTAAAAACTGTCACTCTCTTTAAAAACTAAATTCATAAAATAGTAACATTTTTTAAGTAAAGCAAAATGCAGTACTGCGTACGATATTAATATTTTTTGGTAAAATCAAAAAGATTGTTTTTTTTTTTAACTCTTTCAAGTCTGATTTTTTTTTTCAATCTTTAGAAAAAATCACTTTTACGTTAATAACGTTAACACTAGCAATCCAACTAGATTAATTAGTGATTAGCGAATGTTTCATTGTCTGAAAGATAACGAATGTTGTTGTTTTGTGTACTGTTCAATTAATATTCATATGACAATAGGCTAAGGAAGAATTTTGGTGATGTTTGGAAAATATTGCATGATAATAAGGATTTAATTTATATTACAATTTTATAATACTTTTTACGTTTAATTACACATGAACTATTTCAGGAAAGTAACTTTCATTTTAAATTTAAAGTGTAAAATATATAAGGTAGTCTGGTGTAATAACGCCAAGCGGGGTAATAACGCCAAGTGCTAATATTTTGCATAATTATGATATAATCTGGTAAATGACACCCATGTGCTATGCGCAGAAGGGTTTTGAGTCAAATAAATCGCAAAAAACAGCTTCAAGTTAATTTGTTTCATTTTTAGGTCTTATTGTTTTTACAAGCAACTAAAATTAACGCTTGATCTAAAATTTGCGAGATACGTTTTGTGATGTGAAGACTATTTTTTTTTTATCCGGAAATACATTGTTAATTACATAAATTTGTAGTACATTTCATGGACTATTAAAATGTTGTTGAAGATTTTGGATATCTTCTCTAGGTAATTTGTAATTTAAAATGTACAGTGCAATAACTATAACGGGGTAATAACGCCAATCCTTGGCATTAATACCCCCGTTGATTCCCTACAGTGGCCGAGCTACATCCTAAATACTGATTCAAATAAACACAGTTAAAACTGTGCAATGTTTCTAATAATTCTATTTAAGCGGTCCTTTTTAAGCAAAAAGAAGCTCACGGTCTGATATTCTTTTGCCTCATCCTCCCCCCCACACCGCACATTTATTTTTCTTACACTTTCACAAAAAATTGAACATTTTCAATAGCTTAGAATGCAATTTGTCAATTTCTAAGTTTGTAGAGTTTGTATTTTTAGAATTGGGCAATCTACATGCAATCATTCCATCTTATTTCATAGTTTTGTTTGCATGGCGTTATTACCCATATAGGTGGGTAATAACGCCAAATAGCATTGGTCAAGAAATCACGCCATTACATTTTATGAATACATATCTGTTAAATTATTTTTTTCAATATAGATAGTCAATGAGTTGCTGTATCAAATCATATATTTGTTTGAAAAATGCCAACTAAAACTAAGCCGTGAAAATTGGTAGAACCTTAAAGTGGGTGCCTGATTTAAATTAAGAATCACAAACGGCACAAAGAGAATTAAGCAAATAATAGTATTTATTTATATTACTAAATGCCTAAACATAAATGAAGTTATATAGTAAATGCATAGACGTATACTAACATTACTACATATAAATAGTAGCAAAAGCATTTCTTAAAACAAAATAATGCTCCATTAAAAACATGAACTATTAAAAGTTCATCAGATACGAAAGGGTTAAAAACTAAATTCATAAAATAATGATGTAAAGCAAAATGTGTTACTGTGTATGGCATTCGTATTTTTTGGTAAAATCAACAGTATTGTTTTGTTTAAGTGCATGTGCAACAGCCTTAACATAATTGGACAAATTTACTATAGCATGTAAGAGGTTCGCTTCACAGCAACTGCATGCATGCATGTCATTAATACTTTGAATGCGCACAGATGCGTCTGGTGAACTTTAGACAATTGTCAGGCACCTAGATGTCTTTTCCGTGACGGCTCAGTCCCGCGTAAATTTGTTGATACACCCTAGGGAATGGAGGGGAGGGGGGAGGGAAGCAAAATTATATTATTACCCCCCTTCTCTTTTCGTTTAAGCCATAAACGAAACTTAATTTACCAGAGTGGTAGATAAATAATGAATCGCGTTCAATAAATAACTGTCAGCCTTTTTTACGTACTGTTATATCAAAGGTCTTTCGTGAGTCCATTTAATGAAATGCAATCACAATTTCATTGTAGAACGTTATTCAAACATGTGTATAACTGAGGAATCGAGATAGTAAACAATAGACGTGTCACGGGTATACCTTCCTTTTTATATATATTTTTTATTCCTTGGTTGTTCAGTATTATCCTATTTCTCTTTGTTTACACTTTGACTCTATGGCAGCATTAATTGAGAGTAACGTTTGTGTACTTTTCAAGTGCCATGTCGTTATTTTTCACTTTTTCTGATCTTTGAATAAATGATAAGAGGTTATTTATTTTCTGCTCGGTAAATTTGTTTCTGGAGAAGCAGGGAATTTTCGCTTCTCGTTGCTATGTTAGTTGTGAAGTTTGAATATAACTACATGTTTTTTAATCTTTCAAATAATGGAAAGCAATTGGAAATCCATAAAGCATTATTGGTTGTATTCGCTAACACATCAGCACTTTGTATTTCCTTTTATTAACCGTTTATTTTTTACGAAAAATTTACAGCTACTTGTAACTTTCGTCTGTTTAAAAAATGTAATACCAAAACGTCTCCCTTTTTTTAGATGCGTTCATAATTAAGTAAATACGAAGCACCTATAACCACCGTTCAGTTCGTCCATCTGTCAGCATATAACAGAGCAAAAAACTACCCAACTGAATCATTTCAAATTAAAAATATATAATTATTATAAAACTTTGTAGAGTAATATCAAATTTTATGAAAATAGGATGTATAGTTCAATTACAGGGATAGTCAAAATTTTCCGTTACATTACGGTCAATGGGAAAAAATAGTTTCAAGTGCATTTTAATGATGTTACACGCTTTCGAACATAGTAAAATTGATATGCATTTATAAAGTACATACTAAAGTATACATTCTGTGCAAAATGTGGTGCAAAGAATATGTCTTTATTAATTTTTAGGAGCACACAAAAGTATTCCATTATATAATGGTGTAAGGGGAAACATTGTTTGGGACGCGTTTTAAATTATATTAAACTATTTCATATTTTAAGAAATTTTATGTATGTTTCTGATGTTTACTACAAGTTACTTCATATATAGTAGAAAGCAGATAGTATTTACAGGGATACACAAAAGATTTCGGTTACTCTACTGTATCCGAAGAACTGCATGCAATTACACCAAGATCTGAATATTTTAAAAGTTTCCTTACACTACGAACGCACCTCCTTTGCTATGTTGGACATGCAATTTCTGATTTGTTTTATGTCTAAAGATCTTTAAAAAAATCGAAAAATTTTAAGAAATAAGCAGTAGATACTAGATTAACGTATAATTTAAATGATTTTCACACATATACAAAACAAAGGAAAAAAATGCAGACGTTAGAGAGCGACAATTTCATAATTCGAATTTTAGTATTAAGCTTTTAAAGTAATGAAGCTTTAAATCATTTTTGTTGGTTTTTATAAAATTTTTGTTTAGATAAATAAAAAAAAAAATTAAATTTAAAATTTTTATCTAAAATATGATATTTTATGACATGTGCTATATATACATAGATATCGTTTTAAAATATTGTATTGCTATATTTTGTAACTGAATGAGTTTAAAATAATTAATTTTATTTACTTTACACTGTGCAGCTTTTTTTTTTGTATTTATATTTGTAAGTATTCAGTGAAAAATGGAAGTAAATCTTACTTTAATAGCTTGATGGAAATTCCTTTCTTTTCCGAAGAGCAAATTCGAGTTTTTAAGGTTCTGTATTTAAAAAGTAAAACTAAAATCATTGTAAGATCTCTCCTGTGTCTGTCTGTCACAGCTATTTTATTCGGAAACTATGGAGTGGTGGAATATGCAAACGATTTATATAGTTCTCTCTCCTTTTATTTTCATCAAAATTTTTAAAGTTCCTTTAACTAGCTGGTAGTATTTTTCCATTTTCTATTGTAATCTCATGTAGATTTTTGAAATTTTCGAAGTCTGTGAAGTTATTACTATAATTGGTAATATGTCTTGATGCAGCATTATCACAAACCAGCTATAACAATTTTCTTTAGATTAAAATGCCTCTTTGTCTAGAGCTACTAGTGATATATTTACTGCACTACTATTTTTTCATGAGTACTTGTTATTCTGATTCGGATAGTCTATTCGGGACTTGCTAGCTTTCCATACGCTATCTGCTTTCTACATAATTTTATCCAGTGATCATTTTGATGACATAAATTGTATTTTCCAATTTACTACTTTTAAAAGCTTTTTTTTTTTTAAATTCTACTTGTTTTTTCTTCAAATGCTTCTTTATTCTGGATATTACTTTTTGACTTCTCTTTTTTTATGTTCTCTTTCTTGAGAACATAACTGAGTTTTAAAATAATCAGTTGTTCTTTGTCGTTATTCAGAAGCAGCCAATTAAACTTGAAAAAAACGGTGCTTGTAAGATAATGTGTCTGGGGGTCCAGCAAATTAGTAGTAAATGGGATAGTTGAACTAACTAAGGAACGTTTCCAGGTGTAAGTTGTGGATGTGAACGAGTGTGGTATTAAAAGAAAGATCTCATCATGTATGTCAAAATGTGCAATGGAACTACCCGTCTGAATCCAACCTTAGATATCAGCACTTAAAGTGTGAATAAATAAATAAATAAATAAATTGACAGGTAGTTTTTTAATGTACATAACGAGATCTTTCTTTTGATACCACACTCGTCCAAATCCACAACTTACACCTGAGAAGGTTCCCTAGTCTTTGAAGACCCAAATTTAATTCGCTCCAAAGATTCTTTGACTACGACAGAGAACTGCAATATTGTCATTGATTGCCCACTTACACTGAAAAAACTGTAGCCAAATATTATGCAAATGTGCTCAGAGGTGGATTTATAAAGCTTTTGAAGTTCTAGTCATACCTTCTCGCATTATTGAACCTCATGATTTTCTGCATGGTTTCTTCCGTCATGGAATTTGTTGGTTCCCTTATGGTACAGGTGTTTGCTTTATTACATTTGCCAAGATCTTCTTTGTACCTCTTCAAAGTTGCCTTATTAACTCCATCGGGTGGCTGATCCGATTTAACTATCTTGCCTTCGACAAGTTCTGAGGCATCAGCATGGTAATTTAAAGCAAATGTGATTCTGTATCTTTACATTGGTCCATCGGTTATTCTACTTAAGGTTGTTAGTCACTCAGCTTGAAATTCTTCTTAGTAATGTTAAGTCTGTGGTTGTTTGGTGCATTCTTATATTTAAAATATCTCCGCCGGGAACTGATATTCTTTACTCCTTTTTTCAGTATTCTCTTCTTAAAGGATGTCATTTCTTTTCTTAGTTATCAAAGTATTTCTAAAATATATGCTTAATTTAATATAAAGTGTTAAAATTTCATTCCCAGTTAGTAAGTAAAAAAAAAAAAAAAATGTCAAAATATTTTAGAAATATTTGGACAATATTTGGAAAATAAAGAAAAAAAATAAAAGAAAAGACATTTTTTTGGAAAAGAACACTGAAAAAAGTATTTAAAAACATTAATTTAGTGAAGAAATATTTTGAATATACAAATGCATCAAATTTTTCAGCATGGACTTGAAATTCGGAAAATGAGTGGCTAGCAACCTTATTGGTTTTATCTGCTACTTTTCCCATCTCCAATTAGCATTTCACTCTTAACGCAATATCTTCTATTTTTCAAATATATGATAATAAGTACTTAAAATTTAGTTCATTCAATCATACAATTCCCTCTAAAGATTTCTAGGTTCTTAAAAAAATGGTTTCAGGACTAGTGTCAAATAAAATAAAATAAAATAAATAAAAAAATAAAATAAAGAAGCAAATTTTATATTTTTTGCCACTTGTGTGTAAACAGTAAATGGAAGGCTAAACGTGAGGTTAACTGCGATGCTAAACGTTGTAACAATATACTAATTTTTTTAACACTCTGCCTGAATTAATTACTAATTCATTTGCTTGGTGAGTATATGATGATATACACCAAATACACTCTAGATCTTTTTAAGAACGTTTCCTATACCCTTTGTTTCTCAAGTGAAGTCATGTATACATTCTTTCAATTTTCTTTTTTTAACGACTATGTCACTGTTTGTACGATCTGCATTTCACAAAATATTATTCCCTAGTAATACATCAACGGAATTCTTCATTTCGACTAGTTGCGTGTTAAAAAAGAAACAAAAAATGTAAATCGGAAAGGCAGAAAAACAGCTTATTTAAATTCGTATATTTTGTTACTATACCTTGATTTAGTTTACTCACCTTCAATAAACGCGATGCCGAAGATAGTCTGCTGCGTGCCAATTATGGTAAGCGTCATATAGATTCCGCAATCCCTCTACTAAATGGTTCGAAAGTCTAAATAAGGAATGCAGTTCCATTCTGTTTATCATTTTCAGCTCAGATGCCTCCAAAAAGGGAGAGTTATATACAACTAGTGTAGATGCCCGTCCAAAGAAGGTGGTTAAAAATTGTGTTTTTCACATAAAATTGAAAAAACTGATGAAAATAATTGACAATATGGAAGCGTTTAGATGAGCAAAGTTCGGCTAATTTATGCTCTAACAAAGGCACTATTAGCATTTACAATACTTCTAGATAAACCAAGCTTTTCGGTTAATATACCATAACACAATTAAGATTTCTTAAAAAAAACAAAATTTTAACAAATATGCAATAAAAATGAGTAATTAAAAAAGTCTGCTGCAACTATTAAAATAATACTAATAATTAATAATTCTTACTATTTTATCTAGCATTTTGAAATTGCATATTTTTGGTTTACCTCCCCTCCCCCCTCACCCAGTAAAAAAAGAAAGATGTCCGTCATTTGTCCTTTTGGTGGCAAATTTCTGTTTCTGCTGTGAAGCTTCGGATGCACATAGACGACATACAACAGGGAGAGTCAATTCCAATGACAGTTTTTGGAGGGAAAACCAGGTTTTGTGCGCTATGAATTACATTGTGTTCTATTACACAGTGTGTCCACTCTCAACGGTGGGCAATGGCTAATTTCTAAACCATTAGTCATATAAATATAGTTCCAGTTGCAAAAATGCTTTAAAAAGGCAAAGAAGTATTTTTTAAAGAGATTTAAGTCGAAAAAACTTTTATTAAAAAATTATAAAAACAAAATTTTTATACGGTCCCTCGGTCCTATAAGTGATATTTTGTAAAAATTTTCCATCGCTAACAGGTAATACAAAAAAGGTTCCATTGACCTAACATTAAAATTGACGGAGTTATGAAACTTTAAATTTCATGACTTAAACCACTTTTCTATAACTGAAAACAAATGAGTTGGACTAAGCTTTAAGGGAACGTATACTAACTAGGGAACTGCAAGAAGTGTAAGTCACCGATTTTGATTAAAGGAATATCGTTGGAAAGATCTCATCGAGAGCAGTAAAAAATTCATTGGAACTACCCGTCGCAAATGAGCCGTTATCGAGATATCCGACAATTTATGTCACTTAACTAGTGCATATTTAATGGGGGACCGCAAAAAATTTTAGTCTAGATTTTAACAAAAGTGGTATCGTTAAAAAGATATCATCATGAGGGAGAAAAAACTCAATAGAACTACCCGTCGGAAATGAGTCGTTTTCGAGATGTCCGATAATTTATGTGACGTAGCCAGTGCCTATTGTTCTAGTGCACACTTAATGGATGACCGCAAAAAAATTTCTTGATTTTGATGAAAATGATGTAGTTGCAAAAATATCATTGTGAGAGTAAAAAACTCAATGAAACTAACCATCTGAAATGAGCCGTTTTCGAGATATCCGACAATTTATGTCATTTAATGCCGTTTCCCAGCAGTGTGCATTAGCAATGTAACACGAAGTAAAAAACTCAATGAAACTAACCATCTGAAATGAGCCGTTTTCGAGATATCCGACAATTTATGTCATTTAATGCCGTTTCCCAGCAGTGTGCATTAGCAATGTAACACAAATTGTCGGATATCTCGAAAACGTCTCATTTCCGATGGGTGATTCCTTTGAATTTTTTAATCCTCACGATGATATCTTTTCAACGATACCACTTTAGTTGAAATCGAGATTAAAATTTTTTGCGGTCCCCCATTAAGTATGCACTAGTTACGTGACATAAATTGTCGGATATCTCGATAACGACTCATTTGCGACGGGTAGTTACATTGAATTTTTTGCTGCTCTCGATTAGATCTTTCCAACGATACCACTTTCGTCAAAATAGGTGACTTACACTTCTTGCAGTTTCCTAGTAAGTGCTTAAAATATTATAAAGGGCGTCCATTTTCAATGCTGCTGCTTAGTAAATTTTTACCAGTAGGGGGAACTGGGGGACATTGATACAGCTTTTAAAAAAAAAAAATTTTGGTGTCTAGAAAGCAGAAATTTCAAGTTATTTTTCTATGTGATGTCAGCAAAACCTGTGTAGTGTGTTATAAAAATGTACAATCGTTGTTTTATATATTATTTTTGCATGTAATTTAAAAAAAAATCAAAAAAAGTAATTTGTATCAATGTGCCCCATCCCCGGGGCAGATTGATACACTTTGACACGTCTGGGAAAAATGGAGACAAAATAACACCAATGGATATTTTTCACAGAAAAATAGTTAGCAAACTATTTTATATCTATTTATAGACATTGAAATTGCGCACAATTTACTTGTAAGCTATATTAAAGCAATCAAAATGAAATGTGTAATGTCCTGATGTTCTGGCTGTCCCTTGTCTGTTTGTTGGCTGTGGTAACTTTGTCATATCTGGCACTTTAACCCCAGAATTACCTTCTTTCTTAGGAAAGATGAAAGAATTACCAGGTTTTCTGGTTATAAATCGGCTTACAAACAGAAAATAAAGGATAGTTATATTAAAAATTATGTTTATAATATAATTATCCTGTGCTGTTCTGGAGCTTGTTTCTCTTACTTAACATTTCTCATGTCGATAATACTTTTTTCTCTGGAGAATCGATATAAATTTGAGATTTGCCAAGCTGCTGTCCATTTCTTTTGTTAATTCTACTAGCACTAGATAATGTGTAAGTTTGTACGTCTTCTGTTTGCAAAAATACTATAAAATGTTCGAATATAAAGAAATTAGAGCTTATTTACTTCAATAAAAACTATTAGTAGAAATTTATGAGAAAAAATGGTTGAATTAAGGAGTGTATGGGAAAAAAACATTAAAAGGTAATGAAAAAATCAACTAGAAAAGGATTTAGGTTGTATCAATGTCCCCCGACAAAAATTGTATCAATGTGCCCCATACAGCCATTTTGAATAAAATGAGTCTCAAATCCAACACTTCATAATTTATCTAACAATAAAGAATGCGGAACTGATAAAGAGTAGCTTTACTTGCCAGGGAGGGTATTCTTTTCGGCTGAAAATACTGGAACAGTTTTATAATACAATTTCAATTGTACAACTCAAATTTACTTTTGCCCTTCAAAAACAATTAATCACCCATCCCATTTCATCAAACTATTGAATCATTCCAAAACTTTCTGTATGTAGTTAATTTCACTAGTATCACCTATTGGAGCTGTTGTGAAACTTCCTGTAATGACCCTGTGTGCTGTACAGGGGGTGTATCAATGTGCCCCAAGTATCAATGTACCCCAGTTCCCCCTACTCTAATAAGTAACAAAAAAAAAAAGTCCCATTCCTTTGTGATTAAAACTGACTGAGTAATAGCTGTTTAAAGTTGACGCATCTTTTTTGCTGCAAAATAGGAGTCAGTCACAAATTTACTGGAAATAAAAATAAACGTCAAATATAAAATTTAACATTAAACATTGAGAGTAAAATAATTTTCACAATATTATTTTTAAATTTATGTTGATGTTTACATACTAAAGCAATACTACAGCTTGTACTAAAAACATAAGTAAAAAAAATAACAGAAATTTTGTTAAATTAAATTATGAAAAACAATAATCACATTTCGTTACAAAATGATATACATTTAAAATTCTATTAGATTATTTAACCCAATAGAATTTGGTGTAGTCCTATAAAATAAATAAATGGTACGCACCTAAAATCGTATTAATATTACTTTGTCATTGGATATAAAAAAAATATGCGAAATGGGCATTGATCGGATATTTGGAAGTGAGTTAAAATTTGAATACAAATTTTGTACTAGGAAAATATACATACGAACGTTATAAGTAAAACAAAAGCTTATCAAAATAACACACTTTTTAAAAATAAAATAATGAAAAAAATAAGCTTTTTCGTGATTTGATGAAAAAATTTTTTCGTGATTTTTTAAAATTTGATTTTTTTGATAAAGAGAATTTTGAAACTCTTGCCTTCAGTTATTTTAACCAATCTAGAAGTTAATTAATTAAAATTAACACTACCGTAAAACTTATTAGGTGGTAGCACCTTCAGTTAAATCACTTTAAAAATATTTCTTTACCTCGTTTAAAACTATTTTGTAATTGGAACTATGTCTGTGACAAATGGTTTAGGAATTAGTCATTGTACAGTGTTGGAAATGGACGCCTTTTATAATACTTTAAGCACTTAGTGTACGTTCCCTTAAGGCTTAGTCCAACTCATCCGTTTTCAGTTACAGAAAAGTGGTTTAAGCCATGAAATTTAAAGTTTCATAACTCGGTCAATTTTAATGTTAGATGAATGGGAGCTTTTCTGTATTGCCTGTTAGAGTGATGGAAAATTTTTACTAAATATCACTTATAGGACCGGGGATTATAATTTAATTTTCTTAATTTTTTAATAAATTTTTTTTCGACCTAAATCGTTTAAAAAATACTTCTTTACCTTTTTTAAAGCATTTTTGCAATTGGAACTATATTTATATGACTAATGGTTTAGAAATTAGCCATTGTCCACCGTTGAGAGTGGACACACTGTATACAGATGATTATGAGCATTATAGTGAATAGGTCATAAACTAAATAATAGCTAGAAGTTTACCCCCCCTCCCTCCTTCTTTCTTTTCTATTGATATATTTTCTCTTTTTTTCGCACTTTTGATTAACCGAAAATGCCTTCAGCAAATGTCGTAAAATCGACATTTTTTTTTCTTCTACGAAAAGAGGCCGATAATTTGATACGTTTGCATCGATAGTTCCTTTGGGAAAAAAATAGTGAATTCATATTCTTATTTCTGCATTTACGTTCCATTTAAGATAGAGACACCATAATCACTTCAATTATATTCATAATTATTATACTTTAATTGAATGTAAGATTATTCTTTGAGTAAATATAGTTCTTCCGCCGCCCTGTGACTAACCTTAAATCACGCTACGTACGAACTAATGACTTCATCAAAGGGTGTTAGGTGCCTGTAAATGATCCTTACCTGTTATTTAGACATTTTATCCGCGGTGTTTTACTTTGCTCTTCCGATAGACCCATGGGATCAGGAGTGGCCTTTATGAAACGTGTTACTTAATTCACAACTCATCATCCAGCAGGCGGCTGCCTTTTCATTAAAGAGATCTGTGGTAAGTACACACCCTGTGAAAGGCAATCCATCATTTGGATTTGTCGCCCCCTCCCCCCGTTCGCTGTTTTTTTACGATCAGGAGGGGCAAGGTGACGCCCGTTTTATTTTCTTAGATTCTGAAAAATACTTCAAAATTTAATGTTAAAGAAAATATAACAAAAACATTTGAGTGTTAAATTACCTTTAAATTTGCAAAAAATTATTTTTGGGATTTTGTTATATGTTAAATCTTGAAATATTTTTGAGCAATTTGCAAAAAAAAAAAAAAAAAAAAAAAAAAAAAAAACGCTTTAAAATTTTTTTACTATATACTGAATTACAATCATTTGTAGATAATTAGTGTAATGGAAGGTAAGTAGGTGCTAAAATGTAATTTTTCATATAAGTAAATTTTTAAATTAGTGTTTTCTCATATTCGTAAATTTTTGAGTTTGA
Source organism: Maratus speculifer (assembly GCA_964019185.1). Lineage (NCBI taxonomy): Eukaryota > Metazoa > Arthropoda > Arachnida > Araneae > Salticidae > Maratus > Maratus speculifer. The sequence goes on from OZ025291.1 coordinate 21,411,643, forward strand.
GTTCACTGTTACTTTCAAAGTGTATAAGCTACAGTTTTAAAATTAAACTACATGTTCGTATCTTTATAATCTACATGCTAAAACAAACAACAGCAACAACAAAAATTGACATATTGTAGTTTTTTATTTATTTTATACTTGGAAAATATAACCTTATTTTTAAACACTTTCCTACAAATTTGAAATTTTTTTATATTTTTTTTTATCTCCTCCGTCTGTCCGCGCCATAACTCTAGAAAATATACTCAGATTACTCTGAAAATTTTGGAAGTCGACGTTTCCCTAGCAAATGAAGTTTCTAGCACGATTAGTTTATTTATAGAAATAGTCAAAAGTATTTCGCTACTTTACAGCCTAAAGGAAAAAACGTTTCAAATGAATTTTAAAGATATTACACCCTATCAAACGTATTGAAATTTTATGCATTTACTTGGTGCATTAAAATATGCCTTTTTAAAATATGCGGTGAAAAGAATTGTTATTATTCATTTGCTGGACCACACAAAAGAATTCAATTCCATAATGGTAAAGAGGGGGGGGGGGATTGTTTGAAACATTTTTTAATTATATTAAACTATTTAATGTGTAATAAAATTGATATACTTCGCTTAGATTTAATATAAGTTATACGATTTAGTCATGCATAATACGAAGTGCATAGCATTCACAGGGTCACACAAAAGATTTTAAATAGTATATTTTATCCGAAGTACTGTGTATCACAGAGTAGTAACAGAGAATCAACTTTCATACAGTGTAATGGCAACTTCTTTAACATGGGATTACGCATAGACAGTAGCGAGACGAGCGGATAACTCTGAAACTACTATCATAACATGAAAGAGGTTGCTAATTCGGCGAAACATCGCTTCCTTGGCGACAAATGATAAAAGAAAAAAGAAAAAAAATTACAGCGACGGCTTGCTGCTTCTTGTTTTGAAATTTATGAAAGAATTATTGTAATATGAAATAACTTTGACGTATTCGTCTTGCAAACAATACATGTGTCTCTTCGTAACATAACGACCTAATAATTTAAACTTGAAAATTCAAGAATAATAACAGTAATAATTACGAATCAATATAAGCGCGGAAATCTAAGATCAAATAGCATAAGCACGTGTGCAAAGATAATCAAATCAGCATTCAGCAAGAAGCGCCAAACCAGAATAGGGTTACAGTTAAACAGAAATCACGAGGATAAAAATCGCCAACGCGATGGTTTAGTTTTTAAGTGATCTACTGAGGGCGTTCTTTTCAAGTCGAGTTGAGGCTCTGTTACGTACTCTGTGCTGTATATTATCGCTGATGGATATCCATCCATGCATTTTTATTATGAATGCATTTTTAAGTTTCACTAAATGTATACATATTATATGCTGTGTATAAATTCTATAGCTGATATATAGGGCAACACAAAAGAGTTCGAATATGAGCGATACAGAACTGAATATGAGCGTAATTTACTTAAAGGTGGTTTCAAAATAAGTTATGCATCTTTACGCTGAACTGCATTCAGCTTACTAATAAATATTTGTAGAATATAGATAAAAATGATATACAGGATCACGCAAAGAATTGGGTACATGGTTGCCTACGGATGATAATTTCTGTAAAGGTGATTTAAATAGTTTTAAGAGTGTTTTAGTTTGAACAAAATTTTAGCTAAATATTGGCATGTAATAAAGATACTAGGTAAACCACATGGCTGAAAAAAGTATTCAAGTATGTTTCCATGTATTAGTACAAGTTGTTGAAAGAGAAATTTCAATTTCTTATACGTTTTCTTGCTAAACTAAATCACCCCACTATATAGTATATATATCAACCGGTAGATCAAATAGTGGGTTGTTCAAAAGCATTGGAATGCATATTTTGCTATAGACAGTAACACCTTATTTCACTAAATAATGAAGTTTTGTTAAAGATTTCATGAAGTGTTGGAAAGTGTTTCAAAATCTATTTTAACGCATGAATTTTACTTGTTTAATTTTGTGTTAAAATTAAAATCTAAACAATACTATTGTGTATATTTTGGATTTAAGTTAGAGGGTAGTTATTCTAAGAGTAATCGAATTGGTAGGAAGATGCCCAATGCAATCTTTGAGTTAGATGAGAGAATCAGGATTTTATTTTGATCATAAATAATTTTATATATACGTCATTTTGTATCGTTGTGGGTGATTATAAATCAATATCTCAAATTTACAAAATTATTAGCAACAACAAAAAAGTGTTAATTGGAAATGAAAAATAACAATGAAAAATTTGAATTCAATACAGACATAAGTGTTTAAACTAGCCCCTCCGAAAACATCCAGGTAGTACAATAACTCATCCCACACATTTTCTAGCAAGTCCGGTTTGATTATTTGGGATATGTGAGTCCCAAGTTTGTCAGCGACAGTTGATAGTGGTCAAACAAACATATGATCTAATGCCTACATTGAAATCATAAAGTTATATACAAATAATATACAATCATATGAACAATAAATACTATAATACATACAATAATACAACATAAATGCAATAATTTCTCGAAATATTCAGAAACATTGAAAAATTTTGGAAAACATACCTTTTCACATGCATGATTCTAGAAGGAGATATTTGACAATGTAAAGTTTAAATACATTTGTTAAAAACCTAGAAACATTAAATTGGTTCTTTCTTGTGACAATATATCAGAAAAACAGCATAAACACAAGTAAAAAGACGCTTTTTTTTTTTTTTTTTTTTTTGTAATTATATTATTGAAATAATGTTTATTTACAATAAATATATAAAGCTTCTAATGTTCATTTTTGTTTCAATAGTAAAAAATAGAATCGAAAATAAAAATAAAATTTTTAATGCACACATTCCTCTGCGACAGAAGGAAAAACATATAAAGCACTTTTTTGTGCATCACTACATTTTGTGCACCATTTTAGATAATATTCTTAAAAAAATTGTGACAACTCTTACATTTTAAAATATTGAAAAATTGTATTTCTGCAAACGTAACAGAAAGATTTAAGAAAATTCAATTCAATTTTACCCCAGATAGCTACTAGACCAACTTTTCCGTAATCATTTGGGGAAAAAAAGACAATAAACGATTTACATGTTTTACAGAAACATTTAGAAAATAAAAATTCATTGAAATCCACAAATTGAAAAGTATATTTTACTTTTAATTTAAGAAACTTGCTGGTTTTAAAAACAAACAGGAAAAATTTGAAGAAACGTGGGTGACTACAAAGTTACACAAAAATTTTGGTATGTGTTTTTATTTATCAGGCAACAATTTTTTTTTAAAGATTGCTGATTATTTAACTATCTATCTATATTATAAAGGCCAAATGTATCTGTTCGTAACACATATGTTGTTTTACGAATGGCAACACTTTTAAATTTGAAATGAAATTTCGGTTTTGCAATTTTTGCTATAGCAAATTTTTAAACTTCTAAGCATTCCACATTTTTAATTGTTACATTGTCGTATAGGGGAAAAATGTGCTTTTAAATACAATTTGTTTAAAAACTGTATCTTGATTTATTTTTGAAAAAAATTTTTTTTGTAGTTTTTAATACTGCTTTTTTAGTTGTGGCAACAGAAATATCATTTCTATTAAAAGTAAACAGAAAAAAACCCAAGCAGATAACCATTGAGTAAGGAGTCGAAATAAATCTTAGACTTTTTCTAAATTTAAGTTGCAAATGTATGTACTGCAGATTTTCTATTATGCTTACGATAGGTGTAAACAAAATTATAAAGCACATCTAAATTACAAACCTTTAAAGTCTGCGATTTATTTCGTTTTCGTTCGAACTTAATCTAACTTTTTAGGGTGTTTAAATATCATATTTTTTTAATTTTATGTTTTTTTTTCTTATTGTATTTAATTGCTTTAGTTTATTTGTTGCAAAAATTTAAGGTAAATGTAGAACTTGCCTGAATGAAATATCTAAATACCTATCATTTCCCGAGCTTAAATAATGTAGAACATATATATATATATATATATTTCTATTTGTTCTGAAAATAATGTTTAAAAAAAAAAATATTTTATCGTTTACATATACAATTAAAGTTTAATTTTATCAATTTCTACAACTGAGTTTTATATAGAAATAGTATTTTATTAACTTTTGTTTAAATATCGTTTGTATCAGAGTTAGGCTTACCAATATAAGGTGCATTTTTTATTGTAACTAATTTTGTAGGTTTATTTTAATGCAATTAAACAGTTCCTTCTTAACATTTTGTGTCGTCGAAATTCGACGGGTTCCACCTTGTTTAAATAAATTCAAAATCATTACACAATAATTTTTATTAGTATTACTTTCTGAGGGAATCAGAACTATTATTTGTTTATTTTTTGTCACATATATTTAAGAATTAAAATGCATGTAATGTAATTATTGTAATTGAAAAACTTAAAATTCAAAACGAATTCAGAGTGTAATGACACATTATCTTTGCATTAAAAATAAAAATCTATTTAGAAAAAAGATGCATACAAATTTATTATCAATTTCTGTTACACAATGAACTGCTCTTTAAAAATTAAAAACCACTGATGTTGCAAATCACATGAAAAGAAACAGAAAGATCTTTACATATGATTATATCTGGCCATATGTAAAGATCATAAGATAAAGATATAGTATCTAATGGATGTTTCCATCCTTATCTCTTAGCTGTCTGTCTTCCAGCAGGAGGTCGAGAGTACTCCGCATTTTTCTATGTACTGTATCCCACCCGCTGCCTGTCACGAGGGAGCAAGCGCCCCAGTGGGCACCTCAAAATACATCTTAACATCTAATATTTCTCACATGCTTTCTCTCGCGATGGGACAGGCTGTGCCCCAGAGGCCTGAGCTTGTCATGTAAATTTTTCTTACGGTTGAAATAATGTATTTTTATCTTAATAAAAGCGACCGGGAGGGAAACTATGCTCTACAGACATGCCATATATCTGAACAGTCCCTTTTAGGCATTCAAACCAAACAGAAAGATGTCGATCGTAGAGTAAACCTATCTCTTAAAAATGATCGCGTTTGCGATTGATAGATGTCGAGAGTCAATTATTCTGTTTCTTTACATATGATTTTTAACACCAGTGGTTTTTAAGTTTTTAAAGATTAATTTGTATTTTATTTTGTAACGGAATATTTTAATAAACATTTATTTTTTTATAAACCTTTTTAAGCAAAACATTTTTATTTTTATTTTTAATTTTTAATTATTGCAACTATTGTTATTAAATTATCATTAATTATGGCTGATATCATTTATCTAAAACTTTTGTACTTACAAGTTTTTGATAGGACTAACTCTTATCAGTAAAAAAAAAAAAAGAAAAAAGAAAACAAACAGGGGGATGGGGGAGAAAAAAATCCATAACTTCGTCAATTCTTAAACTATTAAATCCAATTAAAGTTATTTTACATCTTCTCATTAATATCTACAACTTTATACTGACAAGTTTTTCATAAGACTAATTCTTATAGCAAAAATAAATTAAACAAACATAGGAGTTGAAGAAAAAACCTCTAATCCAAACTGCTTATATTCTGACTCATTTTTAAATTAATTTTTGCTTTTAAACGCATCCAAATGCCAGGTCCTCTTATTTAGAAACTATATAATATGATGTATTGGCCAGTTTCTTGATAAAGGCAGAATTTATTTCAAGAAAGGCTGCAAAAATGAGTATTTTGAACAGAATTTCTCGAAGTGATCGTGATTGAAAATTGAGGAAATATTCAAGTAACAAATTGCGTTTTTTCTGACTCATTTTTAAATCCATTTTTGCTCTCAATCGCACCCAATTGACAGGTTATCTTTTTAGGAACTGTATAATGCGCCAGTCAGTGTTTTGATAAAGTCAGACTATATTAAAAAAAATAATAATAAAATAAAATAAAATAAAATAAAATAAAATAAAAAGCTGTCAAAGTGGGCACTTTGCACAAAATTTCCCGAAGCGATGATGATTGAAGAATTGTTGATGCATTCGAATAACAAATTGCTTATTTTATGACTCATTTTTATGTTAAATTTAGCTTTCAAACGTATTCGGTTTACAGTTTTTTCTTATTTAGAAACTATATAATGTGCCGTATTGGTCAATTTTTCATCAGAAAAATCTGAATATATTTCAAAATATGCGGCCAAACCGGGCATTTGAGCCGAATTTCGCTTAAAATGATTTTGATAAAACTAGTTCTTACAGAAAAATGAAATTAAAATTTTTTTCAAAAGCCGCCAAATAATAAAGTTATTAAACTGGATTTATCTCTAATCCTATTTTATTTTTTGTTGTTGAAATGAGTACTCTTCGAAATCTACCTGCGCTTATAAGCCACACCGGCAGGGATTTTTTTTAAATATTTGGTTTTAAACTTCAAAATAAAATAAAATAAAATAAAATACAGAAAGAGGTTGACAGAGTAAAAGACGATTTTGCTGTTAGACTTCACTTCCACCTAGATGTATAATAAATGTTCCGCGAACTGTTCTCAGATGCAAACAAATGAGAACGGAAACTTTAATCAAGTCTACAACCGCTTTCAGGACAGTCTGATAAAGTGGCTCTAACTCCCATCTAACTCTTAGAATAAATCTGCCGCTATTTAGAACTCTCTGGAAGATTTTTCCCCTGCATGCATCACGGGAAAAATCGTGGTAAGGTACTAGTATCTGGCATATCCTGAAATGAGATTAAGCTAAACCGGCAGCTCGGAAGCCATTATTGTTCACATCTCTATTTGTAAGTAATTGAAATAAGAATACATAAATGACCGTGATGAAATTGAATTAGCATTCCGTTTCATTTGCAATAAAAACAAGGGAATTCAGTTGAAAAATTAGAAGGAAAAACAAACAAGAATAAATATCTATCTACGTATCTAAGGGTGCATAGGAAAGTCCCTTTAACCTGATAATAGTTATGAACGGAGAGAACTACAACTATGAAAGTGAGATAACGATGAGTATGCTCTAGTAAAATGATTATGCCCGAACTAAGCAAATGACAGCAGCACCCCTAGTGGCGAAATTTGGAAGATAACCATTGCAAATCTTAAACGAAAAGAGATAGAGCAAAATTTCCAGTTATAAATTTTTATAGTACCACTAAATTAGTCCGAAGCAATATTTGTTTCACGCGGATAAGGTAAATCGTTGCCTGTATATCCAAAAATGTTCGAAATCGAAGCGCTCTATTTTGTTTGAAAGAAATAGACACAAGATTGAAAAAATACGCACACTTTATTGCCTTAATACATACTTACATCAATACATTGCGATAATATCGCACAAAAAAACTCAAAAAAGAAATTTTGAAATGAAAACGCTTGCACATTCGGATTAAAACTATTGTCTGCCATTGAAAAGTTTACGCTATGAGATTATGCTGTTTTTATCTAGCGAGCGCTCTAACACCTTTTAAAATAAAATTTTAAATGCATTGGAAAATAAAGTTTTACCGACGTTTTAGTACAGTATAATGCCGTAATTTTTAAATGCGCACTGCTACATTTCCAAAATGTCAATGTGCACAGCAGAATCGCCGCGCATCAATTTCGGACATTTTGGGGTATACAGACGATAATTTATCTTATTTGTGGGAATTAAATGTTTCGGATTAGTTAATTGACGCTTTAAAACTTTGTAATTGGAAATTTTGCTCTATCTCTTTTCTTTTTCGATTTGCAGTGGCTATTTTCCAAAATTCGCAAAAAAAGAAAAAAAAAATAGTGTGTTTTACATTTTGAAACATTATAGGGAGCATTTATTTTACATATTATATTATTAAAAATTTAGAAACCAATATTACTCATAACACTTAGAAAGTTATCATTTTAGAAATAATAAGGAACTAAAAATCTGATATTTGAGATCTTCTATCGTTGAAGTTAATTGTCATCTATAAGAAAAATGTAGTTTCCTTTACAATGAAAGCTACAGATGTGCCGTATTTCACTGTACTGAAATTCTTATAGTGGGCATTTTTATTGGCAAGCTTCATTTTTTTAATATTGTTTATTATTTATAAAGCGAATTAAATAAGTAATCCATCCTCGTAAAAAAAGAATAGCAAATTAGAATAACCATTTGGAAAATGATTTTCTTAAAGACTAAAATTTAAGATTTATAAATAAATTCTATACTTAAAAAAAAAAAAAAAAAAAAAAAAAAAATAATCGGTTAAACATTAAATTGTTTTCTTTTTAGCTATCGTTACACATTTCGTAATTGGTGAGCTCGATAATCAGATCTCATTTTTTTGCTTTAAAAGATGATCTCTCATACGATATCTTTCTTTGGATTCGGTTTTTTCCATATCTGATAATTTGAGTGTTGTTTTTGCATTTTGTATTCATTTTGTATTTTTTTTTACTTACTTCTTTATTAACAACGACATTTATATTTTCTATTCAGGCAGAAATTCTTCTAAGTGTAAAGAATTTCTGAAAAAAAAATGCGGATATCATTAAGTCTATTCTCGTCTGAAGCCAAATCAATTATGTCATTATTGCATCATTCGTTTTCAGTGTATACGTCAGTCATTTCATATTGTTTGGAAACTGACTCCAAACAAACGGTTGCTACGTTGTATTTTCTATCTACATACTTTTCGTATGTTACAGCTAAAATTTATAGTTATAATTCACACCTATTAGTTCTAATACTCTATAAGCAGCAGTAACATTTTCTACGATTTGTAAGAAATACAGCATAGCAACCGTTTGTTTAGAGTAAGTTTCCAAAGACGCCAAAACGCCATGAGTGACATAAAGACTGAAAGTGTCTATGAATATATTAAGAAGTGCAGCTCAGGTCGCCCGCGCGTTCAGAAGTTTTTGCCATGGAATAGGTCTTATCGAATAAACAAATAAAATCAGGACATCACTAGGTCTATTCTCGACCGAAAACAATAACTATTTTCAAAATGGTTTTAAAAAAAATGCGAATTTGTGAAACATTTTGCAACAAAACTTTCCGGTAATTTATGTGAATTTTAAAGCAGGTCAGATTATGAAAAAAATATTTTTAGCAATTTAATGAGCATTATCATTGCAGAAATGATGTTATGTAATATATATTTTTAAATTCCTACGTATTTCAATATCTTTTTAGCACAAGATATAAAGGTACCCTGGGGGTAATAACGCCACGTTAAGGTTCTACCAATTTTCACGGCTCAGTTTTAGATTGTATTTTTCAAACAAATATATGATTTGATACAGCAACTCATTGACTATCTATATAAAAAAATAATTTAACAGATATGTCTTCATAAAATGTAATGGCGTGATTTCTTGACCAATGCTATTTGGCGTTATTACCCACCTATATGGGTAATAACGCTATGCAAACAAAACTATGAAATAAGATGGAATGATTTTATGTAGATTGCCCAATTCTAAAAATTACAAACTCTACAAACTTAGAAATTGACAAATTGCAGTCTAAGCTATTGAAAATGTTCAATTTTTTGTGAAAGTGTAAGAAAAATAAAGGTGTGGTGTGGGGGAGAGGATGAGGCAAAAGAATATCAGACCGTGAGCTTCTTTTTGCTTAAAAAGGACCGCTTAAATAGAATTATTAGAAACATCGCACAGTTTTAACTGTGTTTATTGGATGTAGTATGGAGAGTAGGATGTAGCTCGGCCACTGTAGGGAATCAACCGGGGTATTAATGCCAAGGATTGGCGTTATTACCCCGTTATAGTTATTGCGTTGTACATTTTAAATTACAAATTATCTCGAGAAGATATCCAAAATCTTCAACAACATTTTGAAAGTCCATGAAATGTACTACAAATTTATGTAATTAACTAAGTATTTCCGGATAAAAAAATAGTCTTCACATTACAAAACGTATCTCGCAAATTTTAGATCAAGCATTAATTTTAGTTGTTTGTAAAAACAATAAGACCTAAAAATGAAACAAATTAACTCGAAGCTGTTTTTTGCGATTTATATGACTCAAAACCTTTCTGCGCAGAGCACATGGGTGTCATTTACCAGATTATTTCATAATTATGCATAATATTAGCACTTGGCGTTATTACCCCGCCTGGCGTTATTACACCAGACCACCTTACTTTGAGAAAAAGATTTTTGTTGAAATTTGTTGAACGGTTCTATTAAACTTACTCTTCAAATATTTTCTTTATTTAGAACAAAATTAGCTTCATTACAAAAAATTAATAAATTATTTTAAAATTGTTTAAGCCAATTTCAACTATGATTATTTTTTAATTGAAAATATATTAGCCTATTTTGAAAATGCCATTTAAGTTTTTAAAAAATGTAATTTCACGTAAATAAATCAAATTATATGATTATATTTAATGCCAATTTAAGGATGTTGATAGTATCATTCAACTGAAGTTGCTCTATTGAAATCTTGTTAAAGGGGAAATAATCACCATGCAGGGGAAAAGTAAAAAAAATAACATTTATTTTCTTTTTAGCGCCTTAACAAATGTACAAGAAACACGCAATGTATATTGAGAAAGAGATTTTTGTTAAAATTTGTTGAATATTGCTATTTAAACGTTTTCTTTATTTTTTTAAATATATTTATTTACATAAAAATAATAAATTATTTCGATTAATTAAATCCTATGTCAGTTCCAATAAGATTTATTTTTTAATTGAAATTGCTTAGTCACGCAATCTGACAATTTCATTTAAATAAAAAAAGTAACTTTATCTCAATTAAATTATATGATTATGAGTTGCGTAATGTCAAGTTAATGATGATGACATAACATAGTTCTACTCTAATTGTTTCATTAAAATCTAATTAAAGAAAAAACTCCATATAGCAGTAAAAATAATAAAAATATAAATAGTAACACTCATAAGTTCATATTAAACAATTGTTTGTATTGATGTTTCACAAATGATCACGCGATTGTTTGAAACATTTCCCAAAGTGGCATTGTGTTGCATATAAAATATTTACAGATAAGATTTGAAACATTTGAACTGCTATTTAGAAAAATCAAATGGTATTGATTTTTTGTTAATTTCTTTCTACTTTTTAAATATTTTTGTTGCTTAAATTTTTTTCTCGAAATTTCGTTTCAGTGCTTGAATTTTGATGTCTTAAATTTCACTACTGTTTTACTATTGAGAACAGATAAGACCATTTATGTAAGCTAAAAAAAAAAAAAAAAAAAAAAAAAAAAAAAAAAAAAAAAACGCTAAAACAAAATGTTTAGAAAATTCATACCTTTTTTTAAAGCAAATATTTCCTGCACGCATTTAAAAATATCTAAAATTAAATTTTAAAATTCAGACAGTATAAAAATTTTTTTAAGCATTGACTTTTTTTAAGTATAAGCAAAATATAAATACAATGATGCATCTTACGTGATTTTTGAATACTTTGTAAGTGTTATACATTATTATGCATAACGGGAAATGCTTCTTATATTCTACTTATTTTCCCCCTTTCATTACTTTAGCAGTTAAATAAGTTGTGTATTAATGATATTATATTAAAAACTAAGAAGTCTAGGGGTACAAGTGACAAAAATTCGATTTATAGTAAATTCAACTAAAGGATAATTGACATTAATTTCAACATCAACAATAATTGGCTGAATGGAAATATGAAACTGGCGATTGATTCATTGTGCTTTATGAACTCTTATAAAGATGAAAAAAAAAAATAGTACAATTTCAGTTAAATTTACAATTAAACAATATTAATAATTATTCAGCAAATTATTCTGACCTCTGAAACGCAGCTCATAATTAGAAAATCACTTATGTTTCATTACCTAAAAAGAAAGAAGCATTTTTGAAATCGTCTGTGTACTCAGTTCATTTTTTTCAATTATACCCCTTTGTTTCTGGGGTCCTTATATAAAATTATTACATTGGTGACATATATTGTATATTATGTAATGATGATATAAAATTAAATAACATATATGAATTTACAACATGATGATGTGATAAAAACTTAATATATTATATTAAGTTATTCCATAGTAAAAAAATAATCTTAAAAGTATTATTATTATTTTTTTCCAACCGAAAAAAACCCTCTTTGGTCTTAAAAATGTGTGATAAAAATGAGGAAGAAGCGAAAAAGGAATAAAAAATATAACATTTCTCAATTCAAAGGGGGATTTTTTCCCTTGTCGAAGATAAAATAAAATTTAATTTTCACACTTTTAAAAGTTTTATTAAACAAAATGTAGCAATTTTTTAAAAATAATATATATATAACGGTAGGAAAAATATAATTTCAAAACACTTTTGACGGTAATAAAATAAAACAATAAAATTGTCGAATTAGTAATTTTATTGCAAAATTCATTGTAAATGCTTAGAAAAAAAAATGTGGATACAACTTAAATATTGTATTATGTGAAAAGAGCAAATTAATATTTTCGATTCTATAAAAGGAATTAAAATATAACGTGATAACAATAATTTTGAATTGAATTAAAAAAAAAAAGTTCTTTTTTTATTACAAGAAAGCATTTTCGCTCGAAAAATTAATAGTTTAGAATTCAATAAAAACAAAAATAATAGTTGAATAAATTAAATAGTCTATCACTAATCAATGGAACTCAAAGCTCAGTTGATAACATTGCAAACAACAACGTAAGAACCTACATTAGTCACCCAGAAAGACCCGCATGATAATGTTGAGTCTATGGGGCGATATTTTCAAACCTCCTTATGTGGTTTTTACATGATTTTTTTTAAATAGGATAGCTGAAGACGATCTACAACCGGATTAACTTTTGGTTTCAGATAAAAAATAAAAAAAACCTTAACTTTTGGAACCGGTTGTGAAATAGAAATTATCATAATAATAATAATAATAAAAAATTAAGAAAAATCAAAAAAGTAAAAAATAGCCTGGTTGAAAAACTTCCTCAGCTATCCTATACAAAAAAATCATGTAAAAATATTAAAATTTGAGCGAGATATTTGAAAATAAAGCCCCCATAGACTTAACATTATTATCCGGGTTTTTTTTTTTTTGAGTGACTAGTGTAGGCTTTAAAAACTTAATTGATTAAATTTTCAAACTACCTGACACAGTTCAGATGAATTTATCTTCTTTGGATGCTTTTTCTCTATTCAATTTTTTTCAAAATATATGAATTGCTCATATTAATAAGAAACATAATCTATAATTCTCAAAAATGTAAATAATAACTAATAACAATAAATGATGACTAAAATTAAAATATTTATTCACAAAATCGTATTAATGTTCTATAATCTGAATTATGAGATTTGCTTACAATAATAATAATAATAAAAAATCTGAAAGTAAAAATATTTTAATGCTATACACCACCAAAAAAAAAAAAAAAAAAAAAAAAAAAAAAAAAATTAATAACATTTAAATAGTAGTTAAAAAGAAAAAATTTCTGAGAAAAACTAAAATTATTGAGGCAAAAGTAATAAATTTAGTGATTTCATTTATGTACCTTTTAAAATTTCAGCTATGGATTTACTATATAAACAAACTTATAACTAAAAGTAATTGAGCAGCGATTTTTTTTTTTTTTTTGGTACATAAAATTTGATGATACAAGGAGGTTCAAAAAATAAATTGTTTCACAATTTCTTAGAATTTATTTTATTTTATTTTACTTTTTTACATTGCAAAATATAAAATAATTACATATTTAATAATTTTTGTTTTACTAACATACTCTATAAATGGTATCATAACGTTGAGTAAATTATTTACGTTTTCCTTTTTGCACATTTCGCTGCAAGTCATTTTTATATAACATATAGCTCGCTAAAAAAAAAAAAAAAAAAAGCGCTATAAGAAACAAACTGCTAATTTTTACTTTCTTCTATCTTTACAAGAAGAAAGTATTGGATTCATGAAAATTTTCGACTTCCGGTTTTCGACGGATTTATAGGTTTTAGAAGGTCCTGAACACGTTTTGACTATTTTTAGAAAATGTCTGTCTGTGAGTGTCCGACTGTCTGTCTGTGAGTCTGTCTGTATGTGACAAAAAATTTGTGGGCGCTCTATCTCAAGAACTAATGCTCGAAATTTAATAAAATTTTATATTCAGTTAGACCTTGATATGAATTAGTGCCTATTGGTTTTTGGTGAAAATTGGCCTGCAGGTGGCGCTGCTATACTATGTTTTTCATGCTTTTCAAGATTGCTATATCTCAAGAACTAATGCACAGAATTTCACCAAACTTCAAATTCTGTGACCCCTTGATATACATAGACGCTGATTAAGTTTTGGTGTAAATTGGCCAGCAGGTGGCGCTGCTATTCCACGTTTTTCATGATTTTCATGACAGCTATATCTCAAGAACTAATGCACAGAATTTCACCAAACTTCAGATTCCGCGATACCTTAAAATACATAGCCGCTGATAAGGTTTTGGTGTGAACTGCCATATAGGTGGCGCAGCTATGCTACATTTTGCACGATTTTTGCGATAGCTATATCTCAAGAACTAATGCAGAGAACTTCATCAAATTTTAGATTCTGTTACACTAGAATATATAACATAATTAGACGCTGATTACATTTTGGTATTAACCTTGCAACAGGTGGTGCAGCTATGCTGCATTTTGCACGATTTTTTCGATAGCTATATCTCAACAAACAACGCACAGAATTTCATCAAACTTCAGATTTTGTTACAAAATGACATATAAAATAATTACACGATGATTACGTTTTGTTATAAATCGTTCAACTGATGGTGCTGCTGTGCTATATTTTACACTTTTTTTTAAAACTAGCTATATCTCAAGAACTAATGCACATAATTTCATCAAACTTCAGATTCTTTTACACCATAACATAATTAGACGCTTTTTTTACGTTTTGGCATAAATTGTCCAAGATAAGGTGTTGCTGTGCTACGTTTTGCAATTTTTTTGTTATAAATATATCTCAAGAACTAATGGACGAAATTCCATCAAATTTCAGATTCTGTTAGGTCTTGACATAAATAGATGCTTATTAGGTTTTAGTATAAATTACCCAATATGAGGCACTACTAAGCTCATTTTCTCAGACTATTAATTAAATTTTGCGTTTTAGGCTTTTCGGATATCAGAATCTCATTGGGCTAGGTCAAATGTTCGAGGAAATTTGATAATGGGTAACTTTGGGGTCACCACATTTTTTTTTTTTTTTTTTTTTTTTTTTTTTTTTTTTAATATTAAAGTGTACTTATGAAATAGAGGAAAGTTTAGGGATTGACACATCCAACTAGTGTTTTCTTCTGCTATCTATTAGGCTCAATTTACATAAATTTATCTTTTTTTGTAAAGATTATTTATATGCGTGAAAAAAATATGAAGATGTGTATCCTATAGGATACATCAGATATGAAGAGGTTAATTTATTTTTATGAATAAATTACTTAAAAAAAATTCTTTTTCAAACGATGACATCCGATGATATTCGATTTTGAAAAACATTTTGAAATTTAATTAGAATCACCGTGGCAAATATGCTACTAAAAAGAAAAAAAATATTTTGACTTTATTAACCCTGTTGTATACAGTATTTTAATAGCATACAAACTAAAAAGAAGTAAGTAAAATTCTTACCAGTCCAATGTTGGTTGCATTCGGAAAAGATCAAAATCTGTTATGAAATCTCAGTCAAGCAATAAAATCAAAACTTTGTTAAATAATCAATCGCTTCATTTTTTTTCTTATTATTTATATGATACTTAAACTTACAAAACAATTATATTTACAATATATAAAAAATTACTTTTCGTTTCAATTCTAACAATCATGTTTTGTTTTTTCTAGAAGGGGAAAAAGACCCGCTTCTTCGCAACATCGAAAAAAAAAACATTCTAATTCTGAAAACAATAAATTGGTGTTGCCAAAATTAAAAGAGAAAGTTTTAAAGTCTTAAAATAAATATTCATGGAGGTTTGCGTTTTGCAATATCCTCCCACCTTTGAGGTTCATCTAATGAAGCTCAAAAATTTTTATAGATCAAGTCTGTTCGCCTGCTTCAGCTTTCTTCCAGATCGAGATCGACGGTTGTCATCATCAGGCAAGGAAGACTGGTGCATAGAAGCAGGATTGGAGACATGGTCTACAGGCTCAACTGGAGTTGTAGAATCTGAAGTAGGAGTGCTGTTCGCAGGCTCAACTACAGATGCAGGATCGGAGGCATGGTCTACAGGCTCATCTGGAGTTGTAGAATCTGAAGTAGGAGTGCTGTTCGCAGGCTCAACTACAGATGCAGAATCAGAAGATGCTAACAAGGAGTCAGGAACAGGCGTGTCATCTAGAGGGACAGGAATTCTAGGAACTAAAAAAGGATGCATTAGTTTATCATCAATTTCGAGAAAATATAATTTTTTAATAGGTCTTAGAAAAGAGCCAGTTCTTGTTTTCACTTTGGCTACACGGAACTTTCCGTCTCTGCCAGGATACAATTCTTCAATTTTTTCTTTGTTTGTTTTTTCAAAAGCTAAAAGTTTCTGCAATTCTTTAAGCATCAAAGCATGCTCTTGCTGCTCCTTCTCTCGTTTTCTTTGTTGATTGCCAATTTTCCTTTTTAGATCCTGAATAAGATTTTCACACTTTTCTTTTTCTAAATACCATTTATTTTCATTTTCAACAACAGTTCGTTCTAGATCTTCCTTTTCTTGCAATAATTTTTTACGATCTATTCGAAGTTCATTTTCTATTCGAGCTTTTTCAATAATCAAAACTCTAAGGCTTGATTTAAGTTTTATTTGTGTTTTACAGGCTTGCAGTTGATCTTGCAATTGAGAATTCTTACATTTCAGCTCTTTGATTTCCTTTTCAGCTTTGACATCAGAGAGCAAAGAAGCAGATGTTTTGTTGTATTTCTCTTTAAGAGCATTTTCAGCTTTAGATTTCAGAACTTCTAACTCTTCTTTTAACTGTAGAATTTCGGCATGGCATTGAACATGGACAATTTCTGAAGGTTTAAAACTAGAATCCCGCAAAGTCCCAGTACTGGAATCAGGTTGATGGTGGACATTTTTAAGCAACTTTTATGAATACTTTCACATTCAACTGTTAAATTTTTCTCAAAGTTTTGCTCATTTCGCAACTTTCTGATATTTCCAAAAAACCTAAAAATCCAGGCAGTTACCTTTATCATTTTCAAATACGAATATGTATTTTCATATAATTCAATTGTGCTTTGAGATATATTTACCGCATTGATCACTGTCTTTCTTCTTTCTGCATTAATGATTTCTAAGTCAGGATTTAAACTATCTTTAGGCCAAAATTCTTGAGGTTTTTTCAACCAATCAGGACCCTCCCACCAGAGGGATTGTTTAAGAGATTCTGCAGAACATCCACGGGAAGGTAGATCGGCCAGGTTAAGAGTTCCGGGCACATAGTGCCAATTTTCTGGATTACTAAGTGATTTAATTTCTTTTAAACGATTGTACACGAAGGGAGCCAAATTTTCACTTTGCTTTATCCAATATAATGCATTAATAGAATCTGACCAGAAAAAAGTTGGAAGATTTCCTAATTTTAAGTCGGACTTAACCCCTTTAGACAATCGAGCTCCAGTCGTACATGCAAGGAGCTCCAATCTAGGTATTGTAACACATTTCAGGGGGGCTACTCTACATCGTGCTTGGATTAATTGACATGATGTTGAATTTTCATTTTCATTACGTAAATATATGCATGTTGCATAGGCTACTTTGCTCGCGTCACAGAATACATGTAGGCTTAAATTTCTGATGTTATCTGGATCGTCTGACAAACATCTTGGTATAACAATGTCTTTAAGACAGCTCAATTTATTTTTCCATTTCTGAAATTTTTGGGCTATTGGTGTTGGTAATTCAGAGTCCTAAGTTATTTTCTGTTTCCACAAGTCTTGTAATAATATTTTGGGGAAAAGAGTTACTGGACAGGTGTAACCGATTGGGTCAAAAAATTTATGAATATTTGATAATATTTTCCTTTTAGTGACGGGTTCATCATATTTACTAATTTCTCTTACATCTATAGAAAGAACATCAGATGGTAATAGCCAGCGTAGGCCTAAAACTGGGACAATTTTGTTTTCTAATGGGAAAATTGAGGAATCAGAATAACTATGTTTCCATCCTCTGAGGTCAAATTTAGCTTGGTTAAGAATATATTTAGACTCTGCTATAAAACTATTGAGTTGTTCCCCATTGTCAACATTAGTGACACAATTATCAATATAAAAGGATTCCGAAAGTCTAGAAGCAGTTTCATGCATAGAGGGAGGTGACCTTTTTAAGTGGTATTGCAAAGTTGCTCCCAACAAAGAGGGACTGCAAGTAAGCCCGAAAACTACTCTTCGATGTTGGAAAAATTTTTGTTTTTCGGAATTTCCCTCTTTCTACCATAAAAATTTTAAAAAAGCTCTGTCATTTTCATTTAAACTAATCTGAAAAAAGGCTTTTCTTATGTCTGATATTACGCCAAATTTCTTCAATCGGAACCGATTTATCAATGAGGGAATAAGCTCTACTATATTGGGACCTTTCAATAAACAATCGTTAATTGAGGGCGAGCCCTTTTCCCTAACGGATCCATCAAAAACAGAACGTATTCGGGCTGTTGAATTTTCTTTTATGACCGCTCTGTGTGGCAAAAAAAAAAAAAAAAAAAAAAAAAAAAAAAAAAAAAAAAAAAAAAAAATTCGGGTTCTGTTCCTGGTGTTGATTTGACCTCTTCAATAATACCTTCTTGTAGCCACTTATTAAAGAACGCTTAATAGGCATCTAAATTGTCGAATTTCTTTAAGGAATCTACGCAGTTTTTCAATCTACGTTCTGCGATTTTCCGACTACTGGGGAGAGGGGGGTGACCCACAATCCAGGGAAGACTAACCTCATAACATCCTTCATTGTTTATTTGAATATTTCTGTTGAAATGGTCTTTTACAATCTGTTTCAAGTTCTAAACTGGATTCTTTATCACCTGGATCAAGAATTCCTAAAGTATCTAATCTCCATAAATCTGTTAATTTGGCTTCATTTACGTGCAGCGATTAAAACAACTTTCGTAGAATCATTTGTATCTTCTTCATTAGTTTTGCCCATTAATGTTCACCCTAGTTTTGTATGTATAGCAGTTAAATTACGCTTTAAGGATTTAATTTTCCCCGTCAATAACTTTCCATAAATATCAGCTCCAATAAGTAAACTTATTTCCTGTTCATTTGTAATTTTTTGATTCCCTGTTTATGCATCATAATCTGAGAATATTATGCCACTTCTTTTAGCTTCCTTTATCCAAGGCCCATTTTTTATTTTAGGAACTTCAGTATATATTTTATCTTGATCATAGACATCAAAATTGCATTTAAAGGTATTTTCTAAATTACTTAAATGTATTTTATATCGCTTATGAAGATGTGTTTCTCGAATCCCACCAAAAAGGCCGTGAATATTTTTTTCTTCTCCCACAGCTTTATATCCCATAAGATTAATAACATCTTTAGTTAAATAAGATCTTTGAGATCCGGAATCGATTAAACAACGTACTAACATGTGTTTATTTTTATCTTTAAGCTCTAAACGGACAATTAAGGTCTGCATTAACACCGCACGATTACAAGTTTTATTCGACAAAGACGTGCTTTCATTATTTTCTTGTGGTTTAGCCTTTTCTTTGTCAGGACATAAAATTATATAATGCCGTTTTGAACAATTAGTGTATTTAACGAATTTTCTGCAATTTTTGGCTATGTGCCCTGCATTTTTGAGACAAATAAAACAATAACCATACTGCTTTAAAATTTCCTTCTTACCCTGTAATAATTTATTTTTAAATAATTCACATTCAGTCAAGAAATGTTTTCCATTACATTCGAGGCACGTAATTTGTTTAGAAAATTATACAGTTTCATTAATCAATCCAGAGGCTGTTGGAATCATTTTTGGCGACTGCTTGTCGCGTAGTAACTTTCCAGACGTAATGTCTACATTCAAAGATTCTTGATTAGAAATTAAAAAAGCAGTTCTTTCTCGCGAAATGACTTCCATTTTCAAACAATCTATAATATTTGTAACTTTTAATTCTTCATCATTACCGCATTTTTTTGTTATTTGTAACACTGTGTCAGAAGGTAATGATTTAATCAGAAAGGGGGCGAGTAACGCTGAATAATTTTCGATCTCTATTCCTAAAGAATTAAGACTTCGAATTTAGGTCTGGCAAGTGTCCAATAATCTGCGAAGTGCATAAACATAATTGGATTTCTTAACTGAATTAAGTGATAACAGTTTATTAAGATGTGAGTTTATTACCAGATGTTTCTTACCGAATCTTTCTTTTAGAGTTTCTATTGCTGATAAATAGTTACTGTTAGTTAAGCTATATCCTTTTATTGAATTAGCAGCATTAGAAGTCAGACATGACTTTAAATAGTTGAATTTTTCTACTTCAGACAATTCAGAATTTTTATGAATTATTGACACATATTGATCCCAAAATCGTTGTCAATCCGATGGATCGCCGTCAAATTTTTCAATTACCAACTTAGGTAAATTTATACGAAGGGATTCCAACCCTTGAATTACAACTCTTTCTGGAAAGCTATTCATTGTCGTAGTAGAAACATTCATATTAGATTTAGTTTCTAATTTTAATTTGGCCTGTTTTACTTTTGCTTTCCAAATTACTAAATTCGAATTATACTCATCACATTTTAAAACTTCAGCTTCCAAATCCTCTAGTTTAATAGTATTTTGAATTTCATTATCAAGATAATAAAGCTCTTTTTCTTTTAAATCTAATTCAGCAAGAAATTGCTCTAACAATTCCTCATCGGCACTATTTTCATAAATTGCCGCTTCTATTCTATTAATTAATTTCGTTGTTTGACTTCTAACTGTAGTGCGTTTTGTTTTGTTAATTGCATCTATTATTTAAATCAGTATTATAACTATCAATTTATAAAAATAAAATAATTGCAATTATCTTATATAAACAAAGCACTAAAATAATTCTATTTCATATGATTCAGTTCTGATTCATATATTGGGCAATCTGTCTCTGTTCCCGGGCTCCAAAAAATGTTGTATACAGTATTTTAATAGCATACAAACTAAAAAAAAGTAAGTAAAATACTTACCAGTCCAAGGTTAGTTGCCTTCGGAAAAGATCAGAATCTGTTATGAAATCTCAGTCAAGCAATGAAATCAAAACTTTGTTAAATAATCAATCGCTTCATTTTTTTCTAATTACTTATATGATACTTAAACTTACAAAACAATTATATTTACAATATATAAAAAATACTTTTCGTTTCAATTCTAACAATCGTGTTTTGTTTTTTCTAGAAGGGGGAAAAAACCCGCTTCTTCGTAACATCGAAAAAAAAAAAAAAAAAAAAAAAAAAAAAAACATTCTAATTTTGAAAACAATAAATTGGTGTATTGGTGTTGCCAAAATTTAAAAAGTTCTAAAATAAATGTTCATGGAGGTTTGCGTTTTGCAATAAACCCGTTTGTCAAATTGAATTTAAATAACAACACTGTTAAAAAAAAAGTGCCAGTTTTAAACGGAAAATTTAACAGCAATAAACTATAAAATTAGCAAATAATAAACTTTTAAGTAGTAATATAATTTTTAATTCTTTTATACGATGGTATATTACTGCTTTTTTTTACACTATAGTATATCGCCCCTGCTGCCAGTGTTATACTGTAAAAGCAACATTTTTTTTCTTTTCCCAGTGAATGTAAGTTACGAAACATGATTTTTACCTCATCATTTTGAAAGCGGACAGTAAAAGTTTCAGAACAAAACATTTTACGAATTGTTTTCAATATTAATGATTGTCTTTAACAATGTGACGTTTTGCCAAATTCTGGAAATTTTATTTAAAAAAATAAACTTAATTTTATGAGAAAAAGAAATAAATAAACAATAAAATTATGAAAGAATTGTCGTTTTTTACCTCCGAATTGGCACCTGACTTTAATTAATTAATTAATTAGTAATAATAAATTTGATGTTTAAAAAAATATTTTCAACCACATTTATATATAAAATTAACGTTTCTTTATTTATATTATATTTATATTTAGTTAGAAAGCCGCCTAAAGAGCGATAACTCCCAATCTCAGCCTATATCCCACTTCTCAGACAAATCGTTATTAAACAACACCAGCTTATTCAGTAAATTTCATGGTCAAATTATTAGTGACAAATAAAAATATAATTTTACAAGTTATAATATTACAAATGAGTGGAAAAGTGTCTAGTCCAGAATTCGAACCAGGGAACTTTTCGCTTAAGCCGGCAATGCGTTGCTAACTGAGCAATCCTGAACAAATTTAGCGGACAAAACACACAATTTCTCAAGCTAATTTTATTGATAATGAAATTTAGTCTGTTTTTTGAAACAACTCTACAGAATAAATCGCAAGTAGTGGAACTTCAGGTAAATATTAGATATGCAACTACGCTTCATTAATTTAACAGATGGTTAATTAATTATTCAGTTGGAAAATTAAAACTCGCATGATTTATCTACCAGTTGAAATAATTTCATCCAATCAATGAAAAGATATATTTATTTGCATTTGAATATTTTTACTTCATGCTATTAAATTTTTGATTAGAAAAATTTAAAAATCTTAACTACGGGTGGTCAAATATGTCGCCGGCCGTTTTATCTCTTCTTTTCTTTTGTTTTTTTCCAGGGGTTGTATTATCCAAGAGAGCTTTAACCGGGACCGATTAGTTAACACAGCGCTGCAATTTCACGCTTCTCTGCGGTACCTAGTCAGTGATTGATATACTTTAAAAGCGGAGACCAAACTTTAAACGACGTCGCACAAAAAACCGTGACCCTTCCTAAAGAGATCCTCTTCCCTCAGGGATCCCCTTCTCTGCCAGATATTAATGGGCCCCGTCGCGCCCCTCTAGCCCCCAGTGATTCTTGTTTTGCTCCAGACTCAGTGTCATGCCCTATTTACCGTACAAAACACTAGTTTTCGGGATGCATTAAAACTCAGATTCTTTTTAGCTGCATATAGATAAATAAAAAGATTTTTTTTTTTTTTTTTTTTTTTTTTTTTTTTTTTCGGGGGGAAGAATTTGGTGCATTTTTTCGTCTCGCGGGATTTCGGGTAAGAAGGACTTGCTTGGAAATTTTTAGGTGTAACGAACAAAATTGACTGAATTTTAGCAGAAGTTTATAAGTTTAGAAAAGTAACGGATCTTATTTATTCAAGTTTTAGTTTTGTCTTCGAGAGAAATATTTAACGGATTTTGTTATGTACGGTTTTAAAAGTGTATTTTGGTTGGTATTGGATAATATTTACATAGTCGAACGTGGGATTGCAGTAGTAACAACTATAATGTTACAAATGTCGGAAAAGCATGAGCTTGTATGCGCAATGTACAGCAAATAGTAAAAACAAAAAGAGCTGAAGGCTGTTATTCCAAATTCCAATCTGCTAAGCGTAAGTAAAATTTTTATTAGTATTCAAATCATCCCAGTTTTAGAGTTTACTCCCCATTTCCCCCTTTCTCTCCCTCTGTCTATCTATATCCTGCTGTTTATTTCGCTCATTAACAAAGAAAATTATGAGTTTTATTATTATTAGTATTATTTTATTGTCCTATATTTTCCTATTTTTCTATTTTCTAAATTAAGTAATAGAATTCTAAAGTGAATTTAAATTTTAAAAAACATGTTCCAAATTAATTGCAGAAGAATTATAGACTGTCAGACAAATTTTGTTAATCTGAATAAATAATGTTAAAAATGTTTTTAATCTTTTCGCAGATTGTGATTTAAAGTATTAACAAATTAAACAAATTAAAATAAATCAATTTTACAGAAAAAAGTTGTTTGAAATAAGTAAATTTCTTTTACTAGAATGAAATTTAAATATGTACTGATGCAAGAATTTGATAAAAGTAGACTCAATTTCAACAGAAATTTAGAGAAATAACGGTGCTTATTCAAGTTGCCGTTATGAGTCATAAAAAATATTTATTAGTTTTTGTTTAAAGGGACTCGGTAAATTTGCGATAAATAATGAAACCCATCATTTTTTTAATATTTTGTTTAAAATGTAATTAGAATATGCATTTAGATTTTTTTTTCTTTTTGCTTTAAATGTATTATGCATTTTGTCTAGTATATTCTGGGCAAATTATTTAAAAATTCGATGATCACACGAATGAGATTAAGTCATTTAATTACACACATTTCTTTTTAAATAATTCAGAGTTGCAATTTATTTTAAAATTTATGTTTACCAATTTGAGTTTTCTTTTTTCCTTTTGCTACTTTTAAAAGGTTTAAATATCAACAACATGTAAGAAATTACACACATATATCTATAACATAATCAAAAAAGTATATTCAAGAAGCTTAGGTATGGATTTTGTAATAGAATGAATACAATGTTTTCATAGTTTAAAAACATGTGAACATGAAGGATTTCACTTTTCGACTCAATTTTAACATAAATAATGATGTTTGATAAAATAAAAAAATCATAACTAAAAGAGTTTAGAAAAATAAATTCCTCAATTAATCAATGATATTCCCTTAAATATTGAAAAAAAAAGTGAAAATTATTAAAATTAAAAAAGTTTATTTTCTAATTTCGTTTAATTTAGCCATAATATGACATTTTTTGTTTAAGAAATTAATTTTATAATATGAAAAGAAAGTAAAAAAAAAAATTAAGTAAATAATTAGATAAAGATGATCAAGTTTTTCATTTGAATTTTTTTTTTTTTTTTTTTTTTTTTTTTAGTTAGTGTCGAATGAAAGATTATGAGTTATTGTTACAACACAAACAGTTTAGTTGCTTCATGTCATTTGAAAAGGTGGGTTAAATACATATGTGATGTAAAACATACATTATTTTATTAATCGAATTTAACTAAGTTTATGTAAAAACAAAAATAAAATACGATATAAATTTTACAGTTTAACTCTTTCCCTCATCATTTCCCTTTTTTTCACTTTACTGATTGATTATAATTCAGATCTGATTAGATTTTATTATTATTACATATTTAAATTTATTTATTTATTGTAATTCATTTTCCCTTAAATATTCAAAGTAGAATATCCGCTCCCCCCCTTTTTTTTGATTAACTGTAAAATGTTTTTGGAATATCATACGTGTTTGGGTTATTAACTTGTGGTTTTACGCTTCTATATACAATATATTATTATATACATATGAAAAACTTGATTTGATCTTTAATAATCCCTCATTCTGATTTTCATTTAATTAGGTATTTCTTATAATTCATTATTACCCGAGAAATCGGAGTACAATATTCACCTGTTCCTTTCTGATTAACTGTAAAACTAGTTTTTCCTTTCGGATATCATACTTGTTAAGTTGCTAAATCGTAGTTTTCTTGATTTTACGTTTTTGCATATAATATAGTATGTATTATAACAGATGACATAAACTTGATTTGATCTTTAATATTCTTTCATTTTGATTTTTAACTAATTACATATTTATTATAATTTATTATTACCTAAGTGTTACGGCTTCCCCATAACCTTGGATGTCGCGCGCCTCCTTGGCGCATTCTACTGTACTTTAGGTTTGCCGTTTTGGCAACATTTGAAAATCGTCTGTTGTTGTTTTTGTTTTATCGGCGACCCTAGCGGACCTATCTTGTGTTCGCCGGATCCTTATTCTTTAATTAAAATGTAAATATAATGTGTAAATAATTTGTATATAAAGAATTTTAAGTAATATTAGTAGTATTAATTGAACCAGCAACCAAATGAGTATTTTAAATATGCTCGCATCATTCGACAGTTCGTTACTTTGGTCCGCTCACCGGGAGGACTTTCTTTTTTAATTCGACATTTGTATTTAACCTCTTTGTTCTATTTTGAATTAAAATGGCTTCATTAATTAGTTTGAATAGGACTAGAGGCTCATTAAAAGCCCAGATAACGAGGTTTGAAAATTCTATAAATGAAAAGACCGAAGAATTGTCCAGAATTCAAATTGAAACGAAAATCAAGACTCTAGAAAAACTATCTACAAACATCGATTTTCTACGCCGAGATTATTATATGACAGTACCTGAGGATCATGATGTAAGTGAAATAGATGCTTCATTGATGGAAATGGAAGAGCGAGTAGAACAGCTTGAGGTAAGTTTCAATAAACTATTACATTCTAATTAAAAAGAAACTAAAAATTCGGAATTAAAGATAAGTAACTGTAAAATAAAATTGCCTGATATACCTCTTCCGCTATTTAGTGGAAAATATGAAGAATGGAATATGTTCAAAATAGAATTTAATAATATTGTTACGAATAATGAAGAACTGACTGATGTTCAAAAACTACATCATTTGCATTCCGCACAAAGAAATCAGGCTAAATTATTAGAAACTCCAGATGATACGTTTGATTCGTTGTTTAAAGCATTAGAAAATAAATTTGAGAACAAACGAATAGCTGGTAATATACATTTAAAAGCTGTGTTAGATTTTGAAAGAATTACACATGAATCATCTAAAGAATTAAGGCATTTATTAGATGTTATAAACAAAAATATCAGGGCTCTAAATAATTTAGGATTTGAGAGAAATGACCTCTCTGACATTTTGTTTAGAACTATAATTTTAGAAAAACGTGATAAGGAAACGACAAAACAATTTGAACTTTCAATAAACACATTTGAAGTTCCTAGTTTTGACAGTTTAATGGACTTTTTTGAAAAAAGAAGCCAATCGCTCGAAAGCATTAATAGAAGCAATTTAACTTGATCAAAAATCCCTAGTGAAACAAAATCAAAATCCCTTTTACTAAATACGAGTTCTGAAAAGCAGTGTATTATTTGTGATTCATTTCATCCCCTATATAAATGTAACAAATTCTTAAATACGAAATTTGGTGAAAGATTTGCTATCGTTAAAAAAAAATAAACTTTGTCTGATATGCTTTAACAAATCATATTTAGCAGCTAACTGTGTTTCGAAACATTTATGTAAACATTGCAATTCCTCCCACAACACTTTATTACATAGAGATAAAGAAATTGATTCCAATAATGAAACGCATTTCCAAAGGACAGGTGTTTATCAGACAGTACGACATTTAGAGTCCCAACGCCTTCAGTCTTACAAAATCTTTCTAATTGCTTATTCGCTTCTAATAAAACTGTTATCTTGTCAACTGCAGTAATTGACATAAAAACAAATAAAGGA
Organism: Maratus speculifer; assembly: GCA_964019185.1. Lineage (NCBI taxonomy): Eukaryota > Metazoa > Arthropoda > Arachnida > Araneae > Salticidae > Maratus > Maratus speculifer. Next base: position 21,438,855 of record OZ025291.1, read on the forward strand.
AATTTTTATCCAGGCAAAGACTCTCTTATATTTTTGTACCAAATAAATTGTGTGTCGTTTGAATTTGCAAAGAAATTGGGCTTAAAGAAATCAAAGGTTTTTGCTCCAATATCGGGTTTGAATAACACAACCACAACATTGAATTATAAAATTAAAACTGTGATTTCAAATAAAAATAGAGATTTCACGAGGGAACTGGAATTTCTTGTAGTGCCAAAAATTACAGAAATAACCCCACTTACACCGTATAGAAATTGCGTATAGAAAATTCGTAATATATGAAAATTCGTATAGAAATTGCGGTTATTCCTACAAATATCTCGTTAACAGATGCTGAATTTTATATCTCTGGGAGGATAGACCTGCTGGTCGGCGCGGAATGTTTCTTCGGTTTATTAAAATCAGGTAAAATTCGCAGCTCATCTCAAAATTTGTTATTTCAAGAGACCGTGTTCGGATATGTTGCTAGCGGTGTCGTGAATAATTCCTCAGATGATTCCCAATATTGTGGTTTATTAACCAATGAAAAAATAGACGAATCCTTAAGAAAATTTTGGGAAATCGAAAATATTAATGATTCTAGTTCTCTACTTAGTAATGAAGAGAAATTTTGCGGAAATCATTTTGAAATAACTCATTATCGAACTTCCTATGGTCAGTGTGTTGTTAGCATGCCTATGGAGGATGCTACACTCTAAGGAGAATCCTAAAAACTAGCTGAAGAAAGGCTCGATCAAGTTTGTCACCGATTAGATAGGGATTCGAATTTGCAACCTCTCTATTCGAAATTCATGGAAGAAAACAAAAACTTGAATCATATGGAATTAGTAGAAGAATCAGAACCCTTATTATATACCTAAAGGACCTTTATTATATACCACATCATGGGGTCTACAGGCCAGAAAAAAGTACAACACGCTTGCGTGTTTTTTTTAACGCGTCAACGGCAACGACATCTGGTTTGTCATTGAATGACATTCTTTTAAAGTGTAAAATTCCTCAACAATAATTATTCTTAATTATGATACGCTTCCGAAAACATCGATATGCATTCACAGCGGATGTAGAAAAAATGTATAGAATGGTATTAATTGATCCATCACAAAGAGACTTTCTTAGAATCTTGTGGAAGGACAGTATTAAGGCGCCAGTGAAAACTTATAAACTTAATACAGTTACTTATGGGACATCTAGTGCTCCTTATTTAGCAACTCGTGCTCTTAAACAATTAGCTCTTGATGAGCAACCAAACTTACCTCTAGCATCGTCAGTCGTTTTAAAGGACTTTTATGTAGACGACCTACTTTCCGGGGAATCGATTCTCGAAAAGGCAAAAATTCTAAAGTCCCAATTGATAGAGCTTTTGAAGCGGGGAAATATGAAATTGCACAAATGATGTGCAAACCACTGATAATTACTTGAACCTAATACTATGGCTGCCACCGAATATAATTTCGATGATCAAACAGATTGTAGTTCAGTAAAAACATTGGGCGTTCTCTGGGAACCTCTAAGTGACTGTTTTTTGTATAAATTAAAGACTCTAAATAAGGACCTTTATAGTAAACGAGACGTTCTTTCTCTGATTTCAAAAATATTCGATCCACTCGGATTAATTGGCCCTGTAGTAACAGGGCTAAGATCTTTATGCAGAAGACTTGGTTAGCTAAGAAAGATTCGAATGAGCCATTACCAGATTCCATAGCGAAGGAATGGAATGATTTTGTTTCCACTCTTTCAGAATTAGAAAATTTAAAATTCCTAGATTTGTTTTTCGTGACGAGCGCATAGTCGTACATGGCTTCGCAGATGCCTCTTCTTTGACATATGGAGCCGCCATATACATCCAGTATATACCAACTGAAGGTTCTCCTGATGCACATTTACTCTGTAGCAAGTTTAGAGTATCCCCCATAAAAACAGTGACAATCCCTCGTCTTGAACTTTGTTCTTGTCTCCTCTTGGCAAAGTTAATGCATAAAGTTATACCGTCACTTGACATTCCAACAGAAACTGTTTTTCTCTGGAGCGACTCCCACAATATCACTTGCTTGGATTAGAAAATCCTTCCATCTATTAAGGACATTCGTGGGCAATAGAGTGGCTGCTATTCAAGACTTCACGGACTCTTATCAGTGGCAACATGTATCATCGGAAAATAATCCTGCGGACGTCCTATCTCTAGGTCTAGATGCTAAGGAACTGACCAACTGCAATTTTTGGTTTTGTGAACCAAATTTTCTTCGGGACAGAATTCAATATGCAGAAACTTATCCAGTAAACCTGGAAAACAAGACTGACTATAACTCGTAATTTAAGACTGATAAGAACATTAATCTATCGATCAAAACTGAAAATTGTTTTTATAGTTGTTTATTCTCTTTAACTAATAATTTTTTGAAATTAATTCCTATTACTAGTTATATTTTTAAATTTATAAATAACTGTCCAAAGGGTAAGGAAAAAAATGTGGTATTTTATCTACTAATGAATTGAGAGTTGGAGAAGTTTTTCTGATTAAACAGGTACAGTATTCAGAGAAACCAGAGGAGCATTCCAGGTAATAGCAAATTAAAATTTCTGAGTCCTTATATAGATTCAGAGAATTTACTTAGAGTTGGAGGTCGTTTAGACAACTCTAGTCTGACCTATGAGAGGAAACACCCTGTAGTATTACCACATGATCATAAATTAAGTGAAATGATTTTTGAATATTTTCATTCAAAATTTTTCCATTTAGGTCCACATCATTGTTGCATCATGTCCGGCAAAAATATTGGGTAATAAATGGGCGATCTTTGGCTCGTAAAATAGTTCACAAATATGTAACGTGTTTTAGAAATAGGGGCAAATCAAATTATGGGAAATTTGCCAGCTGAATGAGTAAATCCTAGCCCGCCATTTCAAAAATGTTCAACTGACTTTTGTGGACCCTTTATGATTAAGTATAAAAATCAGAGAAAGGGGATATATAATAAAATTTACGTTGCAATTTTTGTTTGTCTCTCCACAAAGGCAATCCATTTAGATATAGTGACAGATTTAAAATCTGAATCATTTATTGCCATATTGATACGATTTTTCGCTAGAAGAGGTAAAAGCTCAACCGTAATGTCAGATAATGGGACTACTTTTGTGGGTACAAATAAAGAGTTGAAGAAATTACATGCCCTTGCATGCAAACCCGATGATGCTATGTCAAATTTTTTGGCATCCGAGGCTGTTGACTGGAAATTCATCACTCCTCGTGCATCCAATTTTGGTGGATTATGGGAGGGTGGAGTGAAATCCTTTAAACATCATCTCAAAAGAACTTTGGGCAATTCTCGAGTCACGCTTGAAGAATTTTGGACATTAATCACCGAAATCGAAGAGGCTCTAAATTCTTGTTCCTTAGTACCTTTGTCATCAGATCCAAATGAAATTGATGTCTTGACCCCTACCCATTTTTTGGTAGGTCGACCCATAACTTCAATTCCTGAACCCAATTTGACCAAAATTAATGATAATAAACTATCACATTGGCAAAAGTTAACAAAAATGACCCAAATTTTATGGAAAAAATGGAACACTGAATATTTAATTAATTTACAGCAACGGAATAGGTGGTATATTGAGAAGGTCAACCTAAAGGAAGGGTGTATGATTATCCTAAAGGAGGACAATTTACCTCCTGGAAAATGGGCATTATGCCGTGTCCTTGAAGTAATATATGGATCTGAAAAAAAGTTAGAGTTTTACATATAAAAACATCAAAAGGTATAGTTACGAGGTGTGTCTCTAAAGTTTGCCCACTTCCTTTAGAGAATAGCTGAATTCTGATATTTGAAAGATTTAAATAATTATATTATTATTACCATTATTGTATATTTGTATTTGAACTGTTATTATATATAGCAACTTCATTTTGGGTTTTAATGATTTTTAATTCTTAGCTTCATAATTTGTGTAGCTTAGATTCATAATATAAAGTGTAAACTTACGTGTCTTCGTCTCTATATATTCTTGATTAACTATTATTAACTTGTTAAATTTATTAGATTGTTACATTTATTGAGTATTAATTTGATAATTATCTTGCATAATATTCAAGTGTAATTATTGTTTGTATTATAACTTATCTATTTCGCATTTTGGTAAACTTATATTAAGTAATAATGTTGAAAGAAGTATAATTGTATTTTTTCGAAAATAGTGTATTATTGGTTGTAGAATTGTAATTCCTATTATTTGCAATTGTTTATTGTTACATTTAGTATTATTGTTGAATGTTGGTACATATCAACGGGGGCCGGTATGTTACGGCTTCCCCATAACCTTGGATGTCGCGCGCCTCCTTGGCGCATTCTACTGTCTTTAGGTTTGCTGTTTTGGCAACATTTGAAAATCGTCTGTTGTTGTTTTTGTTTTATCGGCGATCATAGCGGACCTATCTTGTGTTCGCTGGATCCTTATTCTTTAATTAAAATGTAAAAAAATTGTATATAAAGAATTTTAAATAATATTAGTACTATTAATTGAATCAGCGACCAAATGAGTATTTAAAATATACTCACATCATTCGACATTTCGTTACATTAAGTAATCGAAGTAAAATATTAATCTGTTACTTTCTGATTAACTGTAAAACTAGTTTTTCCTTTGGGATATCATCCGTGCTGGATTGCTAAATCGCGGTTTTCTTGAATTTACGTTTTTATGTATAATGTAGTATATATTATACAGATGGCATCAACTTGATTTGATCCTTAATATTCTCTCTTTTTATTTTTTTATTTTTAACTAATTAGACATTTATTATAACTCAATTTTACCTAAGAAATCGGAGTAGAATATTGATCTGTTTCTTTTTGATTGACTGTAAAACTAGATTTTCGTTTGGAATATCATATGTGTTAAGTTGCTAAATCGTAGTTTTCTTGATTCTAAGCTTTTACATATAATATAGCATGTATTATAGACATATGAACCTGAATTTGATTTGATATTTAACATTATTTCATTTTAATTTTTAACTAATTACATATTTATTAAAAGCCTTTATTACATAAGAAATCGGAGTAGAATATTGATCTATTTCTTTCTGATTGACTGTAAAATCAATTTTTCTTTTGCGATATCATACGTGTTAAGTTGCTGAATAGTAGTCTTTTTTTTATTTTACTTTTTTACATATAATATAGTATGTATTATAGACGGATGACATAAACTTGATTTGATCCTTAACATTCTCTCATTTTAATTTAAAACTAATTACATATTTATTATAACTCATTATTACCTAAGAAATCAGAGTAGAATATTGATCTGTTTCTTTTTGATTGACTGTAAAACTAGTTTTTCCTTCAGAATATCATAAGTGTTAAGTTGCTAAATTGTGGTTTTCTTGCTTTTATGTTTTTATGTACAATATAGCATGTATTAAAGACAGATGACATTAACTTGTTTTGATCTTTAATATTCTCTCATTTTAATTTTTAACTAATTACATGTTTATTATAACTCATTATTACCTAAGAAATCGGAGTATAATACTGACCTGTTTCATTCTGATTGACTGTAAAACTAGTTTTTCCTTTGGAATATCATGCATGTTGGGTTGTTAAATCGCGGTTTTCTTAAATTTACGTTTTTATGTAAAATATAGCATGAATTACAGACAGATGACATAAACTTTATTTTATCTTCAGTATTTTTTCATTTTCAGTTTTAATTATAAATAATAATAATTATAATTAGACATTTATTATCATTATTACCTAAGAAATCTAAGTTGAATATTCACATGTTTCTTTGTAAATGACTGTAAAATTAGTTTTTCCCTCTGAATATAACAAATGTTTTGTTGCCAAATAATGGTTTTGAGGACTCGTCGGTCTCCAAAATAAAATTCTTAAATTTTCGTCAATAGCAATCAGTTTTTGCTATAAAACCTATTTTACCTGCACTGAAGAATAATTTTCTGCTTTGCAAACATAAAAAAAGCTGAAATTTTGCAAAAAATTATTGTATCGAATTGTGGATGGTGTCACTGGATTAAAAAAAATACATCCAGAGAACGAAACATCATTTGCCTTACTTAAAAATAGTTCGACTCTCCTTCTTCCTGAATAAAAAAAACCCCTCAATTTGTTCCCCCATCCCTTAAAAAATAGTAAAAAATCGAAAAATATTTATTTATTATTTTATTTTATTTTATTTTATTTATTGAGGGGGGGACATTGAAACTTCATTTCTGGAATCAAAACGAAGTTCTTCCGAATTTTTGTAAGCAATCACCAGTTATCACTTATTATTCTATATAACTTCCACTGTATGCTTGAAAGAAAAAAGATCTTTTTTGTGTTTTATCTGTAAACACAAACAAATTATTCACTGAAGTAAAATTGTTATAATAAAACAATTGATTACTGTCTATAATAAGAAATATATTTCAATACAGGATGGAGTAGTTTAGTTTTATATTTATTTTTAAAAAAATCTTTATTTTTTTATTTTTGGGAATACATGCTTTAAATTTCATTTGGATGATTCTTCCTACGTTAGTTTTTTTCTCCGTTATATTCTCCACTGCAAGAGGGAAAGTATTTAAGATTTTAAGGGAAATTATTTTTATTATATTTTGTAGATTCTGGCATAACACAGCATTTGAAAATCATAAGCACGGAGAATAGATTTCTCTATTGTTTTTGAGTGACTGTAAAACTAGTTTTCCCTTTAGCATACCCTACGTGTTGGGAAATTAAATTACATCATGGTTTTCTTTCTTTTAATTTGATTTTCGATTTACACTGGTGTGTTTTATAGATAAGAAGACATGAATTTGATTTGATTTTGGTTGTTTTTTCATATTTGCATTTTACACTAATCATTTATTGGTTTTAAACATGGAATGGTAATAGAATACATGTGCGAATAAAATAGTTACTTTAGCCTTTTCGGGTCCGATTTTTTTTTTCTAATCCATTTAAAAAGATGCATTACTTTTAATTTAATAATGTTAATAGAAACTATCCAAATAGATTTTCTAAACTTTAGCAAATATGCCGCTGTCTGATTTTTAACGAAAGTAGTTCATATTCATATGGCAATAGGCTACAGCAGAATTTTTCCAACAAGATTTAACAGATATTACATTTTACCAATATTACAACCGATATTACCGATCGTATGTATGTATGTATGTGACGCTATCTCCTAAGATCCCGGAAACGGAGAAACGTCGCGTTTGTTTTGAATTGAAGGGAAAAAACTCCGGGATCCCGAGTTGCCCATTCGTCTGTCTGTCCGTCCGTCCGTCTGCCTGTCCGTCCGTCCATCCGCCTGTCCGCATATAACAACTCAAAAACTACCGAATCGAATCGTTTGAAACTTAAAATATACATTTATCAAATACTTTTGTCGAGTCATTTCAAATTTTATGAAAATCGATTGCATAGATCAATTACAGAAGCAATCAAAAGTATTACGTTGTATTACGGTCAGTGGGTAAAAAAAGTTTCAAATGCATTTTAATGGTGTTATACTGATTCGAACATATTAAAATTGTACTGTATCTATGAAGTATGTACTATAATATACAATCTGTACAATCTATGGGGCAAAGATTAATTGTTATTAACTTACTGGGCCACACAAAAGTATTCCATTGTATACTTATACATTGAGACATTGTTTGGTATGCATTTTAATAGTATTAAACTATTTAATGCGAAAAATCCAACTATTTAATGCCCGTAATTAATAAACTATTAAACTGTTTAATGCCCATCTGTCCGTCTAAACCGACACGCGTAGCGAATGAAGGCCGCTAATTTCTAAATATTTTTTGTTTTACCTTTTTAATTATTAAAAAATAATTCGTATTTTTCAATTCTTTAATAGGTTTAAATTTTAAATATTAATTTTATATAAAAAATCGAACTAACAAATTAATTTATTCAAGTAATGCTTAATTATTTGTAAAATATTTGTTGCATTTTTTTTAATATTTAAAATATATAACTTTCTACTAAGAATGCATTTATTAAAAATACAAAACATTGCTCAATGGTGCACAAAACAAGAACTTTAATATGAACTTGTACAATTAAAATAAAATAAAAATATCAACGTTTTAAATAAGTTAATAAAATAATGTTAGTAGTTAAATTTTATGGTGAAATTGTCCAGTATATGTTTATATAACTTTCGTTATTCCCATTTTTAATGCAACAGTTTATAATTTAAGTAATGTTTTTCAAACATTTAAGCATTATTTTATTTGTTATAATATTTCTTTTATATTTTAAGTATATAACTTCGATGTAAACTTTTCCATATAACTTCGCAATTTGCTATAGCAATTGATAGTTTGAGTAATTAAATACTAATAATAATACAAATTATTTTTTAGTAACTTCTTAAACTATTGTTTCATGAAAATTAATTATTTGCGATAGAAATTTGTTAAATATATTTTTAAAACAAAATATAATTGTATGCATCATCTTTGGATAATTGGATACATTTTCACAGTTTTGTTTTTAATATGAGCCAATTTTTAGTAAAATTTATTTATTTTCAAATTTGAAATAGATATAGAGATCTTAGCGAGATTTCGATATACTCTAAAACTGCAGAAATAATTAAATTAAATTAAACTAAATTAAACTTTGTAATTGAAACTTTCTTTATAATTTGTATCAAATGGTAATTGACAATTTTATTGCACTGAAATTTCAAAATAATTAATTTTACCAATTTATCAATTTCTTTTGATGAACAAAATAGGGTAACATCCCAGTAATTGGCATGCACCAATGATTGGCACATCCTAAAAACATGTCCTAAAATAAGATTTATATCCAATCTTTTAAACATGTAAGACCATATACCAGTGATATGCTCATTTACTTTAAAGATTTTAACTTTGATTTAAGCTACTAGATGACAATAATGCCTAGGAAAGAGAAACATGGTATGCTTAAATTAGCCATTTTTGTTGCAAATGCTTCTTTTTTGGCTTAAGAAAGGCATGCTTTTCAATTCATTATTATTTGATTTATAATTTATTTTAAATTTTAATCAACAACAGTTTTGTTTAGATGAAAAGGGTTACTTTAATTGTATAAAAGTATTTTTGACACAAATATTTGGATTTCAGAATTAATGGTAGATGCCAATTAATGGTGCTTCAATTTTGCTAGTTCCAAGTAATTGGCACCTATTCCAATTACTAGGAAATCACAAGATTTGAGATTAAACTACTTATTTTGGCAGTACTTTTAAAGTTTTAGACTAAATTTATTTATCAGTTGTTTTTATTTGAAAATATGAAATAATTGGAATCCATTAAAGCTTTGTATGTCAATCACTGGGGACAGCATGACAATTACTGGGTATTAATATAAATATATTGTATTGTTTTAAAATGTTCACATATCAGACCAATATGCTGATTTCTTTCTCTCAAAAACCTGAAATATGGCATCTTCATCTACAGTAAATTCATTTAAATCGGTTAAACCCAATGCAAAATATAAAGTTTTTTTTTTTTTTTTTTTTTTTTTTTTTTTTTTAAATATACAAACATGTGCCAGTTACTGGATCACAAGGTGTCATACATTGGTGCTCTAGGTGCCAATTACTGGTGATTACAGCTAATTTTTATAAATGTATTTTTAAAAAAATACTCTTTCGAAAATTTTTGCTTTTAGCGGACAAAACAGATGCACAGATATACATTCTTTGATTTAAAAATATTTGCAAGTAAATATTTTATTTCTTGGTAATGAAAATTGAAGTAAGTTTAAAGAAAAATTCTTGATGTGCCAATTACTGGGGATGTTACCCTATAATTACTAATGTTTCTTAACTAAGACAATTTGTAAAGTTTTTATAGACTTCCAAAACGTTACCACTAAAAGAATTGAAATTATAATATTTTTAGCACTTTCCAACATAGTTGGAAAGGTTTTATGATTCTGGTTAGTTTTCCCATCTATGCATGCTCCAAATCGCCTAAATACTCTCAGGTTGTCGTTCTAAGTTTAATACGTTATTGGAATTTACCATACAATGATAACTTATTGAACATGAACATTGTAGCATCTATAATTAATTTACTAGGACACTATTCAACAATAAATATGTGAAAAAGTACTCTGTTTCATATTGATGAATGGGGAAAAATATGCTTAAAGCGCCTTTTTATTAGATTGCACTGTTTCAAAAATAATGACATTTATATTCGTTTATGAAATACACTGGCACGTTTATTCTGTTGAATATGGGGTACAATACATAGCCTTACAAAAGAATTTCGCTGCATATTGTCTACAGAGTTAAATTATTTGCAGCGTATTTTAATTATGTTACACTTTTTAAAATACACTGACGAGTACATCAATTTCAATTTTATCACTTTACTTAGGCTTACTGCAAAAATATATCTGCTGTAGAGTATGATGTGAATATCATTTGTCATTCATTTACAAGGATAAACAAAATATTTCGGATACAGTACTATATCCGAAGTAATGTCTGCTTGCGATAATTGTTGGAAATTCATTCTCAGCCATGATACTCGTTTCCAAGTTTAATCAAATTTTGAGTATTACGAAGTATGCTTAAATGTTATAGATTATGAACAGGAGTACACAAAAGAATTCATAAACATTACTTAATATGAGTGGGAATTACTTAAACTTTTTTTTAAAAATCAAATTACGTATTTTCAAGCTTAATTATATTTATCATACTAAGAAACGTTTGTAGAATATAAGAAAAATCACATACAGTTCTACACAAAAAACTTGATAGACGGTCTATTATGGATCATAATTTCTAAAATTGTTTAATTTGAGTAGTTTTAAGCGTATTTTTTGCCTCAAGTAAATTTTAGTTAATACGTGGCATGTATAAAAATCTTTGGGTAATAATCAGAGCTATACAAGTTAATTTAAATATTTTTCTACAAAATAATTGAAATAATCCTCTTAATCCTGTTTTTCTAAAATGCTAAGCGTTTTCTAAAACGATTACTGTATTTTATGGGAGAAACGTCGCGCCCTTTATAAGTGCCGCAATTATCAGACTGGCCCCAATAAGTCAAAAAATATCGTAACTTAAAAGTTAATAAGTTAAAAAATATCATAACGTAAGTTAAAAAATAACTGAGAGAATGCTACTTTTGTCGATATAGTCACAATGAATCAAAGTTTTTTGAACAGTGTAGGGTGCCTCTTTTTTAACAAGTTGGCTGAATTTTATTTAAAATATTTAAATCAGATTTTGATTTTTTATTTATTTTTATTTTATTCCTATTTTATGCATGCAAAAAATAATCGTAAATGCCTCACATGGTATAAATACTGCACTTGGAAAAAAAAAAAAAAAATTAAACTTGCAAACGCCGCGGCGTTTCTCCCATAAAATACGGTGCTTATGTACTGTATAGTCGGACAAAAAAACTGCATCACCTTACAAAAAAAAAAAAAAAAAAAAAAAAAAAAAAGGAAAAGTGTGTAAATGGCATGTTTTATGTTTGTGTTTCATGCATGTATGGTGTTGTTACACTGAAATAAACTTGTATTACTTATTTGCCATAAAAATCAATTTCTTGAAATAGATAATTATGCTGAATAAATTCCAAAAGAACAAAATGCACTATTTTATTAAAACATGAAACAAAATATTTAACCACAATTGCAGTACATAATAATAAATTTCACATAACTGAGTTATATTACATGAATTTTGAAGATGTCATACGTAAAAGGATCACTTTAATACTTTTTATATATCCGTCGAGCGGCGTTTAGAGATTTGCAGTGCTACAAAAATCCAATTCTGGATGTAATGGCATCCGATTTAATGATATAAAAACCTAGTAATGTTTTCCCTTATTTTAATCTTGGTAGCTCGTTTTCTTTTAGCAATTTTAGCACTCATTAGAAGCCAAAAAGTTTGAGTTGGATAAGATCAGGACTATTCTTAGATCAGCCCATAGTTTTATCACTAAATTTTTTCAGATAGGCCTGCGCCTAAAGTGGAAAATAGGTGGAAAATTATTTTATTAATTTATGTTATGCTGTGGACATAAAAACTTGCAAATGGCACAAGAAAATCCGTTTTAAATAAATTATACTAGCTTTACCAGTTTCGCAGCATAACAAAATATTAAGTCTTGTTAAAAAATGCACTTTCTTGCACTTAACTTGTAACTGATTTTAAACTCTCCTTTAAAATTTCAGTGAAAACTTGAATATTTAATACGTGAATTATCACTTTGCAACTAAGCGTCAACCAAATGAAAAATGTCCAAGCTGGGGATCGAACCCGGAATCCTTGGAATAGCGCTCCAAGTGCTCTACGATTTAAGTTATGAGGACGATGCATTTCTCACTACATATGTTGGTAAGGCTGCAACTGCAGCACAAGATGGGACCATCTTCATGAGCACACAATCCTGCGGCGTAAATTGAAACATCGTCCTCGTAGCTTAAATGGTAGACCCCTTGGAGCGCTATTCCAAGGGTTCAGGGTTCGATCCCCATCTTGGACGTTTTTCACTCTGTTGGTTCTACGCTTAGTTAGCAATGTCATAATTCACATCATAAATATTCAAGAATTTCCAGTATAATTTCACTGCTGAAAATTAATTAAAATTAAAGCTGTGAAAACTGATGTTAAGTAATAATTTAGGATGGAATGACTAAAATTATTACTTAACATCAGTTTTCACTGGTATCTTAAAATTGTGTTTAAAGTCAGTTATTTATAGTAATTTTAAAGTGCAGAAAATTGCATTTTCTATTGAGACTTAATACTTTGTTATACGGCAAAATTGATAAGTAGAATATAATTTATTCATGAATGGTTTTATTGTATAATTTTCAAGTTTTTATCTTCACATCATAAAATAAATTAATAAAATAATTTTTCACCTGTTTCCCCACTTTAATGCAAGCTTATCTAAAAAAATCTGGTATAAAAACTCTGAATCGACCTGAGAATAATCCTGACTTTAATCCATTTCAAAATGTGTGACTTATAACGAGCGCCAAAATTGTTTAAAAGAGATATACTATCAAGATTAGACTTCAGGAAAGCATTATTAAGATTTTGTACCTTAAACTCGGATACCATTACAACCAGAAGTTGATTTTTTCGATGCCAGGCCCCCTAAGAGCCTGTTTGCATCGCCTTGCGCAAAATAAAAAACGCCATAAAGTAATACTTTTACATATGAACGTCTCAAAATTCATGTAACATGACTCAATGATGTGAAATTTTATATTATCTACTATATTTGTGGTTAAATACTTTGCTGAATTTTGAGAGAATAATGCATGTTTCTCTTTCAAAAGTTATTTAGCATTATTTTGCATTTGAAAAAGGTATTTTTTATGGCAAATTAATACTCCAAGTACACTTTATTGTAATAACATCATATTTACAGAAAACACAATCCTAAAACATGATATTTGCACACTTTTCCGTTTTTTTACAGGTGATGCAGTTTTTTCCCCCCGCCATTATATCTTATTTACTTTATTAAACAGCGAAGTATTGTTCCACTACTCAGGAATTGTAGGAAAATGTTTCATAATCTATGCTTGATACGTGATTTATACACACACACACATATGTATACATATTGAAGATCTAACATTAAAACTTCACTCTTTTTAATTTGAGTAGATTTTAATGAGTTAATTATTGATTTTATTATTAATATGTTGTAATTAAAGCAACAATCTTAATATTTTATATGTGTTTCTCCAAAACAGCAAAAATACGCCAAAAGTTTACTACAATTATAAAGAAAAGGGATACCAGTCAACAGTTATAAATTTTACAGCTTATCATTAATCAGATTCGTCATTTTATCTTTTTTTATTTTAAAGTACAAACATTCGTTAAATTTGAATCGCTTTTTAGTTTTTCAACCTATCATAAAAAGAAGACCGAAAAATATGCCAATTATTTGAAGAGTTTTTCTTTTGAACCAATAAATATTTTTTAGTCTTATCTCTTAACATTACATTGAGGGAAAAAAATGAAGACTTCTTTTAGTAATCGCCGACATAGTTTAGGGAAAAGGAGGGAGGAAAGGGATAAAGGGTTGAAATAAAAAGAGTTATTATTTATCGATCACTAAAATATGCCTATCTAGAAAAATATCTGCCTGAAGCGTTTTTACATTTCACTGTTTTTTCGTTGATGTAACTGATTTTTTCCTTTTTTGTTCGTCTCTTGACAACGATAATTTCTGCTTAAAAAAAAAAAAAAAAAAAAAAAAAAAAAAAAAAAAAAAAGCTGTCAAAAGTTAAAAAATTATTTTGATCGTAGAGGAAGAACAAAGTTAAATATGTAACGACCATTTCATATTTCTTTTAATTTTGAATTATTTACAGATTATTTTTATTCATTCATATGAATAAGAATTTCTAAATCGGTATATGCTTAAACACCGAAAACTTTTGAGCTTTTTTTTTTTAACAGTACATTTTTTTAAATTGATTTTCAAGCAATGTATTAAATATGAACCTAAAAAAAATTTTCCAGATATTAAATAAGTAAATTTGGTTTATTTTAAGGATTGATAAAAGATATTTGCAAATAGTGCTTATTTAAATATATTTTTTTTTCAATTTTGTCTATTTAACAGATTTTTTTTTCTTGCTTTTATTCCATATGGGAGTTTCGAGATTTTTGCATTGACAAAACATGAGATTTAAGCAATCCTATCTTCCTTCTGAAGTTTTTTCTTCTTTTTTTACATTATTTAAACCCATGAGACATACGATATGTAAAATGCCCAACTAAGGAAAATGCAAATAATTGTATGTAGAAATAAAAAGTCCCAATAGTTCAGTATAGAAATAAAATTATATTACTTATTTTATATAAATTATTTTTTCTTATTTTTTAGGACACATAGTTATTACACTAATCACAAAGTAAGTAGCTTTAGGATTCGATACCGTAGTGATTTGGGTGAGTTACTGTGCAATGTTTTTGATGCAAATTTGGTGGTACTGCTCCAAGTATCGCCAAGCTTGGCCAGAATTTAACGCTGGTGGATATGATTATATAGTTTTAAACGTATAAGAATAGCTACAATGGTTACGACAATTAAACTAAAATTGTGAGAAACCATGTTTTCTAACTCTCATAAATGAAACATAATTATGCAAAAATTCAGCCAATGTAGAATTTCAAACTGATATATCTCAGTATTTTGTTTTTTAGATAGAGACAAAATAAATGGTAAAATCTTTTTAGTTTTTAGTTTTTTTTTGTTTAATTTTTTAAAATTTGAAATATTGAAATGGTCGCCATTTGGAAGCAAAGTGATGGATAACCAATGAAGTCAGTCGTAATCTTGGTAGGCCTTATAGACACGCTTAGTCACATTTAAATTGCTTAAGTACGACTACAATTATATCATTGAACATTGTTTCAAAGTGTCAGCGACCCTTACATAAGACTGGTCAATGAACTCGGTTGCGCTCTTAGTATGTACTGTATACATATTTAAATTAACATTTGAAAGAGGAGTAGTTTTGGTTTTGGGTTGAGGGTCATGATCGGTGAAAATTTTCTGGAATTGCTTTCCTCCGGACGGCTATAAATGTAGCTTTTAACTTTTTGTATTAAAAGCTACCTAAAAGCGCAAAATCTTATTTCAGTTTTGGCTAGGTGAAGAGATGAAAAGAATACAGATTATTATTGACTCATTAATTTAAGTAAATGAGGTGTTCAGTTTCATGATTACATGATTCCAAACCTGTCCCTGTCCTTAATTTAAAAAAAACGTTATTTTATATAAAACATTTCCGTACACTTTATTTACTTTTGAAATAATCGTGAATAGAAATTAATAAACCCAACCTAAGTTTGTGTTTTGTAACACAACGCATTTGTGAGAAACTTTCTAGAATATTGTTTTTAATACATACTTAAATGAATATATGTGCACGGTCATTATAATAATGAAAATTATACAAGACTAAGTAGCATAATAAAAATAATACACAGTAAGTGCCCGCATATAATATTTTAATTTGTTATTATTATTATTGCTACTACTAATAATAATAATATCGTTATCTCATTTAAGTATTTTTTTTTTTTTTTTTTTTTTTTTTTTTTTACGATTGACTTACTGAAAGCTTTACTTTTCTTAGCATTATTTGCAACAAATACGCAAAATCCTAATTTGATTTTTGATACGATGAAAATAAAAAGTTTTTATTATTATACTGTTTGTGATTTTTTTTCTTCTTAAGTAAGTTACGTGTTCAGAATCATTATTCCACGAAACCAAACCTGTCAACTTAAAATTTGGTTTTAAAAAATAGATGTTGTTTCATCTAAAACATTGTTGTATACTTTATTTACTCTCGGACTAACCGTGAATGAATCAGGTTGACTGCTCCACTGATTGTTGAATGGAAACATTGCGTGTATTTTTGTTTTTCTTCAATCTGATGCTTTCACCAATATTACTCTTAGACTAAATGGCAACATGACAGAAGGATGAACACAACTCTGGCTCAGCATGACAGCTAATGGGCTCTTCCTGCAAGCAAACAGCTTCTTTTGTGCTGGCACTTCACGCGAAGTCTCCTGCTTTGTGTTCTTGAATGATTCTGAATGAGGCAGCCTATTGTATGGGCTTGTCGATCGGCCTACAAGTGAATAAGCTGTAAAAACCTCTATTTGCTTGTAAAAGAAGAGGTGCATGCATTACTTAATCAGAAAAGTGGAAATATATATTCTCCAATGATACCATGCAGGTAGTATTGTATTGTGTATGTTTTATGTATACAAATAAAAAAAGGGGACACGAAAATTTCCTTTTTTAAAAATGAAATCGATTCCTTGTGGTTGCATCACTAAAAAAGTTATCTTCCTTCAATGGAAAGCTATCAAAAAATTGTCAGACTGTGTATTAAGCTGTGTAAATTACATCTCAATATTCTGAAAGAGATGTGAAATTCTTTTTTTTTATCAAAAGCGAATATATTCTAATGCTTCCATAAAAATAATTAAATGACAATAAAATTCGTGTAAAAAAATATGTTTTTCAACCACAAAAGAATAACGTGTTATCATCTGAATATTCTCTCCCTTTTTAATGATTTAGAAAGCAACATTGTGACTTCTAATTTACGTGTTTCAACTGTGTTGTCAAAAACCAAAGTTTGTCATTCAAAATATTTATTCTACATGGGAAAACATTTAACAGTATTGAAAATATTTTCTAATAAACTTTTACAGGTAAAATAACCATGAGAGAAAAAAATAACAGATACAGAATAATTTGCAGTCAAATTATTTGAGTGAAAACTGATAAGTTCTTCTATATGTTAATGAGATATCAGTGTTGTAATCGTTTCGGTCAGTGAGATTTCAAATTCCACCCACTAATATTACACTTTTGAAAGTGGAACGCATTATTATTATTAAATATTTTTAAGGGAAATTAATAGTTTTACCTTCTTTTCACTGCGTAAGCTTCTCAAAAGATGTCTCTTTGTTTTACAGATGGCAGATTATTTATAAAATATATACTTAATTAAATATTTTATGTTTATATTTTATGTTCGTAAGTTTGCGAACTGTGAATATGATTTTAATACTTCAAAAAAAAAAAAATAAATAAATAAATAAAAAATAAAATAAAAAATAAAATAAAAATAAAATAAAATAAAATAAAATAAAATAAATAATAAAAAAAAATAATAAATAAATAAATAAAGTATACATTTAAAAATCATTTTGATAAATAACAAAAAAGACTGTCTTTTAAAAAAGTATATAAAAAAAGAGAAGGACATATATTAAGATAAAATAAAAAAGGAATATATTAAAATAAAATATGCTTTAAACAAAAAAATACTAACCGACTTCTTAAAAAGAATCAAGCTTGGCGGCAACTTGGCGCTAATGCATATGAATGCATAGTTTTAATATGATTATGATTTGAAAACGGTTGCAACAATGAAAGATAATTTGCGATAAATTATTATTTTTTTAAAATCAAATCCACATATTTATTATTTAAAAAAGTTCTAATCATCAGAATTTAATGAAATTAAAATGAGATCACTTATACTTTCAAAAAAAAAAAAAAAAAAAAAAAAAAAAAAAAAAAAAAAAATTAAAATTGGTTCATATTTGGGGAAGTTATGAGTGAGCAAGAAATACATGCAGGTCGAAATCATAACCTCCTCCTTGAAATCGGTTAATAAGAATTCATAGAAAAATTAAATTACTGATAAGACAAGTAAGAAAAATCATGCGTTAAACATAGATTATGAAGCACTTTCCAACACTTAATGAAATCTTTAACAATACTTTATTATTTAGGGAAATAATAGTGTACAGCCAAATATACCCAAATATGTATTCCAGTACATTAGAACAGCCCTGTATTTCATATGTCAGTTCATATAATGGGAAAATTTAGCTCAGCAAGAAAATACCTGGTAGCTTGAAATTTCTTTTTCAGCAATTCATACTATTAGATGGAAACATACTTGAATACTTTTGTTCAGCCCTGTAGTTTACATTCTACCTTTATTACACGTCAGCATTAGACTAAAATTTATTGTAAATTAAAACACTTTTAAAACAACTGAAATCACATTCCCATAAATTATCATTCATAGGCGTCCATGTACCGAATTTTTTGCGTGGCCCTGTATATCCCTTTATCTATATTCTGCAAACATTTCTCAGTAAATTGAATGCAGCTCAGCGTAAAAATGCATAGCTTATTTAAGAACCACGTTTAAATAATTTACGCTCATATTCAGTAACGTTGGTGAGCTCTTTTGGGTAGCCCTGTATATCAACTATAACATTTATACACACCATATAATGTGCATATATTTAGCGAATATCATAATTAAAATGCATTTCATCCCTCCATCAGCCATCATCGGACACATATACGGTACTTCGGAAAGAATATACTATTTGAAATCTTTTGTATGGCCCTGTAAATGCTATGTACTTCATATTATGCAAGACAGTAGCGTATAATTTATATTAAGCTTCAGTGACATATATCAATTTTATTATACATGAAAAAGCTCAATATATTTAAAATATGTCACACACAATTCCCCCTTTTACCATTATCAAATGGAATTCTTTTGTGTGGCCCTGTAAATGAATAATAGCTACATTTTCACCTTATATTTTATAGAATGCATATTTTAATACGTTTGACAGGGTATAACATCTTTAAAATTCCTTTGAAACGATTTTTCCCCATAGGCCGTAATGTAATAGGAAACTTTTGATTCGCCCTGTAGATAAACTAATCATGGTAGAAACTTCATTTTCGACAGGACTTGTGTTAGGGTAAACGTCAATAACGTCTTAAAATTTCATGGCAATCCGAGTATATTAACGATTTTTCCCCATGGGCCGTAATGTAATGGAAAACTTTTGATTCGCCCTGTAGATAAACTAATCATAATAGAAACTTCATTTTCAATAGGGTTCATGCTAAGGTAAACCTCAATAACGTCCTAAAATTTCATGGCAATCCGAGTATATTAACGATTTTTCCCCATAGGCCGTAATGTAATGGGAAACTTTTGATTCGCCCTGTAGATAAACTAATCATGGTAGAAACTTCATTTTCAATAGGGTTCGTGCTAGGGTAAACCTCAATAACTTATAAAAATTTCATAGCAATCCGAGTATATTTACGGGAGTTAGAGCGCGGACAGACGGACAGACGGACAGACGGACAGACGGACAGACGGACAGACGGACATCCGGCCAGACGGACAGACGGACAGACGGCCAGACAAACCGAATGCATAAGCACTTTTCAACTTTGTTGGAAAGTGCTAAAAAATTAAATACAGTCAAAATTACAGATATCATGAAAATATCACAAAATATAAATGCATTTCACTGCTATGTTTAAAATAAAAGACAGGAATTTGTGATATTGATCAACATACTTCAAATGAATTTTTGTTGTAATAACATTTATCTAGTAAAAAATTTAAACAGATAAATAAATAATCATAATAATAAGTGGATAATCACATTGTAAAAACAATAATAAACTTCCTTTTCTAAGATAGTCAATTTGAAAAACATAAAAGTTTCTCATTATTTTGCAACATGATTATTTATTTCTTTTTTTTTTTTTAAGTATATAGAATGAGAATGTAAAGAAATTTAAAGTGTAACGAGTGCTTAAAGCACATTTAAGTACAGAGAACCGTGATTAACTGAGCTTCGATTGATCGAGATTTCTGTTAACCAATCCGGTATCAAAGTCTATTTTTTTTTCTTTTTTTAAAGGAACAAAAAAAAAAAAAAAAAAAAAAAAAAAAAAACTTTTTTTTTGTTTATTTTTCCTAAAAAAGGCTGTTTTGCACAGGACTGCAGAATAAGGACAATTTTTTCAACTGGATGGGCCTTTAAAAAAAAAAAAAAAAACGGGTCAGTTGGTATAAATAAATAAAAGGTCCTGCGCGGCCGAGCCGATAAAAAATTAAGACAACCTACTGGTCCAATATAAAAATCTAAAAAGAAGGCAACAAAATATGAGCCATTTTCAATGAATACTTTTGCACGAATGAGTATAAATGTGCATCACGAGCCGATGCTAATTTGACAACATCGATATAGAAATGTAACATGTCCAGCGTAGAGATTGGCATCAGACAGTTACATTGTGTTTAAACTTCAGGCTTAGTTTTTTTCAGTAGTCTCATGCCGGACCGAGATCATCCTTGCATTTTTTTTCTATATAGTCAAATCGCGCTGGAACTCGATTTAACTGTTCCCAGGATGTGTTGGGTAGACAGTATGTTTTGTAAAAATCTGAATAATGTAATTAGTTTGGGTGCTGCGTGTGAGAAAACTCAAAATCGTGATAAGAAGATACCGATTGGTCAGTACCTACTTTGCATTAAATACAAAGCATATAAGAGGGGGAGCCATCGTCTAAAGTCGTGGGAATTCAAAATGGCGGCTGTTATTCAAAATGGCGTCATTTTCTGAACATTCTTACAAATCATTATATAAAAGCGTTTGATATCAATCTTGATGTTTTTAAAATAGAAATTTTGTTATTAACAATTATCAATATGAATAAAAAGTGTTTATGAATTCAGTTGCTAGATTTATTTGTCTGTTTGTCCGCTTGTCTATGCGCTTTCTAACTCGATCAAATATACTTTGATCACAATATTGTATCAAAGATGTATGTTATTCACAATGGAATATTCGATATTGAAAATATTGAAAATGAAGTATATATACTCTACAGGGACAGTTTCTCTACAGGGATATTCAAAATAATTCCTTTACATTACGATCTACGGGAAAAAATCTTTTGCGGCATATTTTATCCATGTTTGATAGCTTCAAACACAATTATATCTATATGTATCTCAGAGGTGCGGTTCTAGGTTTACATATTAAAGAATACTGTGCGCGTATCATTCATCATTCATGTGCAGGGGTACATAAAATAATTCTTAATGATACGAGCCATAATTTCTTCAAAATGTGTTTTACGGTGAGGTACTCATTTTTAGCTCACAGGCTATCATAGCCTGAGAGCTTATGTGCCCGCCCGTTCTGTATGTATGTGCGTATGTGCGTAACGCGATAACTCATGATAAAAATATCCGATCCTCTTAAAATTTTGTATGTAGGTATATCCTGACAAGGCGCTTCCCTGATTAGTTTTTGAAGTTCATTCGATATGTATAAGAGGGGGAACGGGGGGCTCATGTCTCCCGTTAGTTGATATAAATGGGATTTTCATGCAGAATTAAGTTTTCAAAATTTAGATTAGGATCATTCTGATGAGGCGATTCCGTGACTGTTATTAGGTGTTCATTGAATAAGTATAAATAGGGGGAACAGGGGTTCTAATGCCCCCCCCCGTTAGTTGATATAAATGGGATTTTCATGCAGAATTAAGTTTTCGTTCAAAATTTAGATTAGGATCATTCTGATGAGGCGATTCCGTGACTGTTATTAGGTGTTCATTGAATAAGTATAAATAGGGGGAACAGGGGTTCTAATGCCCCCCCCCCGTTAGTTGATATAAATGGGATTTTCATGCAGAATTAAGTTTTCGTTCAAAATTTAGATTAGGATCATTCTGATGAGGCGATTCCGTGACTGTTATTAGGTGTTCATTAAATAAGTATAAATAAGGGGAACAGGGGTTCTAATGCCCCCCCCCCCGTTAGTTGATATAAATGGGATTTTCATGCAGAATTAAGTTTTCGTTCAAAATTTAGATTAGGATCATTCTGATGAGGCGATTCCGTGGCTGTTATTAGGTGTTCATTGAATAAGTATAAATAGGGGGAACAGGGGTTCTAATGCCCCCCCCCCCGTTAGTTGATATAAATGGGATTTTCATGCAGAATTAAGTTTTCGTTCAAAATTTAGATTAGGATCATTCTGATGAGGCGATTCCGTGACTGCTATTAGGTGTTCATTGAATAAGTATAAATAGGGCAACAGGGGTTCTAATGCCTCCCCCCCCCCCCGTTAGTTGATATAAATGGGATTTTCATGCAGAATTAAGTTTTCGTTCAAAATTTAGATTAGGATCATTCTGATGAGGCGATTCCGTGACTGTTATTAGGTGTTCATTAAATAAGTATAAATAGGGGGAACAGGGGTTCTAATGCCCCCCCCCCCGTTAGTTGATATAAATGGGATTTTCATGCAGAATTAAGTTTTCGTTCAAAATTTAGATTAGGATCATTCTGATGAGGCGATTCCGTGGCTGTTATTAGGTGTTCATTGAATAAGTATAAATAGGGGGAACAGGGGTTCTAATGCCCCCCCCCCGTTAGTTGATATAAATGGGATTTTCATGCAGAATTAAGTTTTCGTTCAAAATTTAGATTAGGATCATTCTGATGAGGCGATTCCGTGACTGCTATTAGGTGTTCATTGAATAAGTATAAATAGGGGCAACAGGGGTTCTAATGCCTCCCCCCCCCCTCTTAATTTATATAAATAGGTTTTCCAAGCAGAATTTTCAGATTTCGTTCAAATCTCTGAATAGTTTTGGAAGTTTAATGGTTAAGTATAAAAGAAGGGGATAACTCCTTTTAAATTATATAAATGCTAAATGGGTTTTTATTAAGAATTATCTAATTTGCTCTGAATTTTGGATATAGATTTTTTATATGATGAAGCATGATCGTGATTAGTATAGGAGGTTCAATGATTAAGTATAAAAAAAGAGGAAAGGGGAGAGCTGTTTCCCCTTCTTAATTTTTTTTTCGAACGGAATTAACCCTTGAAAATATAAGGCTTTAATGTACAATTAGTATTTGTAGCCTGTGAGCTCAATGCCATCAGTTTAACTGGGCAGTATTCTTTATTATTATTTTTTTATTACTTAGTGTTTATAATAAATTCTATAGAACATATAAAGAGCTGCATGAATCGTCTGATATATTTCCGATTATTGATGGAAATTTCTATAGCGGAATTTTCAATTGTGCAATGTGTTTTTTAATTAAACTGAATTTTGCATACTATGTATTGCCTAAAGCAGATGACTCTTGCATATTTTTCATATACGACGTCTTATATATCTAGTAGAGTCAATTTTAGCTAAAACTATTGCTGACGTTCTGCTGAAAGCATGTTTACATGATACAGATAAGGATGCACTTGCTTTAATTGCATGTCGTGAAAACATTAAGAAAAAATATGCTTCAACATGCGAACTGATTCATCGGTGATTTTGATAATCATAGCGTGAATCTGATCCACAACCCATGATGGGTATTGTAAATATGCTGTTAAGTAGAGTAATTATTGAAGTAAATGAACTTGTTATTCAACCATCTCACACAACGTCGCATCTAATTTGTATTAATGTGCAATCACGTAAACCAATCGGAAAGATATTGAGGCATCGAATTGGAAGTACAACTTCTTTACCTGATTACATAGGTCTTTTAGTATTTGGTAAAACACAAAAGAGAGAAATAGAGGTTCCTTTCACTTGGAGTTTGCGTGTCGTATTATCATGTGCTGCAACTCTAAGCAGTTATGTTCTTGCTGCAAATGTTCAGTCCCCAAAAGAAGGGGTAGTGTGTTAGCCAGAACAATGACAAGAGATTCTCACGATTGCGGCATACGATAACTTAGACCACGATCAAAGCAGTTCATCCTCAGAGAATTCCTGTCGGGGAATGAGTATATAGTTATTTCCAAATCTAACACCTTATTGTTTAGGAAGCGTAAGGATTACTTAACAAACTCTAACTTATGACACAATTGGCTTCAAAAGCGAAGTGTTCCCATTCTTCCAGAAGAATTTGCTTAAGTGCATTTGTATTTATACATCCAAAAAGACCTATTATTTCAAACTGGTCTAAATTTTTGTTTGCAAATATTTCAGGTATGAAGAAACGAGAGACTATTTAGTCGAATCCTGTCTGAAGTCAAGATACGAATAAAAATGAAAATTATGTTTCATGGGACTCCCAACATCTGATTGGCCAGACAGCGTGTGTAAGTGTGTATGTGTGCATGGTTATGTGTGTTTTCTTTCTTCAGAGCCCGGGCAAAATTATCCCTTTTATTTCTAAACCAAATATTGCTCGAAGACTGTCAGTGTTTGCACTAGAATCTAGGCGCCGCAACATAATGACGATTCCGGATTGTTTGCATACGAAATATACTAGCCCATAATCTGTCAACCTTACAAATTATCTTTGAACAAATCTGTTACTATTTCAAGATCAAATATGTATAAAGATAAGCGGCTCAGTTAGCGTCGTCAGCGATTCGCGGGGCAAGTGGCTTTGCACGTAAATAATCCAACAACTTCAACCAAACACATTCCAGGAATTCAATATTCTATCTAAGATATTGCGGCAGTCAACGGAAACAAACGTCGATAATGGCCACTGGCTAACCATTTTTTGCAGTTGTGAAATTGATACTGTAAAACTGTCTACATCATATGATGTTTGGTGATTTTCATACTGAACAAGATTTCTTTCGATTGTTAGGAGAGCAAATATCTGGAAGTGATTGAAATGGTGTAATTTATAGCATCTTTTAATGCTGCTGATTTTTTTTAAAATAACCCTTGTAATATTGTTATAAAAGCATATTTTTTTAAATACTCTCAATATATTAAACTAAAACGTAAAATCGTGATTCATATACTTTTATGCATATTCAACAAAATTTCACATTTTAATAAAGTGAACAATAATGTCAAAATAAGTAATTGATAAAAAGAATAACGCATTTGACGCATTTGTAAACTCAATTTAAGCAACTCTCATCAAAAATAAAAAAAAAAAACTTTTTTTTTTTTTTTTTTTTTTTTATTTGTACATAAACTAAATATTTATCATATAATATACTGCATTCTAAAATTTAGGTGAATTGGTGAATTCGGAAACGCAGTGCAAAGCTGAAAATTCCCCTTCAAAATTTCCATTAGTTAACGGAGTATTATTTTTCAAGTGTTTTATGCAACTCTGTATATGTTTTATACAATTTATACACACTACGTAAAATGTCAAAAAAAAGTAGCACATTACTTCCAGCAAATGTTGATTAGAGTTTAAAAATGTAAATGAATTACTTTGTGCGTCCTTGTATATAAATAATGAATGTTATGCATACCATATAATTTAAAGGGTATCTTGGACTGCACCTCAGAGATATAAATAAATTTCATTGTATTTGAAATTATGAAACATGATTTAGACACGCTGTAAGCGATTTTTTCGCTTAGGTCTTAATGTTATAGAACTCTTTTGAATGTCTCTGTAGAGACACTATAATTTATGCATACTTCATTTTCAATACCGGACATTCCATTGTGAATATAAATTTCATACATCGATTACATTGAAATCTCAGTATATTGGCTTGAATTAGAGCGCGCATAGAGAGGCGGACAAACAGACAGACAAACCACCGAACTGAATTCATAAACACTTTTTATTTAAGTTGAAAATTGTTGAAAACCAAATTTGTATTGTAAAAAAACATCAAAATTGACATCCAATGCACTTTTTATATGATGGATAGTAAGAAAATTTAGTAAATGGCGCCATTTTGAATAACTGCCGCCATCTTGAATTCCTATGACTTTACACGATGCCTCGCTCTCTTATATATTTTGTATTTATATAAAGTAGATACTGACCAATTGGTATTTTCTTATCACGATTATCAGTTTTCACTTTATTTTGGTCGTGTAGCACTCGGACTAAATTAACTCCTGTTGACGTAATCTTTGGAAATGAAGCTTATTTGTTGAGCTGTGAAACACAACTTTATATAAGTTTACATTTATAATTTAAAAAAAAAAAAAAAAAAAAAAAAAAAAAAAAAAAAACATTCTATTCCAAGCGATGTTAAATTCGCGAGGACGGAGAGTTTTTATACCCAATTTCTATTTACAGCGTTTTCCAATATCCGAGTGGTCCCAATTAGCTTGGATAATAAAGGTTACACTGTATAAAGAATAAAATCAACCTTTAAAAAATGTTCTATTTCTTTAGATGTAAGGAATGTAAAGAGTGAGTCAATATCGAGTCACCTTTTATGTTTGAAGAGTTGAAGTACAAATAAATAGAAGATCTCATTAGGTAGTAATGACAGAGCCTTCCCCCCCTCCCCCCCCAGTGTAATATGAAATTTAAACTATGTACCCGCAGATACCATTTCTCGGATTCCTTCATAATTACGCATTATATTAACACTTCGTGTTATTACCCACCCTCGCATTTTTACCCAGGGCACCTTATATATTAAATGCAAAACATCTGTTAGAGTTTTCTAGTGTATATTTTTTAAATCCTAGTGCTTTGTGAAGTTACATATTGAATTGTTTGATTTTCCCTACGCAAAATATTACACTATATTAGTATTCTCATTTTTTTAAAGATCGAAATATATTATTATTCCTGACTTTTACTGCTTTTCTGATGGTTAAATAATTTTTTCGGAAAATAAATCCATTAAACAAAATCACACTTAAATTTGTTGATTATATTATTGCTTACAAGATTTAAATAATTAAATGGAATGTATTTAAAAAATAAAATATCATTTTAGAATTAGAAACAAAATTTAATTTTTCGAAAAAAAAGTAAATCAAATTTAAAAAAAAAGTTTATTCTTTTTCTTAGAATTAAGGGGTTAAATTGAATCATGGGTTTAATTAATTGAAATATGGGCTTTAATATACTAAAAGATTTTTTTTTTGTTTATTTTTAATTTATAATCTCTTTAACTTGGAACAATACTGCGTTAATTAATTTTGTTAAAGAATTTCTTACTAATGCAATAATAAACTGTATTCTAATATGTTATTTAAAACGCCAATTAATAATAATAATAATAATAATAATAATAATAATAATAATAATAATAATAAAAAGAAAAAAAAAGAAACCTACGCCTTAAAAAATATTTTTTTATCGCATTCATTCTATCGTAAGATTAGTTTTTTCAAGATTTGACTCATCAATTTTTTCAACTTTTTCCGGCAAGTATTTTCATTAAAAGTATTGTACTGGGAGCTATACACTTCCTATCAGAGCGGAAAAATCAATGTATATTGAAAAGAAAAAAATACTTCATTTCTGGATATTAATAATAACAAAAATTAAATTTGAAAAAATGAATAATAATCATTAGGGGTACTGAGTTCCTCTAAGAAAGCTATTAAATGCAAATTATATTATACGTTATCCTCAACATATTACAAACATGTATCCATGAACAAAACGCGGGCAGGAACTCCAAGAGTTACCCAAAACTGATTTATCTTTCGTGATCAGAATACTTAAATTGGAGACATGTCGTGTTTATGAATAGGGAAAATTCTCTCTTTTGTCTCTTCATTTCACTTGTTAGACAACGATTTGATACACTGCGTTAATTAATTTTGGTAATGGAAATGTTTGATTATCTGGACTTTATTGAACAGGTAATTATAAGTACGTAAAAAAAAAAAAAAATATAACAACTAAATGGATTTTGCGCGCGCGATCTTTCACTGCCTTGTAAGCAAAAAAGCTATCTGTAAATTCTTTCTTGGAATAATCTGAATGAACATGTTGATTTAGAGAACATAACAAGGTAAACACTCTTTCCTTATCCAGGTTTGTTTATAACTTAAATTATTTATTTATTTGGTAGAGTCATCTCATAAACCTTTCGTTGTAAATACTTTAAAAATTCTCCAGATCTTTACATTAGACGGGAATGTAACAAACATTTAAGAAGAAACAACACGCTGTGTTAATGTAAATTAGATTGTCGTTAAAAAATAATGAAACATTTTTTTCTGTTTATATTTAATGAAAATGCGAAATTTTCTGACTTTAATGCCTACGCCCCCCCCCCCAAAAAAAAATACAAAAAATTCCCTGATTTAATATGAAATAACAAACATATTTATTCATTTGGCGGAATCTTAAACTTTCCATCGTAAATACTTTTTAAATTCCTCTGCTCTTTACATTAGACGCGGAGCAAACTCTTTCTCTTTTTCTCACTCACCCCCCCCCCCTCCAAAATAACAAAAATTAAAAATAAATAAAAATAAATAAACAAATTCTTCTGATGATTATATTTCGTGACAATACGAAAATTTATCACCTTGTTTTGTCATTTTCTCTTAAAATTTACAGAATAATCCTGCTCTAATACAAAAATTACCATTTCATTGCATTCTTATCAAATCATGGTAGTGTCCAACAGTTCTGCTTAGTTTTTTCGTATTCGAAACGGAATTTTTATGTATGTACCTTTTCTTAAAAAAAAAGATAATTTTACAAATATCATCGCAAATTTTCCCGAAATTTTCCAATCAAAACACGAGATTTCTTTAAATAACAGAAAAATCTTTTTCAATCAAAAAATTTTGACCTGTGCCTATTCTATGTGCCAAAAATTATGCCTATAATTTTAATGCTTTTTGACAAAATTTGTTCTCGAGAGGGCATGCGAAAATTGATTTTTACAAGGTTAGATCAACCCTTCTAGAACTAAACGAATTTTACGTGTCGAGCTTAGTTTTTAATTATTTCTTGAGTGAAATATAAATTTTATGGTAATAAACAATGCACTCAGCTCTTCCTTTTGCTTCCAACACATTTATCTTATATTGTTTAAAGTATCTCTCTATTCTAGAAAAAAAGAGTAACTAACGCTGTCTCCACCGGCCGCTGACATTGAATTTTTTGTGACAGGGGGTTATTTTTCATTAATTTCAAGAAAACTACTTCACACAAAAATACGAAAATTGGTGGTATAATAGAGAAATGTTTAATAAACACGCCGAAGCAGGCAAGTTTTAATACAAATAATTATTTTAAGAGATATTTAATGATAAGTTGGTCAAAACCATTCCATTAAAAAAGGTTTACTGGAGAAAAACCACACATAGGTATTTAATTATTTTTAGATCATTTTATACATTAGAAGTTCCTGGTGTGCACACTACAATTATTTTTTTAAATTTGACTTATTTTTTATGTTTTATTTTGCATTTTAAATTAAAATTTTCAGCATTTCAAGAAATATTTTTTACATATTTTAGAAAAGGTTGATATTTTAAATTGTTGCCAATTTATAAAAGCAGCGCCAAGAATAATATTTCTTTCAAATAAAATAATTATTTATACGGAACTGTCATAAACAGAAAAAAAACTTTACAAATTAGAATTAAATCATTACATATCGAAAGCAAGAGAATATTATAATGACGTCATATAAAAATTGTATTTACAAGTGAGTTTTAAAAGAGAAAGAAAATATCAAAAAGTAAATGCATTAATGCGCGCTAAAAGCCGTAAATGGACGAAGTTACGTCATGTGCAATATAATAATATTACCAAATAGTTTAAATTAAAAAACATATTTACACTACACATTTATTTCACATTTCTCGATTGTCGTTTAAACTATTGTTGTCTAGTTTAAGGCATTGCAAATAAAAATATTTTCTTTTTAGCAACAAAATTATATTCAGATGAATTTTAAAAGAGAAATAAAATTTTAAAATAATAAAACAAATGAGCTTTAAAAGCAGTAAATAGGAGAAATTACGTCATATTTAAAATGACCAAAAAATAATATTGCAAAATAAATTTAATTTAAAAATATACACATGACAGCATGAAAAATGACAACATTTATTACCTATCTGAGATTGTCGTTTTAAAAACTGTTGTGAATTCTAAGATAGCTCAAATAATACACTATCTACCAAAAAGTATTTGTACACTTTCAGTTTTTGACATTTTGTCAAATATTTAAAAATATACTGGTCGGATTCTTCTGGAACTTCAGAAATATAAAGATTATGTTTCACTTTATATTTATTTACATTCATTTGTTAAGCGGGTAATTAGGGGGCCGGCAAAAAAACAAAGAATAATATAAATATTTGGGATCGCCCTGTACATGAAAATGCACGAAACGACTTATCGCTTTAGAATACAAATATATGAATACAGTAGAATATGTACACTAATTTTTGTGAGAATAGCATGTATATTTATGGCGATAGAGCGATTTTTTGAAAAATTCAAAAAATTCTGGTATGTTTTTTGTTTATATCATGCTGGGTTTTTGACCAAATTTAACGCAAATTTCAGAAAAATTGGCAAAATGCAGTAGAAAAAATGTAGCGCAATTGGAATATAAATATATTAAATATTTTATGAAATATGAGTAGTTGTATAAAATAATTTTTATCTGCGCATGCGCGAACTAGAAAAACATTTTTTTTACATCATTTAATAGTCAATTCTATGGAGTGACTTATAAAAAAAATCCAATCAAATACCGTGAAAATTCAAAAAGATATCATTATTTTAGTGAGATGTTTTTACTCTGCTCTGTAAAAACGGCTGAATCTTAAGGGATTCTCCACAAATTGACATTTTTTAATAACTGACTTTTAAAAAAAACTAGTATTGAATTAATACAATATCTAATACAATATTGCTGCTAATAAGTACTTGACAATTGTGATAGAAAAGAAAAAGAGCTTTATTCACATTCAGGGCCAAAACTAAGAGAGGGTTGAGGGAAAAGGGCATGTGCCCCGGGCGCTAGGATGAAAGTGTCCCAAATCTACATTTTGTTTGGCGATTTTTTCCGTCTATGTTTAGCATAATATTGTTAAAATTATTATATCTGGGCTATGCTAAAGCATAAAAAAATCTAATGATGATGGCTTAAGGTCCCTGCCCCTACCCGCGAAGATGCTCACGAGCTAATGCTATTCCTATGGGGATGCATTTTTCTAACTCTTTTGCATTTGGACATTTTTAAATAATATGTTTTGCATTGGATAGCGGAAGTCCTTTTCAAGATCGCTCCGTGATTACTTTTTCAATTTTGGCGTTGATATTTTTATAATGTTTCTTTCACTTCCAAAAGCGGTTCTGAAAGTGAAACTAACTTTATAAAAAATATCTATGACTCAAATCGAAAAAGTAGTCAAGGAGCGATTTTGAGAGGGACTTCCGCTATCCAATGCAAAAAAAAAAAATGAAAATTTCAAAATGCGAAAGAGTTATTAGAAAAATGCCTCCCCACAGGAATAGCATTAGCTCAGCAGTGTCTTCGCGGGCAGGGACAAGGGCCTTAAAGATCCTGTTGAAAGTAGAATTTTTTTGATTCGGTTTAAAGTATCAAATTGGAGTATTTTAATAAAGCAAAATACGTTATTTTATATTACATATTTTAAGTTTTAAAATAAGTCGGCTATTAATAAATTGGAGACATTTTCTTTGTACATATGCTTTGCGAAGGAGGGGGAAAGGGGTACCTTCAAAATCCACGTTTGCCTCGGGAAAAAAAGACTGGTTTTGGCCCTGTTCACATTTAATAATTTGTAGATCCTCCTCGAGAGGCAATTACAGCTGCGACTCACCTGGGCATGCTCTCAACTAGTCTTTGTATTACATTTAATGGTATTTTATTCCACTCTGTTTGCAAAAGGCAGGTAAGCTCTTTTACTGATTTTGGGCGTGTGTCACCCGCCTTAATTCGACGATCCAACTCGTCCCAGAGGTTCTCTATTGGGTTCAGGTCTGGGCTCTGGGCAGGCCACTCGAGTCGATGCACTCCATTATCAGCATACCAATCCATGCTGGACCTCGCTACATGGCAGCTTGCGTTGTCATCCTGGAAATAACATGGGTCCAATCCATAGTATTGCCACAACGTAGGAAGTACACTGTTGTCCAGTATATTACAGTAGGCATCGGCATTGAGCTTACCATGAATTGGGACCAAGGGTCCTAGTCCCAACCAGGAAAAACAACCCCAGAACATAATTCCCCCTCCGCCAAATTTAACTGTGGGCACAATACATTCTGGTAGGAGGTGTTCTCCAGGCAGACGCCAGACCCAGACCCTACCATCAGAACGGTAGAGGGTGAACCTTGATTCATCACTCCAGAGAACCTGTTTCCATTGCTGTACAGTCCATTGCTGGCGTGTTTTACACCAACTTAACCGAGCTGCGCGGTTGGACTTGGTGATAAAAGGCTTATGGGCGGCAGCACGGCCATAAAAATTAAGCAGATGAGCTTCCTTACGGATGGTATTCATGGAAACAACACATCCTGAAGCTTGATGAAATTCTTGGCGTATGTGTAACATTGGTTGGTTGCGGTTCTTCCGAATTTCTCTAGACAGAACCCGTCGGTCTCTATCTCCCAGTTTCGTCGGTCTGCCTACTCTGGCCACATTCTGACAATCACCATTCAGCTTCCATTTTCTAATCACATAAGCCACAGTCGTTTGGGGGTAATGAAGCTCGCTAGATATGTCGATTAAAGATCGGCCATTTCGGTGGTACCCGATGATCACACCTTTCTCAAAATCAGACAGCTCTGTTCTTCTTGGCATCATGCAAGCGATTGATGTCAGTGTTGTTTTCGACACCACATTTAACAGTGGAGAACTTGACGTATTTCAGGATCGCAGATATCGGCATTTGCATAAGAGCCATTATCAATTATGTATCAATGGGTAGATTTGACACAAATGCTTCGATTTTTTATAATTATTTTTATTCTGAAATAGGTTCGTTCTGGTAATTATCTAAGAAAAGAAGTAAATCACCAGTAAAAAACGTAAATGGAGATTTGGCAATTTGCGTAAAATCTGACGTCATTCAACTGCTTTCAGAGACCAATTGAAAATCAATTCACTCCTATCCACAATAACTTTCTGAATTTCCACGAAATTCGATCGGATTTTTTTATGGGTAGCTCCATAGAGTTGAATATTAAATTATGTAAAATGATAAATTTTATCGTTCACGCATACGCTGATTAAAAAATATTTCATACAAATACTCATATTTTAGAAAACTTTTAATATATATATATTTCAATAGCACCTTATTCTTTCTACTACATTTTGCGAATTTTTCTGAATGTGGCTTTATATTTGGTTGAAAATATTGCATGACATAGAACATTTTAGAAAATATTTAATATATTTATATTTCAATGAATTTTGGTGAACTCCCCCCCCCCTCCCTTTTCTTCTTTGCAAAGCATCTGCAAAAGTATTTGCAAAGAAACATTTTCTAATTTATTAATAGCCGACTTATTTTAAAACTTAAAATATGTAATATTGATTAAAGTAGTCTGCTTTGTTTAAAAAAAATGATACCTTAAAATCGTGAAACCGAATCAAAACGAAAAAAAAATCTGCTTTATGCGGGATCTTTATGCCATCATCATTAGATTCTTCTATGCTTTGGTATAGGAGAAATGCTTTGAATGGGACGATTTTGACAATATCATGCTAAACATAGACATGGAAAAAATCGCCAAACAAAATTTACATTTGGGACACTTTCATCCTAGCGCCCGGGGCACATGCGCTTTTTCCCCAACCCTCTCTTAGTTTTGGCCCTGAATGTGAATAAAGCTCTTTTTCTTTTCTATCACAATTGTCAAGTACTTATTAGCAGCAATATTGTATTAGATATTGCATTAATTCAATACTAGTTTTTTTTTAAAGTCAGTTATTAAAAAATGTCAATTTGTGGAGAATCCCTTAAGATTCAGCCGTTTTTAGAGAGCAGAGTAAAAACATCTCACTAAAATAATGATATCTTTTTGAATTTTCACGATATTTGATTGGATTTTTTTTATAAGTCACTCCATAGAATTGACTATTAAATGATGTAAAAAAAAAAAAAAAATTCTAGTTCGCGCATGCGCATATAAAAATTATTTTATACAACTACTCATATTTCATAAAATATTTAATATATTTATATTCCAATTGCGCTACATTTTTTCTACTGCATTTTGCCAATTTTTCTGAAATTTGCGTTAAATTTGGTCAAAAACCCAGCATGATATAAACAAAAAACATACCAGAATTTTTTGAATTTTTCAAAAAAATCGCTCTATCGCCATAAATATACACGCTATTCTCACAAAAATTAGTGTACATATTCTACTGTATTCATATATTTGTATTCTAAAGCGATAAGTCGTTTCGTGCATTTTCATGTACAGGGCGATCCCAAATATTTCTATTATTCTTTGTTTTTTTGCCGGCCCCCTAATTACCCGCTTAACAAATGAATGTAAATAAATATAAAGTGAAACATAATCTTTATATTTCTGAAGTTCCAGAAGAATCCGACCAGTATATTTTTAAATATTTGACAAAATGTCAAAAACTGAAAGTGTACAAATACTTTTTGGTAGATAGTGTATTTCCTTTTTAACAAAACAAGTTTTTTTTTTTTAATATAAAAAAAAGAAAGAAAGCTTTGGAGATAATTACGTCAGATTTAAAACGATACATTTAAAATGTCTTTTTTAAAACAGCCTTTCTTAGCATTGTTCAAAGATACTGGGACACAAAAGATACTATTTACTTCATTTTCTATTGGCTTATTTGCAAATTTTTAACAAATCTTATTTAATCAAAGACAAAATCAGCCATTGGATTTCACAAAAACTGATTCGACCTTGAAATTCCCCAATCAAAGGGGAACGAATGGAAACCCTTTCACAAGAAGTTCGCAACTGGTTTTTTACTTTACTCTTTCGTAATCGTTTTAACGCCGATCAACTTAGCATATTTTTAGAGTCTGCTGTGCCTGAACGGAGGTTGACTAGTGTAGCCCGTATGGGGCCGAGCCCCTTAGTAATATAAATAGAGAACTATTAAAAAAATCATGATAATATACATTTGCTATGATAATATAAATTTTTAAAAATACAGGGAGTTCCAAAATCCAACCGACAAATTAAGAGGATGATAGAAGGCATCAAGCGGATGAAAACATATCATAGAACATGGGGTTGCAAACCACTTATTTAGTCGCAAATACAGGGTGGTACGTCCTAACTGAACTTGGGTTGACTGTAATAATTTTCAGAAAATTGAAGTATATTATAATGGAACCTTTAATAGACATACTCACCTTATTTCAAACGTGATAACATAAAAAATGTCATAGAAATTTGCATTTTGCACGCTAAAATGATGCACTTGAATCTCCACATTTTGGATTTGGATTACCAGGTCATACGGTATCACTGATTACATGAGCAGAGCACCCTGTTTTTCCAAAATTCCCATGGTGTTATCGCATTTCATGTAAAACTAGTTGGATGCGCCAATACCAAAACTTCTTTGTACAAATCTCATACGTACATTTTAATATTTTAAAAAATAGTTACACATGTTAATGCTTTAATTTTAATTCAATACTATACCAACTTCGATTTTCATCTTAAATTTCCGCTTCAGTCAATTAATCGCAATAAAAACGAGTTTCCGTCTCTGCACAAGCCAATGACAATAGAATGATAGGCAGATTTTTTTTTTTTTTTTTTCAAAAGCAGGGAAAACCTACTTACCATACCCAAAAATAATCATACAAAAATTTTTAGTTCAGTTTTATGCATCAATTCATACTGTTTTTGATGGTAAAATAATGAAAATGGCACAGACATCGTGATTATAGTGCCCCTTCCTGCGGATTTTTTTTAAATTCAGGGTGGACCTGCTAGCCATAGCCAAACACTTACACAAAAAATTTCTTTCAATTCTATGCATAACTTCATACACTTTTAGGTGGTACAATATTGAAAATGTCACAAAAATCGGTATTGCAGCGCCCCTTTCCGACGGATTTTTTTTCAAATTCAGGGAGGACCAACTAGTCATAGCCAAACACTTACACAAAAAATTTGGTTTAATTCTATGCACAACTTCATACACTTTTGGGTGGTACAATATTGAAAATGGCACAAAAATTGCTATTGCAGCGCCCCTTTCCGGCGGATTTTTTTCAAATTCAGGGAAAACTAACTAGCCATAGCCAAACACTTACACAAAAAATTTGGTTCAAGTCGATGCATAACTTCATACACTTTTAATCGGTACAATATTGAAAATGGCACAAAATTCGCTATTGCAGCGTCCCTTTCCGGCGGAATATTTCAAAAATGAAAAAGGACCTGCTTGCCAAAGCCAAAAACATTCACGAAAAATTTGGTTCAATTCTATGCATATGTGCATACATTTTTTCATGTTAGAATGGCGACATACGGACACACACATAGACACACAGACACACCGATAAACAGACATTTAGTAGAAATATGTTTTTTTGGAATCTCTGACTCCTAAAACGTCTAAATCCGACGAAAACCGGAAGTGGAAAAAAATTTCGATAATAATACTTTCTTCTAGTAGAAAGTAACAAAGTTCACATTGTTGTATTTTCAAGGCAATAATTTTATTTTTTCTCAAAATTACTACCGTCTATTATAGTTCAGCTAGGATGCAACACTCTGTATTTGTGTCTAAATAAGTGATTTGCGACCCAATATTCAATGACAATTTTTCATCCTCTTGCTGTTTACTATTAGACCAGGAAGCGGCAGCACAGACAATCGCCTCATTGAGTTCACAAAGGAAAATCTACTATTAGTTAAATCTTGATTAGCATATTAAAATTCAATCGATTTGCTAAGTCATATCTTGGTGGAAAATATTTAAAAAACCGATTTTATTTGTTTAATCGTAGGTTTACCAATGTGCTTTCCTGCACCTAAAACGTATGAAAACATGGAGAATTGGAAGCAGGAAAACATAATGGTAAACCTATGAGTAGACCAATAAAATCGGGTTTTTAGGTGTTTTCTACTATGATACAGACCAATTGCGTTTTAATATGCGAATCGAGAAATAACTAATACCGGATTTTCATCCGTGAACTCGATTAGGTGATTGTCTGTGTTGCCACCTTCCGGTCTATATCGCCCCCGTGAATTTGTCGGTCGAATATCAGAACATCCTGTGTAAATTCATAATAGTCATGAAGGATTTCCGATAATGGATCGGACAAAGGAATGAAAAAGTATGAAGTTGTATTGTTCTCTTTAAAGAATTTTACTGAAACATTATTATAATCAAAACATTGAAATCCATTGCTTACTTTATTTTGGTTGCATTACTCTTAAACTTAAAATTAAAAATATATAAAATAAAATAGCAAAATGTGGAATTCAACAGTGTACACGAATTTATTTTAGTTCATTTTTAAGTTATTACCATTTTACCCTGTAGTAATACATATTTAACAATGTCTTATTGGTGCAATAATAACAGGCATTCTAATGGATTATTATTTAATGTGCCTCTGGAAAAAAAGATTCATTCCGCACAAAATATTTTTTTATTGAATTCATTCGATCGCAAGATTAATTTTTTCAAGACTTGACTGATTCTTTTCAATTTCTTCCTTCAAGTATTTCCGCCAAAATTAT
Source organism: Maratus speculifer (assembly GCA_964019185.1). NCBI lineage: Eukaryota > Metazoa > Arthropoda > Arachnida > Araneae > Salticidae > Maratus > Maratus speculifer. The sequence goes on from OZ025291.1 coordinate 21,476,702, forward strand.
TTTACCGGGAGCTATAAACTTCCTAGTGGAGTCGAAAAATCAATATATATTGAGGGGGGAAAATGTTTCATTTCTAATTTTTTTAAACTTTTTGTTGAATATATATATATACAGTGAAACCTTTAAATAAGGGACACCTCTATTTAAGAGATAAAAGTTCTGGTCCCAGTCCCTTAGTATAGGACCTGTAATGTATTTATCTCTGAATAAGGGACACCTGAAAATGAAGTTAAAGAAGCTGGTTTTTGAATTTTAGATAATGAAGTAGTCTATGATGAAAATTAAAAGATAGATTTTTGAAAAATTATCATTAAGATAGGCAGTCATGTTGATACAGACTCTTACAACACAATTACAAAGTATTTATTCACAAAAAAAAAAAAAAAAAAAAAAAAAAAAAAAATATTAATGCGTTTATCCCTATTGCTGAAAATTGTGAGGATGGCTCTAAAAGAGAAGAAGAAATGAAATTTGTGAGATAAATAACTTAACAGATGCTTTAAGATACATAAAACAGTTGAATACTTTTTTTGTAAATGCTGCTCATAATGAAACACAAAAATTTGTAAATATGGTAAATGAACTTTTGAGAGGTTTGTAGAGAAAAATTGAAATCTGAAAAACAATCACATTTGATCGATTAGTACTTCAAATAATATTCTTTTAAATGTTATTGCAATTTTTGCATATACACAAATACTTACGTAAAAAATGTAAATCAGTAATTCTACAAATCATTTAATGTAGTAATTGATTGGAAATTTAAATTAATTAATACTCTTTTTCTTTTATGTCTGAATTATGTGATTAATAGCCTTTGGGTACATTTAAACTTCACCTTTAATGTTTGGTTATTTTTTATGAATTTTCTAAACGATTAATTAAAAAAAAAGTAAAAACTCCAAATAAGGGACACCTCTATTTAAGGGACAAAAATATCTGTCTTATGGGTGTCCCTTATTTGGAGGTTTCACTGTATTACCTTGTATGTACTGAGAAATAACAGTATAGATTATTGTATCATTGCGTAATATCCTGAGTTATTTTGGAGTCCCAGCCTACAACAAATTTCAAAATAATAACATTTAGTTTACCATGCTTTAATTCTTTCTTTGTTAAAATCTATCGATTGATTTTTTGAAATGTCGATTAATTGAAAATTTAAATTTCAAATGGAAAAACGTAATATGTTTGAGTAAGAATCATATATCAATAAAAAGACATTAAAATCAGACATTAAATAAAATCATATAAAACACAAGATAAAAGAAGATTGGAAACATTTCGAGTTTTACCAAAACCCGTTATCTGTGGCAAAAAACGATCGACTGCCAGAGCTAACATTAAATGTTTACAATGTTTCTTTTCTCTTGTATTTTGTGGGATTTTATTGAATGTCTTTTAATTGATTTATGAAAAGTTAAGTATTTTATTAAAAGGGCGGAATTACTTGACATTAATTGTAGAAACTATTCATATTGATATAATAGACAAAATGTTCTGTAATTACTCGGAAATGGCTGTATGTGGTGTGTTTTAATTAATATTGTTCTAAATTAATTATTATTATTATTATTTTATACGTAACGTCTTCTCGCTATTTCCATTAAAATATCTAACATCTAATACGAAAATGATCGTGCGAAAACTATGGAAGTGATTGCGATTGCTCGAAATTATAAAATTTTGTGGCTTTCTGGAAAATCCTTTAATGACTAAAGGGTTATGATACATAGCAATAAAAAATATATAAAATATTTCTCAAAAATTAGCTAAACATATAAAACCTTTAAATTTCAATTATTCGTGAATTTTTGTTTTCACTTTTTATGTGCTCGCAGGTTCTCGTAACATTGCGTACAATCCTTTTACTGGGATATTTAGGGGACCAAACTCGCAGCTTATTTCAAAACAATAACAATCGATCTACCATGTTTTAATACGCATTTTTAAAACTCTATCGAGTAATCAACTGAAAACTATTTATTTTTTTATTAGAACAATAGTCACTTAATTTTATTTGTAGAAACTGATCCTATTTATATAACAAGCCAAAGATTCTGTGATTACTCTCAAATTGTTATACGTGATGAGTTTTAAATAATATTTCAAAATTCCCAACTCAGGAGTATACCTGTTGCGCTGTATACATCGAAGCCTAATAAGTATCTATTAAAGCCTGTTCTCAACTTCTCTGCTCAACAAGCGAAAAATATTTTGATACAATTAAAAATTATTTTTTTAACAGAAAGATAAAATTGGAAGACCAAACTATGGAAGCGATTTCGAATCAAACTTTGTTTTCCATTTTATGATAATTAAATTATCTATCGAATTATAAGCGATTTTGATCATGTGATCACGCATTTTTCTCCTTTTGTAAGATTGGGTTTACTGCTTTCGTCGGGAAATACTATTTAAGCCCCAACTTTGACGGCTTGTTCTGAAAAATCAATTGCATTTGTTTTATATATATACCAAAATATAAAGTTTGAAAAAATTCTGTGAATTTTAGTTTTTGAGATACTGCTATCGCAAGGTCACCTGTCGCATGATTTACATGAGCAATTAATTAGCACCAACGTATGTCAAAATTTAACAGAATGTGAAATTTGATGAAATTCTGCACAGTAATTCTTGAGATATGACTATTTCTAAAATCGTGCAAATTTTATAAAATGCAACATATTAATGCCACCTGTTGGGTGATTTACACCTAAGCCTAATTAGAAAAGTTTATATTAACGCCTAACTAAATCTGAAATTTGATAAAAATGCGTGTGTTCTTGAAATAGATATTGCGAAAAAGGTGAAAAACGCAACATAGCAGTGCCACCTGTTGGATGATTTACACCTAAAACTAATCAGTGCCAAATTATTTCAATGTAAATTGAATCTGAGGTTTGATGAAAATCTATGCGTTAGTTCTTGAAATGGAGCTATTGTGATAATCGAGAAAAATGGAGAAAAGTGCAGCATAGCAGCACCACCTGTCGAGTGATTTACACCAATAACTCATCAACAATTTATATCATGATATTACTAAATCTTAAGTTTTATTAAATTCCATGCATTAGTTTTTGAGATACAGTGTCCAAAAAAGTTATAAGATATATAGACAGTCGAAATTAAGAGAGAAAGAATTTAACCCACTATGCCGGAAAGCGGTAAGGACTATTTTGTATAATCTATATTATTAAAAAACTTAAATATATACATATATAATGCTCACAGAGAGACATTTCCTAAAAACAGCCAAATCGTATTCAGAAACTTCTAAAATGTTAAATCCATCAAAAAAGAAGTTGAATTTTTTCTCGAACCCAACAATTTTTTCTTGCTATATTTATTGCTTAACTTTCCTCTTTTCTAGCTTATTGACGAGTGCAGAAATTATTTTTCAAGAAAGTATGTCGAAAGATATGGACTATTAACAAGACGAGGCTAAAAATTAAAACTATTTTTCCAAGAATATGATGATTTATAGATGATGTATTAATGTTTACTCATTAAATAATTTTGGTTATTCTAGTTTTTTCTCTTGCTTTTCTTGCAATTTATATATTTTTTATGATAATATTCAGAATTAAATGACTGGTTGTCATTACAAGAAATGTGTAACTCTTTTAAAAACGTTAAATATTGATATGATTTTTTTTCTTTCACTTTAAACGCGTTTAAAATGTGTTTAGAAAAAGTGAAAGTTTGTCTCTTATTGACTTTTAGTGTATTTAATTTTTTATTATTATGTTGACTTACAAACAAAAATAAAATGGTACTCCATAATACCCAAATTTCCTGTAAGTATTAACCCTTTGTGATCTGAATTTTTTGCCATTTTCAGAACAAAATTACTTTTATTTTAATAACGGTAATCGCGGTTATCCAGATAGATTTACTGAAATTTAAAGATTATCTCTCACTGTCTGAAATTTAATGAATGTACTGAAATTTAATGAATGTACTTATTTTGTGAACTATTCAATTCATATTTATATGATAATAGGCTAAGTAAGAGTTTTTGAAGAGGTTTTGAAATTAACGTATTACAACTGGGTTTAACAGATATTACAACTTTCTATTTTTTTGTGTGTGTTTTATCACATATTATTGATTCAGATAAGTAACTTATATTTTTAATTTAAGGTTTTAAATATGTGTATAAAATGAAGGAGTCTCCAATGATGCAAAGATACTTTTATTATAATTATTATTACTTAATGTCAAAACATAAAGGAAGTCATAATGAGAAAGGGATAGCCATACACTATCATTTTTATACATGAAGGTAACTAAGTAATTCTTAAAACAAAATAATATTCGATGAAAAGACATGTATTATTAATAGTACACCAGACGCGAAAGGGTTAGATGGAACTCACGCTAAAACACCCACTTGTTGATGTTAAGCCTATAAGAGATTTTTTTTTTTGAAACATCTCGTTTACATATCAATATCTTCATATTTATATATATATTTTATTAATTATTTTATTCATTAATTATTATTATTATTTGCATTCAGGATACTTACTTTCGAAACCGGTTCCACTAATCAAAGTAACCTAGTCAAAGAAATCTGTAAATAAAATCGAAAAAGTAAAAAATGGTCTTTGTAAATATCGACTTCAATTATTCAATGCAATAAATAAGCAAATAAAAATTAAAAAATAAGATATTGAAATGCAACATAGGCATCGAGGAGGTGTTTTCTCGTGAGTGAAATAGCCTCTTAACTAGAGTCCACTTTAATAATTTGCATTTTAATAAACCTATATATTAAATGCACTGCTGAAAAAAATTCATTGTGTATGAAATATTTTTTATGCAATCGCAAAATTAATTTTTTCAAGGTATGTTTGATTCTTTTCAATTTCTTTTTTCCAATAATTCCGTTAAAATCTTTTATTGGGAGCTATAATCTTCCTAGTTTAGCCGGAAAATCGAGAAAAATTGGTTTCATTTCCGGATTTCCTTTTTTAAAGTTTCATTTGTCGCTGATCACCCCCCCCCCTTCCACCATTCCCATCCTTTTATGTGCTCACAGATAACGACATAGATTTTCGTACCAATCTCCTATCGCATCCATTGAACCATGTATACCGTATTTATATGTGTGTTTGTATATCGTACATAAACTGAAAAATATTTTACTTTATGGATAAAAGCCATTCAACGCGTATCACTAAAACTAAATCTGGCCTTAAATATAAGAGTATTCGCCTTCAAAAATTCTGGGGGGCCGTCTACACATACGTGTAGTGCATGAAACTAATGTATTATGAGAAGTGTATACAATTCCCAAATAAAAGGATTGATGAGACTGGAAAAGTAGTTCCCAATTAAGGTAAATTTTGATACAGATCAAAAAAGTAGATCATAGGGGGGGGGGGGAGTGCTGTTCTTATATTTTGCAATATATTCCATACTATAATGTGCAATGTTCTTTGTTTTTTTTTGTAAAAGCCCCTTTTTTACTATGGCAACAGTTGCATGTGGTCATACCCATATATTTTTAACAAATAATTGCTGTAAGGAGGTTTCTTAGTGATGGTATGTTTTTCTTTTTGTATTCATTTAAATCTTTGTTTTTTTTTTAATATGGTTATTTTTTCAAAATTTTCCATATTTTATTGTGTGTTGGTCGCCTTAAATTCATATTATTTGGCTTTATTATGGCTAATACAAAAATAAAACCACAACTTTTTTTTTTTTTTTTTTTTTTAGTAGCATGGTGTTTGGGACTACGTTCATTTTACAAATTTCCAAAATATTATTATTTTGTTTCATCGTTTTTATGTGGTAGTTTTTATTCTTATTACAGTAAAGCATCGTTTATACGACGATCACTTATACGACGTTTACATTTATACGACGTTTTAATGTGGTCCCGATTCATTCCTATTCATTTTAATGTAAAAATATATCTTTTATACGACGCCCAAAATCGTTTATAAGTCGATTTTTCGATTTTGTATAGGTTTATTTTTGTTTATTTTTCTTGTGTATTTTACGAACGAGCGGAAGTTGACAGCTATAAAAGACACCAAAGAGCGTGTATAAATGCACTTTACATTATAAAATTGTGGGCTGTGTTCGATTAGTCTGAAAAATCAGCTTATGTGTAACAGATTACACTTGGAGGGATCATTCTTTTTTTAGGGATGGTCAGCTTTCCCGTCCTGTTTTAAGTTGCAAATAGACTATACTTCTAACTCTTATCAGTATTGGCGACTTTTAGTTGGCCACGCTGGGTTTTTGAGCTTTGACTTATGGAAAGGAAATGATGTACTGCAAATGAGGAACCTTTCGGTGAAACATAAATAAAGGTAAGCATATTTAAATTGCTTTCTAATCCCTCCCCGTTTTTTTTTTTTTTTTTTTTTTTTTTTTTTTTTTTTTTATAAATTTATGCAAATTATCACGTTAAACATTAAAATTAAGTGAAAACAAAATTAATTCTAGTTTTGGAAGTGAAAATCGATTATACGTCGTTATCGTTTATACGACGTTTTTCTGTAGTCCCTTCGGCGTCGTATAAACGATGCTCCACTGTAATTGCATTATATATATATATATATATATATATATATATAAGTTTCTTAATATGTAGATAATACAAAATATATTCTTTGCCCTTTTCCGGCATAGCGGGTTAAATTCTATCTTTCTTATTTTTAATGCACAAATGACACAACGGCACAAGTATTTTAAAATGAAGTTTTGCTTTTTAGATTGTAACTTGAAGGAAAAGGTTTTGCTTATTTTCAAATAAATTTATTCGCAATTCCAGGTGTCTTTTAATTATCTCAACGTAGTATGAGTAACACAACAGTATATAATACGCACACTATATATATACTAATAAACACTACATATAACGGTGCATCAGAAGTAGTTTGAGAGGAAAGGATTAACGAAAATTTTGTTAAGATAAATTTAAAGACATACTTGAAATAATTAGCTTCCTTTAATAGATTAAGACAAATATCTGACATACTTATATTAAAAATTGGGTAACAATTCTAACTAATATTCTTTCTTCCTCTTTTTTCTTAAGCCTTTCTGTCATAAATTTTCAGAAGAAAAATGTTTTTTTTTTTTTTTTTTTTTTTTTTTTTCTTTTCCCACTATAAAAATTCACTTACACGTTTTTACTTTACCATCATACGTAGTATAGGGTAAGTATTGCAATTGTTTTTAAAATCGAAATAATTTTTTTTTACGGATTTATACATTTCAGACTCTGGAGATTCCGGAAAACATACTTAAAAAAAAAAAAAAAAAAAAAAAAAAGTCATCTATTCGTGTGCGTGATTCTAAACGTTTTAACTCCCGAAAAATTGATATCGAGACTTGAAATTTGGTGCGCACTTAGCATGTGTAATAGGAAGAAGCCTATTGAACACCAGCAACCTTGATTATCCGGAACTATTTTTTCGGACTCTCAAAATATTCGTTCTCATAAAAGTTACATTTTTTTAAAATTGTTTATTTCAAGAAGGGAATATAAAAGACACTGAAAATTTATGCAAATTAATTTTGCTTAAAGAAAGAAGTTAATCGGATATTAGTAGCTTAGATATTTATAATCTATTTTCCACGCTCTTCGATTTTTCCTGACCCTGTATTTCATTCAAATTTCAATTTAAAGATATATTTTAATTGGAAATAAGACGCTTAATTTGACGCAGTAAACCGTTAGTTAATATGATTATCATTTTTAGAGTTATAAGGTTGTTTCTTGTACGCAATTTGGTACTTCTTGATTACCATGTTGACCGAAAAATATCACCGAGTTTGTCACCAACTTGGCGATACAACGCCAAATCTGGCTACAAAAATTAATCACCAAAAGTGACGTCAACTTTAATCAATTAGGCTCCCGTTTTGTCAAAAATATTTAGATATACGTTTGAATTTTATTTTATTTTACTTTTTCAGACATATATTTGGAAATAAGACTCATATTAAAGAAACTTAACATACATATATTTAAATAATTAAAAATATTTAAATGAATTTTTACACGATTATCTAAATAACTTTTTTGAGTAATCAAAAAGTATATTTCATGTTATAGTTGAAAAAAAATTGATGAGATTTAGAGGGGAAAACTATAGGTGTTTTTTAACTTAAATTTTGATAAACAATGCAATTTAAATTAAAAAATTAGTTTAAAAAAATCTGATTCCTCGTACATTTGACTATTTTATAATAATTTTTTATATAATATTAACGGTTTCAGGACCAGTTATCAGTACCCTAATTTTTATTCCATTGGTAACAGTTTTTTATAAAGATGCATTTTAATTTAAAGGAAAAAAAAATATATAATGCCAGATGTGATAGCGTTGTAATAAGGATTATTTATTTGTAATTTTTATTAAAAAAAAAAAAAAAACTATGTATAATACTAAAATTAAAACATTCTTAATTTTATGAAGTATACCAAAGGGTTGTAAGGTGAAAATCGAACCAGTTGAACAACATAGTGCATAAGCATAAATCAAACACTTTATAAAAAAAATTTAATACATAAATTAAAATCTTTAACAACGTTTTAATACATGAGAACATAACACATACACGCACATACAAAAAATCACATACTTGTGGTTTTGAGGATTCTTGGCTGCTCCATAGTATGTTGAATATAATGTATATTGAAGTTTCTTTCTCCACATACTGATGTATTGTAAGAATACAAACTGAGAAAAAATAATTTAAAAATTAGATATCTAAATAACTTTAAATGTAATGAATGTAGCAAAATGTGTTTTTCTGATATTTTAATTATCGGATCTTTATTAAATTTTGTTAGAATTTGCCACGGAAGTCTAAATTCATTCAAATAATAAATAGATTTGGAAAAGTAAATTAATAAAAAAACGGAAAAAATGATAATTTTGCCATTTTTAGTAAAATGAAGTCCATTTAATTATAATTAACAATTTTAATATATGAATGAATGGTTATTTTAAAATTAAGTTTAAAAATTTTGTTTTGTTTGTTTCTATGGAAAAAAAAGTTGACGAAGAAGAGCAAAGGAAAAGAAAATCATGAAATAATTTGTTATAATATTATACCGCAATGAAGGCAAAACTAACCACGTATTTACTGTTGGAAATTATACAGAACGCAGAAATATTATCCAGACAAAATAACTCTCATGTCTGGAGGAAAATTTAAGGAAAAAAGGCGATATATATTATTATTTACGTAGATAAAAATACAGCTTACTACAAATTTTATTATTGAAATAAAGGCTGTTTCAGTGCCATTCTGGCGGCTAAAAATTCATTACAGATAAAACCAATTAATTAATAGATAGAAATAAAGATCATAATTAATCTTTTAAAACACCAGTCAAAAAAATAACTCAAGTTGAGCAGAAATCACTCATCTCGCGATTTGAAAGTCAGCTTTTCGAAAAGAGTTGAGACAATTCGAACAAACAAGTTGTTTTTAACCAATTTAAATCAAGATGAGTAATTTGAATAAGCAATTTAAATCAAGATGAGTAATTTAAATAAGCAATTTAAATCAAGATGAGTAAAACGTTTAAAAAACAACTCATTCACGATTCAATGGCTCTTTCCTGAGAATCCAAATCCGCTCTTATTTTTAAGAGTGCATTTTATAAATAAAGTCGAATAAATGAATATTAACTACCAACAAATTTATTCTAAAAGCGAATAGTATACATTTAACATTTTTGAAATGTATTTTAATCCTTTAAGCTTGATTTTGTAGTCAAGATGAGAAAGTTTTGTTCTAAAAGGTCACAGAAATTCCGATTTGGGCCACGGTGAAAGTGTAGTATTGACAAATATGAGTATGGTCCCCCTGAAAAATGCTCTCGCCTCCTCTAAATCCTCGGGCATAATTCAAAACTTCGGCTTCTTTCGCCGTTCCTATATCCTCCGATGATCCCTTGTGGCCGAAATGATTTATACGGCAGTCAATAGTGAGGCGCATTCGCCACATTTGCGGGGGGCTTTAGGCGTTAAATTCCAGGGCCCTCGCCAGGATTAAGGGGGCCCTGTTAGCAGGTGGGGTGATCGGGGCCGAGAACGATTATGTGCCGGCAGACGATTGGTTCAACCTGATGCTGCACAGACGATGTTTTCATTTTCCAAAAAAAGTAAATCCGATATGTTTGTTTGAGGTTATGGCCGATCGCGGTTGGTTATAATTTAAGGAGGCATTGAGAAAGAAAAAAGAGTGGAAATTCATTCTTTACTTAACAAAAATAGAAATAGGTATAAAGTAAAATAAAACGGCGAACATATATGGAATTTGTCGGATTATTATTTCTCTCTACATTGTGGGAAATAGGTACTTAAATATATGTGATATGAGTTTATTTTGTGAGTATATTTTCGGTTTATAATAGCTTCGAGTATTAAAAATATGTACTAAAATAAATACAGATTATTAAATGGTACACTTATAAAAATAATATATTTAAAATACACTTAAAAATTATCAACGTTTCATTCGCTTCTGCGAACGTCGTCAGAATACAATAGAAAGATGTTAAATCTTTAACATCTATCTATTTAACATCTTTCTATTGTATCCTGACGACGTTCACAGAAGCGAATGAAACGTTGATAGTTTTAAGTGTATTTTAAATATATTCTTTTTATAAGTGTGCCATTTAGTAATCTGTATTTATTTTAGTACACATTTTTAGTATAAGTTATGGTGCAATTGTCCAATTCATAATTAGCTTCAAGTGTTTAAATATGAATTTCGGAAAGCGTAAGTGTTCACTTTATATTCATATTTTTCGTTTTTATAACAGTCAAGCTCGCTTATGAGAACAATGGGATTACTGCATTGACTTATTATGACTGAGTTCACAAAATAACCGTGTTAAGACTTCATGTAAGAAAAAAAAAGGAAGATGAATTATTATGAAATAATTATTAAAAAAAAATTCTCAAAATACACTAGAAAAAAAGGACAAATATTCGTAATATAGGAATATATAATATAACCACAAACAACGATATTCAATAATTTCCTTCAAAAATAGTTCTTTATGCAAGCCACGAAAATCAATATATATTTTGGTTAAAGAAGCATTTATAAAAATACAGTTTATTTTCTCATACTGGATGTGAGAATCGGGAATATATTAATAGATAAAAAAAATCTTTTTACCATATTCGAATTCAGAATTAATGCAGAGCATCAAAATCTGAAACTTTTTCTCTTAATCAGAAGCTTTGTCAATAAAATTAAATTGAGGGAAAAAAAGTTTTCAATTCCTATTTCTTAAATAAGATCTGTAGAAAAATGTCATGCACATTTTCTTATCAAGCATTATATCTGTTAAAATAACATTATTCAACGTCTGATATACAGAATTTAAAAATAAAAAATATTTTACAATTAATCAGGCATAGACGTTAAGAATTACAGAGATCGAAAATACATTTAAAATGCTAACGTTTCGAGCTAATTTTGAGTCCCTCATCAGTGCAATAACATTTAAATATCCAGAAAGCTATCTTTTTTACGATTAACTGTTTTATTGCATACGGTTAACTGTAAATATGATAGTTTTCTGGTCAATTAAATATTATTGCATTGATGGGGGTCTAAAAATTAGCCCGTAACATTTGGATTTTAATTGTACATTATATTTATGTAATTTTTAACTTGTATAGGTGAGTTGCCGTTCTAGTATTACGTAAGCATATTTTTGAAAATTTTTTACCCCTCTCTCTCCCTTGTAAAGTAAGAATAAGCAAATGATACCCCCCGCCCCCTTGCTTGGGTAAAATTTTATGATATTCTAACATCAGCACTGTTTACCCTAAAAATTACAATTAGCGATAAATTACATTTATAATCAAGCAGATTTACATAAATAGTCAAAATAGGCGTTGTAGTATCGAAGAAAAACAAAATCGGTTTAATGTATTGTGGCTTTTTGCATTCATCAATTCATAGAATACAAAATAGTTTTTATTATATTATTATTTATCATATGAACAAAATAATAATTTTTTTTAAAGAAATACAAAAGCACTAACTTATTTAGAAACATAACTAAAAATTTTAGCAAGAATGATCGAAATATTATGTATTTGGCGCTCACATTTCTAGTGTGGTGTCCAAGATCTTTGAATCCATGTTTCTCCATTGTCTTATAACATTCGCAATGTAGTGGTGGACTGAAACTTTCTTGTTTCCAGTGCTTATTTACTATCATAAGTCTTTCAACATCCTCAGAATGCTCATGTAATTCATGTTCCTTTGCTTTTTGTTCTTAAACTATAATTACTTCGTTGTCAAATGCTTATGTAAAAATTCTCGTGCCCCCCCCCCCCCTCTTTGTAGCCAAAATAAGCAGACATTGGACCCCCATCCCTCTTTATTGCTTGCGTAATACTTGAACGACTCCTGATTGTGATTAATAGTTATATATTTTTTAATTTTTAAATTATGTCTATTCTTTTCTGAACTTATAACTAACTATATTAGTAATCGTAATTATATCTATCTGTTTGTGTTGTCAAAAACAGATCGTTAAAGTTTTAATAACAATTCTTAAACGTGAAAAATGTATCAAAAGTTCTTAAATCAAAATATGTCTAAATATACCAAAATCTAGCTTAGTAAACAGAATTCAAATCATAATCTTTAACTAGCTTTTTTTCATTATTTTTTTTTTTCATAGTAAAGTTAAATCTTAATGGATGGAAAAAATAATGGAAAAAATCTTTTTACCATATTCAAATTTTAAGCTTAATGAAGAACATCAAAATCTGAAGCTTTGTCTACCCCCCTGCCTGGATTTTTTAACAGTACTGCATCCACCGAGGAGTGAAAAAACGGTTGGGATGATTCTCTGGCGTCGGAGGGAAGCAAGAGCCCATATAAAACAAATCTTTCGGCGCGAATCAGTGCAAAAATTACAGCTTATTAGATTGAATAATAACAACGGCAAAAAGCGAGAAGTGCCATAAAAAACCAACTCTCGTTCTTTCCCCATCTTTTTCTAACCCTATCATGTAGTTACCGAAAATTGATCTAATTTGGGGACCGAATCGAACGAAAATCCGCAAGATGCGTCGCTTCGTTTGTTCTAACTTCGTTTGCGGTCAACACGTCTTGAATAAAACATTACCACCGGAGTTTGGAGTATGCCTTGCTGCTTTTTTTTATTATTATTTTTTGTTCGTTTTTTTTCCTCGTATGGTTGTTAGATGTTTGCTATTGGTCGAATTTATGGAGGCGAAAATGTTTTTCTTCGTCCACTTTTTAGGCATATTTTGCTTTGGTGGTGAAAATTTGCATGTTGTTTGAGCGATTTCTTTTCCATGCGATGCTATATAGTTAGTTTTTTTTTTTTTTCGATAAAGACAAGAAAGAAAATACTCAGATTTTTGATTCAGTGGCTTCGTTTTTATATACATAAATTCAGTGGTACATTTTTGTATTTCACGGTTTTTCGTTATAAGCTGAGAAAAAGATTTCATGTTTGTAAATTTTCTAAACATTGTTTTAGATGGATTCAGATTTTTTTTCCTGGTCTTGTTACGTCATGAATGTTTAGGTTTTTATTTATAAATTTTGCAGCCTATAGTTTTTGCTGCTTCATTAACTATAAATTTATTGAAGCAGGAAACGAAAAATAAACTAAAAACTTTTAAAGTTAAATGATTTCGTTTATTTTAAGTAATAGCGAATATTAAAAATGAAAAAATAACTTTTTTTCCGTATTAGTCCAGAAGAAAGTATTATATTTGACTAGATAAAGTTACGAAGCATCTATGGATTGCACAATCAATCCGAATTGTGTATCATGAATGTCATTTGTGAATTGATTAATTTGAAATTGCGTTTAATTAATTTAAATTGCATTAATTTTAATAAGTTACTAGTTTTTAAGTATTACAAATGCCAATAGGCCGACTTCTAAGCACCTACCATAATTTATTAATTTAAATTCTGCATTAAGTTAAGCGTTACATATGTTAATAAAAAAGCAATCCCCCCCCCCCATTTTTTTGTTTGCTTTGTTTTTGGAAGTTAAAATGTTACACATCATAAGTTATATTTGGAAGACATACTAAACATAGTAAAAAGAAAGGAAAATAATGCATAAGGCATAAATTATGAAACACTTTCCAACCATAGCAGGATATTATGAAGAAGTTTTATTTTCTCTAGAATGAAATGAGATATATAAATTAGCCACTTAAAAAGGCACATAATTCAGTTAAAATTAATTTCCACAATTGCTTTTCATATATGTTAATGTATACGAAGTCTTCCTAGTAGCTTTGTATATGATCTATAGAATTTTCATACACCAGCTAATGCACAGAAAATCATATCAGCTTCAAAACGCATTCCACAGAAGATAATGCACTTCTTACATCATTTATCAATAGTAAACAATCCTTTAACTATCTCAATCCATATAGCTATCTCCCTGTAAACAAGTTTCTATCTATTTCCTTTTAATTGGAGAATTTTAAGTTTAGATCAGTTACTGTTAAGATATCCAATGGCTGTTTTCATCAGTTAAACATTTGAAAATAAGCTAATATAAAAGTTTACAGAATCTTTGTCTTCCGGTATCTTTAAACTACGCTATAAGAAAGTTGTTTCAAATAAGACATTTCAAATGTATTGTTTTAAATCTGATGTAACTTTCATTTCATGTTTTTAATATTTATTTGAAAATAATTTCATTGTTAGAAAGGAATTATTATTTGCACACTGTTAAAAATTTCGTGCTACTTTGAACCAAGATTTGGTGCTCGCAGCTATTACCAGCTGCCACTATAGGATGGTTCAATCGAAGCTCCAAATCTTGGAACGAGTTTACACCATATTATTTGAAAAAATGGTATTATGGTTCAACCGAAGTTCCACATCTTGGAACAAGATTTCACCATCTTATGGTGGCAGCTACAAAGCACCAAATTTCGGCTCAAAGTAACACAAAATTTTTAACAGTGCACTATCTTAGAATTCACAACCATAATTAAAAATATACTCTCTAAATGTAAAACAAATGTTTTTTTTTTTTTTTTTTTTTTTTTTTTTTTTTTTTTTTAAAGAAATATTATGCTTTGCGCTGTTTTTACAATTGCCAACAATTTAAAATAATAATCTTTTCTAAAATATGTAAAAAGTGTCTCTCAAAATGTAGAAAATTTGAATTTAAAATGGAAATAAACCCTTAAAAAATAAGTCAAGTTAAAAATATACATAGTTTGCACACCGGAAAATTATAATGTGTGTCTCGAAAATAGGTAAATAAATTATTTTGCATAGCTTTTGGTCCTTTAAAACATTTTTAATAGAAAAATTTGACCAAGTTTAACATTAAATATCTCTTAAAATTATTAATCGATTTAAGAAATGTCTGCATCAGCGTATTTATGAAACATTTTTCTATAATACCACTATTATAATATTTTTGTATATAGAAGTTTTCTTTTAAATTTTATCGAAGAAAGACCATCGTAAAAAAAACCAGTTACTGCAGCTCTGACAACGGTAGCTACTTTTTAATAATAATAATAATGATAATAATAATAATAATAATAATAATAATAATGATAATAATTATTATTATTATTATTTTAGAATAGAGAGATCACAACCTTTGGTATGTGATTTCCCCCCCCCCCATATCTTTTTCTTTTTTTATAATAAGAACATCTAGCAATATTGGGTATGTTTTTAGGATCGAATTCTTATTATTAGTTAATTTAAATTATGTTCCTTATCTTCTTTTTTAATAGTTATATTATTATAAAATGCTTTATTATACATTTACACACACATATACAAGTTAAATGTTCGTATGTAAATTTATAAATCTCACGTTTTATTCGACTTTTAAAACGTACATAGCTTTATTTGGTGTCTATTTTAAATAAATCAATGTTCTATATCTTTTAGCCAATTTATTTCGTTTTTCTTTTTGCTTTCCATCTGCAACTGGATCAGCAGATTTTACATACTTTATTACAGCAAAAGAAAACTTGTCTCAATTCCGCATTACAGCTATCATGGGAAATACAATCTTGGAGTCTATTTTCCGTTGTTCAGTTTCAGATGATTGTTTGAAACTTTGCTCGCTTTTATAGTGAAGATCAATACTTTTTTTTTCAAAAATATTGAGTTTTTACTGTGAGACTTAATGTTTTTAAATTATAAGCGTCGTTTGATAAAAACGGACAACATTCATGCATTGCTACACATTGTTACATACATATTACCACAGGAATGTAAATTCATTTTCATTCAACTTTATCCGCCAGCTTCATAAAACATACATATTTACTTATGGACTTAAAACATAATATAATTCATAGAGTTAAATCATTCATTCAAATATACACATGCTGTTAACAAAAAAGCTCCCTTAATCTAGGAAGATGTAATATAGATATAATTAACTTGTGTATCACCCCCCGTACAAAAATTACATGATGTTGATCTATGAATTTAATTAATTTTCACAAGACATTATACATACAAACAAACAACATGAAGATTTTATTATTGAAAACTAAGTATTCTAGAAAAGTACATTTTTAAAATGACAAATGCATTCTACTAATACAACTGATGATATATTTTTCTTATTTAAAGATACTATTCAATTTCCAAAATAGTTCAGCGACACATAAAAGCTCCAATTTTCATCTTTAGAATCAAAAAATGAAAGATTAGTGAAAATTACATCATGTTGACACAATCATACCAGTTTTTAGGTGCGTTTGTAATTATATAAATACGTAGCACCTACATAGACGTCGTACGTCTGTCTGTTTGTCCCTCCGCCCGCATATAACAGCGCAAAAACTATCCAACCGAATAGTTTGAAATTTAAAAAATATATTTTTTTGCATAATTTTGTCGAGTCATTTCAAATTTTATGAAAATCGGATGTACAATTTAATTACAGGGACAATCAAAAGTATTCCGTTACATTATGGTCAATGGGATAATATAGTTTCAAGCGCATTTTAATGATGATACACTCTATTGAACAAGATTAAATTGATGCGCGTCTATGAAGCATGCAAAAATATACATTCTGTACAATATTTAGTGCAAGGAATATTTATTATTTATTTACAGGTCTACTCAAAAGAATTATATTACATAATGGTATAGGGGAAACACTGTTTGGGGCGCATTTCAAATGTATTCCTTGGTTTTATTAATGTAAAAATGTATTTCCAGCTAAACGTAACACCTCGGCGCAAAACTTTGAAATATACTTTATATAAGTCCTTTTATACTAAAACTGAGTATATTTATATAAAATAATTTTTCTAATTGATTGTAATAATAATAATTAAAAAGAAAAGTAATGCACTTGCAATACATAAAGGTGAAATAAACATAATAGAAAACATTCTCATAATGTCGCAATAAATATGAATTTGTATTCGCTTATAAAAGTAGAACACACGCGCAATCATATTTTTTTCTTAAAAAAATTTGCAAATGAAAAAATACGCGCAAAAAGCTACCTTGTCTGAATATTTTTCATAATTTTTCTTTTATTTGAAACTCTGGAAGTAATTCAATTGCCATACCCTTTTGAAGAAATTTCATAATCAACTTTTTAAATTAAAATTAAAACATAAAAATGTAAATATTTTTAAAAATAGCTCGTATGAACACATCTGCAATTCAACAGCTTTCATTAAAAATAATAATAATAATAATAATAATAATAATAATAATAATTAACAAAATTGGTTCAGTAAAAATTTCAGGGCAGATTATGTATATATAAACAATAGTGTATATATATATATATATATATATATATATATAATAGCTTCTTGTTTTAAATATATAGATGGCATAGCTCGACCCGAAATGGTTAGTATACAGGGTGTATCTAAACTACTGGGCAAAACTTTAAGGGGTGATAGTACACATCAAGATATATAATATTAAATGGGAAACTAAGGGTCCCAAACGTCTTCCGAAGGAGATAGGTGCCATCGAAGTTTAGGATCCAAAATTTGAAATGATTATAAAAAACGGAAAAATTGATCGATTCGTTTGCGGTTTTCACGAAAGCTATTATTTATGTCAGTATTGTCATGAAAATAAATTATAAAGATAAATTTCAAAAAATGTCGATAGAGGGCGCTTTAGACTTTGGAGTAACGAACAACTATTTTTTACCGTTACTTTTTGTATCTCATTAAATTTTTCTAGAAGTTTAGACATAAACTTAAATTTTGAGCTCAAAATCTGTGGTTAAGTAGCGCAAACGGAACTATGTTCAATGGGAGTGGGTAGGTTAAAATTTCAAATGACTATAAAAAACAGACAAATTGGTCAATTGATTTGCGGTTTTCACTAAAATTATTCTTTATGTTAGTATTGTCTTGAAAATAAATTATACAGATGAATTTCAAAAAATGCCGATAGAGGGCGCTTTAAAGTTTGAAGTAACGTAGAACTTTTTTTACTGTTTTTTTTTGCATCTCATTAAATTTTTTTAGAAGCTTAGACATAAATTTAAATTTTGAGCTGAAAATCTGAATCATTGAGAGTGGTTAAGTAGCGCAAACTGAACTGTGTTCAATGGGGGTGGGGAGGTTCAAATTTCAAATGGTTATAAAAAAAGGGAAAATTCGTCGATTCGTTTGCGGTTTTCTCTAAAACCATTCTTTATGTCATTATTTCCTTGAAAATAAATTTTAAAGATAAATTTCAAAAAATTCTGTTAGAGGGCGCCTTAAACTTTAGAGTAACCAGTAACAATTTTTAACTGTTATTTCCTGTATCTAATTAAATGCTTCCAAAAGCTTAGACTTAAATTTTGAGCTCAAATTCTGAATCGTTGGGAGGGGTTAAGAAGAGCAAACTGAACTGTGTTCAGGAGTTGAAATGTTATCCTGCCCCCCCCCCCCCCCCCCTACAAACACAATTCAATTTTTCGCTACTTAATTACTCACAACGATTCAGATTTTGAGCTCAAAATTTAAATCTAATCTTTTAAAACATTTATTTAGATTAAAAAAAAAAAAAAAAAATAACAGTTAAAAAAACGTTGTTGGTTACTCTAAATTTTAAGGCGCCCTCTAACGGAATTTTTTGAAATTTATCTTTAAAATTTATTTTCAAGGAAATAATGACATAAAGAATGGTTTTAGAGAAAACCGCAAAAGAATCGACCAATTTTCCCGTTTTTTATAATCATTTGAAATTTGAACCTCCCCACCCTCATTCAACACAGTTCAGTTTGCGCTACTTAACCACTCTCAACAATTCAGATTTTCAGCTCAAAATTTAAATTTATGTCTAAGCTTCTAAAAAAATGTAATGAGATGCAAAAAATAACAGTAAAAAAAAGTTCTACGTTACTTCAAAGTTTAAAGCGCCCTCTATCGGCATTTTTTGAAATCTGTATAACTTATTTTCAAGAAAATACTAACATAAAGAATAATTTTAGTGAAAACCGCAAATCAATTGACCAATTTTTCTGTTTTTTATAGTCATTTGAAATTTGAACCTATCCACTCCCATTGAACACAGTTCCGTTTGCGCTACTTAACCACAGATTTTTAGCTCAAAATTTAAGTTTATGTCTAACCTTCTAGAAAAATTGAATGAGATGCAAAAAGTAACAGTAAAAAATAGTTGTTCGTTACTCCAAAGTCTAAAGCGCTCTCTATTCAACATTTTTTGAAATTTATCTTTATAATTTATTTTCATAACAATACTGACATAAAGAATAGTTTTCGTGAAAACCGCAAACGAATCGACCAATTTTTCCGTTTTTTATAATCATTTCAAATTTTGGACCCTAAACTTCGATGGCGCCTATGTCCTTCGGAAGACGTTTGGGACCCTTAGTTTCCCATTTAATATTATTTGTCTTGATGTGTACTATCACCCCTTAAAGTTTTGCCCAGTAGTTTAGATACATCCTGTATTTTCCTACACTTTTATTTTATATAAGGGCGATATATATTCTAATACATCTATACTAATAAAGGAACAAATCGCTCTGTCTGTATGCGTATGTGTTTGCGATGGATAGTTAAAATGACAGCACGTGCGCGGCTCAAATTTTTCGTGAAGATAGTCTAAGGTCTCTCATATACCTAATCCTTAAAATTTTAAAATTTTTAAAATTATTTGAGAAATTAATTAAAATTTCCAAAGTAGAAGAATGGAAACGTATTCATAAATCGATAAAAGAAAAGAAGCTATTTTTTGTTGCATTTACTTACTTTTCATATTTTACTATGCTACTTCCAGTTTTCCGAACTTATCTTATATTTTTATTAAAGAACAATTCTTTTTCTAAGCATTCCAATTGAGAGAAATATATATATAAAAAGATTATTAAAAATACATGTATTTAAAAATGTAAAAATTAATAATAGTTTGCGAAATAATTGTACTTTGAGACGCCATTCATTGATAACGGACTCTTCTGCTTTATGTTGAAAGTCTTCAAATATATCAAAATTTATCACGTAAAAAAGATTTAAATAAAATAGACAAATATTCCTTATTTATTTTTTCCAATTACTGCAAGTCAAGATGTTCTCCCATAGTTTCCGTTACAACATATTAATTTGCATGGATACCGAACTCGATCATTAAAAATTCGCTGTTTTTTTATGTTTAATGTATGAACTAATAAACTTATGTTAAAAAATTATAATATTTGCTCTGTTTCTTTTCTAACCTATGGCAACAGGAAACAAAAAATAAAATTTTGTTTAAATAATTTTTAAAATTTAAACATTTTTTTTTCTTTTAGGATTGCTAAATCGATTTCTTAGCGTATAACTGTATATTAATTAGCATGAAGCTATCAGTTAATTAAAGTGTACTTAAAAATAATGTATGCACATTCTTTAATTTTATTTTATATTTCGTATTTTATAGTGTTTAAAATATTTCATTGTTACAGCTTTACACCTAATTTGTCATTTTTTGGCGCACGTAGTCAGGCGCATAATTAAAGTGGTTGTAATTAATTAGAAGGAAACAACGGAAATTATATATCCAATGTACCGAATGAGGTACGTTTGAATTATAACTAGTTTTATCAATTATATTCAAATCTTGGGGGAATAGCTGTTGCACTCTCATGCAAAAATATATGAATACTAAATTTGTTGCGGTTATATATATATATAGAGAGAGAGAGAGTATTTGGGGCCTGATGATTCTGCTTTTGGGGCTACAAATTCCTTTTGCATTCATTTTATTTATTTTTTTTTTCAGATTTACTCGTTACACTATTTTTTTATTTTATTATAATTCATTCAATTCTAATTCTTCGTTTTGGTTTATTGTTTTATTGATAAAATCCATTGGTGAATGTTGTCTACTTTTAATGGCATTATATATATATATATATATATATATATATATATATGTATATATATATATATTAAATTCAGTAATATTTAACTAATGTGACTTCATCTTAAATAGGTTGTAATTCTCATGGTAACCTAGAATCATTATCTATCATGGGATGTCACTGAATTTGTTATGAGTGATAGGATTTAATAAAATGACGAAAACTTTTATTAATATATATTTAAGTTTTAATTCACTTTTCATATGAAATGACTCGCCAAAATTTTGGCTCTGTTGTATAAATTAAATTTATAAGCATTCAGTTGGATAGGTTTTGCGCTGTTATATGCGGACAAACGAACGGACATGATGACGACTGTATAGGTGCTACGCATTTATCTGATTATGAACGCACCTAAAATTTAATCTCATAAGCTAATGAATGTACAAGATTTGAATAAAAAACTCTGTCCGCATATAACAGCGCAAAAACTACTCAACTGAATGGTTATAAATTTAATTTATAAAATAGATGCAAAATTTCAGTGACATACCAAGATAGACAATGGTTCTAGGTTACCATAAGAATTACGTCCTATTTACGATGAAGTCACATTATTTTCGTATTACTAAATTTAATAAATGTTTTTAACAAAATTTTGACATCTTTTTTGATGATAAAGAAATATTCTTATACATTGGAAAATCTTGAAATATTAGTTACTTTAAAATTCTTCCGGAAATCATTTTATCAAGAAAGAAAAGAAAAACAAAACGAGTATATTTATTTGATATGCCTAAAGCTTGAATTAATTATACACAATCTCAAACGAATTTCCGATAAAACTCCTCAGACGAAAAATTTAAAAATATGAAAATGAAATAGGAATACAAGAATAATTTTATTCATTAAAAATAATCGATGTTAAGCCTGCTTGCTTATAAACAACTTTTTGTTTCTTCAAGAATTTTCAGATAAATAAATTTCAATATTGTGATTCTGATTCGCATAAATAAATTTTAAAAAGGATGTTAAATCTGAAATACCTCCAAAATAAATTATAATAATTTACCTTTAATCTTTACGGCGTTCGCTTTTGAAATCCGCTTAAAAGATATTAAGTATATGAAATGAAGCTATTCACATTAAAATTTCAATTACGGCAAAGGCGAAAAACTTTTCTACTGATTAATCACATCTCTTGCAACGCAAAAACTTTTTTTTATTATTATTATAATATGATCATAGATTTAAAGCGCAAAAGATCTTAAGCAATGTGTACTAGAAAATCACAAAATGTTAATTTTTTATCCCTCTCTCCTCTCCTGGTGAAGAAAAACCCCCGAGACTTACGTCACTGTCGTTTACAGCCATCTAAATTAAAAGCTGTTTATCGTTATTGTCAATAAACATATCGGCACCTCTAAATTTGAAATTTTGCAAAGAAGAAAACAGTTCTTCGCTTTGAAGTGTGTTCCCTGGCATCTAATCTCTTAAAAGCTATTTATTCGCTTTTAAAATTGATACGAAACAGTAATCATTTTTCGCTTCGTTTAAATTGATTTCGCATTTCTTAGAGGCTCGTTTTCTGATTTTAGCTCAAGGGATGTTTCCATATTTTTGATTAAATCCTTTTCATTGCTGGTTGTCCCCGCTTTGGGATTTAAATGAAGTACTTATTATAAATGTGATAAAGCTTTCTTTTTTACCCCCTGATTAGCTTTTCATTTTGAGAAAAGACGACAAAGTTGGATGTATTTTTTTATTATTTTTTTTCCATTTCCTCTTTCATTTTTTGAAAAAAATTCTTGGTTTTGCGAAAACTCGAAATGATTTTAATCGAGACTAATGAAATATTACTCGCAATTTAGATTTTAAAATGTTTTCGGTCTCTTTTCTAATAAATTTATTTACATAGTAAGTCTTATGAATGTAGTTCATAATTATTGGTAGAAAATGGAAAAGCGATGAATGTGTTATTGTAATATATCTCTTAACTTTCTTTAATTTTATTCTTTTGCGATGTTTTAGAAATATTCGTCGGCAAATGCATTTTTTGAACTTTGAAACCTTATTGAAGATGCATAAATTAATAGTATAGTGAAAGATATTTCCGAATTGCAATAAATTTTAATAATATGCCCCCCCCCTTAAGTCCCGCCTATTTTTTTTTTTTTGGGGGGGGGGGGTGATAATTTTTGTAGTGTAAAACAACGCACACACACAAGAAATAAACAAATATGCGTAATGTATAAAAACAGCATAAATAAACAAATGAAAACACAATCATTGCAACGTCTTATTTTAGTATTTTCATATTAGTTTTTTTTTATAAAAAGATTTCTTATGTAACCTAAAACTATTATCTTTGTTAAAATAATGTTCTTTTACGAAAGATATACTGTCAAATAAATAAGAAAAAATTAATAAAGGCTCACTTTATAGGTGAATATAAAAAATACGGAAATTGCAAACCGGACAGTAAAATTCCTATTACATGTTATGTAATGCAATTTCTTTTGATACATTATAATAAACAAGTGAATAAGTATTACTGGAGATAGCACAGAGTTTTGTTTAATATCTCCTTCAAAACATATTTTTTCATTAAATTAACAAATGAAAAACGGTTTTTCGGCGCTATTTTGGGATTTCTTCGCCAATCGCGCCAACCAAAACAGAATATTAACAGAATCTTCCCCAAAATGTTGCCTTGACCGCATAGATTTGTTAATTTCTCTACCAGAATCTGCAGATTTAGTGAAGGTACGCAAGAAAATAAAATCCTGAATAAAAGTAAAATATTGCAAAGCTTAGCGTAACTTTAAGGGAGACCAAATTGGTCACCAGAGGCGGCTCTTAATTTAAATTAATAATAATTTAATAAATATAAAAAAATATTTACTTTCGAGTGTCAAAATAGATGATAAATATGATTCAATATGATGAAATCAAAACAAATAAGCACGTTTCTACGTGATTTATTTAATCCATTAATTTATGTTACATACATAATATTTTATGAATTTCCAAGTTGCAGCCTCAATTTCTATTTTGAATTTAAGACTCCTTACCAATGAAGAATCTCTATCTATTGCTTTTTCAAAAAGTTGATTTTTATGTATTAAAATTTTCGTGACAATTTTTGTAGAAAATATTTCAACTACAATAAAAATTTGAAATAATTCATAGAATTGGTAAAACAAACTGGGTATACTTTGTAAAAAAATATTCATTATAAAACAAAATTTGCTATTAATTAAGTTTACTCTTCGCGAATGTTGAAATGTTTCGCATTTTTTATTTCGCGAATAATCAAAATTCGCGAGTGATAAGGGATTATGATTCTATTTTGTTCAAAAATTGTTTACTTTGTGCATAATTCAGAGTTTTATCATATGCCTAGCAGTTAATGATTTTAATTCACGCATTAATGAAATTAACATTCAAATTAAAAATTTAAATATAAATTTTGTCTGTATAACATTTATTTTTCTCGATAATATAGTTATGAATAAATACTTTAAGCAGAAAGAAAGAAAATGGATCTTAATCGTATATTATTTGCGCTTTAATACTTTCTAAAAGGCTATGTTTATAATCGTTTTGACAAATTCAAAGATCCTATGGCCCCTTGGCAGTACTAAAATCTACTGTGGCTACTTTATGTTACATTCAGGAAATCATTTTATTCTTAGGCGCTTAGAATTTTCAGGTATTGAAAGTACATTGATTACATTATGAAAGTATGAAATAAAATAGTCTCTTTACTTTTTTTTTTTTTTTTTTTTTTTTTTTTGGGTGAAAGAAAGAGTCCATCAAAATCGGCATTTTTACGTGTCTGAAATCGAAATCTCACTACAGCCCGAGAAATTCTGTCATGGGGAAGCAATCATCTAGATTTCATGCTGCAATACATCTATCCCAAAAGGGAAAAAAAATATTCGATTATCAATAATTTTTACAGTCATTCTTGCCAGTTTCGTGCATTCACGTTTAAAAATATGTCAGAAAATTTCGCATTCTTGAGCAGCTGAATTATTAAAAAAAATATGAAAACGTTCAAAAAATGCTTCGTTAAATTACATTAAGAAAACATGTGTGACGAAATATACAAATGATTTACAAAATTAAAAACACTAGATGTTTAAAAAATATATATAGTAACTCTAAGCCCTTTTGGCTAATCACAAGTCATTGTCGAGAAGAAAAACTCGATGTTGACGGATATGTAACGACAGGATATGTGAAGGACAGGAAACATTTTCCGGGATGACCTCAATCGGACGAAACACATGTGAAATGAACGGGCATTAATAATAAAGAAGAGCAAAGATGAAGAAATCTTAATGACTCCGAAGACCAAATTCTCCTATAATATGAAGCAAATTATACCACTTACGCAGAATTTGGCATGATAATATGTCCTTACAACAATTGCGTGCTTGCGTTAAAATTTCCGGACACTAAAACTGCACAGTTTTTAAAATTCTCCATCTGTTCCCCCCCCCCCCCTCACCCCCTTCACAATGGCTTAGGATTAGCCGAAAGATTTTGGAGTGCCTTTTATATAAACTTTTAACATCTTGTGTTTTTATTTTAGAAAATCATTTGTATATTTCGCCACATCTACTTTAGTAATATATTTTGGTGAAGCATTTTTTGAATGTTTTCATATTTTTTACTTTGTAAACAAAAGTGTATTTAACTTTTCAAAGAGGCTATTTATAAAGTCAGTTTATTAAAGAAAAAGTATGTTTCGAGAACCGAATCAAAATACTCATTTCTATCATGTCGATGTCGCCTTATACACAATCTATGCAAATACACTGGCAAAATTCTACTGAAAACTGTCCAGTCATTCAACCACTTTCATATTAAACGGTTAAGAGAGTCCGGGGCATAGAAATCTTGAAATTCTCTAAAAAAATTACAGCATTAAAAATTTCTGCTGTTTTTTTTCTGCTTAAAATGACATTTAAAACATGTTTCTACCTCTACAAGGAACAGGAAATATTAATCTTTTCGTTTTCAAAGATCTAGTTTTCAAGAAATGTACGTCATGGAAACAGCTTCTCGTGAAGATGCATTTTTCTTCATGATGGGTTTTTTCCCCATTTCGCATATTTCAACTGTTATAAGTCAAGAACCATTAAAAATAAATTGATCAAACTTGGAACATGTCTTCAATTCTTAATTCAACAAATTTGGAAAAAAAACGACAACAACAACAACAACAACAACAACAAACATTTGTCTTTGAAAGTATGATTTTTTTAAGGAAAAAATTGCATCACTTTTTTAAAAATTTCACTTTAAATATTTTTAATTTTTATTTAAATTAATATTAAAAAAAATGCTGAATCAAACTTCAAACCTGTATATTTCTGTTTGTTTAAATGAAAAAAAAAAAAAAAAGAATTGAAATTCTATTAATAATATCTCGAGTCATAACGATTTTAAATTACCCCCCTTTTTTAATAAATTTAAAAAAAATTTTAAGTTTTATCAGAGGATTTTTTTACAAGTAATATGATTAACCATTACAAAAAAATAAAAATTTTAATTGAATAAATAAAAAATGTATTTAAATGTGTCCCGGACATCTTTAAATCATCGTAATTTATCTTTATTTTGGTTTATGTAATGCATCAAATTATGGTCAACTATAAGAATGCTTAAAGGAGTGCAGATGTACTGTTTTAAAAAAGACGAACGTTATATCCTACTTGAATAACGCTTTGAAATTCAGTAATTTTGTCGCGAAACAAACGTTTTTCAAAACACAGAATATGAATAGATAAACAGGCAAAAAGACAGACATTTATAAATTTGCAAATAACCAATAGAAAAATGCCTCATTCAAGGGAATTTTAATCTGTTTGCATAAGCCACAGTTTCATATAAACTCATATTCTCACGCATACATATATTGTTGAAATAAAACCCATTTTTTGAAAAATGATCGTTTAAAAATTCAATCATCTCCATTCGTTGATAAACTAAACAAAAATAATTACATAGAATCTTACAAGAACGTCATACAAACGCCTTTTTAATCTGTACAATAATTTTAATCTCGAGAACCGTGAAAATTTTTGCCTCATCTCTTATTCAAAAAGCAACATTCTCTCAATATTACTTCAAGTGTAGCTCATTTCGTATTTGTTTGCTTCTTTTCATCAAAGAAAATTCAAGTTAAGCACACTCGCTCGACTAAAAATACCGACATTTAATAAACATTAATTAATTTGCGAAATAATGAATGGTATGTTTTAAATCTCTTCAGCACACATCAAGCGAGAGTTTGAATTTTAAAAGCGAGGAGGATAACTTTACTGTGATTAAAAAAATCCATTAAAAAAACGACAAAGAAATGAAACGGAATAAGAAATTGAGCAAATAAACGAACGAAATCTCTGATCTTTCGCATTCTCCAATATTCTTAAAAAATTCTAGAGAAATTTCAATTTTAAACAGCGATATCTTCCTTTTCAATTATGCAACGCCAAGGCGTCTCACTAATCAGTGAATTAAAATTTCAGGAGAGCAACAATTAGGAAAAGAAGCGAAGTGAAATGATTATTTATTAATGGAGACTTGCGCCATTTTAATTCCGAACGCAGTTAGGTACATATGTCAGTATAGACAAAAATCTCATTAACTAGGCTTAATTATAAGAAAATAATTAATGGAGCTTTTTATTTATTTCAAACCTTTTGGGATAAAAATGAAGGGAAATTGTTTTTTGATTAATTCCAAGTTTAAGCACACCTTTTTTATATCCTTCCCTTCTAATTAATGAAATCAAATGACTTTTTGTAATATCTTTTAAAGGTAGTTATTCGCAAATTTTTGTTGATGAGTTGATGAAACGGAATTTTAAGTTAAATGCAAAGACTTATGAAACAAACACCTTTTTAATTAAAAACATGTTTATTAATTGTAAATTTCTTTTGATCATAACTTACGTTGAATGCAATTAAAAATTAAATAAAAACCGAAAGGTTAATAAGTATAGTAATTAAAAAAAATACGATTTTTTTTTGTATTATAGGTGTGTTTTAAAAGATTGAAATTTTTTTCTTAATAAGATGTTTTTAAAACACTTTTAAACTTTTAATTACTTACTAGATATATTAGAAAAACTATTTTTTATAAGGGATTTGAATTAGAATTTTTATTTTGTAACGAACCATTTTTTAATATTTAATTTATTGCATTATATTAAAAGTCGATTTCGCTTATATAATATCCCATCATCTTGGATTGTTTCATGATAACCAAATTTTTTCAAGGAACTGGAAAATGGAAATTGAGTAACTTTTTAAATTGTAATAAGCTTGTAAATTAATGCCTTTCTAAAGCTATCCTGTTGAAACATTTTCTGTGAAATTACAGATAATCTACGAGTAATCCATTATCTTAAGTCATGTAAAATTTCAAAGATTAGAAAAACCGATTAAAAACAAAATATTCAAGTTACTTTAGGGTGTTTGTTCTCAACTGCTCCGCGCAACAAGCGCAAAACGTTTTGACACATTTACAAAATCATTTTTTAACAGAAAGATATAAAATTGGAATGCCTCACTATGCTAGCGATTTCGAATCGAACTTAGTTTTATATTTTATGATAATTCAATTATTTACCCAGTTCTAAGCTATTTCGATCACGTGATCACCCATTTCTCTCTCCCTTTTCGACTGGTTTTTTTTTATTTCCCCGGGCAATGTGCTCAAAAACGTCAACTTCGAAGGCTTGTTATGAAAGATCTATTATGTTTAAAAAAAAAAAAAAAAAAAAAAAAAAAAAAAAAACAGAAAAATGAGTGCAATTAGGCAGTTTCTGAATAACAACCCCTGCTATTTTCATGCATTTACGAATAAAAATAAATTAAAGCATATGTCACAAATTTGCCTTTTTTGACAATATAAAACCTAGTAAACTTAAAAGCATATCATGCTCTTTATCAAGGTTAAAATCAACTAAAAGAGCAAAAAGTCAAAGGCCGAGTTCTTTTATATCAGATGGTCTCAACATATCGTCAACTTTTTAAAAAAATAGGGGGGGGGGGCACGATGTCGGATTCTTACAAATTCTCTATAGAAGTGGGAATGCTCAAGTTATTTTCAGTAAACTGTACCAAATTCTTGGGATGGTGTACGACAACGCATCATGACCAGAGTAGTTAGCTCGACAGAAGATTTCTATTGATTTCATAATTTGACAGGTTCATTTGAATTTCATAGTTTTGGTAATTTGACAATCGAATTAATTGAAATACGAATTTTTTTTTTATTACTAAAATTGTATCTATATGCTGTGAAAAAAAAAATTAAATATAAAAAAATAGCTTTTTAAAGCTATAGAAATCTGTAGCTTTACAAAAGAATCTACTAAAGTCATACAAATTTTACTAAACTTTTACTGTAACCCGGGTTCAGTTAGACAAAAAGTTTTAGGCATCCCAATTTCCTAAAAAAGGTTTAGAAACTTTAGAGATTTTTTTCATTTACCGGACAAATGTGTATTTCTTACATATTTTTGTTGTTGCCTTTACGTAAAAAGTTTTAGAAATCACAGTTTCTTAGAAAAATTTTAGTAACTTTACAATTTTTTCCTTTGCAGTGTAGTTGAAAATTAGAAAAAAAAATCATTCGTTTAATTTTACAATTAGTCATTTCATAGTTTCCCATTGATGTTTAAGAAACCTAAGCTCTATAAATATCCTATTAAATTTTATTTTATTTGGTGTAGAAGTATTGGTAAAAGTTTTAACTTTAAGCTTCAAGATTTTCTAAAATTAGTTTATGAATTCCTTAAATTTAGTTTAAAAAAACTATTTTTATTACATATAATGACAATAATATGGCAATTTTAAATAAATCGAATGACATACTAATTGACAGGTTTATACCTGACTTAGAAAATAATTTTTTTTTCTCTAATACACCAATTGATTTAGTTTACATACTCTAAAAAATGTTCTTCGTTGGTTTCGCACAGTGGAGGTGTTTAATATTCGAAGAGATTTTTTCCCTCACATTTCATTAACAATTTCAAGTTAAACAATAAAACATACAAACAGATTTTCTGGCGCATCGACATGCGTTCTAGCTTTTCAAGGTGGGTATTTTTCTTTTTAGGTTTCTGTATTCAAAAATTGAAAACGGAACTACTATAAGATCATTCCTGTGCCTGTCTATCACAGCCATTTTGCTCATAAACTATGGAATATAGAAAGATCAAATTGGTGGAAGTAATAAGGACTATTGGCCTACACATTTATAGATTATTAAAAATTCACAAATATATTTTGGTCTTAGGGTAGAGCGACTATTTAAGTTACATGCTAAGTTTTAAATTAAAAAAAAATTCTTTGTATGTCGTGTAGGGCATTGTTTGAAAGCTTTTGTATAACTGAATTCAAAAATATATTTCTTTTATATTTCGTTAATATATTTTTGGGGATATCATTGAAAATATAGTATAAAAATATGTTCCCCCTCATTTATTTCTGAATCTACTGAAATTAAAAGTATGAAAAAAATAGAAGTAATAGACGTTAATATAAACCTTGCAAGAAACCTATAGCGATTATCCTAAGTTACATAGATTTTGAGAAAAGAGTATTTTACCATAATATACAAATTTGGATTTTCGGGCATTCAGCAAACATGCTGACGAATGTTGAAGGTATCCATCGTAGCAGAGTATTTTTCTTTTTAGAATATTTTATTGAAGTAAAAAAGTATTGTTTATAAAGATTTACTGAAAAAAAAAAAAAAAAAAAATCACCGGTAATTAGCCGAGACATTGGCGCTTAAAAACACGGACGGTTTGGACATATATAACGACCAGGGCGGCGCATTCTATGTATCATCAGCTTTTAAAATCTATATAGTAACCTTTAAAAATATATTTATGTAGTACAATATACAATAGAAATTTAAAAGCGATAAACGTCAAATAATTTAAATGTTATTAATTTAGTTAAAATTAATTACATAAATACTACGGGATTCGTTACTTGTTTGCACTGAATGGACCTCTCAATATGCCTCCATATCTTTAAAGGTTAATTAAATACCATTAGTACAATAGACCCCTGGTCTCAGTGCTCTAGCTCAGGCTACTCCCTCCCTCCTACAGTAATATAGTGATTAAAACCTATTTGAAAAAACGGCGAAAGAATCAAGGTGGCGCTGCAAAATTGCTACGTGCTTTAGAAGCCCGCTTAGCACAATGTCAAGTTTAAACTCAAGGATTTTGTTTTAGCTGCACTGTGGAAAAAAAAAAAAAAAAAAAAAAAAAAAAAAAAAAAAAAAAACATTGTTACTATGTTGAATTTAATTTAATGAGATGGAAAATGAAGCTTAAATATGCACAATTTTTATTGTAAATACTGAATTAAGTTCATAAAAAAAGCAGATTAGGATAAGATTAAAAAGTTATACAGAATAAAAATATTCTATATTATTTAGGCATCATATTTCTTTGAACTTTTATGGTATACCCATTCATATTTTTCTAGTATGAACACAAAAAAAGAAAAAAAAAACTCTAATTTGTTTATACCCAACTCTACTTTGTATAGATTTTACAAAGTCTTAGTATTCTTTTAGCAAAGCTTTTTAAAATAATATCTTTAATAATTCATAAATTTATTGTACGGAACCTTCTAAGCGCGATAATACTCGTGCTTGACAGTTCATTTCTGTTTTCAGCTCAAATACGATATCGTTGGACATTAAATGTTTAAAGGAATTATTTTTAGACTTGGACTTAATTATTATGAATGTTTTTTTTAAATATAAATCTTTATGGCAAACATGATTTTTTAAAAAAATTTCGTTATTCCAATGTATGTTTCATTGGTTATCAAAGTTAAATAAATGAGTTTTTATTAATATAATTTTCCGATAACTTAACAGATTTTTTTAAATGCAAAATAGTAATTTTTTTTCAATAACTATACATTTAAACTAACGGCCAATTTTAAAACATTTTTATTCTTTCGGTTTCATTTTTCATTAGATTAATAACATCAAAAGTTCTGCGGAGTGACAACAAATGTAAGCAGGTCAAACACAGTGGTGGAAGCAAGTCATTCATCTTGATAAAAATGAAGATTCAACGCTAAAAGTCATTGGAAGTCATGTTTTGAGATGTTAAGCAATGATTAAAAGCTTGCCGCTTGAAATGTATAATTTTGAATACGGATTATCGGAATGACAAATAAAACTTTTTTGAAAAAAAAAAAAAAAAAAAAAAAAAAAAACAATTAATCAAAGTAAAACATAACGTTTGTAACTTAACTTCCAAGACATGTTGGTACGGAAAAGAATTTTAATGGAATAACTTCTTTTTTTAAATTTTTCCGCAAAAATTTGTTGCACCTAAACATAAATAGAGCATCCCAGAATCCAAGGGATACAAGTGATAAAATAGAAATTCGGAGTAAATTGAGTTCTAAGTTGGAATATCAATAGTAATTGATTGAATTAAAATATGAAACTGCTGCTTATTTCAAAGCGTCTTTCAACTTTTTCCCCCCACAACTGTGAAAGAAAAGCGTGGTACAATATATATTTTTAAATTTAAATAGGGATTAAAGAGGTTAATTATTTAAGTATTTTAAAGAGCTTAAGTAGTTGGCCTCTAGAACGCGGAATATAATTAGAAATTACTTATATATCTTTACCTTTAGACAAATAGAATTATTTGTCCCGGTTGTCCAAATAGCATGTGTACCTAACTCAGTTGTTTAAATTTTGTCATTTACATCATTTTGTTTCCAAAATCATTAAATATCATTCTTATTGAAATTCCAATCATTTCAAATGGAAACTTATTTTATCTCACAATCCAGCTATATTTTAGGGTTAAGACATTCTTTTATGACAATTTGAAGTATGCATATCGAAACCATGCAAACAAAAGAGACTATATATATTTCTTATTTATCACCATTAGATGGTATCAGACAGTACATTATTATTATTATTTTAGATTAGTTCGGCTTTTTATAAACTTTCACTTGAAATAATTTTACATTTCCATTCGTTCGCATTGAAAACTAAATTTTGCTGTAACGTAGCTTATTTTTTATTGAAGAAAAAGAAAAAAAAAGATGACGGAAACCATAAAACATTACATTTGTGTAATGACTTTTAGAATATCTTTGCACAAAATTCATTTTTAATAGAATAAAATTTTCTTTTTCACAAAACTATTTTCCACCCATGCAGATATGTGTCATTCTTATTTGCACTTTAATCCATTTCGAAAAGGAAACTTCCGTTATTACAACCCAGACGTCTTCTACGAGTTACATGCCTTCTATTATGATGCTTGTTTTATGTGGAGTGGAACCCACGGGAAGCAAAAATCATCAGAAATATGAAAAATCTGCAAAACCTAATCCAAATTCGAGAACTGAAAAAAAAGTACAAATACAAATGCAAATAAATAAAGAAAAATCCCTAAAAACTCGTGTATAAATAAATAAATGAATAGAAAAAAAGAAAGAAAAGCAAAACCTTTTCCAACCCTTTCCTGGTAATTTTATATCATCTTTCGAAACAAGATCTTATAGAAAAGGACTCGATTCCAACATAATATTTGTGGTATGTTGTCGCGGATGGTGTCTTGCATGTGTACACACGGGTACAGAGAGAGAGAGAGAAAACCCGAAAATCATCAACTCCCGGTTATCCATTATAAAAATGAGCCGCGATTACTAGCCAAGTCCTCGCTTTCAACGCCCGAGGCCCTCTCTTTTCGAAGCCTCAAAAGAGGATTGGGGAAAAATCTTTTGAGCTTTCGCTTCGGAATCACAACCGCAGAACTTCATCTCGTGCTCCCCTCCGGAGAAAATTGGTAAGCAAGAGATCTGTCTCTCTGCCTCTCACTTCCCTCGCTCTGTCGCGCCTCCTCAAAAACAGGAGTCGCCAGGAATAAATTATCCCCCTTCCTTTTGAATGGCTCCGGGAAGGGAAGACTCCTGTCGGTGAAATTACTGCATTAAGGAACATTAACGAAATTTCGATTAAGGAGGCACCCGGTATAATTGACTCTCTCGTTTGTCTAATTAATAAGGAAGGCACTTTGTAGCCCGGGGCAGTTCTTCTCCCGTGTAGCGTGCCTTATTGCATGAGGACCGGCCTTTATTGTTAAAGGACATTCTGCGAGATGATTAAAGTATTATGCTCATCAGGGATGAGTTGTTGTTGTGTGTGTGTTACCTGAATACGCGCGCTCCTTGGAGGGAAAGTAGTTTAGGAAAAGGAGAGGGGGGGGGGGGTGTATGATCACACGAGAGGAAGTACTCCTTTACGTCGAATGTATAATTTATGGGTTGTAATTAGATTGAAATATGGATTTTTAGTAGGAAAACATGTTACATCAGAAGGTGATAGCGGAACCAGATATGATTCTAGTAAAGATTAGTTTAAATTTTAGTTTCCCCATTAAAAAAAAAAAATAAATTTTTTGGAAACGTGACTAATTTTTGGGAAAGGAAGAACAAATATATAGTTAATTTATTTTATTTATTAATCTTTAAAACGCGTATGGCGTAGTGCGAGTTGGATTTTATTTTTGTTATTGAAAATAGAGAAAATAATTTATTAATAATTATACTTCGAAATCGATTCTCGAATATTAAATTTAATTCTTATTTTATGGAAGTAAAACAAAGTCTATAACGTGGTCCCTCGAATTTTAATGTAAAATTAAAAAATCATAGAAAAACGAGAACATATTGAATAATGACTTTTTCAGGGAAATTGCAATTAAATCTTTATCTGAAATGTTATATAAAACTTGAATAGCTATGATTTTCAGAAAAAATACCCATTTATAACTTTCTTCGATAAATTAGACAATAGAATTTCTAGTAAATAAAAACATAAAAGAAATAAAACAAACACTTGTCTGTTTATCTGTTTGTCTTGCACAAGCTCAAAAACGATTGTATAACAAGCTCTAAATTTATCTGGAGCAGTTTGGGAATGTTTCTAAATAATTCCAGTTTGCCGCATTCCGATATCTAGAACATTTTTTTAATAAACAGGAAAAAACCGGAAGAATCAATCCATCAACCCATTACTAAAAAACTCGCAAGCTAATACATAGTTTGAATTTAAGAAATCTTACAACACCTGAAACATTTAAAATTTGTGTAATGCAATGCCCAGTTACAAATTTATATATTTACTAGTTGGCCTGCCCGACATTGCACGGGCGTGTAATAAGGCTGTTTATAACAAAAGCGTGCAATAAACTTGAAAAAAAAAAGTTTTAGTTGTTTTCCTATTTAAAAAATGCAATTAAGCTTTGTGCAATTTAAAGGGGCTACATAAAAAGGAATTTATCACTGGTCGTTTGTGTTTCCGTCTATGCATGTATTATTGCATTTTATGTCTAATGGTGACCCCGCATTGGAATTATTACTGTAACGCGTAGACTCTTTTTACGGCCAAGTTTATATTATTTTGTATACTTGGACAGTTTTTTGGGCGGGAGGGCAGGGGGGGGGGGTTAGCGGGATATGGCGGCATCCGGTTTCATTAACTTAGTAAAATAGATGGTTATTATTGTCTGAATTCTCTGAAATTTTAATGGATAGTAAGTATAACTAAAATCAAGCCTTTTTTCAAATATCATAAAAAATATGCATATTTAAGAACGAAAATGTTTACGTATAAAAAACATTTCATATTTATTTACTTAGAACAGGTGTCACAAATAAAAAAATAAAAAGTTGACATGTTTCGGTTCATTCATAAGAACCGTATTCATAACACATAAAATCAGTAGAAAACTAAATGACACTGGATATTATCCAGTGATGATATATCCAGTGTCATTTAGTTTTCTACTGATTTTATGTGTTATGAATACGGTTCTTATGAATGAACCGAAACATGTCAACTTTTTAATTTTTTATTTGTGACACCTGTTATAAGTAAATAAATATGAAATGTTTTTTATACGTAAATGAAAAAGGTGAAGTGATTTTGTTTTTAGTTTTGAAAAAACGAAAGCTAACAACAGTTTTAACATAGAAAATGTTTAGTCAAAATTTAGAGAAATCCCTCAATTTATAATTTATTTGTCGAAGTTTTCACGCATTTTATTTTGTAAGAAATGTTTCTACCCTTCCAGACGTTTTGAAATTATTGTAAGAGATGTAAATCTGATCAATTGAGATTTTCTAATTAGATTGTGTTAAAATACAGATGTTTAGTTACTTTTAAAGTGTAAAAAATATCCTCTCCATGAGCCGTAGGGACCTGCATTTGTTGGTTTATTTAAAAAAGTTAAAATTCATATTTTAAAAAACCACTCATATTTAAAAAAAAACACTCTTATTTTAAAAAACCACTGCGGCATTTAAAAAAATTGCACCATTTGAAACGTGTTTATCCGATCTTTCATGCTATGTCTTTTAATTTTAACTGTACTGAACGCTTTGGTCGATTTAGATTAAAACGAAACTATGTATATATAAACTCTTAGTGCAAACTTTCAAAACAGTTTAACTTTTGAAAATCTTTTTTGATTTTTCTGCGCAAATCATTAGTATCGCCATCTTCTGGAAAAAAAAAAAAAAAAAAAAAAAAATATATATATATTTTTTTCATTGGATAAAATTGTTTTCCATGATTTCTTTACAATGGTGTTTTTTATTGATTTCCATGCAGCGGCATCAGACTAAAAAATGCATGCATAACTCAGATTTTTATCGTCCGATTAAACCGTAACCCGGAGAATCCGATCCCGGTTAATCGAGAGTCTATTGTATATCATAATGAAAGTCTGGTAACACTGGTTAACAAATTTAAACATTTTTATATATTTTTGATGAAAGACCTCTTCCTAATGAAAAGTGGTATTTGAGAAAAATTTAACGCGTCAGATTTCTTCTATTTAGGGTGTCCACTCTTACCGGTGTTCAACAGCTAATTCTTAAACGGTTATAGACATACAGTTCAAATGACAAAAATGCTTAACATGAAGTAAAGAGATATTTTACAATAGATTTTTGTCAATAAAAAACATTTATTTTACGAAATTTAAATTTTTATACGGTACAACGGTCTTATAAGTTGCATTTAGTAAAAGTTCCCTATTGCACTGACAAGTAAGATTTAAAAAAAAAAAAAAAAATCCTACTATTCTATGATTATAATTGACAGAATATTAGCTGTTTTAAAATTAGTAAAAAAATAAATTTCTCAGATATATTAAAAAATTATTGAGAGTAAATGTAATATTGCAATATAAATTTGAAATCTTTAATCATTTTGACATATTAATGCAAAATATACCATTGCAATAAAAATATATGAAAAAAAAAAGAAAGAAAAAAAAACATAATTTTTGTTAAATAAAATGATGAAAATTAACAGCTTCAATTCTTTACAAGATGATACATATTTAAAATATTATTAAATTACACTAGCCTGCAAAAGTTTGATTATATCATGTTTATTTAGTTTTTGATATTAAATCTTATGTATTATGTACAGCTGACTTCGAAATTGATTTTTATTTTTTAGCACGACGTAAAAATTTTCTGCAAATCTTTAATTTTAAATTTAATAAAAGAAAACAAATAGCGAAAAATTAATATGAAAGAAGGGATATGGGAATATGGGACAGATTGAGACAAAGCCTTTGTCTTAAAATATTCTTGGGGAAAAACGGTCGTTCATGGATTTCTAGGAAATTATAAAGATTAAAATTATGAAAAAATATTGCTGTATTATTTAAAAACTATCATGCAATGAGTGTGAACATGACTTTGAGGATGTATTTTCTCCACTTACACCTCGATTTCTTCCGGAAAACTTGGGTGCCGTGAGTGACGAGCATTGTGAGCATATTTTATCAAAGACCTTAAACTTTTTGAAGGTAGACAATAAAAAGAAGAGTAAAATCAATTATTTCTATTTTTTTCTTCTTATGTTTCATGAACTTATTCTTTTGAGTATTTAATAAATATTTTTGTCGGACGCTCCTCTCAGTCCACCAAACTTCGAAGAATGTCCTAGGTAGTTTTAGCTGCCACCACCGATATTAATGGGTGATATCGGTCACCTGCTGTGAGGATTGGGTAAACTAACACTGACACTGTTAATGAACTGAACTAACAGTTTATTTAAGATATAGATATGTACACGAGAAATAATATTTACAACTATTTACAATTACAACTCGGATATAGATGATCCGGTTCAACATTAAATTAACTACAATAAACGTTGGTTGTGTACCGTTCAACTTACACTTTCTTCCTCACACTCAACGCACGTTAGATACGCTTTATCAGAGATTACTGCAGAATCTCAATACACAAGGGTACTAGGCCTCACTTCTCGGCCTATAACACTATCCACCGGGACGCCTTGTCCCACGCTCAAAATATACACTATCCAACAGGACCACAAATCCTGAGCGACCTATCGGTCTCAACGCCAAGCGAGAACTGTCTAACCTCTCCGTCCAGAGTTGACCTTGTCAGAGATCTTCCTTCCCCCAGCAGGACTCCTTAGAGCTCATCCATTGGTTCAATCCCGCACTCCAACCTTGAGTCATGACATCTCCTGTTTACACATCACTCCAATAGCTAGATGACAGCTGAGGCACGCCCCGCGGCCATCACTTTCATTCATCAACGAGTGCGTCATCTGCACACCTGTGTCAACATCTGTCATTCGTTATTATAGAAAAGAAAGAAAGGTATTTCGAGCTTCACGGATACACAACCCACAATACATAAAATATTCAGATAAGGAAACGTCATTCCTTTCTAATTCAGGGCAGATGTCTTCTAGGAACCTGACACCCCCCACCTTAGCGGAAAATATGCCTCTTAGGGGCTAATTTTCCCCAAACATATAATAATATTACGAAAGAGTTCAATAGTCTCTTTGCAGATTTCTTCGTTCTAAATATTACATAGGCATTTTCAGGTGTCTGAACATTCTCTACTGACATCTCTACTGAACCTTATACTAATACTACTATTGCATAAACAATACACATGCTAATTTACTATTATAAACACAAAACTAAAAAAAATATTTACACACACACAAAAAAAAATTAGACATGTGATGACATCCTTTAAGGTTGTCTACTATTTTGACATTGATACTGATGGGCTAGTCACTGGTTGTTCTTCCCAGCTCTTTCTATGTAGCCTCGAAATTGCATCAGCATTCAAATGTTGAACTCCGGAACGATGAGAAATGCTCAGGTTCCAGCGTTGCAAGGCTAGAGCCCACCTAGTGAGTTTGGGCGACCTTGGGGTTGTTTCCGTGAGAAATTTTAATGGATTATGATCGGTAATGGCCTCAATTTGAGATCCATAAGTCCACTTTTCAAACTTCCGCAACCCGAAGAGAACACTCCAAGCCTCTTTCTCTATACTCGGCCAAGCACGCTGAGCCCCTGACAATTTCTGACTGGCAAAAGCTATAGGTTTAAACTGACCTTTTTCATCTTTTTGAGTAAGACAACATCCTACTGCAAGGTCGGAAGCATCGGCGTGAAGCTGATATTCCCGGCCTACGATAGGTGTAGCCAAACTCGTCACTTTACACAACTCATCTTTAAGAGTATTAAATGCTTTTTCTGCCCTTTCATCCCATGGTACAGTATTTTTGACATTTCCTTTGGTTAATTCGGTTAAAGGTATAGCTATCTCAGCATAATTTGGAATATAAGATCGGTAGAATCCCATTAATCCCAAAACTGATCTAACTTCCTTTTTAGTCTTTGGTCTCTTTAAGTCCCTTATTGCTCCGATTTTCTCCTCATCAGGTGCATGAGTTCCACCCCCAATAACATGACCTAAAAACTTAGTCAATTTCTCTCCAAATTTACATTTGTCTAGTCTAATCGTAAAATTTCTATTTTTCAACTCTTCAATGACAGCCCTGACATGCTCACAATGCTCTTCCCAGGTATCGGAGAAAATGATGACATCATCAATATATGCTTCTGCATACCTCCGATGACCTTGGAGAACCTCATTCATGTCTTTTTGAAACGTAGCAGCAGCCCCTGATAATCCAAAAGGCATTGTACGCCACTGATAAGTTCCGTTATGCGTCGTAAAAGCTGTCAGAGGTTTACAATCCTCAGCCATTTTAATTTGCCAATAACCCCTCAATAAATCTATTGAAGATAAATATTTAGCCGCCCCTGCGGTATACATAATTTCTTGGGAATCTTTCATCGGAAAGGTGGGAACCTGCGTTACAGAATTTAAAGCTCTGTAATCAATACACATTCTGACAGTTGCATCTTTTTTCGCAACGCAAACAATTGGATGGCTAATTTCAGCATTCGACGGTTCGATTAGATTTAATTCTAATAACTCCTGAATCTGCCTATCCACTTCCTCTTTATAAGCTACCGGCACGCTATATAACTTTGGTTTTTTCCTTTCTACACCCGGTTTCAGATCAATACGATGTTCCCCTACTTCCGCTGGTCGTACAGGACCCATAAACACTTCTTTATTTTCCCTCAAAATGGACTTTAAATCTTTGACTTGACTATTAGATAGCCCTTTTATTTCAAACCTCTCAATATCCCGTTCTCTCTCTTGATCCCGGTTCAAAATAGGAATTTCCCCAACTTCTCCAAATTCCTCATCACCTTCGAAAACAATATTAACTATATTACATTTAGCGATAAATTCTCTTATCTTATTTTGGTGCACATGCTTCCTACTCCCGTCGGCTAACACAACAATAAACGAATGCTGGTTTCGTTTTTCTACAATAGTTGCCGGCCCTTGCCACCTAGAATATAACTTATTAGTCGAATCGGGGATTAACAGTATAACTTTATCGCCTACCTCAAACGTTTTTTCTTTTGACCTTAAATTATAATGATACGCCATTCTATTTTGTTGAACCTCAGACGACAATTTTGCCTCATTTGCGGCTCTTTCTAAGCGGTTCTTCAGTTTATCCAAGTACTCATGAATCGGCGTAGTATCTAACTGCGCTCCCTTATTTTCTCCTGCCCATGACGACTTAAGAATCGATAACGGACCCTCCGGCGCTCTACCATATAATAACTGGAAAGGTGCGATTCCCGTCGTAGAATTTGGGACTTCCCTATACGCCCATAATATAAATGGTATTTGTTCATGCCATTTTTTTCCTTCTTCCCTAATCGTATGATGTAGCATACGTTTAAGAGTCTGATTAAACCGTTCCACAAGTCCGTTGGACTGTGGATACTGTGGAGTCGAAAATCTTGGACTAGCACCTAACCTTTTCTCAAATTCTTTCGTTAAGTCGGCAGTAAAATTGGTTCCATTGTCGCAGGCAATTACATTAGGAATTCCTGTTCTCATAAATATTTGAAGTAACGCCTCACACGCGGTTTTAGCAGTTAAACTTTTTAGAGGGATCGCATCCGCCCATCTGGTATGCTGATCAATTAAAGTCAGTATATACCGATGCCCTTGTGAACTTTTAGGATCAATAGGCCCAATTAAATCAACATTAACAACCTGAAATGGAAGTTCCGGCCGCGACACTGGGGAAATAGGAGCTCTATCATTTACTTTAACCCCTCTAGTCAATTGGCACTCTAAACATGATTCACAAAACTGTTTAGCTTCTTTTGCCATTCCCTCCCAATAAAAAGAATACCTTATTCTTTGCAACGTTTTCTTGGCTGCATGATGCCCTCCAAATACCGATGAATGCGCTAATTTTAAGATTTCTTCCCTTCTTACCTTGGGTACTACTAATTGCGCTATAGTTTCGCCTAACAATTTCTCTTTATGATACAATAATCCGTTTACAATATAATAATCCCCTTTTTCCTTTTTAGCTAATTCCCAAGCTTTCTCTAATTCTTTACATTCCAACTGGGATTTCTTAAACATATCTGAGTTACTAACAATAGATTCATTATTTTCCTCCGTTTCAGTTTTTTCTGGATCCTGACTTTGTACATTTTGCGATCTCGCGTCTATTACGTAAACATTACAGCTATCGTTACTTACATCTTCCTTTTCATTCGAGTTATCAATAATAATTTCGGAACTTTTTAATTCTTCGGACTCTATCAATGGCTCCTCAAGATTGTGACCTGACAACTCATTAATCACCTCGGGATGTAAAATTACTTGCTCATTAATATTATCAGTTACTGCGCAAAGTACTTCCTGATGAATAATATTAGTTTGCCCGAATTGCGGAATAGCTAGCGATAGTTTAACTAACGGTGATTTAACAGCTTCACCAAATAACCCTTGTAAATAAATACTACCCGCTCCCTTTAATTTCTCTTCCGGTACTAAATCTTTATGAACAACACTAATCTCACATCCAGAATCAACCAATCCCTTTGCTTTTTGCCCATTAACACTAACTTCAATTTTCTCAAGTTTATTTAATTTCTCACCAATAACATTAGTTTTCTGCTCGGCCTTTGCCGATATTCTAGCCACAATAGCCCCATTAGGTAACTCTTGATTTTCTTTCACCATAATCTTATGAACACCTGCTTTCTGGTCTCGCCCTTTATTGCCATTATTAGTTCCCTCATTACCCACTTTATTACAAAAACGTTGGTAATGACCTCTCAAACCACACTTAAAACATTTAGGCCCTAAAGCATCATTCGTCTTCTTAAACTCTGTTTTCCTATCCGGAAAAGAATTACACTCATTACTACCATTTTGCCTCCAACTACCCTTAAATTTATTATCCTCCCTCGGTCTCATTTTTTCATTGTTTACGTACTTATCTTTACCTTTAAAGCTTTTATGCGTAACCGCATAAGACTTATGTTTAGCATCAAAATAATTATCACACTCTTTAGCAATTTTAGGAGCTTCTAACCATTTACCCTGGTGAGTTAAACTAATATATGCTGCAGTATCCTCATCTAGCGTACTCATTAGCTTATCGGTAACTATTAACTGGTTGACCTTTTCATAAGTGTCCGCACCTCTAATTTTACAATAATTTTCCCACGTAGCTATTAAACGCGATACAAATAATACATGGGTTTCGTTCGGATTTCTCCTAGCTTTCCGGAAATTTTCTAAACATGCCTTCGGGGTTGGCTCATGTTCCCTTAGGACTAACTCCTTTAATTCCTCATAATTCTCCATTTGTTCCTTAGTGGTATAAATTAACAAATTATCCGCCTTATCTCCTAATATATTTAGTAGAATTTCGGCCTGCTGGTTTTCCGGTACATCTTTAGTTTGGAATGCCCTTTCTAAACTGTTGAAAAATAAATTCCATCCCTCA
Organism: Maratus speculifer; assembly: GCA_964019185.1. Lineage (NCBI taxonomy): Eukaryota > Metazoa > Arthropoda > Arachnida > Araneae > Salticidae > Maratus > Maratus speculifer. Next base: position 21,520,362 of record OZ025291.1, read on the forward strand.
GTCCCTTCTGGTACTTTGATAGATAGAGTTTTAACACTTTTGATCAATTTTTCTACATTACTTTCATTATTAGATTCCCTAACATTAGAATTATTTGCCGAACCTTGAACCCTTAGTCTCTCCATTTCTAATTCATGTCCCATCCTCAATTTCTCCATTTCTAACTTTTCGTGTTTTTCTTCGCGCTCTAACTTTTCCTGTTTTTCTAACCTTTCGCGTTCTAATTTTTCCTGTTTTTCTTCACGGTCTAACCTTTCCTGTTTTTCTAACTTTTCGCGTTCTAATTTTTCTTGTTCTAATCGTTCTGCAACAATAGCGTCAGATAATTCCTTAATAACCCCCTCGTCATACTCATCACTGTCCATTATCTTTTTCTTAAGCTGAATTCTGGTATCATCTTCCGCGAATTCAACACCCAATTCTTCAGCTATCACCTGAAGATCAACCTTTTTTAGTTTCAATAAGAAAGCCATACCTTCACCGATTGTTATAACCACCCCACAAGAATAGTTAAACCTACCAACTTAATATTTCCTAAATTTCTAACTTAGTACAGATATTTCTCCACTTATTATACTAATTAATACCATTCAGATAATCAGTACATTTCATTTCTAATTAACCTACTGAATACTCTAATTTTTCTCAACCATTGATATCACACAATTTACTTCCAATAAAACAAAAAAGTAAAACAATAATTCGATTTGACTGCTATGCAATATAGATTCTAATATATACACTTAGATAACAACCTACAATTTATATAATAATACTGATACGTTGAAATTGAATAGAAGTATTGATGTCAATCAAAAAATCCACAGAAAGAAAAATTGTACAACATGCATATATAAATTTCTACAATTATCCTCATAAAATATTTCCGAACTCAATACTGGTTCTTACACTTAAAACAAATATACTGAAAATCTTTACTTTTATTTTTACTCACTATGGCTCTCTTTTGAGCCTTTTTTTTCACTATGGCTCTGTTTTGGGCCTTTTTTTTTCACTATGGCTCTCTTTTGGGCCTTTTGTTTTCACTATGGCTCTCTTTTGAGCCTTTTTTTTTTTCTCACTAGTATTGGCCAATTAAAATTTTCATTTGCTTAGAATTTTGATAATGCAACTCTTAAAATTTAAACAGTATTGCTTCATTTAACAATTACTTTAACAATAATTTAGATTTAATGCATTAATTTAGTTCACTAATATCATTATAAATAGCATATCATTATCATCTCAAATTATTATGACCTTTCTTTAAAACAATAGCAATATGGTTACTAATTCTTTACACCTATCTGAACACAATTATTTCATTGCACATAAATTACGTAGACAATTTACTTAAATTACTATTAATTATACAACAATACAATTTGGTTCGAGATGTCAGAAGAAATGAATGATCAAAACACCTTACCTTATACTTTATTTGGTGGGGTACTCTTCTATTCACAGATAGCTCCACGATGTAGCGGTAATATGGCACAACAGTTCGGTTTAGTTCTTTCTAATAAAGATACGCACAACACTTTAGTCCACACTAGACGATATGGCACGATACTTTATCACACACTCGACGATCCGGCACGATACTTTAGCACATACTCGACGATACGGCACAACACTTTACACACATTCGACGCTACGGCACGACACTTTACACACATTCGACGATATGGCACGACACTTTAGCATACAATCGACGATCCGGCACGATGCTTTAGCACATACTCGACGATATGGCACGACCACACAAGAATTCCACTGGATACTCTGGCATTAACAGACTGCAACACGGCTCGCTGGTCACTGGTTTCAAGCGATTCTATCCCGACGCTGCCAACAATTTGTCGGACGCTCCTCTCAGTCCACCAAACTTCGAAGAATGTCCTAGGTAGTTTTAGCTGCCACCACCGATATTAATGGGTGATATCGGTCACCTGCTGTGAGGATTGGGTAAACTAACACTGACACTGTTAATGAACTGAACTAACAGTTTATTTAAGATATAGATATGTACACGAGAAATAATATTTACAACTATTTACAATTACAACTCGGATATAGATGATCCGGTTCAACATTAAATTAACTACAATAAACGTTGGTTGTGTACCGTTCAACTTACACTTTCTTCCTCACACTCAACGCACGTTAGATACGCTTTATCAGAGATTACTGCAGAATCTCAATACACAAGGGTACTAGGCCTCACTTCTCGGCCTATAACACTATCCACCGGGACGCCTTGTCCCACGCTCAAAATATACACTATCCAACAGGACCACAAATCCTGAGCGACCTATCGGTCTCAACGCCAAGCGAGAACTGTCTAACCTCTCCGTCCAGAGTTGACCTTGTCAGAGATCTTCCTTCCCCCAGCAGGACTCCTTAGAGCTCATCCATTGGTTCAATCCCGCACTCCAACCTTGAGTCATGACATCTCCTGTTTACACATCACTCCAATAGCTAGATGACAGCTGAGGCACGCCCCGCGGCCATCACTTTCATTCATCAACGAGTGCGTCATCTGCACACCTGTGTCAACATCTGTCATTCGTTATTATAGAAAAGAAAGAAAGGTATTTCGAGCTTCACGGATACACAACCCACAATACATAAAATATTCAGATAAGGAAACGTCATTCCTTTCTAATTCAGGGCAGATGTCTTCTAGGAACCTGACAATTTTTTTAACTGGACATGATAGATATTTTTCAGCAATTTTCCCGTACTCAGTGCACTAGAATCTATGAAAAAAATACACACTTCGGTGAAAGTACAGTTGACTCTCGTTAATTCGAACTCATCGGGACCACAAGAAATGTTCGAATTATCCAGAGCTCGAATTATGGAATCTATGAGAGAAAAACATGTTTAAATCGGTTACAAATGTTAATTACAAAGGAATTAATGTTGTAGTGTTTTTTAATTTTATTTAGGCGGTTATCATTAGAATATGACTTTAAATACATAAACTAATTAAGGGATCGGAACAAGCACAATAAAAGAAGGGATGGAGGTGTCATTGATAGACAGATAGGGCTCTAAGAAAGTGGATACCAAATGCGTGGGATTAGATGTATACCAGTTAAGAACAATTTTGATAAAAGTGAAGGAAAGAAAGTTATTTCAAAGATCTGAAATCCGTAAGAAAGTAGGACAGAATGAAAAATGGTAATTCGTGTTAGTTCGAATTAAACGAAGCCAAGAGAAAATGAGTTCGAATAAAGAAAAGTTTTTAACGTTACTCTGCCATTGAAAAGTTCGGGACTTTCTGTTTAGTTCGAATTAAGCGAAGGCTCGATTTATCCGATTTCGAATTAACGAGAGGACTGTATATAAACAGTGTATACCAGTGTAATTATTCCTAAAATAACTTTTAGAACACATTGTATAATTCTGAAAATTAATGAAATTTTTAATGCACTTATAAATGTTCCAAGAAACACAATATAGTGCATTACTTTCGCCTATTCATTCACATGGTTTTATTACCTAATCTCAAGCTTATCTTTATATGTGATTTTATGAGATTTTTCTCACGTCGCAGTTTTTCTCCTCTTCCCAGCAACGTTCGCTCCTGACTTCTGCGTAACGATCTCGTACGTCTGTCGTTAATTCTGGAGATGTTATGGAACAGCTTCATTAGATGTGATTAAGACACGATGCGACACCGGTGAGTCGTTTCATGATGTTCTAACGAGCACTTTTACGACGACGAATAGGGTTGTCAAAAAATTTGGCTAAAAAAGCGTTGCTCTACAAACTTCTATTGTTACCTTTTTTTTTTTCATGATAAATTAATCTATTGAAAGAAATATAGCAATATTTAGATAATTAAAAATATTTCTGAAATATTCTTAACTCTTTCAGCACTGATTTATTTATTTATTTATTTATTTTTAAACTTTGGTAAAAATTACTTTTAGGTTTAAAATATTAAAAGTAGATATAGAAATTAAGAATATTAAAAGTTTCTGAAATTTAATGAATGAAATTTAACGAATGTAGTTGTTTTACTTTCTATTAATATGACAATAGTCTAAAGAAGAATTTCTGAGTAATTTTAGAAAATGTTAACTTGCAATAATGTTAAATTTACTTAATAACTTTCTAGTACAGTAACCTAATGAAAGAAATATAATCAATGTTTAGAAAAATATAAATATTTGTGGAAATCTTCTTAGCACTTTCAGCAACATTTTTTTTTTCTTTGCCGGGGAACAATTACTTTTAGGTTTAACCATTCGGACTCCGGTGTCTCTTACACAAATTTTATTCGATCAGCACCACTTTTTAAAAATAACTTTCCTTGAAGTAGACAATTTCAAAAATTCTCGGATTAAATAAAGAAAATTTTATTTTCTTTTATTACTGGTGCCAAAAACAAATTTTGGAAGGAAAGATGATGTCTCCGCAGCGGAGACAACGGAGTGCCAAGGGTTAAATGATTAAAAATTGCTATCAAAATAATAAAAGTTAAAGTTTGTCAAAATTTAAAGCGTCATTTGATGAAATTTCATAATTATAGTTATATTTTATTAACATGACAATAGGCTAGGGAAGAATTTTTGAAGATGTTTAGAAAATGTTAAATTACAACTATATTGAGTAGACTTAAAAACCTTCCAGTGTTATATATATTTTATCATAGGTGATTGGATAGAAAAAGTAGCATCTTTTTTAATTTTAAAGAATATAAAGTACGTATTTAAAATAAAAAAATCGCCAACGCTGCAGAGAGTTTTAAGCAAATATTTTATTTTCGTTTTATTACTAAATGGTGAATTAGGAATAAAGTGATAATAAAGTATGTATAGATATATATATATTATCATGCAGACAACAAAAAATAACTAAGACAAAAGAAAATTAATTTAAATTGATTGATACTTTTATGTCAAGACAAAATAAAGTAAATTTAAATTGACCGGTATTTTTAAGTCACGGTAAAAGAAATTCAATTTAAACTGACCGGTATTTTTAAGTTAAGCTAAAAAAAATTAATTTAAATTGACTGGTACATTTAATTCAAGAAAAAAAAATCAATTTAAATTGACCGGTACATTTAAGTCAAGACCAAAATAAAACCAATTCAAATTAACCGGTACCTTTAAGTTAAAAAAATTTCAAATTTACCTAAATTTTTAAATTAAGAGAGAAGAAAATCAGTTTAAATTGACCGATACTTTTAAAGTCCCATTAGGTGCGAAGGAGTTAATCCAGTTATGGAAAAAGTCAGAAAAAACCCCTTTTTATGTTTTTATCAGATTATTTAGATTCAAGATATTTGTGAATCATTGTTATTATCAATCAAAATATGGCCACAGGGTTGTATAGGAATTCACGCCTTTAGTGTATTATATAGTGAATTAGCGTAAATTTTTAGGGAATTTTAACGTGGGAAAATTATCTTCGACATTCATTCTTAAAATCTATGTCTATTTCAAAAGATGAAAATTAACCTATTTTCCGAAAATAGTTGCTGTAATTTTAACAAAAGTTAAAAAAATTTTAAGTAATAAAAAAAAATCATTTATTATTTTTGTTATTATTAGTTTTTAAAATGTTTCTGAAACAATTTACTACACATACGGTTGATTAAACGAAAGAAGTTATTTTAATTAACTATTTTTTTAACTTGATTAATTTTTATCTTTTTAAAGACTTGTTGAAATTAAGTGTATAAATAGAAAAGATTTTAAAAGATTAAATAAAGTGATAAATTGTTAGACCCTGCTATTGAAAATTGGGAATTGAAAAAAAAAATCTTCTATATTAAATAAATGCCTTTATAAAAACATTTAATGGTATTTCATAATAAAGTGTTAGAAAATACTTTAATTAATGCTTCACCGAATTCTTTTTAAAGTTCAAAAGCGCTAAAATTGTTTGATCTTGTGTTCTGCTTTAATTTAAAGGTTGGATTTATCTGTTTGCATTAGAATGTATGTTCTATCGTGTCTATTTGATACTTTCTTTTATTGCTGCTGTATTTGAATTTGTTCAAACTATTTATATTGCAAAATAATATGAAATTAAATGGAGAGAAATACAGTGTCTAATATCTCTAACCACTCTGGCAGTACTTTTTTTTAAATTATTTTTGATAGAAAGACACCTTTGTTTTTTTAGTTTATATAAAGTATAATTAGATTATTTAAAATTTTCGCAGTGAAGATAAAATTTTAATTACAAAAAACTACCGAAAAAGAAATATATTCAGAAGAAATAAAGAACTTGATAAAAAAAAAAAAAACACATAAACATTAAAATACATATATTGAAACTATCCATGTTAAAATCTAAAATATGCAGAGATATATTTGGAACAATAACAAAATAGATTTTTTTGTGGGTAAGGACATAAAATGCTTAAAAAAAAGATTCGAAAATATTTTGTCAAATGTGTATGGTCAATTGATTGGGTATTGATGCATTTTAAATAAAATCAACAATTTTTCTAATTCTTATACAACCTGCAGCATTTATGCTTTTTAAAGCTGATTCAAAAACTCCTTAAACAAATAAGCTTAAAATTTTCATATATTAGGAACACCTAGAAATCGATTCCTTCTAAACTATTCATAGGTTACACTGTACATTTTGTCATATTAATTTCATAATTTTTAATCTAAAGAAAAAAAAATGCATGGAAATTAAATAATTGTATTTGGAAAAATAAATATCAAAATGACAATAAAAATCAGCTAGAAACGATAAAAATTATTGAAAATAATATTTATATGAGATTTGATATAAACTAAATTTCATATGAAAGTCGAAATATAAAATAATATTTGGGTATAACAATAAAAATTTGTAATTTATTTTTAAAATTCAATTTGCAGGTGAGAGATGATATACTAGGCTTATTTTATTCACAGATAACTATAAAAGACACACTTTTCAGGCAAATGATACCTTTTCAATTTCTATACGACAGTTGGGAATGAAAAATTTCAGTTTTCAGCTGCATAAAATCTTTTAAAATTAGTTGGATGTGCCAATCCCAAAACTTTCTTCTATCTCATACATACATTTTAATATTTAAAAAAAATAGTAACTCATTTTAATGCTTTAATAATTTTAATTCAGTACTATACCAACTTTGATTTTCATCTTAAATTTCTGTTTCAGTCAATTAATCGAAGTAAAAAGAGTTTCCGCCTCTGCAGAGCCGATGTACAATAGAATGATAGGCAGATTTTTTTTTTCAAATTCAGGGAGGACCCACTTGCCATACCAAAAAATAATCATACACAAAAATTTTAGTTCAGTTCTAGGCCTAACTTCCTACACTTTTAGGTGGTACAATATTTAAAATCGCCCAAAAACCGGGATTGCAGCGACCTCCTTCCGGCGGCATATTTCAAAATTAAAGGAGGACCTGCTTGCCGAAGCCAAAAACATTCACAAAAAATTTGGTTCATTTCTATGCATATCTTTATACACTTTTTGATGGTAGAATGGCGACATACGGACACACACGCAGACATACAGACACACGGACAAACAGACATTTTGTTAAAATATGTTTTCTGAAATATCTGACCTCTAAAACGTGTAAATCAGTCGAAAACCGGAAGTCGAAAAAATTTCGATTACAATACTTTCTTCTATTGAAGATGAAGAAAGTAAAAATACTTATAGAACAATGAAGACGTGGATCAAAAGTGAAATATTTTCATGAAAATATTTACTTAATTTATTCTCTTCTGTGGTTTGGGTGAATTACAAAATGATTTATAAACTACTATTATCAATAAATAGTAGCTAGCATCTAAAAGAGAAAAAGAGAAATAGAAAATTTAAAAAAGAAAAAAAAGGTGAATTATTTTCATTTTATTGACCCAGCACTTAAATATTTGCATATCAGATTGCACTTTAAAAGTAATATTACATTCAGTGATGCACAGTAATTGATCAGAAAAGGCGATTTTCAAAATGTAATTTTATTGTTGAGGACAATTAGATTGATGTACCGTATTTATTCATCTATAACGCGCACTTTTTCTCCCAAAATTTAGGGCAAAAACTCTGGTTGCGCATTATACACGGAATATAAATATACTTTTTTTATTGCTTTATGTAATCATAAGATATACCTATGAATCAAGAAATGTATTCATAGAAGAAATTAAACTGGAATCTTACTGAATAGAAGTATTCCTGCATCTTTATTTCACTCCTCGCACGTGTTTTATACAAAAGCGGTAGTAACAACATTTAAACACTACTTAACAATAATCATTACCGCTACTGCTTTTTATGTAACGGTAACAGCTAAAATTCATGTAATAGATACAGATTTTCACTATAAATAAAAAAAAAAACCTGCAAGGAAGCAAACATTCTTAAGAAACTTTTTTAAGAAACTGGGAAACGTAGAACTTTTTATCTGACTGCGACCAAAGTAACAGATAAAATTTTAGTAAGATTTGTATAATTTTGCTAGATTCATTTGTAAAGCTAAAGATTTCTATAGATTTACAAAAACTAGTAGATTTATCTCTCTCTATCTCTTTTTCTTTTTACGTAGTGTACAAATAAAATTTTAGCTAGAATGCAGATTTCTGCAACTTTACATTTGTAGAATTATAGTTTTTTTTTTTTTTTTTTTCAATGTAGACGTTCTCAAGTATTTCGTTCGCAAGTGACGTCACCATATCATGAAGCTCATCCCTAAACGAAGTCACAGAAATAGAATTCCGACTTTTTTCTAGCCTGACGTTCGATTTTCTTTACTGCAATTCATTTGATCATTCATTCCCTTGAATGTCAAATTTATGGTGAACGTTGTATACGAGATACAAAAAATCGAAATTTTTCATTCTAAAATATTGGGTGCGCGTTATACATGCATGCGGAATATACACGAGTAAATACGGTACTCCGTTTTAAAATTTTGTATTGTTATTTCATTTTTTTAAGAGGGGGGTAGGGGGTTGAGGGTAGAGTGGTCGCTCTTTCTCTAAAGCATCATTTAGAAGATTCAAAGCATTTATAGCAAAAATATAGATCAATAATTGTTACGTCATCATTTTAAGATTTATTTTGCAAACGCTTGTATAGGTTTTAATCAGAATTTCTTTTATTAGACGCATTAAAAATCTGCTTCACGTTGCACGAGAGTGACAAAATTTTTATATTTAAGAGACAAGGCTGTTTTTATAGTTATCTGTCTTGAACTTTCTACAAAATCAAATTTACTTATTTATTTATTTATTTTTTGTAATGAAAGTTGTTTATTTGCAGGTGTGTCCGTATTTTTCTTTTCTAATTTTCTTTTTTTACATTATTAATTTAATTTTAAACGTTTTTTATGTTTTTTTTTAGATGAAATACTTCTATTACTTCAGAGAAAAGAGAAATAACTAAGTTTGTTTACTTTTATTCATTATATTCCTGTTGATCTCATTTTCTCTTTGCAATAAAAAGTAACTTAAAAAAAAAAAAAAAAAAAAAAAAAAAAAAAAAAAAGTAAACAAAACTGACGCAATGCTTTAAATACTAATGCTTGGCATTTGCTTCTGTGAGTTAAAATGTCGACATATGTAAGAGAAAACGACAATTTTCTTTGATAAAACTAACTATTTTACCAGGAATGTGTTTGAATTTGAATTGAGCTTTTTAAATATGATCCTATATTCACCGTTAAACAATTTTCACGCTTAATAATTTAATTATTTTAAGCACTTTAACAATATCCCTATTTAATATTCGGGCACTTCTTTCTCTCTATTCAATGGAACATTTAAAATATGACGCAATTGCCATCTTTAAATTCGTTTCGCGTTTAAAATTGTATTATTTTAAAGTTTTCGTACTTTTTTAACCTTTAGGTGTAAATTTTGGGGTGATTTTTCCTATTTTCTGCTATTAACACATTTAATTCTTATTCAAAATTTTTCTTTTCCTTTTTAATTATTTTACTGTTCCCTTTTCAATTCTGTTCAGTTCATCTCAGTTCGGTTTGAAAATGGTGACAAAAACGAACCTATTTTTTTTTTTTTTTTTTTTTTTTTTTTCAAATTTTCTTGAAAAACATAATTTAATCACAATATTGTTTCATTATCTATTGAAATAAAAGATAATTTCAATTTCAGTTTGAAAACGAAAATGAAGATATCTAATAATCTTTATAGTTTTTCCTCGTCCTTCCTTCCCCCCACCCCCGTAAAAATGGGGTAAGTTTGTTGCCATCACTAATGAGATGTCATTAAAATTAAAAAGAAATTAATATCTCGAAAACCAATTAAAATTTTAAAATTCTATCACCAGTTTTGACACCTGTGAATAAATGCGGATAATTAAAGTTAATTTCACCGCGAAACGTTTCACATTTTAAGAGAAATAGCCGTGAAATATAATGAGTCGTTTTATAAAATCCTTTTATCATCTATTTTCATTAGGATTTTATATAATGGGGTAGATGTAAAAAAATCTATTTAAGTTAAAAAATAAAATAAAATGAAATAAAATTGATTTTTATTCATATTCTGTAATCCGAGAAGCCTGGGTTGGAACTAATAGATAATTTAAAGGGAAACAGTACCTTGAAAGTGATCAAAATATCAATTTTCGTTTTTTAATATTAACTGAAAGCTTCTTTAATTGTGAATATAATGACACCTCATGTTTACTTACACGACTATTATATCCTGAGATTTTGTAAATGTTGTTAGTGGATCCAGCGAAAACCGATACAAATGAAAAATTTTAACTAATTTTTCTCCCTGTTCATATTTTTATAACTTGCTTGTGCGAAAAATATTAAGGCTTTTTTGCTAATTTAGAAGAAGTTTGAATTGTTTTTTACTTGTTCTCTATAGTGCATTTAATATTTTTGAGCATGGATTTAACATTCAAGTTTATAGTTATTTTTTAAAAAATATATTTAAATGGAGAGTTTTTTGAATTTTCGTCATTTTTTATTATACATGAGTGAGAAAAAATCATATTGAATGTAAAATCCAATGGATCTAAAAATTCATGTATAGTTTTATTTGTACATTCTAATGAAGGTGGAAAAAAATAAAAGCATTCATATTTAAAAAAATTAGCAAAAAATTTTAAAAAGTTAATTTAAAAAATTAGTAAAATGGACTATTTTACAAGATTCTTTATTTATTTTTTATTACTTAATTTTTAGTATTAAGTATTGTGCCACCACATATATTGCACTATTATTCAAAACTGAAGAAATAGCTTCAAAGGTACTGTGCCCCCTTTAATGAACATGTAAATTTTTTTAAAAGTGGAAAAGATAAAAAGTTAAACATATTTTTTTTACGCCAAACTAGCAAGTGGAGCCAAGTCATGGTCTGCTTTTCTTTAACACCCGGAAATATCTGTATCAAAGCGCTTATTTCCCTCATCCTTTTGTAATGTTTATGAGGAAGCTTGTTAGAGAAGACATCCTTTTTACTCTTGAGAAAAGAACAATTTTTCCACAAACAAGGGATAACTTGATTTTCGCTTTTCGGTTTTTTCTCCCCCCCCCCCCCCCTCGCAGCTGACACTGCAAGTATAAACTGCTCTTTTGTCGCCGATATGCTTGAGTTTCTGACGAAATTTAAGACATCAAATGATCTAGAGATACCGTTCGTTTACGGAAAGGATAGTTTTCCCACCACAATTTATGGTGACTTGCGTTCAATGCGTTCAAGTTATGAAACAGTAGCAAACAGCGTTTCTCACATCTGTCCATTCCTCCTCCTCCCTGTTATCTATGTATTTTTTCTCTCGTCGTAGAATTTTATTTGAGTAAGAAGGGCGATTTGAATGTATTTACGATCTTACGGGGCGTATGTTTGTAAGTTGGTGTGTTTGTTTCCTGAGATATGGCACGTCAAATTCCTAGAAATAAGCTGTTCGTCGTAGGGAAAGAGTATCAATTTATGACCGGGTATCTAAGACAAATTAATGTCTAAGCTTTAAAGAAAAACGAACCCGGAGTTTTTCTCTCGTGTTATATATTATTTTTCTTTGAATTTTGGATGGTTTGAAATATTGGGGAAAGCTTTTATACAATTTTTGTTACATAATTTAAGGATACTTTGTACGTTATTTACAGTGTGGAAAAGTTTTTTTTTTTTTTTTTTTTTTTTTTTTTTTTTTTTTTTGTAATTTTAGAAATTAATAAAGTGATTAAATTACAACAACTGGGCAGATTTTTAATGTTTACCAGTGTTACGAAGAAAAAATTGGTCTCTGAATGGAAATAATTACGAAAATATATTAAACAAAAGGAATATATTAACTAAATCTGCACACGAAAGAAATTTTTTACGTTTTTCTAACTTAGATGTTATTTTTACATTTTATAATGTTATTTTACCATAACCTAGTATAAGTGCTAATGCAAAAATACTAATACAAGAATAGATTAAAAAAATTCGACCAAAATTTTATTTTAATATAATTTTTAACAGTTATCAGTAATTTGTAATTATCATTTTTATCTCTTTTTCTTTTTTACGAGGTGAAATTTTGCGATTCTTCGATGAACATTGTAGATTTGCCTCTTTGCACATAATTCTTTTTTCTTTTACACCAAGTGCTTGTAGGTGTTATCTCTGATCTTCAAAATCCGTTTCATACGCTATTTCCAGACGTGTTCCCGAGGTCATTTGTTTCGTAAATGTAAGAGATTATCAGGTGATCTTATTTAAAAACCATCTAATTGAGTAATTTTTCTCATCTCTTTATTTTTTATTTTTTTAAATAAAAGTATTTTTTTAAATATATGCTTCAGATTAATGTTATCAAATTTGTCGGTTTGAACTAAAGTTCGGTAAAGTTTTGAACTAAATTACGATTATTGTCATTCAGCAACTCATCTTTTCTACATACACAGTAAAAAAAAAAAAAAAAAAAAAAAAAAAATGTAAAGTTATTAAAAATTTGTACGGCAACAAGAAAAATTCATGTAACACGCACACACGTTTGCACTGTAAATAAAAAAAATATATATGAAAGGTTATCAAAATTTTTTTAGGAAATTGGGATGCAAGAACTTTTTATATAATTGCAAGACAGGTTAGAAATAAAAATTTAGCAAGATTACTGTAATTTTAATAGATTCTTTTGTAAAGCTACAGTTTTTTGTAGCTTTACAAAAACTTAGTTTCGTAGACTTAAATTCCCCCCCCCCTCCCCAGTGTATTAATAAAATTTTAGTAAGCAATATTATTTTAGCAAAACAATAAAATTCTACCTCATCTGTAGACTTTATTAACGAAAGTTTCTTTAAATATATTTTATAATTATTTTAACAGAGCAATTCATTTTCTCTAAGGAAACGTAGGAAAACATAAAAAATCTAATTCATCTGCACGTTTAATTACTACAGAAATTTTCTCAAACGCTTTTTACAATTATTTTCAGTCTGAAAACCATTTTTTCTACGTAATGCTGAGAGAACATTAAAAACTGATTTCATTTGCGAATTTTATCGATACTTCTGCATGAGATATTTGTGAAAAATATACTCTTAAAATAAAAAGGAAATAGTCCCTATCTTAGGTCCTCATTCTTGTTAATGAAATCAGTCAATAAAAAATATCTTATATATTTTTTCATAAGGATTTTAAGTTCTTGCTCCCTTTTTAATACTAAAATTACACCAAAATATTCATTATCTTAAACTTAGTGCTATAAGCTCAATAAAACTGTAATATTTTGACAAACAGATAATCATTTTCTAATTAGTCTAAATACACATGAATCAACAATTAGTGAATAGTTAACCATGCAAAGATTTTCAGGTCTATTTAGACCCAAAAGCCATATTCAGAGTTTTTGAGTTTGCAGCTTATTTTGCACGCCACTCTTATGGGTTAGAAAAATATCCACAACAAAATAAATTAATCAACTCAAGGGTTTTCATTTATCGATGTGCGAGACTCATGAGATAAATATAACGTGAAGAAAATACCTCGAATGGAATAGAAAACTAGTCGTTGGGGGGCACCGTAATACTTACCCATCATGATATGCATAATATAATATATGAAAATAAAACATGTGTAAACTATTTATCAAATGCATAGAAATTCAAAAATAAAATTTAAACGTATATTTAAATATTGTTAACATACAAAATAATGCTCTATTAATGAATTGATGATGAACCCATTTCGACAAATTATATAAAACGCCAAACTAATGAAGTAGTACCGAACTGAGTAAATAAAACAATCTTATAACTCTAAAAGTAATGGTCATACTAACCAATAGTTTACTGCTTCGGATAAGTGTCTCATTTCCAATTAAGATATGTCTCTGAATTGAAATTTAAATGAAACACAAGGTCATGAAAAATCAAAGAATGTGAAAAGCAGGATTACAAATAACTCAGCAACTAATAATATAATCCACTTCATTCTTTATGCATTTTTTTTTCCTATTACGTCCACACCTTAAAATAAAAAAAGTGAAAATTTTTATGTACCTTTCATCAGAACGAGTTTTTCGAGAGTCCGAAAAAAGTAGTTCCGGATAATCGAGGTTACTGATATTAAATAGGCTTCGTTCCATTTTTGCATTCTACGTACATACGAAATTTCAAGTCTCTCTCTCAATTTGTTCGTGAGATAGAGCGTTTAAAGACACACAGACAGACTGACAGCAATTTTTTTTTTCTAAAAATACGTTTTTCGGAATCTGCATTATCTTAAACGTGTAAATCAGTCATTTTTTTTAAATGATTGCAAGACTTGCCCTATATTATGTATGATGGGTAACTAATAAAATATTTGCCGGAAGAAGTTGGAAAATGGAATTACACATTTCATAAGTTTAGAAGAAAGACAGAACTCTGAGTAACATATTTTAATTTTATTTGAAAATGTGGAACATGTATATTTTTTTATCAGTGTATTTGAATTAAAGGCATTATCTTTGTTTATAATAAAATTAAATGTTTTTTAATAGTACGGTCAAGTTATTTTATAGATATAAAATACCTGAATATTAAGAAGACAGAATATGAAAATCCTATACAATTATTTTAGAGAAATTTTTGTTCTGGTGAATCGATGAAATGTTCCAGTTAAATAAAGGGACAATTTCTGAATTAAAATACTGACACACAGTAAAAAAAAAATCTGCAATGTTACTAAAATTTTTCTTGCAAACTGGGATTCCTAGAACTGTTTAAGTAACAGCAACAGCAAAAATTCTTGTAACAGATACAGATTTGCCCTGAAAATCAAAAAATCTGTTAGGATACTAAAAATTTTATAGGAAACTGGGATTCCAAGAATTTTTCAAGTAACTGCAACCCAGTTTACAGATAAAATTTTAGTAAGATAACTGTAAATGTAGTTTGTAAAATTAAAGATTTCTGTAACTTTACAAAAAATAGTTTTGTAGGCTTATATTTTTTCTTCTATAGTGTACAGATAAAATGTTCATAACCATACAGATTTCCGCAAAATTACAGTGATTTTTTTTTTTTTTTTTTTTTTTGTGTGTGTGTGTGTGTGTGTGTGTGTGTGTGTAGGAAACTTGGTAGCTCTGCATATTAAAAATAATGCAGATTCGGAATGAACACCACGTGAGATTTAATTATTAGAATTATCAAAAAAAAAAAGAAAAGAAAAAAATAAGAAAGAAAGAAAAGAGAAAGAAT